>JAZKJV010006772.1:0-613766 GCA_037367405.1 Ottelia alismoides
TAAATAGACTTACATCAGTAATTTATAAGTAGCTATCAGTAACACTAGAAGTATTGCAAGTAACTAAATAGACTACATCAGTAATTTATACGTAGCTATCAGTAACACTTGACATATTGCAAGTAACTAAATAGACTTACATCAGTAATTTATACGTAGCTATCAGTAACACTTGACGTATTGCAAGTAACTAAATAGACTACATCAATAATTTATACGTAGCTATCAGTAACACTTGACGTATTACAAGTAACTAAATAGACTACATCAGTAATTTATATGTAGCTATCAGTAACACTTGATGTATTGCAAGTAACTAAATTGACTACATCAGTAAAGAAGGCGGGGATGGACATTAGTAACAATCAAAATGAGTACAGTAAAATGGATAATTGTAATAAGTACTTCTTATATGGATATTAGTAATTTACATACTTAATTATTGATCTGAGAACAATAATTACTTGAGAACTGAATATGTATTACTTGAGTAACATGAATGAATTATTGATCTCAGTACAATGAAATATTACAGATGTAAATTACTGACAACCGTTTCAATATTACTGATCTCGCAACACATAATTACTTACATACAATATATACATTACTGATCAAATGTACAATGACTATTTATTCGAAACGAAATTAAGGAATTGAATTTATCTTGCCAAAACCGTCTTTCTTTTTTTAAGGACTCGGTATAATTGGAAATAGAAAAGGCTCAAACATATTAATATCCTTCCAAAACCGTGTCCCTCAAAATAGGAAACCATTCAAATGAAAATACACGTGGCGAACTCACGTTTGGTGCTAAAAAAACTCAAATGGGCACAGTGCTCTCTGGATATGTCCTATATATATATAACAAGGGCTAATTTAGTGACGGATTTTGAAAAAATCGTCGCTATATATAACCCAATTTTGTTGCAATGTGTTTTATTCGTGCTCATATTCCCAATAAAAGAAAAGTTTATTAATATCATTAATATATTGTATTATATAATATATAATGTTAATATAATAATACTTAGATGTGGCTTATATTATATTAACTAATATATAAAATAATATTAAATGTTGTATTAGAATATTCGGATTCGAATATTTAAGCCATTACTGTTTCTGGAAAATTTTACAACCATATCTATATTCGATCCGTATTCGATTAATATTCGGATACGGTTATTCGTATTTGGTAATTATTCGAATACAGTAAATGAATATTCGGATATATCCGTATTCGTTTTCATCTGCACGCATAAATTTACTGAGACATGTATTTGAAACAAAAAATGAGGTATTTCTTTGTTATATTTGAATAATTTGAGTTTTTTTAATTTACCATGAATTAAAATTACTATAAGGTAGTACTTATTACAAAATAGGATGTGTATATCATTATGAACCTAACATCAGAAAATTCTCTTTGATAATTTTCGATTATTAAAGAATAGGGATTTTTACCCGGTAGAGCCTATAATCTTTGTCAATTACCTCTACAACCTTTGAAATATCATAATTCCTCTCTCGACCCTGTAAACTTGCTCCGTCTTACCTCACGAACCCTACCATTAAATTGACACATGTAGAGTTAACTTACTTGATTTAAAAATGAGTTAATCAAACCAATCCATGATCGGATGGCTAAAATTAATCAAGAAAGAAAAAAATAATCCTCCCTCCTCTAACAGCTTTCCCTCCAAGTGCAACTCGGCTGGAGGAGGTGGAAGAGACTCCTCGGCGACGGGGCGGGAGGATGGGAGGCTTTGAGGAGGAGCGTTGCTCGGGGATGGTGAAGGGGGGGTTGGCGCCACTTCTTTGGATTGGAGGCGGTTGGAGGGGGATCGATGAGCTGGAGGGAGGTTGCGGTGGGGGGGGGGGTCGACCTGGAGGAGGTGGAGCTTGTTGGCGGTGAGGTGGCTTCGAACCGGGAGGATTCAAGGAGGAGGAGGAGCCGGGGGCTTCCGAGCAGCATAAGGGAGGAGGGAGAAACGGGGCTTTGAGGAGGGGAGGAGACTGGCGGTGCGGGGGAGGGGGGCACATGGTAGGCAGGGGCCGGGGTAGGGGCTCGAGCAAGTGCGGGGGGCTTCCAGCGGCGTCGGGGTCGGGGGCTGCGTTGGGGCGGCGGGGGGGGGGGGGGGGGGGGGGGGGGGGGTTCCAGGGGCAGGTGTCGGGGCTGCGTTGGGGAGGGGCTCGAGCAGGTGCAGGGGGCTTCCAGTGGCGTCGGGGGCGGGGGCTGCGTTGCAGCGACGGAGGGGGGGGGGGGGGGGGCTTCCAGGGGCGGGTGCCGAGGTTGCGGGGTGGGGGGGGGGGGGCTCGAGCAGGTGCGGGGGGCTTCCAATGGCGTCGGGGGCGGGGGTTGCGTTGGGGCAACTGGGGGTGGGGGTTTGAGCTGGTGCGGGGTGGGGTGGGGGGCTTCCAGGGGTGGGTGCCGGGGCGGCGGGGGAGGGGCTCGAGAAGGTGCGGGTGCCGGGGCTTCGGCCGGTGGGGGGAGTGTGTGCCGGGGCTTCGGGCGGTGGGGGGAGTGCTTCGAGCAGGGGAGGCGCACGGGCTACGAGGGGAGGGGGTTATGAGTGCAAAAATCCCTAATATAAAATAAGAATGTAACGGAATCCGATCACTTTTAACGGGCAAATGGATGGGGTTAACCACATGGTCTGTAGGATAAGGGTTAGCAAGTTTACAGAGTCAAAAGAGGAATTATGATGTTTTAAAGGTCGTAGAGGTAATTGACAAAGATTATAAGGTCTGCCGGATAAAAATCCCTAAAGAATATTGTTGTTAATTTATCGTGGAAGAAGAAGAAATAAGTTTAGAAATGCCGCGATAAATATCAGAGGGCGCCCATTGATTAAAAACCTTTGACTACCAAACTCTACTTACGCAGTTGTTGTCCTTAATCATATATATCTATATATATATATAAATATTGATTGGTTCGTCTCCATACACTCAACCTTTCTCAAACTCACATCAAAATTCCGCATCTGTTCCTCGCAGAGGTATTACATGTGCTCACATTAATTACAAACGTGTCCAACATTGTAGTTGTTCGAATTTCCTTCACATCGATTTACGGCATGCAGTTCAGGTGAAGCAGCAGATTAGGATGTGGAGGAAGCAGCAAGATTCCTTCTCCGACACCGCGTCGGAGCCCGGCGGCTCGAGGGTCGGCTTCAGCGGTCCGATGAGCGGCCCGATTAGCGGGCCGCTGGGCGCTGGGAAGAAGCCCGGTGCCAGGAAGAGCGCAAGGTTCAAGGAAGACGAAGCGTACGTCGAGATCACCCTCGACGTACGTGACGAGTCCATCGCCATCCAGAACGTGAAGGGCGGCGGCGCAGAGGCCGCCGCTCTCGCACGTAGGATGGAGAGGAGGTCCTCTTCATTTGGATCACAGTTCTCTTCCAAGATCAAACAGGCAAGTTGATTTGATTTCAAAATTTCAAGTACTGTTATAATTTGCTAGTTAACAGTGATTAATAATTATAGATAATTAGACGAATGCTTAATTAGATTTACATGTGACCAATAGGTGTCTCAGGAGCTGAAGCGTATGACTTCCTCGGCCAGGTTCGACAAGCTCGACCGAGCCAAATCCGGCGCTGCACGGGCGTTGAAAGGATTGCAGTTTATATCGAAGAACGTCGGCAGCGACGGGTGGCCGGATGTCGAGAAGAAGTTCGACGAGCTCTCCGTCGACGACGTCCTTCATCGATCAAAATTTGGGAAGTGCATTGGTACGAATCTTTTGAAAAACTTATACCATATTCCTCCTCCAATTTCATTTGTTTAAATCGATCAAAAATCGATCACATCGATTGATATTTGAGTCAGACTCTTTCAAAACAATTCTACAATTCACATTGATATGAAACTCTTGATATGTAAAGTAGGACGATGAAAAGAAAAATCAAACAACAACAATAAAGCCTTTTCCCACAATTAAGTAGGGTCGGCTACATGGATTCTTTGCCTCCATTCAGATCTATTTTGGGCCAATCCCGGGCTTATATCCAATCCCTTCGTATGGAAGTAGGGAATGCCCCCAACGAAATCTGTATGTTTGCTTAAATCTATGTTGAAAAGATCCGACTGTCATGAGACAACTTCTTAAATAGTATTTTAAAAAAAAAGTACTATTAAAGAAGTTGTTGCAGTAAATATTTTTTCGCATCGTTATGTAATTAATTTCAACATATACAGTTGTGGGTGATCAAAGTCCCATTTGTGAAGGGTTATTGTTAATTATGCTGATAATGACAGGAATGGAAGGGTCGGCGGAGTTCGCCGGCGAGCTGTTCGACACATTGGCAAGGAGGGCGATCGCGGGGACGTCGATCTCCAAGGCGCAGCTCCAGGACTTCTGGGAGCTCCTTTCCGACGAGAGCTTCGACGCACGTATTCAAATCTTCTTCGACATGTACGTATCTCGTAGCCTAGAAAGATCTTTTACTTTGATTAATGCAATTAATCGGCATTTAGGCTGGTGATTAAGTCAAGTAAGATCTGGAGTTGGTAGTAGGGCATAAAGAAGAACAATTGGAATAGGAACCAAACTTGGAGATGTGACGGTGCAATGGGAATAGTGGTTGGGAGGTCTTCGGAGCTTTGCTGACTATAGTATGTTCTACCTAATGCCCCCCTGCAGGGTGGATACCAACGCGGATGGACGAATCACTGCAGAGGAGGTGAAAGAGGTATGATCGATCCACTTTGTTTTTATTCGAAAAAATTCTGATGAGTAATGACGACTCGGTCATGATTTGAGATTTGAGAAGCTTCACCAAGCTGGTGTTTTTTTTCTAATATTATTATGGACTAATGACAGGATGATGTATTAATTAAGACCCACTAACATGTGTATTACCATACATAGATTTTGAAGATCAGCAGTACTCCTATATGCACTAGCCGACGTATGATAAAACAAAAGATTAGTATGTTTGGATCGAAATAGACAAAATTTTGCGGATTTTCCGTGTCCAAGGATAAGGAAAATGGTTTGACTTCCTTTGTTTTATTTGTAGTACCGATATAAGATATTTTCGCAAGTGAGATGTGGATCTTAATAAGGAAAGATTCGTCACGCAACATCGATCCCTTCTCATCCTCAGGTTCCTAAATGTGAAAGTAGTTAGAAACACGTACTTGCCACCAAGGTTTTAAAAATCGGATCCGACATTGAATCGGTCAGTTTTCGGTTTGGTTCAACCGAGTCGAACAGTCGGTCAAACCGATCAGATCAGTGATGACATTAGCATGACGTCATCATCTTATCGATTTGAAAAAAACCGGACCGAGTTTAATTTACTGGTCAGATCGGTCGAACTGATTTTTTTAACAAATAAAACCGGATATATATATATATATGTATTTATATATCAATGAAATAATCGTTAGAAATTTCAAATCCTTAAATAGAATAACATGATTACCTATTTCGAGTAAACTGTACAAAGTTAGTCACATTTTCTAGAAATTATATATGATATAATTCTGTAATCATTATTTACAGTTGCTTTTAGAAAATTCCTCTAAGAAAGTATTGGCACAACACATATTCCAAAAAAGAGAGGGACATACATGATAAAAACCCTATTGTTTCATTATTTAATCTTTATTTTTTGAAAATTACTAAACCATCAAATTTGGGTCAGTTTGGGTGAACCCGATTTGACCACTGATCGGACCCGATTTTTTTATTTTTAATTTTTTTTGAAATTAATTACAAAAAACCGACCGTGTCGGGTCGGTTCCCGGTCCAACCGATCGGTACGGTCTGATTTTTTAAACCCTGCTTGCCACTGGTCGATGGAGGCCGGTCGTCTATTGTGGTGTTGTCCCTACTGTGATCGTGTGAGCCGCTCGATCTTGATCCTATGAAAGTGTAAAATCGTGAGAACCGCTCGATCGTGATCGAGCGGCGCACACAACTAATACAGAATCTGCTGCATTTCGACCTGCAGTAAATGATCCTCTCTACTTATCGATAAACCCACTAGGCTAATTGTTGTCGCTTGTAGAATTAAATATAATATAATGATCAACGTGAAATTAGCTTATGTACTACCAATAATTGGAATGATGATATCTTGATAACTAGTCATGACTTCAAACAACAAATATTATAAACAGTTTGAGTCAAAATAATCAAATTCAGATTATGGGCTCCCTTATCTTTTTAATTATTGAACTTCTTCTCTAGATCATCGCGAATAGCGCCTCCGCGAACAACCTCTCGAAACTCAAGGATGATGCTGATGAATACGCCGCTCTCATCATGGAAGAACTCGACCCCGATAACCTTGGTTACATCGAGGTGTGTACTCGTGTTGCGATAATTTTTCTTGTGGTGATTGCGCATATGTAAGATAAGTAGAAGAAAAAAATTCATCGGAAGTTTTCATTAGATAGCACACTGTTCTATCACCAGATCATTTAAGTGGATTCAAATTCGATACGTCGTTGATGTGCTTGTAGGTGTACAACCTCCAAACTCTCCTCCTGGAGGCACCCCAGCAGCAAGCCGTCCGCGGCGCGCAAAGCGCTTACCTGAGCCAAATGCTCAGCCAGAAGCTCGTCCCCACGCGAGAGTCCAACCCGTTCCGCCGCCTCATCTCCGCCACCGGCGACTTCTTGGAGGACAACTGGAAGCGCCTCTGGGTCCTCTCCCTCTGGCTCGCCGCCTGCGCCGCGCTCTTCACGTGGAAATTCATCCAGTACCGCCACCGTGCCGTCTTCCACGTGATGGGATACTGCGTGACCACCGCAAAGGGCGGCGCGGAGACGACGAAGCTCAACATGGCCCTCATCCTCCTCCCTGTCTGCCGCAACACCATCACCTGGCTCCGGACCCACACGCTGCTCGGCGCCGTCGTGCCATTCGACGACAACATAAACTTCCACAAGGTGGTCGCCGGCGGCGTGGCGGTGGGCGTGGGCTGCATGCGATCTCCCACCTGACGTGCGACTTCCCGCGGCTGCTGCACGCAACAAACGAGGAGTACGAGCCAATGAAGCGGTTCTTCGGGGACCGGCGGCCCAACAACTACTGGTGGTTCGTGAAGGGGACGGAGGGGTGGACAGGAGTGGGGATGCTGGTGCTGATGACGGTCGCCTACGTGCTCGCGCAGCCCTGGTTCAGGAGGAACCGGCTCAGCGTTGGGAACCCTCTCAGGAAGCTGACCGGCTTCAACACCTTCTGGTACTCCACCACCTCTTCGTCATCGTCTACGTGCTCTTCGTCCTCCACGGCCAGTTCCTATACCTCACCAAGGAGTGGTACAAGAAGACGGTAAGCAGTTCGCGCCATTTTTTATAGTAAATTTTCACGTAAAACCGAACCCTAAATTTAGTTCTATTTCCCCACTGCAGACGTGGATGTACTTAGCCATACCGGTGCTGCTGTACACTGGCGAGCGCTTGCTCCGAGCCTTCAGGTCAAGCCACAAGCCAGTCAAGATCCTTAAGGTGATATATAGTAATATAGATATAACGATCTACGATAATTTATACCTTATCGACCTTTGATCGATTAATTTAATCTCAAATCCATGCGCAGGTTGCCGTGTATCCAGGGAATGTGATGACCATACACATGACGAAACCCAACGGGTTCAACTACTCCAGTGGCCAATACATATTCGTCAACTGCTCTGCTGTCTCCCCTCTCCAATGGTCTGTGCTAAATATGAACCCAAATGATCGATTTCCTTGGTTAGTTTGGCCACACGGCTCTGATTTGAAACCATGTCTTTAATCAGGCACCCCTTCTCGATCACGTCAGCACCCGGTGACGACTACCTCAGCTTACACATCCAAACAGTGGGAGACTGGACCAAACAGCTCAAGGCTGTCTTCGCAAAGGTTGTTGAAATTATCTTAATTTTTCCTCGGCATCATAATATCATAATAAAATGAATAATTCCACTGTATTTATTTTGGAAATTATATATATTGCAGGTGTGCTATCAACCAACCGGAGATGAAAGTGGACTCCTGAGAGCTGACGTCGGAAAAGGACAAGACGCCGTCGGGTATATTTCTTTGGGTTTACCCCAATTTGATTTCATGTTCTATGATCCTATAGTTTAAACATGAATTCCTCGTTCACATATTTTTTTAGCTTATTAATTTCGAGATTTTAGGCGTTCTTTTAATGAGCGTTTCGTCGAAAATTCAGATTGCCGAGGCTGCTGATCGACGGCCCCTACGGCGCTCCGGCACAGGACTACAAGAACTACGACGTCCTCCTTCTCGTCGGGCTCGGCATCGGGGCCACTCCCATGATAAGCATCCTCAAGGATGTCATGAACAACATCAAGAATCATAATGATACTAACGACATCGAGGAAGGAGACGCGAACAACAATAAGAGTAGGAGCAGCAAGGCCTTCGCCACGAAGCGAGCCTACTTCTACTGGGTGACAAGGGAGCAAGGGTCCTTCGAATGGTTCCGGGGGGTCATGGACGACGTAGCGGAGAATGACAAGGACCGGGTGATCGAGCTTCACAACTATTGCACCAGTGTCTACGAGGAAGGCGACGCCCGGTCGGCTTTGATACTGATGCTCCAATCTCTCAACCACGCCAAGAACGGGGTGGACATTGTCTCCGGCACACGGGTCAGGACGCACTTTGCGAGGCCCAACTGGCGCGCCGTATACAAGCATGTCGCAGTCCACCACCCTGGCCAACGTGTCGGTAAATAACATTTTTCTCTATATGCATCACATCCTATGATCTACATCAACATCAAAGGATTCGACTCCTCTTATCTACCGAAGTCACGATTTAATCCAATATTGATAATTATTGCAGGAGTGTTCTACTGCGGAAAGCAAGTTCTGGTGCCGGAGCTGCGGCAGTTGGCGAAAGATTTCTCTCACAAGACGGACACTAAATTCGAGTTTCACAAGGAAAATTTCTAATGTTAAGGCGTATAATTATTTGTGAAATTCTAGTTTAGTTAACTTGGGTGTTTAATTGTATTATTTCTAGCTTGTAAGTGGTATATAAGAGCGGCAAGCATGTGTAATCGAAATAATATAAACACTTGAGGCAGCAAGGCTTCCTTAACCACAGGTGTTTGTTGCGTGAAATTATTGGTTATAAACAACGTAATGCACTGGTTTCTCTTTAAGCAAAAGCTTAATCCCAAAAAATCATATGGCCCTATATTTGGGTCTAATAATATATTAATTTTGAAGGCAAACACTTGTGATTGATGAAGATAAGATATCACACTAAAGCTCACTCTAACGTGAGGTAAGGCAAGATCTCACGCTCAAGCTCGTGCTAACGTGAGAGATTCGGCACAAAATGAAAAGAATATGATAAACTAATGAAGACAAGAGTATTAATATGAAACGAATGTTTTCCTTCTCTTGATGACAAATGCATGTACACACGGCCCATTATATAGTGCTAAGAGATGATAAAAATAGAGTGCATGCCGTTGCACTCGACTCGACTTTCATGCATGACCATCCACGTGATTGGTCTCAAGTGCATGCTAACATTCAACAAGTAAAAATAGAATGCATGAGAATAGGAGCACGGTTGATCCATGATGACTTGGTTGCATGCGATTCCATCGTGTATGCACAACCGCACACTTGGGCCACATTCCACGATTAGAGCTAACATACTCCCCCCTAATCTTGATGTGGTCCAAGGTCACGAATACCTAGCACGTGACGCATTGTTTCCAGCTTCGCTGCCGGTAGAGGCTTCGTAAGTGCATCAGCACGTTGCTCCTCTGTTGATACGAACTCCACAACAATATGTCCTCCTTCGACACAATCACGAATGAAATGGAATTTGGTGTCAAAATGTTTGCTGCGCCCGTGAAAGACTGGATTCTTCATCAAGAAAATGACAGACTTGTTATCAACGAACAATTTCACCGGTCTTGGTTCTTTCTTTATAAGCTCACTCAACAGATTTTAGAGCCACACTGCTTGGCAAGCCGTTGCCGTTGCCGCCATAAACTCAGCTTCACATGATGATAAGGCCACAGTCTTTTGCTTCTGCGAGTTCCATGAGACCGGGTTGTTGTTGAAATAGAATGCCATCCCTCATGTGCTCTTCATATCATCCAAATCACCTGCCAGATCACTATTTGTGAAACCAGTGATGGTCTCCCCGCTTCCTCCTTTAGTGTATACGAGTCCGTAATGAAGCGTACCCTTCAAGTACCGTAGGATTTGCTTCATCGCCTTGTAATGCATGACGGTAGGTCTCTCCATAAACCTACTACACATACCAACAGCAAGGGAGAGATCCGGACGAGTGTGGAGCAGATATCTGTGACACCCAATGACACGAAGATATTGTTGCATCCACCGGTTGTCCATCGGGATCCTTTTGCAATTTTGTCCTTTGCTCCATAGGACATTTAGTGGAGTTGCATTCATACATTCTGAATTGTGCCAGCACCTTCTTTCCATAGATTGTTTGCTTAATTTCAATGCGATCATCTTCTTATATCACCTCAATCCCAAGGTAGTATTTGAGAAACCCAAGATCAGTCATCTCGAATTCTGACATCATTTGATTCTTGAACGTCATGATCTCCTATGTATCCTCCCCTGTCAGAATAAGATCATCTACATAAACCCCAATAATCACTCTTGACTGACATGTTCCCCTTGTATATTCTGCTTGTTCTTGAGCATACTTCACGAATATGAGTTTCTTGAGACTTCTATCAAACCGTATATTCCAAGATCGGGGTGCCTGCCAAAGGCCATAGAGTGCCTTGCTCAGTTTAAGAACCACATGTTTTTTGTTCTTCATCGTGAATTCTTCCGGTTGGGCTACATATACTTCCTCTTCGAGCTCTCCATTTAGGAATGCTGACTTGACATTGAGATGGTGGACTTTCCAACCACGAGTAGAAGCAATGGCGAGAATAACGTGTAGAGTGTCTAACCTGGCTACCGGAGCGAACACCTCCTCGAAGTCGACGCCCTGCTGCTGGACGTATCCTTTCACAACCAATCTTGCTTTGTGATTGATGACGTCACTGGTGGAGTTCATCTTCAACTTGTACACCCATATGAGACCAATGGGCTTGCAGCCAGTCGGAAGCTCTATGAGAGTCCAAGTTTTATTTTTCTTGATGGACTCGATCTCTTTGCATATGGCGTCTACACAAATTTGGTGCTCATCAGATTCACGGTAGCAGGATGGCTCCTCCATCACCATGATCATGACTTCCCCCTCCATGTCTTCTTCGAAATCCACCCTTCGAGAATCGCGCATGATATACTCGATGTTCCTGTAGCAGATAGTAGCCTCGTCGGTGCTGCTGCTGTAACTTCCTGATAGCGGGGTAGACATGACCCTTGAAGATGCAACAATATCACCTGCTGGTGATTTAGCATCAGGCGTAGCCGTCGAACCAGTGGAAGGTGTCGAAGGGTTTGCTGCAAGATCTCCCATGGTGGAATATGACCTTGCCGGTGTCATTTGATCTGCCGGCGGTGTCGATTCATGGGTCGAAAAAGATGGTGATGCAGGCGTTGGCTCGCCTATCGGGATACCTGTGTTAGCAATGTGAGCCCCAGGCGAACCATTCCTACAATAAATGTTATTGTAATAAATGATTTATCAATAAAAGTTATTGATTATTTTTCACTCCCTTTCTGAGATTGAATGAATGAATGCACTATAAGGTCCCTCTGTACAATAAGGGTTATGTACCATGGCCAACTTGATGATCATACAGCTGTTGATTCATTGAATGAATCATAGAGGCTGATGCTTGGATGAATATCTAAGGAGTTAGATAGAGGACTCATCAAGCATCGTCAAATGATTGTTAAGTGATGATCTCCAGTCTAAGTAGGAGATGACAATCCTTTCTCATATGACTGATATCTGACTGACCTCTTGATGCAGGTCCTTTGCGTGGGAACAGTGATTCGGAGGTGTCAGATTAGTTGAGTCAATGGGTTGACTTAACGAGATCGAGATAACCAAAGACCTATGTTGACTGCGATCGCAGCATATGCATGCATCCTCTGACTGGAGACAGATGTGTTGCTATATGTCTGAGTATATACATTTGGCAGACCAATAGGTTGATGACCTAACCAAGTTCTATACACCGGCGAGCTAGTGTGCATGTCAGGACATATGAGTAATATGATCTCTCAAAGGGATCATACAGGTTCAATTATGAACCGGGAGACATGAGCTCACTCATGAGGTATTTGGACTGATCAAATTCCATTCATGGTCATCATGCGTTGGAAGCATGACATGAATTTGAAGGTAAGATATATGCTTTGGGAAAGCATATGATCTATACCAATTCCCAGTAGCCAAGATTGAGAAACTTAATGATCAAACCCTGAAGATAACAGTATAAAAGTGATCTTTATCTTCAAAATGATCATAGGTCTTCCAGTATGCAGGATGTACAGGTATTGGGAATACCTGAGGGTGTTGTGATCATAAACGATTGTATAACCATGACGCTTCCATTCCGAGGGAGTGATGAAATAGGTTTGGATTTTAGTGACTCCTCTCATTAGAGAAGTAACCTAATCTTAGTCTATGTACTGGACATTGATCTGAATAAGATTCAGTTGCAATGAGAAGATTAGGTCTACGGTCTTGATTTGATCAAACATCTCTGGGAGTGTTAGCAATGTGAGCCCCGGGTGAACCATTTCTTCAATAAATGTTATTGTAATGAATAAATTATCAATAAAAGTTATTAATTATTTTCAGTCCCTTTCTGAGATTAATGAATGAATGCACTATAGAGTCCCTCTGTACAATAAGGGTTATGTACCATGGCCAACTTGATGATCATATAGCTGTTGATTCATTGGATGAATCATAGAGGCCGATGCTTGGATGAATATCTAAGGAATTAGATAGAGGACTCATCAAGCATCATCAAATGATTATTAAGTGATGATCTCCAATCTAAGTAGGAGATGGCAATCCTATCTCATATGGCTGATATCTGACTTACCTCTTGATGCAGGTCCTCTGCATGGGAATAGTGATTCAGAGGTGTCAGGTTAGTTGAGTCAATGGGTTGACTTAACGAGATCGAGATAACCAAAGACCTACGTTGAATACAGTCACAACATAGGCATGCATCCCCTGACCGGAGACAGATGTATTGCTATATGTCTGAGTATGTACATTTGGCAGACCAATAGGTTGATGACCTAACCAAGGTCTATATACCGGCAAGATGGTGTGCATGTAAGGACATATGAGTAATATGATCTCTCAAAGGGATCATACAGGTTCACTTGTGAACCGGGAGACATGAGCTCACTCATGAGGTATTGGGACTGAACAAATTCCATGCATGGTCGTCGTGCTTTGGAAGCATGACATGAATTTGAAGGTAAGATATATGCTTTGTGAAAGCAAATGATCTATACCAAATCTCAATGACCAAGATTGAGAAACTTAAATGATCTAACCATGAAGATGACAGTGCAAAAGTGGTCTTTATCCTCAGAATGATCATAAGTTTTCCAGTATGCAGGATGTGCAGGTATTGGGAATACCTGAGGGTGATTTGATCATATACTATTGTATAACCACGCTTCCATTCCGAGGGAGTGATGAAACAAGTTTGGATTTTAGTGACTCCTCTCATTAGAGAAGTGACCTAATCTTAATCCATGAACTGGACATTGATCTGAATGAGATTTAGATGCAATGAGAAGATCAGGTCCACGGTCTTGGTTTGATCAAGCATCAGTGGGAGGTCCATGGGATTTGGATTTGAGATATGATCTCAACATCCAAGTCACTATACGTGGAACAATACAATCGCCCTGTCCTTATCTCCAAGTATCTGCGAAGAGATTGCATTATTCTTGAAGGGTTCAAGAATAATTCCATAAGATCTAAGCAATGAAGAATCATGATTAAATGTGATTTAATCATCTTGATGTATGAAGAGATTATCCAATATAATTAAATGTGATTTAATTAATATGGATAAGAATAATGTGGATAGAAATATCCAATTATTCATAGTATGTTATAAATATGATTAATAATGTATTAGAGAGAGCTAATTATAATTTATATGTGTTGATTAATTATTATGTGCATTGGATACACATTGTGTAATTAATTGACAATGTAAATTATATGTAGTTTTGGGTTGTGAATATGATTCACAATTTTCCAATGTCAAGATTGCAATATTCCCAAAATTAATTGAGAATTATTTTTGGTGAATAAAATCCCAACAAATAGTTGTTGGAAATAAGTAGAGAGAAAATCAAGGAGATTTCCCTTCCCATATAGAAAGTAGGTGGCGGCACCAATTCCTTTATGGAATTGGTGGCCGTCCACTCCCTCTAATAGGGAAGGATGATCTCCTTTGTATTTTCACTTCTTTTTTGATTGATTTAATTTTGGTATTAATATATATTTGATTTATCAAATATATTTAATCTAAATTAAATCACAAGTTGTTATTTTTTGCCAACATCAATCTTGACTATTGGATTGACATAAATCAATCTCATCCATTGATTTTATATGTCACATGAATTGAGATCCATGGATCCCAAAACTCTATAAATAGAGAGGCATACCATGCTCTCTCTTTACATGATTTATTGGAGCTCTCTCCCTCTCTCTCCCTTCATATACGACAGCCCTCTCTCCCTCTAATATTGGTGGTCGTCCATCATACCCTAAAGGAGAGAATCGTCGACATCCTCGCCACCGCGCCGCCGCTTCGACGTTCTTCGGTTCTCCATCTTCTTGGTGTGCTATGCCCACGAAGGAGACATTCGATCTCGTGTGAGGAGATCAGGAGCAACCACGCTTGGATCAACTTCCTGAATTGCGAGGACAACGCGGTTCATCCCCGCGCTCGCAAGCGGTCTCGCCGACGATCGAACTTGATACAGGAGGTCTCTTCTCTTAGAGACTTGATCAACCACGCTTCAAGAGGTATTGCATTATACTTGTTGTGGCTATAGATGAAACGATCTGAGAATGATTCTCAGATCATGTGATTTCATCGAAAGAAAATTTTTAAATTCCGCTGCACTGAACAACTAGTACGACTAGTCGTTCTTCGTCGTATCCGATACGACGATCACGCTTCCATGATGCGCTTAAGGATAATTTCCATATCCTTCAAGTGGTATCAGAGCCTTAGGTCGACGGTTTCGAATATGAATCGAAAAACCGAGGACGACTTGGGTTCGTTAAGGTCGCGAAAGTTTTTATCGCATTTGATTTCGCAGATCTGTTTAGTAAATAATTTCGGCCATGTTTAAATTGTTTAAGCACGAAAGATTTATTTGGATTTTATTCCCCATTAAATAAGGAAACCATAGGATCTGAGTTTGCGTAAATCGGATTTCGTATGCTCAAGATATGGTTGTTTTAATGAACATGTATGCACTGTTGCGGGAACAGTAGATTTTAACATGATTAAAGAGTTAATTACTGTTATCATCTGCCTCAAAATGCGTGAAACATCACTTGGCTTCTGACCTAAATCAAGTTAGAAATTTTTAAAAATTGATTTTGTCTAATTTGGATTTAAATTGATTGAGATATGGTAATTTTAGTGAGTAGGGGTCACTGCTGAAATTACAGTCCTAATCTAGAACCAAGTAATTATCAATTAGTGAAATTAATTGTTAATTTCGTGAAATAATTATGAAAAATATTTGTGAAATATTGGAAGATGATTATTTACATAATTGACTTGACCTCAATCAATTAATTGATTAGATTTGATCTAAATCTTAATTAGAAATACAATCTTCAAACTTGATGCTTGAATAGGATTTGGGAATTTGTGTAACAAATTTCCTTATAATCAAAAATGTTTTGATTATTACTATATGGTACGATTTCGGTTGAAAAACCGATGGTCATCTCAAATACAACTTGATATATCTGGCATTATGCTTTCCCGAGGTAGATATGGTGTCTAGTCGGAGAGCATTGGGGTTGCGGGTTGCAACGTATGTGGTCCGTCCCACTCTCGTCAGTACTGGCCATGATAGCGGGTAGGGACTGTATAATGCCGGAGAAAATCAAGGTGTATTTGCTAATTATTAAAATTCAAATTAACACGTATTTTGAGATATTACCATATACATATTCAAGTAAAATAATCAAGTTTGATTGATTGAATTGGATTGATAATTAATTTAATGTGATTAAATTGATTATGTCCAATTGAAACACTCTATTATGAATAGAGTTATTTCCCTTGGAAGAATTAATTATATGAATGTGATTCATGATAATTAATTAAAATTTGAATATGAGATGGAGGATCACATAAGTGACATCCATGGTCTCCCGTCAAGGCGAAGGGTTCGTCGCCAGGGATTGCATGTGGGAGACGTCTGTCCGAAGTGACAGCTCCTGTATGCAAGCGCATCTGGATCGGGCTCTTTGCTTCTCGAAAGAGTAAGGCCGTATGCGTAGTGACCCCAATATCGGATCCTCATATTATCAGAGCGATATTGGATTGTGCATAGCGAGTACTATTCCTGTTGACGGTTGGTTCAATTAATGACGGGTCAACATCGCCTTAGGGATGGTGGGCCCGGGTGTTAAAGACCGAATTGGGAAATGCAAGTTGGACTTGCAAGGCGGAATAAGTTCTCGCTTCTCTTTATTGGAGTCGCAGATTCTCATATTATTGAGATGTGACAAAGATAAAAAGGAGATCCCAATTCTTGCTAGAGATATAGCGGTAAGTATATCTCTTGCTTTGAAAATGAATAAGGGAATGAACTTTCAAAGTCGACAATGCAAGAATAATTTGATTTAAAATACCTTAATCAAATATTATAAATTTGAATATATTTTTTATATTCTAATATAGTGCATTCTTAATTTCAGAAAATGAAGTCTTTGAACCCACTTAGTAGGCTTCTTGAGGTCAACCAATTGACCGACCAAAATTACTCGGATTGGACCCGTAATTTGGAGCTTGTTCTCTCTGCTGAGCGCATAAGTTATGTGCTCTCCGAGGACAAGCATGAGAACCCTAAGTCCAAGGAAGAAAAAGCATTTAATGACAAGTATGTTGAAGATCATGTCTTGGCTAGATGCTATAGCCTAGGTTCTCTCTCCAATGTTCTGCAGAAGCAACATGTAGAGATGAGTACCTGCCAGGAAATCATGCAGAATCTAAAGGATATGTTTGGTGACATTAACCGCACTCAGCGGTACAATGTTATGAAAGACCTCATTCGCTGTAGGATGCAGGAAGGGACTTCGGTCCGTGAACATGTACTCAAAATGTTTGGGTACTTATCGGAGCTGGAGACTCTTGGGGCAACGATGGATGCAGACATGCAAGCTGACTTCATTATGCTGTCGTTGCCCAAGTCTTTCAATAACTTTGTAGTGTCATTCCACATGAACAAGCTGGAATTGGCAAGTGCTGCTCTTCTTGCCGCATTGAAATTCGCGGAAGATGTGATGAAGAAGGATGGTCCCGCTGGCAGTGCAATGGTTGCACAAGTCAGAGGGAAGCGCGGTCGGAAGCAAGGTTCTCGGAAGGGCCCGGCCCAGAGGAGAAAGAAGAAGGGACAAAGTGTTGGCTCTTCTTCCAATGCATCCACTCTTATGGCATCGAAGAAAATCAATGTCTGTCGCCACTGCAAAAAGCCGGGACACTGGAGGCGTAACTGTCTAGAATACCTGAAGTCCTCAGACAAAGGTAAAGCCCCAATAGGTATGAAATCTACTTTCATCATTGAAACTAGCTTTCTCATCGGACGAGAAGGAAGTTGGGTTGTAGATTCTGGTGCTTCTGTTCATGTATGCAATTTGTTGCATTTGTTTCAGGAAACTAGGAATCTTGAGGAAGGGGAGATAGTCATCCAGATGGGATCTGATGCAAGTATTGCAACAGTGACCGTCGGGACTTGTAGACTATCATTATCTAGTGGTAGAGTCCTTATACTTAAAGAATGTCTTTATGTACCCGAAGTCAGAAGGAACTTGATATCTGTATCTAAGCTTGTTAGAAGCGGATATTCTTTCCTTTTATGTAATAAATTAATCATAAGTCGTTATGATAAATATATTGCAGATGATGTTTTGACTTCTGGTGGACTCTATGAATTGTGCATTGTAAATGTATCATGAATGTGACAACCACTAATAAAAACCCTAAAAGATCCAGAGAGGATAAAAACATCTCAAATGAGATTTGACATCAAAGGCTTGGTCATTTATCTGTTGATAGGATCAATAGATCGATAAAGGATGGACCTCTAGATTTTCTACAGGTTCAACCTTTGCCCACTTGCAAACATTGCATTCAGGGTAAAATGACTAGGACTCCTTTCCGTAACAAGGTTACGAGATGCGAAGGTATTATTGACCTAATACATACCGATGTATGTGGTCCCTTCAGTACCGCGACTCGAAATGGATATCGATATTATTTGACGTTTATTGATGACCATTGACGATACGGGTTTGTCTTCCTATTACGTCATAAGTCTGAAACCTTTAAAAAGTTCAAAGAATTCAAGGATTTGGTTGAGAACCAAACCGATAGGAAGATTAAACGGATTCGATCTGATCGAGATGGGGAGTACCCATCAGATGAATTCAAGGAATTGTTTCCAATCTCACTCCTCCTGGAACTCCCCAACTTAATGGTGTTGCTGAAAGACGCAACAGGACCATCATGGACATGGTCCGTTCAATGATGAGCAAAGCACATTTATCTCTTATTTTCTGGGGATATGCAGTAGAGACTGCAATATATATCCTGAATAAGATTCCTAGCAAATCTATACCTAAGACTCCTCATGAGCTATGGTATGGAACCAAACCTAGTGTTAATCACTTGAGGGTTTGGGGTTGCTTGGTCCATGTGAAGAACGTGGACGCAAGTAAGCTAGAATCTCGCTCTCGTGAGTGTTACTTCATTGGGTATGTTAAAGATGGTATTGGATACCAGCTTTATGACCCTGAGACCCAAAAGGTTTTTGTTTCTAGAGATGTGAAGTTTCCGGAGAATGATTTCCTTAAAGGTCAAGACAATAATGAAGTAGAGGAACTCATTGAATCCCCTGAGGATTCTGAGCTTCCTATCCCAGAAACTGAAGAGATAAATAAAGATGAAACACCCATACCTCTTCGTAGGAGTTCGAGGGTGGTTGCACCACCTGAAAGATATGGATTCCATGTGTCAGGTGAGACTGACATTGATCCTACTTCATTTGATGAAGCACTCGCGGATCAAGACATGGATAGATGGATGCTAGCAATGAAGTCAGAGATTGACTCCATGCATAAGAATGGTGTATGGACCCTAGAGGATCCACCTAAAGGGGTAAAACCCATTGGGTGTAAATGGATCTTCAAGAGAAAGAGGGGACCTGATGGGAAAGTAGAGACTTTCAAGGCACGGCTCGTAGCAAAGGGCTACACACAGAGAGAAGGCATCAATTACGATGAGACATTCTCTCCTGTGGCTATGATTAAATCCAACAGGACACTGGTAGCTATAGCTGCATATCTTGACTACAACATCTGGCAGATGGACGTCAAGACGACTTTCCTCAATGGATACCTCGAGGAGGATATCTACATGGAGCAGTCCCAGGGCTTCATGACAGAGGATGGCAAAGTATGCAAGCTGAAGAAATCCATCTATGGGCTCAAGCAAGCTTCTCGTAGCTGGAACATCAGATTTGACGAAACCATAAAAGTTATGATTTTGTGTAGAATCCTGATGAACCTTGTGTATACAAGAAGATTAGTGGGAGCGCCATTGTGTTCATCGTTCTTTACGTAGATGACATCCTTATCATTGGGAATGATATAGGGATGATGACCAGTGTGAAGATTTGGTTGTCCCATACCTTTGAGATGAAAGATCTTGGAGAAGCCTCTTACATCTTAGGCCTGAAATTGTTCAGAAACCGAGAAAAGAGGATTTTGGGATTGTCACAACATGGATACATTAAGAAGATCCATGAACGATTTCATATGGATAGTTCTAAGAAACGATTCCTACCCTTAAGACATGGAATCCACCTGTCTAAAAGGAATGACTCCTCAAACTGTTGAGGAAAAGAAGGCCATGGCTGGATGTCCTTATGCATCAGCCGTAGGAAGCTTAATGTCTGCCATGATGTGTACTAGGCCAGATATCTGCCATGCAGTGGGAGTGGTAAGTCGTTACCAATCCTGCTATGGAGAGCAACACTGGAATGTTGTAAAGAACATATTCCAATATCTAAGACGGACGCAAGATTACATCTTGGTCTATGGAGATGGTGATCTCCAAGTCTTGGGGTATACAGATTCTGACTTCCAATCGGATGTAGATGATCGAAAGTCGACATCAGGGTTCGTGTTTTTGTTGAATGGTGGTGCTGTGAGCTGGAGAAGCAAGAATCAGGACACTATTACAGATTCGACAACAGAAGCCGAATGCATTGCCGCATCGGATGCTGTAAAGGAGGCGGTGTGGTTGCGCAAGTTCGTTCTGGAGCTTGGCATCGTTTCCTCTGATACTCCCATCCCGTTACTCTGCGATAATACGGGAGCTATTGCCCAGGCAAAGGAACCCAGATGGCATCAAAAGAGCAAGCACGTGGAAAGGAAATACCACATCATTCGGGAGATACAAAAGCGTGGTGACATCATCATCACCAAGGTGGCCTCTGCCGACAACGTTGCTGATTCCCTTACCAAACCTCTGACACAGAAGGTTTTTGACGAGCATGTAATGAGTATGGGTTTAAAGATTGTACCTGAATGGTTCTGAGGGCTAGTGGGAGATTGTTAGCAATGTGAGCCCCGGGCGAACCATTTCTACAATAAATGTTATTGTAATGAATAAATTATCAATAAAAGTTATTTATTATTTTTCACTCCCTTTCTGAGATTAATGAATGAATGCACTATAGGGTCCCTCTATACAATAAGGGTTATGTACCATGGCCAACTTGATGATCATATAGCTGTTGATTCATTGGATGAATCATAGAGACTGATGCTTGGATGAATATCTAAGGAGTTAGATAGAGGACTCATCAAGCATCATCAAATGATTATTAAGTGAAGATCTCCAATCTGAGTAGGAGATGGCAATCCTATCTCATATGGCTGATATCTGACTTACCTCTTGATGCAGGTCCTCTGCATGGGAATAGTGATTCAGAGGTGTCAGGTTAGTTGAGTCAATGGGTTGACCTAACTAGATCGAGATAACCAAAGACCTACGTTGAATACTGTCACAACATAGGGATGCATCCTCTGACCAGAGACAGATGTATTGCTATATGTCTGAGTATGTACATTTGGCAGACCAATAGGTTGATGACCTAACCATGGTCTATATACCGGCGAGCTGGTGTGCATGTAAGGACATATGAGTAATACGATCTCTCAAAGGGATGATACAGATTCACTTGTGAATCGGGAGACATGAGCTCACTCATGAGGTATTGGGACTGAACAAATTCCATGCATGGTCGTCGTGCTTTGGAAGCATGACATGAATTTGAAGGTAAGATATGCTTTGTGAAAGCATATGATCTATACCAAATCCCAATGACCAAGATTGAGAAACTTAAATGATCTAACCCTGAAGATGACAGTGCAAAAGTGATCTTTATCTTCAGAATGATCATAAGTTTTCCAGTATGCAGGATGTGCAGGTATTAGGAATACTTGAGGGTGATTTGATCATATACGATTGTATAACCATGACGCTTCCATTCCGAGGGAGTGATGAAACAGGTTTGGATTTTAGTGACTCCTCTCATTAGAGAATTGACCTAATCTTAATCCATGAACTGGACATTGATCTGAATGAGATTGAGATGCAATGAGAAGATCAGGTCCACGGTCTTGATTTGATCAAGCATCAGTGGGAGGTCCATGGGATCTAGATTTGAGATATAATCTCAACATCCAAGTCACTATACGTGGAACAATACAATCGCCCTGTCCTTATCTCCAATTATATGCGGAGAGATTGCATTATTCTTGAAGGGTTCAAGAATAATTCCGTAAGATCTAAGCAATGATGAAATCATGATTAAATGTGATTTAATCATCTTGATGTTTGAAGAGATTATCCAATATAATTAAATGTGATTTAATTAATATGGATAAGAATAATGTGGATAGAAATATCCAATTATTCATAGTATATTATAAATATGATTTATAATGTATTAGGGAGAGCTAATTATAATTTATATGTGTTGATTAATTATTATGTGCATTGGATACACATTGTGTAATTAATTGACAATGTAAATTATACGTTGTCTTGGGTTGTGAATATGATTCACAATTTTCCAATGTCAAGATTGCAATATTCCCAAATTTAATTGAGAATTATTTTTGGTGAATAAAATCCCAATAAATAGTTGTTGGAAATAAGTAGAGAGAAAATCAAGGAGATTTCCCTCCCCATATAGGAAGGAGGTGGCGGCACCAATTCCTTTTATGGAATTGGTGGACGTCCACTCCCTCTAATAGGGAAGGATGATCTCCTTTGTATTTTCACTCCTTATTTGATTGGTTTAATTTTGGTATTAATATATTTGATTTATCAAATATATTTAATCTAAATTAAATCACAAGTTGTTGTTTTTTACCAACATCAATCTTGACCATTGGATTGACATAAATCAATCTCATCAATTGATTTTATATGTCACATGGATTGAGATCCATGGATCCCAAAACTCTATAAATAGAGAGGCATACCATGCTCTCTCTTTACATGATTTATTGGAGCTCTCTCCCTCTCTCTCCCTTCATACACGACAACCCTCTCTCCCTCTAATATTGGTGGCCGTCCACCATACCCTAGAGGAGAGAATCGTCGATGTCCTCGCCACCGCGCCGCCGCTTCGACGTTCTTCGGTTCTCCGTCTTCTTGGTGTGCTATGCCCACGAAGGAGACGTTCAATCTCGTGCGACGAGATCAGGAGAAACCACGCTTGGATCAACTTCTTGGATTGCGAGGACAACGCGGTTCATCCTCGCGCTCGCAAGCGGTCTCGCCAGGAGGTCTCTTCTCTTAGAGACTTGATCAACCACGCTTCAAGAGGTATTGCATTATACTTGTTGTGGCTATAGATGAAACGATCTGAGAATGATTCTCGGATCATGTGGTTTCATCGAAAGAAAATTTTTATATTTCCGCTGCACCGAACAACTAGTATGATTAGTCGTTCTTCGTCGTATCCGATACGACGATCACGCTTCCATGATGCGCTTGAGGATAATTTCCATATCCTTTAGGGAGGTCCATGGGATCTTGATTTGAGATATGATCTCAATATCCAAGTCACTATACGTGGAACAATGCAATCGCCTTGTCCTTATCTCCAAGTATCTGCGGAGAAATCGCATTATTCTTGAAAGGGTTCAAGAATAATTCCATAGATCTAAGCATTGAGTAAATAATGATTAAATATGATTTAATCATATTGATGTGTTGTTGAACCCAAAAATCAGCGGTCTAAATATGTCTCACACAAGGCGGAGACAAGTCGCTGTGGCGACCGCACGAATCCTGAATTCAAACAACAATTAACCCACAATAAAGATGAAATAATGTAAAGCAATATGTGGAGTTAAAATTTATTATAACTCTACAACAAAGATGTGTATAGGTGCAAGTATGTGTAGAGGTCGAACACAGGGAGCAGACAGGTAGAACGGGGCAAAATGCTCAACAATGTGAATATGATCGAGTGTCTATCTGTGCTATGTTTTTGTGGGTTTTAATTTTAAATTTTTTATTTTAATTTTTGATTTTATATTTTTATATTTTGATTTTTGATTACTGACTTTGTATTTTCTTTTTATATTTTATATATTTTATATATTTTCCTTTTTCTTTTAATAAAGATACAATTTATATAAAGGATATATATACACTAGAGATAAGAGAGAGATAAAAATAGGGAAAAAATAATTGAAATATAGGAAATAAAGCATTTTTGGGCTTTTTATATTTTTCTAATGTTTTTTTTATTTTTCTAGATTTTTCCTAATTTTTTGGTATTTTTAAAGTCAACAATACTGAAAACAGTGAATAAAAGTTGCTGCCCGAATTTAAAATGAGGATAAAAGATATCAAATAGTGTCAAAAATTCCTCAAATTAATTTTAAACTAAAGACAATTAATCAGAGAAAATACAGAAACTGAAATTGCATTTTTAGGATTTTGTAGAATTTTTAAGATTTTTATAAAGATTTTAGGGGTTTTGTAATTTTTAGGAGTTTTCCTTTTTATTTTTTAGTGATTTTCGGATTGAAGTTAAACCACACTAAGATACGCAAAATATATTTTTTGGGGAATTTTCTGAGATGTTGTTATAATTTTTATGTATTTTCTTATTCAAACAGTGCACAAAATGCATGTTTTTGAATTTTTATAAATAATAAAATGCAATAAATATGCAAAACAAAAATATAGCGTGATAATATGATACAACAGGAACTTACTTTGATTTTTGGAGAATTTTTGGGGTTTTATAGATGCATGCAATAATTCGAGATAACGACAAGAAACTATACGCAGGCAAGGGGCATAAATGCAATTAGTGAAAAGTATGAGGGCCTGTGTGTAAAATTTCCACAAAATCTATAACTTAATAAACGACTTGATGGACCAAATATAAACTTCAAGACACACAAGGGTGCCCTTGCAAAAACTCCAGACCCACGTGCATACGTACGCGCACCTGGAAGGGGCACCAATGTAATTATCAAAAAGCCTGCGGGTCAAAATACAAAATGTCCAGAATATTATAATTGCAAGTAGAAATTTTAGTACTAAAACTAGATACAACAACGAACCCGAGGTCCCTCTGCGAAATCGCCAAGTCACGTGCGCAACACACGGGACTGGCAGGGACCTTTACGCAAATACAGAAATCCTAGGGGTTTAGTTGTAAATATTACAAAAACATTCGAACATCATATGAAAGTTTTGGTTTTGATATTGAAATACAAAATTCGCAGGGAGTAAGAATGCAAAATACCCCATTAAGCGCGATCCGACGACTGCTATCTTCTCACTTGCCACGTGTCGATCTCTCGCGCAACGATGTCGGTTCGCGCCGACGGTTGAGATTAGACGCTCCCAACAGATCCGATGGTGGTGAGCAGGGATGATCCGACGGATACTGCATGCCACAAAGAATGACCACAGATCCGACAGTCCTGGCCGGCTAAGGAAGAATGGCAGAGGAACTCGTCGTCGACGAGTTCAGATCTGGGCGTACTCTGCTCTCTGACGACCTTCTTTGCTTCAAACAGCACTGAAAGGTTCCTGGGAGGCTCCTCTAGAGGTTGGCAGCTTCAAAATGGCTGGGGACCAGCCGTAGCGCCGCCGCGGCATGGACGACCGGGAGCTTCTCCAAGAAGCTTTGACTTCCACAAAAACGAACCCAGATGGGGTTCTCTCGACCCTGGGACCTGCAAGGAAAGCACAAATACGACAGTAAAAGGTCCTAGGGCCTTAGGGTGTGAATCCGAGGGTGATGAGGCGGAAATGATGGAAGTCGGAGTAGAATTCCGGCGGGGGTATTCGGATGGAATTGAAGCTCAAATCCGTGATCAAACATGCAAATAAAGAGACAGATCTAAAGCCCGACCCTACATGTAACTAAGGAGCGAAGAAAAATGAACAAAATAACTCAACTGGCCAGGAAAAACCAGGAGAAAACCTCACGGCGGCGCGGCCGCCGGAGATGGTGGAACGGCCGCTCAAGGCCTCGCCGTAACTCCCTAGGATGCTGGAGACCTTCCTGTCATCAAGGTCGATCCGGAGCGCGCCCAAGGGAACCAAATCCTAGGTCAAAAGGGGTTCAAAAAATGAAAGAGGAAATAGGATGGTATTTGAAAGGAGTGGCGGACGGGCTCCAAAGATTGAGGAAGAGAAGGGAAACGAAGGCGATCTTGGAGGATCCAAGTGGCCGGCGTGAATCACAGACAAACAAGGAGAAAAATCCAAGAAGACTTTAATGCCCGATGAGGAAAGATACGAGCCCCAAAAATTGGTGAAGATGGGTCAAAATGCATTCTGACATAGCAGCAGAGGAAGAGTCAGACAGTTGACCCGCGGTCAACTGTCAGACTCACCTGAAAACCTCTAAAAAATGTTTTGTAAATTAGATTAAAAATTGTTAATGAATTTATTAATTTTTGATTATAAAATAAAAATTGTTTGTTATTTTCTAAATTATTTTATTATGATTTTTATTTATTTTTTCGAGGTTTATAATTACAAGTTGCCTTTTTAGACCTATATAGGTATCTATATCTATATATTTTAATATTTTATTTTTATTTTGAGAATTTAATTAATTTATTTATTTTATTATTTTATAAATTTATAAAATATTTTTATACACTTAAAAGTATTTTTACTTTATTTTCTGAGGTATTTTGTATACTTAATAAAATAAAAGTATGGTTTATATAGGTATGTATACATGTATTATACCTATGTATTATATACAGGTATTTTATTCTTGTGTTTTATTTGAGACTTTTATTCTGATTTTAATTTACTTATACATTACAAATAATATTTACAAAATTATGAAAATAAAATTATAAAAATAATGAATAAATAATAAAATGAATATTTTAATCTGTACAATTATACAATAGGGGTCCAAAACTCAACTTCCAAACCGTAACTCCAAAAAATACGAAACCATCGCCAATAAATAGCTTATTTTAAACTATATACAATTAAAGGTGAGTTTGCTACATTTCAAGTTTTTATTTGCAAGATACGGGCCTGGGAAGTTGGAATTCTGGAATCTTATTCAGATCATAACTTTTTATCTGTGTATTATTTTTAGGTGAAATCAATTTTGTATTTTTCTATATGAAATTATCTACAACTTTCATGTTAAAGTTTCTTTCTTTGAGGTATAAAAAGTGGAACCAAAAATAGGTCCTAAAATGATTAAAGAATGAATTAAATGAAAGTGATTTTTATTGTGTTTTGGCCCTTATCTCCCCCTACTTTATTCCTTGTCGACCTAGTCATCGAGATGCCTAGGTCTCGAGGTTTCGGGTCATAAAATATTTACAATATTTTATTCTTTTTTTTTCTTTTCTTTATTCTATAATTTTGGCTTTAAAAACTGCATTGTATACAATATTTACACAATGATGCATGGATGCTAAAATGCCTAAATTAAGCTTATTTACACGTATTTACTAGGGGTTTTAAGGCCAAAACGATAGAATAAAGATGATGAAACGTAGCTTCATCATCCCCCTGTACTTGCCTTTACTAGTCCCTAGCAAACACTTATGTAATAAGTGCAGAAAAGAAAAAAAGAAAAGAAAAAGAAGAAAATTGGATTAAGTTTAATTATCAAACTTGTCTTCACAAAATCAAAGTTTGGAGCTTAAATCGGACCTTTGGAATTTAAGTGCGGGCGGAACCTTAATAAGAACCGGATTTGAAATCCAACAACCTTCGAGAATCCCAAAACTCTGCTCAAGTCTCCTCAATAGCCAGGTCAGAAATATTTCAACTCATACACAAACCCTTATGACTATGAATCTGACTTGTACAGTGTAAGTGATGGTGGCTCTCCCCAACTAGAATGACAAAGAGACTGACTTCTCCAATATGACAACCCAATGAGTCCCCAATCCAACAACTCATTCCTCAAAGAGCAGGATATTCCCTTCTAAGTTCAAGTGGCAACCAACCCAAGAGGAGGGGGTGAAGAGAAGAATGGACGGTAGCCAGTGTAGCTACCTATCCTAGGATGCAAGACCAGTGTAGTCAAGTCATCCAGCTGCAGGCTCACATGATTTGTCTTTGAAGCTCAAGCTTGCTTATTTGACTTTACACATATGTACACTCCGGCAGGCATTTTTTTATTTTTGTACAGGCCTGTCCACTTTTTTGGAGTTTTTGCTTTTGTAATTTTTTTCTTTTTTCTTTTTTTTTTCTTTTTTTGGAATACTATACACAACAGCATTTACATAAGGAGTTTTTCCTCTTGAGCCAGTAGACTATCCCTCTTTTGAAGCTTTATCGCAACCCACAATCTCCTGTCCTCGAAACTCATCATCACTAGACGGGTTGGGGTGCACTTCCCTCCCTAGAGAAGGACAAGTGTTTCCACCTGTATGCGTCTCATACTGGCAAATCCAACCTCCTCACCACTCCAACTGAGTTGAGCCAAGTGAAAGGCGCATGTGTCCAAGTTAGGTCAATATCAACAAAAGTCGTTTGTGCGCTCCGAAATACTCTACTTAGGTAGTCAAGAATCCATTGAACCAAGTCTCGTGATCATCAAAGAATTAAGTCAACTAGACCTGAAGTACCTCAAACCCAGTTCCTATAAGTTTCCTTTTATTAGGTAGATTTAAAGGTCCAACCAAGCTCCAATCTTCGGATTTTACTTAGACTCGTTCAACTATTAAACTCAATCCGAAAAATGCTCATGCTATGCAGAAAATGTTTTTGTGATGCAATTTTTCAAAGATTTTGAACTTTTTATGGATTTTTGAAAAGATGATGCATATGCATTTTTTAGATTTTTCGAAAAGATTTTTCATATATTTTTTTGGATTTTAGTTTTGCAAATGTTTTTGTGATTTTTGAAAAGAAAAGATTTTTGCTAAAAATTAGGTACAAATATTTACACGGGGATGTATCTTATAGTTACAAGAAGTGGATTTTAAGAATTTACAAGGGTAAGTGGTCAATTTTATAGGTATATATAGTGGATTTTGGTGAGATGTATGTATTCCTCAAACTTATTTGACAAAGGGTTTTTCAAACAATTTTGAAAACTATAGTCCAAAATAATTTGTACAAACAACTTTACAAACATGTACACACATTTGAAAATTATTTTGCAATAGGTTTTCCAAACAGTATATATAGATTTTTCACATATTTTTGCAACCAGTTTTCAAAACATTTGCAAATCTTTTTTTTCAAACATTTTATTTTACACAAAGAAAATAATTTTACAATCAAAATATTTTTACAAAGGTTGAAAACCTGTAACAAAATGTTTTCAAAATAGTTTTCAAAATATTTTTCACAAAGATTTTCAAACTATTTTTCAAACATTTTACAAAAAATATTTTTACCTGATTTATTAATCAGTAAGTACGAAAAGAATTTGAGGAATAATCACATCTTTTTATTAATGTTTTTAATGAATTTTATAAGTATAATTAGCCATAGTTATTAGTAAAAATACGAAAGTACGAGTTATGGCTAAAGTATATACGCAGTATATACGACCCCCCTATACTTAGCCTGAGCTATGTTCTCATAGATCAGAGAGAAAAGAGAAGACATAACTCATACTGAGTATAGAAAAGTCTAAAGAATAAATGAATAAGGGATGAAGGAATGAACGGATGAGAAGTTGACCGTCCCCCCTATACTTAGGATCAAATAATCCTAAGTATAGCAGAATGTACACAAAGCAGGGAAGGTCAAGGGTGGGAATGAACAGATCATACTCAGACTGTCTCCCCCTATACTTAGGGTAAGATATCCCTAAGTATAGACAAGAAGAGGAGACAATGGAGAGGATCAAAGAATAGAATCAACTCGGGTGCACACCCCCTATACTAAGGACAAGGTACGCCCTAAGTATAGAAGTCTGACAAAAAGGGGTGGCACCTTTTCGGTAGATAAAGAAGATAGAAGAGGAAAAGAAGAAAAGAAGAAAACAAGAAAAGAGATCTGAAGATGGATACGGCTAGAGATGGATGTACGCATCACTCCCCCTATACTTAGGGTAAAAGAAGCCCTGGGTATAGGAAACAACAGGAGTGATGAAACGGAACGATGAATGAACACTCAACTCGTCCACCCCCTATACTTAGGACAAAGTACGTCCTAAGCAAGGCAAACACAAGAATGGGGGGACGAGCAATACGGGAGAGAGACAGAGGTAAACAAAGAAGAATATACAACAGAGATGGATATACACAGGATCAAGAAGGTTGAAAGTGAACCTTCTTGCGGGACCGGTGAGGAATAGATCTAGTGTGGTGCAGGTCGACATCGAGGTCCTTAGATGACACAAATCGATCAGGGTCGACAGGGTGAAGGTCCTCAGTGGCTCTCTGGTGTGAAGGCACATACGGGGTAGTGGAGGAAGTACGACTAGGTTCGGCCTTGGGAGTCTCGCTAGTATCAAAGTGAAAAGGGACGAACTCATCCTCATCAGAAGAAGTGTACTCAGTATCGTCTTACGAGGTCTCGTTCAGGTCAAAACCATAAGGAACTAACTCATCAGTGGAAGTAGTCGAACTCTGTTCGTCCTCAATAATCTCGACCGGATCATCTTTCTCATCAAAAGGCCCGAATTCCCGAATAAAAGCAACTAAATCAAATTCGGCCTTTGGCTCATTCGAATCTAAGTGAACAGGAGCAGACCCATCAGTGAAAGTAGTCGAGTCATGTCCGTCCTGTCTAGTCTCTAAACCTGCCCTCCGCTCAATGGTATCAATCGTGTAAATCCCGCGGATGTCATCAACACAACGCCAACTCCCAGAAGAAGGAACTCCGAGGTCCATGTTTTCCAAGTCTTCCTCCTTGGAGAGGAATTCTTGGGTCTCAGTGGAATCCAATAAGCAACAAAATTCTCTAATAGTCTCATCAAAGTCATGATCCTCTGGGTCAACCAAGATAGGTGTGGTCACCTCAGGTGCAGGTCTCTGGTCAACTGTGGGTGCGGTGATCAACACTTTGCTTTCGTCAACAGGACGGAAGCAAATCTCTCCTGATCCGTAATCAATAACGACCCTTGCAGAGGCGAGGAATGGTCGTCCCAAGATGATTGGAGAGTGATCCCCTGTAGAGGTCTCCATGGGCAATACGACAAAGTCAACATGGTAGCTCATGCCCTGAATCGAAATGACGGCGTTTTCAAGGATACCCTTCGACCTCTTAATAGATCCATCAACAAATTAAACGATCATCCTGGTTTTCTTGAGAGGCCCTAAGTGAAGAGACTGTACCAGCGAGAAGGGTAATATGCTAATCGAAGCACCGCCGTCGAGGAGAGTGTAATCACGTGTGTGGTCAGAGATGGTGCAACTAATGAAAAGTATGGCAGTATTCCTCTTCCTAGGAATGGGACGGTGTGTGATGGCGTGGGCAGTGGCCATGGTCAAGATATGACGCTCAGATATGCTCCTCTGCTTTCTCTTCTTGGGAAGCGGAGCAGATAAATTGGTCATGGCCTGCTGAAGTGGGGCACGGATAATCTCATGAATGGTGGCCACCACTTCGGGTTCAGACAAATTTTTTTTGAATTTTTGGACTTCGTTCATACAAGGGAGGAAGTCAGAATCAACATCTACACGAGGCATGCCAAGAGCAGTCTGTACAACGGCATCCTCGGGGTCAAAGGTGGGACAAGGTGTGAAAGGCTGTGTGGTCAAAAGATCTGGCAAGGGTTCCCTCTCCTCACAGTCTGAATCGATCACGTGTCTCCTGAACTCTTTTTGGATTTTTAAAATTTTCTCATTTTTTTATTTTGGGCGATTGCAAGCTCTCATGAAAATCCTCAAGTGAATCCAAATCCTCAAAGAATGGAGATTCATTCTGGATCTTATTTATGCTAACTATATCACTCATCCTCGAGTTCATATGCTCCATCATCTGATTCAAGGTCTCAAGTGTGGATATCATGAAAGGTGACTCCAAAATCTCAGGATCGGGTGTGTCAAATGTGGGCGGTGGGGGTGGACAAAAATCACCTTCCGACACAGGATACTCGAGGAAGAGCGGGTTGTTGAAATGTGAGGGTGATGGTGGTGGAAATGATTGGTGAAAGTCCAAGTCCAAATCCTGAAACAATGGGTTGGTCGGATATGTACAAAAATCAGGAGCAAAGTCCTCCTGAAAAAAGGAGGTGGATCGGATGGAGTGAACGAAGGATCCGCAAAGTCCGGATAAAAGACGCTCCAGGGGTCCATCTCGAAACAAAAGAGAAATGATCGAGAGAGCACGAAGGTCAAGTCAAGAGAGTGAAGAAGAAGGCGCAAATGCGCAGAAATGATCTAGTATACACACAAGCAAGCACAAACAAACTCACACAAGACAAACCCTCAATTCACCTACTCAACTCGGTAGAGACCGAAAAGTCGGTCTTTTTATCTTGTTTGTTTTAGAGTTAGGTGAGAAGTCAAAAGTTGCACAAGCATTTAGGGGGTTGAATGGGATTTGGGCACTATCCTTAGTGTGTGCGCGGGCAAGTAAAAGCGAGGACAATGAGGGGATTATTCACCCCAATACAAGATTTTCTTTTTGGTTGATTTTTGGGTCAAGTAATATTAGCAGTCTCAATTTTATTGGTTATCACTTTTTTTTATTTTTGGTGAAAAATGCACGAGCCTAACGAGGAGTCAATTTTTTTAGCACCTAGGTTGGCAAAATCAGAGGGAGAGGCGGAAAAGCAATGCAAGCGGCAAACAATGATGAATGCTAAAGAGAAATGCTCACCTTTCCTCCAGCACTCTTCATGCAAAGATGCTCAGCAGAATTTGAAACCTATCTATATGCAAATGCAAGCCTATGAAGTCGCCCTAAGATGAGGAATTGCTATTAGCATGAAGAACCGATGCTAATGACTTAGAATAGAACCGAAATGTCCGGTCTTGGAGTTTCCTCGGTGCCCACCAAGGTGGGTCCTGCACGTGTTGTATGGAGAATTCTCGCAGCGCGGTTGTTCGGTGCAACAGTGTTTGGACCTAATACTACGCCAAGCAATTCCTACGGCTAAGGCTCAATCACACAAAATAAAGAAACAAAATCGGAAAACAAAGGGAAAAAATGCGAAGAAAATCGTAAAAACCGCGTGAGCCCCCAAGTGAATAAACACTTGGAAATTGGGCCTGAAAGTTCAAGAGTTCAAGTACCTGTATTATTACAAATTAAAGGGTCTCTCTCTCCTTAAAATTACACAAACAGATGCAATAAAATAAATAGAGCTCGGTCTTCAAAAATCCTCTATGTCTCCTTCGGTGCTAGGCAAGCTCGAGTCGGCTTCACGTGGGTGCACAGGCGCCTAGGGTGGAGCGCCTCCCTCGATCTGCGGTTCCTCGCACAAAGTCAACAAACGAGGAGGTTAGACAACACAACAGGTATATCAAAAATATGGAAAATAAAATAAGAAGAATAAAAGCCGCAAAAAATAGACAGATAATCACAAACACAAGTAAAAACCCGAACTACGCGCTGTTGCTCCCCGGCAATGGCACCATTTCTTGAACCCAAAAATCGGCGGTCTAAATATGTCTCACACAAGGCGGAGACAAAGTCACTGTGGCGACCACACGAATCCTGGAATTCAAACAACAATTAACCGACAATAAACATGAAAAAATGTAAAGCAATATGTGGAGTTAAAATTTATTATAACTCTACAACAAAGATGTGTATAGGTGCAAGTATGTGTAGAGGTCGAACACAGGGTGCAGACAGGTAGAACGGGGCAAAACGCTCAACAATGTGAATGTGATCGAGTGTCTATCTATGCTATGTTTTTGTGGGTTTTAATTTATATTTTTATTTTAATTTTTGATTTTATATTTTTATATTTTGATTTTTAATTTACTGATTTTGCATTTTCTTTTTATATTTTATATTTTTTTATATTTTTCTTTTTCTTTTAATAAAGATACAATTTATATAAAGGATATACATATATATATACAATAGAGATAAGAGAGAGATAAACATAGGGAAAACATAATTGAAATGCAGGAAATAAATTATTTTTGGGCCTTTTATATTTTTCTAATATTTTTGTGATTTTTCTAGATTTTACCTAATTTTTTGGTACTTTTAAAATCAAAAATACTGAAAACAGTGAATAAAAGTTGTTGCCAGAATTTAAAATGAGGATAAAAGATATCCAATAGTGTCAAAAATTCCTCAAATTAATTTTAAACTAAAGGCAATAAATCAGAGAAAATACAGAAACTGAAATTGCATTTTTAAGATTTTTGTAGAATTTTAAGATTTTTATAAAAATTTTAGGGGTTTTGTAATTTTTAGGAGTTCTCTTTTGTATTTTTAGTGATTTTTGGTCTGAAGTTAAAACACACTAAGATACGCAAAATATATTTTTTTGGGAATTTTCTGAGATGTTTTTATAATTTTTATGTATTTTCTAATGCAAACAGTGCACAAAATACATGTTTTTTGAATTTTTATAAATAATAAAATGCAATAAATAAACAATACAAAAATATAGCATGATAATATGATGCAACATGAACTTAAGTTAATTTTTGGTGATTTTTTGGGTTTTTGTATATGCATGCAATAATTCGAGATAACAGCAAGAAACTACACGCAGGCAAGAGGCATAAATGCAATTAGTGAAAAGTATGAGGGCCTGCATGTAAAATTTCCACAAAATTTATAATTGAATAGACGACTTGATGGACCAAATATAAATTTCAAGACACGCAAGGGTGCCCTTGCAAAAACTCTAGACCCACGTGCGTATGTACGCGCACCTGACAGGGGTACCAATGTAATTATCAAAAAGCCTGCGGCTCAAAATACAAAATGTCCAGAATATTATAACTGCAAGTAGAAATTTTAGACTAAAACTAAATACAACAACGAACCCGGGGTCCCTTTGCAAAATCACCAAGTCACGTGCGCAACGCACGTAACTAGCAGGGACCTTTACGCAAATACATAAATCCTAGGGGTTTGGTTGTAAATATTACAAAAACATTCGAACAACATATGAAAGTTTTGGTTTTGATATTGAAATACAAAATTCGCAGGGGGGAAAGAATGCAAAATACCCCACTAAGCGCGATCCGACGACAGCTATCTTCTCACTTGCTACGTATCGATCTCTCGCGCAACGATGCTGGTTCGCGCTGACGGTTGAGATTAGACGCTCCCAGCAGATCCGACGGTGGTGAGCATGGATGATCCGACGGATACTGCGCGCCACCAAGAACGACCGCAGATCCGACGGTCTTGGCCGGCTGAGGAAGAACGGCAGAGGAACTCTCCATCGACGAGTTCGGATTTGGGTGTACTCCGCTCTCCGACGACCTTCTTTGCTTCAAACAACACGGAAAGGTTCCTGGGAGGCTCCTCTAGATGTTGTCAGCTTCAAAATGGCTGGGGACCAGCCGTAGCGCCGCTGCGGCATGGACGACCGGGAGCTGCTCCAAGAAGCTTTGACTTCCACAAAAATGAACCCAGATGGGGTTCTCTCGGCCCTGGGACCTGCAAAGAAAGCACAAATATGACAGTAAAAGGTCCTAGGGCCTTAGGGTGTGAATGCGAGGGTGATGAGGTGGAAATGGTGGAAGTCGGAGTAGAACTCCGGCGGGGGTATTCGGATGGAATTGAAGCTCAAATCCTTTGATCAAACACGCAAATAAAGAGACAGATCTAAAGCCCGACTCTGCACCTAACTAAGGAGCGACGAAAAACGAACAAAAATAACTCAACTGATCTGGAAAAACCAGGAGAAAACCTCACAACGGCGCGACCGTCGGAGATGGTGGAACGACCGCTCAAGGCATCGCCGTGACTCCCTAGGATGCTGGAGACCTTCCTGTCACCAAGGTCGATCCGGAGCGCCCCAAGGGAACCAAAGCCTAGGTCAAAAGGGGTTCAAAAATGGAGGAGGAAAAAGGAGGGTATTTGAAAGGAGTGGCGGACGGGCTCCAAAGATCGAGGAAGAGAAGGCAAACGAAGGCGATCTTGGAGGATCCAAGTGGCCGGCGTGAATCACGGACAAACAAGGAGAAAAATCCAAGAAGACTTCAATGCCGAGGAGGAAAGATGCGAGCCCCAAAAATTGGTGAAGATGGGTTAAAATGCATTTTGACATAACATCAGAGGAAGAGTCAGACAGTTGACCCGCGGTCAACTGTCAGACTCACCTGGTTGGTCCACGTGGACCAACCAGGAAAAACCTCTAAAAAATATTTTGTAAATTAGATTAAAAATTGTTAATAATTTATTAATTTTTTATTATAAAATAAAAAATTGTTTGTTATTTTTTAAATTATTTTATTATGATTTTTATTTATTTTTTCGAGGTTTATAATTATAAGTTGCCTTTTTAGACCTATATAGGTATCAATATCTATATATTTTAATATTTTATTTTTATTTTGAGATTTAATTTATTAATTTTTGTTTATTATTTTATAAATTTTTAAAATATTTTTATACACTTAAAAATATTTTTATTTTATTTTTCTGAGGTATTTTGTATACTTAATAAAATAAAAGTATGGTTTATATAGGTATGTATACAGGTGTTATACCTATGTATTATATACAGGTATTTTATTCTATTCAAGGTGGACGATCACCCATTCCAAGTAGGACTTGGGTGCCGTCCACTTCATTCCATATGGAGGCAATCTCATGACATTTCATGAGATTGCATATCTCCATGGAAATCTCCATTATTATTTCCAACAACTTTTTTGTTGTGATTTATTCTTCAAAAATAATTCACAATTATTTTGAGAATATTGCAATCTTACCATTGGAATTTTGTGAATCATATTCACAATCCAAAACAAAATGTAATTTACATTTTCAATTAATTACACAATGTGTATCCAATACACATTAATAATTAATCAACAAATATAAATTATAATTAGCTATCTCTAATACATTAGAAATCACATTTATAATATATTATGAATAATTGGATATTTCTATCCACATTATTCTTATCTATAATAATTAAATCACATTTAATTATATTGGATAATCTCTACACACATGATGAAGCTACGTTTCATCATCTTTATTCTATCATTTTGGCCTTAAAAACCCTATTAAATGCGTGTAAATAAGCTTAATTTATGCATTTTAACATCAATGCATCATTGTGTAAATATTGTATAAAATGCGGTTTTTAAAGCCAAAATTATAGAATAAAGAAAAGAAAAGAAAAAGAATAAAATATTGTAAATATTTTATGACCTGAAACCTCGAGACCTAGGCATCTCTATGACTAGGTCGACAAGGAATAAAGTAGGGGGAGATAAGGGCCAAAACACAATAAAAATCACTTTCATTTAATTCATTCTTTAATCATTTTGGGACCTATTTTTGGTTCCACTTTTCATACTTCAAATAAAGAAACTTTGAACATGAAAGTTGTAGATAATTTCATATAAAAAAATACAAAATTGATTTCACCTAAAAGTAATACACAGATAAAAAGTTATGATCTGAATAAGATTCCAGAATTCCAACTTCCCAGACCCGTATCTTGCAAATAAAAACTTAAAATGTACCAAACTCACTTTAATTGTATATAGTTTAAAATAGGCTATTTATTGGCGGTGGTTTCGTATTTTTCGGAGTTACGGTTTGGAAGTTGAGTTTTGGACCCCTATTGTATAATTGTACAAATTAAAATATTCCGTTTATTATTTATTCATTATTTTTATAATTTTATTTTAATAATTTTGTAAATATTATTTGTAATATATAAGTACATTAAAATCAAAATAAAAGTCTCAAATAAAATACAATACATGGGAGATGTAATCTCCATGTATATTCTCTCCTTATTTGAATGATGTAATTTAGGATTGATTTATATTTGATTTTGTCAAATATATTTGATCTAAATTAAATCATAATTTGTTGTCTTTCACCAACAATAATCTTGGCCATTGGATTGAATATATATCAATCTCATCAATTGATTTTATATGTCCCATGGATTGAGATCCATGGATCCCAAAACCCTATAAATAGAGAGGCATACAATGCTCTCTAGGGCTATGCAAATTTGGAGCCAACTCTCCCTCTCTCATTCTTATCACACACCAACTCTCTCTCCCTCTTCTTGGTGGCTGTCCACCAAACCCTAGAGGAGAGAGTCGTCGTCGCTTTCACCACTGCGTCGTCGCTTCAACGTTCTTAGGTTCTCCGTCTTCTTGGAGTGCTACGCTCACAAAGAAGATGTTAGATTTCGTACGACGAGATCAGGAGTTCACCGTGCTTGGGTCGACTTGTTGGATTGCGAGGATCACGTGGTTCATCCTCGTGCTCGCAAGCGACCTCTCCGACGATCGGACTTGAGAAAAGAGGTCTCTTCTCTTAGAGACTTGATAAACCACGCTTCAAGAGTTATTCTTTTATACTTGTTGTGGTTCTAGATGAAACGATCCGATAATCGTTCTTGGTTCATGTGCTTTCATCGCATGATTTTTTTAAATTCCGTTGCACAGAACAACTAGTACGACTAGTCGTTCTGCATCGTATTTGATACAACGATCACGCTTCCGTGATGCACTTGAGGATAATACCATATCCTTCAACTTGTGAGTGGTATGTAACCACCCTCATTCTTCTTGTTGTACTCCTCCTTGATGATGAAATCTGATGCATTTCCGTCGCTCGTACCTGCATTCCATTTCCATTCCATATTTTCTTCGAATTTTACATCATGACTCACATGAACTTTGCCGCGATGTGGATCAAACATGCGATGTGCCTTGCAACCTTCCTCAACTCCAAGCATCGGATGTCTTCGGCCATCAAATTTTTTCAGATTCGGTGTTGTTACCTTCGCATGCGCTGTACAACCAAACAAATGAAGGTGTTCTAGATGTGACTTTCTTCCATTCCAAGCCTTGAATGGAGTACGCTTCCCGAGTGACTTTGTCGGCAAGCGGTTCAAGAGATATACCGTGTGCCGAGCTGCCTCCCACCAAAGTCTTCCGAGCACGTTCATGCTTTTGAGAAGAGAACTCACCATTACCATCACGGTCCTGTTCCTCCGTTCCACTACACCATTTTGCTGGGGGTGTATATGGCCCAGAGAGGTGTCGTACAATACCTGCTTCTTCGCACAATTTGGAGAACTCCATAGAGATGAATTCGCCACCGCGATCGGTCCTTAGCATCTTTATGCGACACCCGCTCGTGTTCTCAACATGTGCTTTGAATTTTACAAAGGTGGAGCATGCCTGATCCTTTGACTTGGTGGTGTGGACCCACATCCATCATAAATAATCATCAATAATTAATATAAATAATTATTACCGGCAGGAGTTGGTGGAGTGATTGGTCCACAGAGATCCATGTGCAGCAGCTTGAGCACCTTTTCGGCTCTATAATGTGTAGCCATCGGGAATGTTTGTCTTACCTGCTTTGCCACCAAACACCCTTTGCACAATTGATTTGGGTGTTTTATAGGAGGCACTCCTACCACCATCTCCTTTTAGACGAGCATCCTCACTGAGTGGAAGTTGACATACCCAAGTCTTGCATGCCACAACCATGCTGGATCTTTGAGATTCGTAAGGAGGCACACCGCCTCCGCCAGGTGCAACTCAATTCGTTATAGACGGTTTGTATTGTATCTTACCATCATGAGTAGTTGCGCAGAAGTCTTGTCAAAGACTTGTAGAGATTCCTCGTCCATGATCACCTTGTGATCAGACTCGGTAAACTGTCTGAGACTAACTATATTGCTGCAGAGTTTCAGGATGTAGTACACTTCATGTATGAGCCACTGATCTTCGTTCTTGCAATTGAACAAGATTGACCCCTTGCCCATTATCTACACTTTCAATCTGTCGCTGAATTTGACATTACCGGTGATATTCTCATCTAGATCATGGAACATAGACTTGTCGCTGGCCATGTGGTTGCTTTCCCCATTGTCCACGTACCAGACGTGACAGGGGGCACCAACCTCTTTCGTGCTACGTAGCTCCGGCCTCGTCTTTTGTTCGTTCATCAGGTTGACTTCCTCCTGCTCCCTCGTCGATGCCACAAGCAATAGGGTTGCCTCGTAGTCATCAACACAAGCAAAGTGTGCCTCTGCCTCTTTCTTCGGAGTCCTGTATTCAGATGCATAGTGACCCATCTTGTTGCAGTTGAAGCACCGGATGTGGCATTTGTCATGGCCACCGCGTTGGAGCCACCTGCATCCTCCTTTTGTGACGGCCCATTACGACCGCCCCTGCCACGTCCTCCCCAACTATGGTTATTTCTATTTGAGGGAGTTTGAGATTTACCTTTATTGCTCGACGTTGAATCGCTGCAACTCTTCTTTTGCCGCGTCTCCCACTCGGCTTGAGTGAGCATGAGCTAATTTTCATCGTTGCCATTGTTTCTAGGCTTCCGCAGGCATGCTCGTTCTTCATAGGTCTTCAAGCATCCCACAACCTCCTCGAATGGCATGGTGTTGAGATTGCAGAATTGTTCGATCATAGCAATCACGCTAAGGAAGCGATCTTGCACGGTGTCGAATAACTTCTTAACCAATGCGGCATTGTTGAGAGTCGCCCCAAGGTTCGCATATCGAATAGACATGTTGTTCAGTTTGTCCGTGTAATGGTCTAGGGTCTCCATTTCTTCCATCCGCATGGCGTCGAATTCACTTTTCAACGTCTGTAACCATGCATTCTTGGCGCGATCTACACCAATGAATTTAGTTTTGAGGCAGTCCCATAGCTCTTTTATCATTTTCTTGTTTGCCACTTGCATTAGGAGATCCTCCAGGAGAGTCGTCGAGTCGATAGCTTCTCATACACTTTGATCCTCCATCATAGCTTGCACCCTGATCACCCAATTGGTGTAGTTCGTTGCCGTTAACTGCGGGTAGCGGAACGACCCTTCACCGTTTTCCTACGCCGCCTTGTCCTGAGACACGATCGACATGGGCTCGGATATGAGATGTACCTGGGGCTCTGATACCAGATGAAGACAAGCACTTGTGATTGATGGAGATAAGATCTCACACTCAAGCTCGTTCTAACGTGAGGTATTTCAGCACAGAATGAAAAGAATAGGATAAACTAATGGAGACAAGAGTATTAATATGAAATGAATGTTTTCCTTCTCTTGATGACAAATGCATGTACACACGACCCATTATATAGTGCTAAGAGATGATAAAAATAGAGTGCATGCCATTGCACTCGACTCGACTTTCATGCATGACCATCCACATGATGGTCTCAAGTGCATGCTAACATTCAACAAGTAAATATAGAATGCATGAGAATAGGAGCACGGTTGATCCATGACAACTTGGTTGCATGCAATTCCATCGTGCATGCACAACCGCACACTTGGGTCACATTCCATGATTAGAGCCAACATACTCCCCCCAATCTTGATGTGGTCCAAGGTCATGTATACCTAGCACGTGACGCATTGTTGCCAGCTTCGCCGCCGGTAGAGGCTTCGTAAATGCATCAGCACATTGCTCCTCTGTGGATACGAACTCCACAATAAAATGTCCTTCGAAACAATCATGAATGAAATGGAATTTGGTGTCAATATATTTGCTGCTTCCGTGGAAGATGAGATTCTTCATCAAGGCAATGACAGACTTGTTATCAACGAATAATTTCACCGGTCTTGGTTCTTTCTTTATAAGCTCGCTCAACAGATTTTTGAGCCATACTTCTTGGCAAGTCGTTGCCATTGCCGCCATAAACTTAGCTTCACTTGATGATAGGGCCACAATATTTTGCTTCTGCGAGTTCCATGAGACCAGGTTGTTGTTTAAATAGAATGCCATCCCTCATGTGCTCTTCCTATCATCCAAATCACCTGCCAGATCATTTTCTGTGAATCCAGTGATTGTCTCCTCGCTTCCTCCTTTAGTGTATACGAGTCCGTAATGAAGCGTACCCTTTAAGTACCGTAGGATTTGCTTCAACGCCTTGTAATGCGTGACAGTAGGTCTCTCCAGAAACCTACTACACATACCAACAACAAAGGAGAGATCCGAACGAGTGTGGAGCAGATACCTGAGACTCCCCATGACACGAAGATATTCTGTTGCATCCATTGGTTGTTCATCGGGATCCTTTAGCAATTTTGTTCTTTGCCCCATAGGACATTTAGTGGAGTTGTATTCATACATTCTGAATTGTGCCAGCACCTTCTTTCCATAGGATGTTTTCTTAATTTCAATGCGATCATCTTCTTGTATCACCTCAATCCCAAGGTAGTATTTGAGCAACCCAAGATCAGTCATTGAATTCTGACGTCATTTGATTCTTGAACGTCACGATGGCCTATGTATCCTCCCTTGTCAGAATGAGATCATCTACATAAACCCCAATAATCACTCTTGACTGACATGTTCCCCTTGTATATTCTGCTTGTTCTTGAGCACACTTTACGAATATGAGTTTCTTGAGACTTCTATCAAGCCGTATATTCCAAAGTTTGAGGCGCCTACCGAAGGCCATAGAGTGCCTTGCTCAGTTTAAGTACCATGTGTTCTTTGTTCTTCACCGTGAATCCATCTGGTTGGGCTATATATACTTCCTCTTCGAGCTCGCCATTTAGGAATGTTGATTTGACATTAAGATGGTTGACTTTCCAACCACGAGCAACAACAATGGCGATAATAACATGTATAGTGTCTAACCTGGCTACTGGAGCGAACACCTCCTCGAAGTCGACGCCCTGCTGCTGGACGTATCCTTTCACAACCAATCTTGCTTTGTGATTGATTACGTCACTGGTGGAGTTCATCTTCAGCTTGTACACCCATTTGAGACCAATGGGCTTGCAGCCAGCTGGAAGCTCCGTGAGAGTCCAAGTTTTATTTTTCTTGATGGACTCGATCTCGTTGCATATGGCTTCTACCCAGACTTGGTGCTCAGTAGCTTCACGATAGTAGGATAGCTCCTCCATCACCATGAGCATGACTTCCCCCTCCATGTCTTCTTCAAAATCCACCTTTGAGAATAGTGCATGATATCTTCGATGTGCCTGTAGCAAATGGTAGCCTCGTCGGTGCTGCTGTTGTTATTTCCTGATAGCAGGGTAGACATGGCCACTGAAGATGCAACCATATCACCTGCTGGTTATTCAACATCAGGCGTAGCCGTCGAACCAGTGGAAGATGTCGAAGGATTGGCTGCAAGACCTCCCACGGTGGAATATGACCTTGCCGGTGTCATTTGGCCTGTCGGTGGTGTCGATTCATGGGCCGAGAAAGATGGTGATGCAGACGTTGGCTCGCCTATCGGGACACCTATGAGTTGTATATAACCACCCTCGTTCATCTTCTTGTTGTACTCCTCCTTGATGATGAAATGTGATGCATTTCCGTCGCTCGTACCTGCATTCCATTTCCATTCCATATTTTCTTCGAATTTTACATCACGACACATGAAATTTGCCGCGATGTGGATCAAAAAGGCAATGTGCCTTGCAACCTTCCTCAACTCCAAGATATACCATCAGATTGCTTTGGTCATCAAGTTTCTTCAGATTCGGTGCTGTTACCTTCGCATGCGTTGTACAACCAAACACACGAAGGTGTTGTAGATGTGGCTTTCTTCCATTCCAGTCCTCGAATGGAGTACGCTTCCCGCGCACCTTTGTTGGCAAGCGGTTCAAGAGACATACCGTGTGCCAATTGCCTCCCCCAAAGTCTTTCGGGTACATTCATGCTTTTGAGAAGAGACCTCGCCATTACCACTACAGTCTCGTTCCTCCGTTCCACTACACCATTTTGGTGGGGTGTATTGCGGGAGAGATGTCGCACAATCCCTGCTTCTTCACACACTTTGAAGAACTCCATAGAGATGAATTCACCACCGTGATCGGTCCTTAGCGTCTTTATGCGACACCCGCTCGTGTTCTCAACATGTGCTTTGAATTTCACAAAGATGTAGCATGCCCGGTCCTTTGACTTGATGATGTGGACCCACATCCATCGTGAATAATCATCAACAATTAATATGAAATAATTGTTACCGGCAGGAGTTGATGGAGTGATTGGTCCACAATGATCCATGTGCAGTAGCTCGAGCGCCTTTTTGGCTCTATAATGTGTAGCCACCGGGAATAGTTATCTTACTTGCTTTGCCACCAAACACCCTTTGCACAATTGATTTGGGTGTTTTATAAGTGACTCTCCTACCGCCATCTCCTTTTCGACGAGCATCCTCATTGAGTGGAAGTTGACATACCCAAGTCTTGCATGCCACTATCATGCCAGATCTTAGAGATTCATGAGGAGGCACACTGCCTCCGCCAAATGCAACTCAATTCGGTAAAGACGATTTGTAGTGCATCTTACCTTCATGAGTAGTTGTGCAGAAGTATTGTCAATGACTTGTAGAGATTCCTCATCCATGATTACCTTGTGACCAGACTCGGTAAACTGTCCGAGACTCACTATATTGCTGCGGAGTTTCGAGATGTAGTAACTTCATGTATGAGCCACTGATCTCTGTTCTTGCAATTGAACAAGACTGACCCCTTCCCCTTATCTATACTTTCGATCCGTCGCCGAATTTGACATTATCGGTGATATTCTCGTCTAGCTCATGGAACTTAGACTTGTCGCTGGTCATGTGGTTGCTTGCCCAGTTGTCCACGTAGCAGACGTGACAGGGGGCACCCACCTCTTTCGTGCTACGCAGCTCCGACCTCGTCTTTTCTTCGTTCAGCAGGATGACTTCCTCCTACTCCTTCCTTGATGCCGTGAGCAGTAGGGTTGCCTCGTAGTCATCAACACAAGCAAAATGTGCCTCTACCTCTTTCTTCGGAGTCCTGTATTCGGATGCATAGTGATCCATCTTGTTGTAGTTGAAGCACTGGATGTGGATTTTGTCATGGCCACCATCATCAGAGCCACCTCCACCCTCCTTTTGTGATGGCCCATTACGGTCTCCCCTGCCACGTCCTCTTCCACGTCCTCCCCAACTATGGTTATTTCTATCTGAGGGAGTTTGAGATTTACCGTTATTGCCCGACGTTGAATCATCGCCAACCTTCTTTTGCCGCGTCTCCCACTCGGCTTGAGTGAGCAAGAGCTAATTTTCGTTGTTGCCATTGTTGCTAGTCTTCCACAGGCACGCTCGTTCTTCATAGGTCTTCATGCATCTCACAACCTCCTCAAATGGCATGGTATCGAGATCACAAAATTGTTCGACGGCAATCACGCTAAGGAAGCGATCCTGCACAGTGTCGAATAACTTCTTAACCAATGCAGCATCATTGAGAGTCGTCCCAAGGTTCGCATACCGAACAAACATGCTGTTTAGTTGCCGACATACTGGTCTAGGGTCTCCGTTTCTTGCATTCACATGGCATCGAATTCACTTTTCAACATCTGTAACCATGCAATCTTGACGCGATCTGCGGCAATGAACCTAGTTTTGAGGTAGTCCAATAGATCTTTTGCCGTTTTCTTGTTTGCCACTTGCATTATGAGATCCTCCGGGAGAGCTGCCGAGTCAATAGCTTCCCATACACTTTGATCCTCCATCATGGCCTACACCCTGATCACCCAACTGATGTAGTTCGTTGCCGTTAACTGCGGGTAGTGGAACAATCCTTCGTCGTTTTCCCGCGTCGCCTCATCCTGAGACACGATCGAAATGGGCTCGAACATGGGGCTCTGATACCATATGAAGACAAACACTTGTGATTGATGAAGACAAGATCTTACGCTCAAGCTCGTTCTAATGTGAGGTATTCAGCACAGAATGAAAAGAATAGGATAAACTAATGGAGACAAGAGTATTAATATGAAACGGATGTTTTCCTTCTCTTGATGACAAATGCATTGTACACACGACCTATTATATAGTGCTAAGATATGATAAAAATAGAGTGCATGTCGTTGCGTTCGACTCGACTTTGATGCATGACCATCCGCATGGTTGGTCTCAAGTGCATGCTAACATTCAACAAGTAAAAATAGAATGAATGAGAATAAGAGCACGGTTGATCCATGACAACTTAGTTGAATGCAATTCCATCGTGCATGCACAACCACACACTTGTGTTACGCTCCACGATTAGAGACAACATACTCCACCCTAATCTTGATGTGGTCCAAGGTCACGAATACCTAGCACGTGACGCATTGTTGCAAGCTTCGCTGCCGGTAGAGGCTTCGTAAGTCATTAACACATTGCTCCTCTGTGGACATGAACTCCACAATAATATGTCCTCCTTTGACACAATCATGAATGAAATGGAATTTGGTGTCAATATGTTTGCGGCATCTGTGGAAGACGTGATTCTTCTTCAAGGCAATGACAAACTTGTTATCGATGAATAATTTCACCGGTCTTGGTTCTTTCTTTATAGGCTCGATCAACAGATTTTGGAGCCACACTGCTTGGCAAGCCGCTGCCGCTGCCTCCATAAACTCGGCTTTACATGATGATAGGGCCACAGTCTTTTGCCTCTGCGAGTTCCATGAGCCCAGATTGTGGTTTAATTAGAATTCCATCCCTCCTGTGCTCTTCCTATCATCCAAATCACCTTCCAGATCACTGTTTGTGAACCTAGTGATTGTCTCCTCGTTTCCTCCTTTAGTGTATACGAGTCTGTAATGAAGCGTACCCTTTAAGTACCGTAGGATTTGCTTCATCGCCTTAGTAATGCATGACCGTACCCAAGTCTTGCATGCCACAATCTTGCTGGATCTTAGAGATTCATGAGGAGGCACACTGCCTCTGCCAGGTGCAACTCAATTCGGTAAAGATGATTTGTAGTGCATCGTACCTTAATGAGTGGTTGTGCAGAAGTCTTGTCAATGACTTGTAGAGATTCCTCGTCCACGATTACCTTGTGACCAGACTCAGTAAACTGTCCGAGACTCACTATATTGTTGCGGAGTTTCGAGATGTAGTACACTTCATGTATGAGCCACTGATCTCCGTTCTTGCAATTGAACAAGATTGACCCCTTGCACATTATCTGCACTTTCGATCCGTCGTCGAATTTGACATTACCGGTGATATTCTCGTCTAGCTCATGAAACTTAGACTTGTCGTCGGTCATGTGGTTGCTTGCCCCGTTGTCCACATACCAGACGTGACAAGGGACACCCACCACTTTCGTGCTACGCAGCTTCGGCCTCATCTTTTCTTCGTTCAGCAGGATGACTTCCTTCTGCTCCTTCCTTGATATCGCAAACAGTAGGATTGTCTCGTAGTCATCAACACAAACAAAGTGTGCCTCTGCCTCTTTCTTCAGAGTCCTGCATTCAGATGCATAGTGACCCATCTTGTTGCAGTTGAAGCACCGGATGTGGCTTTTGTTACGACCACCGTCGTTGGTGCCACCTGCTCCCTCGTTTCATGACGGCCCATTACGGCCTCCCCTATTACGCCCTCTTCCACGTCCTCCCCAACCATGGTTATTTCTATCTGAGGGAGCTTGAGATTTACCTTTGTTACTCGACGTTGAATCGCCACCACCCTTCTTTTGCCACGTCTCCCACTCTGCTTGAGTGAGTAAGAGCTAATTTTCGTCGTTGCCATTGTTGCAAGGCTTTCGCAGGCATACTCGTTCTTCATAGCTCTTCAAGCGTCCCACAGCCTCCTCGAATGGCATGATGTCGAGATCGTAAAATTGTTCGATCCTGATAATCACAATAAGGAAGCAATCCTGCATGCTGTCGAATAACTTCTTGACCAATGCGGCATCGTTGAGAGTCGCCTCAAGCTTCACATACCGAACATACATGCTGTTCAGTTTGCCGGCGTACTGGTCTAGGGTCTCCGTTTCTTGCATTCGCATGACGTCAAATTCACTTTTCAACGTCATTAACCATGAGTTCTTGACGCGATCTACGCCAATGAACCTAGTTTTGAGGCAGTCCCATACCTCTTTTATCGTTTTCTTGTTTGCCACTTGCATTAGGAGATCATCTGGGAGAGCAACCGAGTCGATAGCTTCCCATACACTTTGATCCTCCATCATTGCATGCACCCTAATCACCCAACTGGTGTAATTCGTTGCCGTTAACTGCGGGTAGCGGAACGACCCTTCGCCCTTTTCCCGCACCGCCATGTCATGAGACACGATCGACATGGGCTCGAATATGAGATGTACCTGGAGCTCCGATACTAGATGAAGACAAACACTTGTGATTGATGAAGGCAAGATCTCACGCTCAAGCTCGTTCTAACGTGAGGTATTCGGCACAGAATGAAAAGAATATGATAAACTAATGGATATAAGAGTATTAATATGAAACGAATCTTTTCCTTCTCTTGATGACAAATGCATGTACACACGACCCATTATATAGTGCTAATAGATGATAAAAATAGAGTGCATGCCGTTGCACTCGACTCGACTTTCATCCATGACCATCCACGTGGTTGGTCTCAAGTGCATGCTAACATTCAACAAGTAAAAATAGAATGCATGAGAATAGGAGTACGGTTGATCCATGACGACTTGGTTGCATGCAATTCCATCGTGCATGCACAACCGCACACTTGGGCCACATTCCACAATTAGAGCCAACAAATTATGGGCTGGGCTTCTAAGTTGGACTGAACCGACCGGATCCATGAAAATTTTAAATTACAATGATAAAAATATATGAATAATTCCTCGAATTATAGCAAATTCCTTTTTTACCCTTCTCCCCTCCATCTTCTTCTAGCTTCTTCTTCCTCTCTCTGTGTTCAATTTCGATTCACGCGTATGGCCAAGAACCAAAGAAGAAAGGAAAGATCACGTTCATCATAAGGACTTGATCCCGACCCCCTAGGACTCAAACCTCTCAGACCCAAACTTGAGATGGGCTTGAGGGTTCATATCAAGCTGAGCGGGAGGAGTTCGCATGGAGCTCGAGCTTTCCGGACTGTGAGGTGAGGCAGTAAATCACCATCTGATGTCGTTGCTCGTGGGGAATCAATGACGTGATGCCTCAAATCATATACCCAACAACCCCTTCTGTCGGCATTCAATGGCATCCACATAGAAACAAAGGCGGAGAGCAGCAGAAGATGGCGATGGATGCTGTTTGTTTTGTGGCGTGTGATCACAGGTGGGTTGAAGGTAGAAACGGGAATCCCTGCCATGGACAGCCACATTGGGCCGTAGGATTGTCCAAGTGGACCTCGACCCACGCCAGCCTTGGTGGATGCTGTCTCTCTGTCAGGTGCAAATCGCAACAAAACAAATTTAAGGGGGCAGACACAAATGATTCCATTACGGTCATCCTCCTCTGCTCTACATATATGGTACAGCAGCTTCAGTAATCATGCTCATCTTCTTCCCCATGTGGGTTATTTACTCAATCACCCCCCTAAAAACCAACCACCAGTCAACCAATGTCACCTGAAAAGGCTTCCACTTGGAAGGAAAAAAAAAGAAAGGCATGAACTTTATGCCAGACCTCACAACAACCAGCCAGATAGAAGTCCATGGAAATTTCGTTGTTGGGTCACTCCACATAAAGAAAACCAATCACTGAAATAAACACAGCTCTTAAATATATTATTATCTGAGCAGATTTGGGTGTTCCAGAATAGTGATGAGTCCAAGAAGATAGTTCCTTTCAACTTTCTATTTCCCTCCCTTTACTTGCAGTGATGCCCCTCATCATCACATACATATATGTATGCATCTTTATGCCTTCTTCTCCTCTCTCTCTCTTTTGGCAGAGGAAAATTAAATGACCCTCCCTCTCCACTGCCACTGCCAAAGCTTCCATGCAGATGCATCCCAATCCTCCTTACTCTCCCCCTTTTTATATATCTTCCATTCTTTCAAGGAAAAGGGAGCTAAAATCTTTTGGCAGGGAAGGGGGAGGGGGGAAGGGTTGGGCAATTAATGTAAAGTGGTGGGGGATGGTTCAGCTTTGTGCAGCTCGGCTGCATTGCCCCTATTTGCATCATTCATTAGATGGACTATTGGTGGTGGATTTGATTCGCCTCTCCCCCTCCTCCTCTTGGCTATATCTCTGACTGTAACATAAGTGCTGTGATGTGAACAACAAGGGGATGCCAAAAACTTAATAGGACAGCCCCACTGTGCATGTCCATATGTGCACCTGTGCCTGGACTTTGCATGTAATGATGCTTCCCCCCCTCTTGCACGTGAATCATGCATGCTTTGCTTTCATCTTGATCTAATCTGACCAGCTTGAACTGGACCTTCAAGTTGGTTTGGTCCCCACAAATTGTGTGTGATTTGATGGCACCTGGAATTCAAGTTTATCTAGAAAGGAATCGCCATGTATAAGATCACATTTGTTCTGTTCGGCATCATCAGCTGATTGCATCTTCTCCTGTCCAATAGGTGTTGTCAATGGAAAGTCCTGATCATTAAACATCTGCATGCTCATCTCTCTATCTGGAGTGGTAGTTTCAGAGGATCATGAGGCTATAATTAGATACCATCAGACTCTCATGACACATATGGAGAAGATCAAGATTGAAATCCGAGGAGTAGTTGGTGGGTTTTGAAGCAAATCATGCACACATGCCCTGTGGTCTTAAATGAGGCAATTTGGCCTTCCATTTGGGGGCACTCATGCACCAAAGCTGACAGGCCTACACCTGACCATTCTTTAGTTAGCTGACTTCACTTTGCAATTAGTGGCACAGTTGATGCATGGAGACTCAGTGGCTCCAATAAATAATAGATAAATGCCCTCCAGTTTTTAAATAAAAAGAAAAAACACAATTCTAGTGAAATTCTTGAGCAAGAAGAATATATGCCATTTTAGATCTGTTGGGAATATGAAAGAATATGTATTACAGTGACTGAAACTTTGCTTTACTGCAAGAATTAGCAGGATTAATTGCAGACAGAAGCTCACATCTCCATCTCTTCCCATGTTTGCAACTGTTTCCTACTAGCTCTCTACAGTCAACAGAAGAGCGATGACAAATACATAGCTATCATCTTCCTCCAAAAGTAAATTCCCCACCTGCCGACGGGTACACATCTGTAACTCTCCTCTTACTGTGGGAAATCTGTCCGTACATATTCACTTGCGCAGAGTCTGCATGTGTGCAGGGAACGCTATTGATCCAGATCTAACTCGTCTTTACCAAGTTGGGATTTGTGCTTAAGAAGAACAAACAGAAAGATGGTTTATGATTTAGCAAAAAGCGTACTTGTTAACTAAGCACAGAAAAGGTCATTTGTTTTTAAGCTCCTGATTAACATATGACAAAGATGGAGCAAGTGGCCACTTCTCTCGGATTTTTGTGCTTGTGTATCACGTATGTGGCGAGTAGTTGCCACTATCATATCAATGCAGTGCCAACCTTAAAGGATATCTGAACTTCGAGCTTCAAGATATTTCTTTCTTGTGTTTGTCAGATTGCAGCAACTGGTTTTTTTCTTCTGAATGACTGAATCCTTGTCTAGACATGAAGATTCCAACCTTTTTTTCAAAGTATTAAACTGGCTGTTGGTAATAGAAAGCATCCAACACCGGGTTTTTTTTTAAATCTTGAGAGTATAGTGTTCATTGATTTTAAGATTTCTCTCCTCGAGGGGCGCCAAAACATATCCTTGGCTTGCAAGAATGGCTTCCAGAGTGAGATCTTTTCCTCGAAATCTGAACAAAATAAAACGAGCAATAATTGTTTAAAAGTTTTCCCTCCACCCCCTCTTTGCCATGTGGGCAAAGATGGCCTTAAATTTCAGTAATATTCGGTTGACTTTCTGTCGAATATCGATATTTAGTCAAAATCGAAATTCGACCGAAATGACCAAAATGATCGAAATATGGGGGCCCTAGTACAAAAAATGATCAAAATGACCGAAATTTCGATCGAAATTCCGTTTCGATCGGTCACCAAATGGTGACCGAAATCGACATTCAGATAACTATAATATAAACCTTCTGAAAACTCTCTACTAATGCAAAGAAAAATCTAGGCATACATACTACTCCGGATGATATATCCTAGCCTAGCTCCAAAGCATGGATCATTCTAGATGGAGAGTGCTAATTAATTGAATTCGTCTTGAACTCATTATAGAAAATTGAAAGAAGCTCGTTTGAATATAAATAAATAAAATATTTATTTTATTTGTAGATTTGAAGTGTAAAGACTGATATACTTAAAAATTATTTGAATTTGATGTGTGTATGCATATATGTTTGTCGAGGGATATGAAGTGATCCCATAGGAATAAGCCCTTTTGAGGGCATAATAGAGACAACTATGTTAGCCATGTGAGCCTGAGGTGAACTATTCTTACAATAAACGTTATTGTAATATGTGATTTATCAATAAAAGTTATTAATTGTTTTACTACCTTTCTGAGATTAAATGAATGAATGCACTATAAGATCCCTTTGTACAATTACGGTTATGTACCATGACCATCTTAATAATCATACACCTGTTGATTCATTAAATTGAATCATAGAGGCTGGTGCTTGGATGGATATCTAAGGAGTTAGATTGATGACTCATCAAGCACCGTCAAATGATTGTTAAGAATGATTTCCAACCTGAGTAGGAAATGGCAATCCTTTCTCACTGGGTTGATATCTGACCGACCTCTTGATGCGGGTCCCCTGCATGAGAATAGAGATTCAGATGTGTAAGATTAATTAGGTCAAAGGGTTGACTTAACGAGATTGAGATAACCAAAGTCCTATGTCGAATACTGTCATGATATAGGCACACATCCTCTGACCGGAGACAGATGTGTTGTTGTATGTCTGAGTGTGTACATTTAGCAGATCAATAAATTGACGATCTAACCAAGGTCTATACACCGGTGAGCTAGTGTGCATGTAAGGGCATATGAGCATACGATCTCTCAAAGGGATCATACATGTTCACTTGTGAACCAGAAGACATGAGCTCATTCATAACGTATTGGGATCATCAAACTCCATACATGGTCGTCGTGCTTTGGAAGCATGACAAGAATTTGAAGGTATGATATATGCTTTGGGAAAGCATATGATCGATATCGAATCCCAGTGACCAAGATTGAGAAACTTGATGATGAACCCTATCGATATCGAATCCCAATGACTAAGATTGAGAAACGTGATGATGAACCCTAAAGATGACATTGTTAAATTGATCTATATCTTTGGGTTTATCATAGGTCTTCCAGTATGATGGATTTATAGGTATTAGGAATACCTGAGGGTGATGTGATCATAAAAGATTGTATAACCGTGAAGCTTCCATTCTGAGGGAGTAATGAAAAAAGTTTGGATTTTAGTGACTCCTCTCAGTAGAGAAGTACTCTGATCTTGATCCAAGTATTGTACATTGATCTGAATGAGATTCAGATGCAATGAGAATATTAGATTTAGTCTTGATTTAATCAAACATCTATGAGGGGTCCATGAGATTTGGATTTGATATGTGATCTCAATATCCAAGTCACAATGCATGGAACATACAATAGTCATGTCCTTATCTGCAAGTATCTTCGGAGAAAGCGCATTATTCTTGAAAGGATTCAAGAATAATTCATAGTTGAATTATATCTAAGCATTGAAAAATGGATAATCAAATGTGATTTAATTGTCTTGAATGATGTGAATTTGATTCACATTATTTGGATGCATGAGAATGATAATCCAATATAATTAAATATAATTTAATTATTATGGATGAGAATAATGTGGATAGAAATATCCAATTTATTCATAATATATTATAAATGTAATTTTTACTGTATTAGAGAGAACTTATTATGATTTATATTTGTTTATTAATTATTGGTGTGAATTGGATTCACATTGGATAATTAATTGAAAATGTAAATCACATTTTATTTTGGGTTGTGAATGCGATTCACAAATTTCCAATGGCAAGATTGCAATATTCACAAAATAATTATGAATTATTTTTGTAGATTAATTTACAACAATTATTGTTGTAAATATTGGATATATATGGAATTATGCAATCTTGGAGATTGCATTGGAAATCTCCCTTTTCTAATAGGAGAAGGGACGGCCACCAATTTCTACAAGGAAAGGGTGGTCGTCCACCCCTCCTATATGGAAGAAGAGAATCTCCTTTCCATTGTCTCCAAGATTAATTGATTTAATTTTAGGATTAAATTATATTGATTTATCAATACATATTTAATCTAATTAAACTAATTATTGTTGTGTTTTCCCAACAAAATCTTGGCCATTGAAAGAAGCACAAATCAATCTCATCCATTGATTTTAAGTAGTCCATGGATTGTGATCCATGGACTCTCAAATCCCTATATAAGAAGAGGCACCCCTTGCTCTTCTAAGGTTTTACAAGTTTACAACACGTTTCACCGTTGTGGTGTCGCCTCAACTGCCCTTGGTTCTCCATCTTCTTTGGTGCGCTCCGCTCGTGAAGAAGATGTACGATCTCGTACGACGAGATTAAGAGTTCCCTTGCTTTGATAAACATCTTGGATTGTGAGAAGGACACGGTTCATCCCCGCGCTCACAAGCGTCTCCTCCAAAGATCGGACTTGATACAGGAGATCTCTTTTCTTAGAGGCTTGATCGCAACCTCATTACAAGAGGCATTCCTTTATACATTATATCGTTTAGATGAAACGATCCGAGAAACGTTCTTGGATCATGTGGTTTCATCGCATGAAATTTTTTTAAATTCCGCTGCATCGAACAACTAGTACGACTAGTAATTCTCGATCGTATACGATACGATCCTCACGCTTCGTGATGCCCTTAAGGATTATTCCTTATCCTTCAAACTAATAATTTTTTATCCTTTAACATCCAATATTAAGTAACTCTTAAATTTAATTCTTTTCTTCCATGTAGCGCCTAGCCCAAGCCATCCTTAGAAAGACTATTCGACTACTCCTATGGTGATATTCTTTATTTAATGAAAATCAAAATTCAAACAAATGTATGGCAAACACATCGAGTCATACCAATCACACAACAAATAAGATAGATATAGAATCTGGTGACAAAAGGTTTATCGTACATATAAAGGCCAATATATGGTGCAAACTCTACCCCTACTCTTGCATGTGCTTGAGGACTTGAGGCAAGGTTGAGGAGGTGTGCTTGCCGACCATGACCCTCTCATATCGTTAAGGTGGAGGTATGGGATGTGAAAAACTAACCACATAGTCTAATTAGAATTACAATCAATTGTGGTGTTGAAGTGAATTAATAAAAAATATTATCAACTCACTTTATTTTTTATGAGGTAAATGCACCAAGGTCAAACCGAGGAATTCAATGTAATAGCTCAACTCAATTCAGGTGATTGCACTAAATTTAGATCAATTAGTTGCCTTTTGTATATTCCAAGTATTTATGGCTATTTTACATTTTTATTATTTTTAATTATTTTTGGGTTTTTTAACATATAACTACATAAAATAGATGTATATTTTATTACTTTTATATATTATTAGTTTTTAGTTTTATAATTACTATTAAATTTAACAAAATAGTTGCAGATATATAATAAAATGAAAGATACCTAATATATAAGAAGGAGAATGGGTTTCAAAATCTATACAAAATGATAAAAATATAATAAAAATAAAAGTAATATTTTTTTATGATTTTTAAGTTTTTATAATGTTTTTACAAGCACAACCCAAGCTCCCGACCCCCTTAAATACAACATGATAATGACATGACATACACTATTGTATCTAATTGCTTAGGTTCCTTCCCCTTTATTCACATGCCTAATGCATGTTCTTGTATCTAATTGCTCATATACTTTGGTTAAATTTTTGATATATGCTATAGCTCTAATATAGCCTAATTAGAATCCAAATTTCATTGAAAAATGTTATGATCATTGTCCTAAAGAGTTTTTGGAAACTTTTGCTTGTTTGATTCATTAAAGAAGCATTCTGCAATATCTTGAAAACATAAAAATATATGCATCTAGACCATACAATGATTTATTTCAAGAAGTTTTGGTAGTTTTTTTATTGTTTAAGTAGCTAAAAACATCAATTAAGAATTTTGTCTTATTTATTTTTAGGTAATTCATTTTATCTCCAATTTTTTTGATAAAATAGGTGATGAATCTCGAAGTCATCATCATAATTCGTACATTTTATCCATCTATATGAGTTTTTTATTTGCACTTAACTAATAATTACTCTAATTAATAATGAATACTCTATAAATAATTAACCTTAATTATCGTATCTTAATAAGTAGCTATGTGTTATACACACACATTGTTCCTTTATTTTACATGTTTTTCCTTATTAAAAATCCAATAAAAATTAGTATAATATTGTACATAATGTATTGTATATTATTCTTCATATTAAAATACAAAAAATAACAAAATAAATAAAACAAGTATTTTTATTCTTTAATAATAATAATAATGTTAAGTATGTGTATATGATGTATTTTGACTTTAGATATGAAATTGTAGATCTTGAAAAGATGAATAACTTTCATGTTGAACCCTTTTTATTTTTATTTCGTTCACTATTTTATTTCTATTTTATAATTCTTTTTAATCTTCACTTTTTTCTATTGGGCCACATGGTTGCAACCGGACGCGCCACGTGACCTGGCCCATTATTATCTTCCACATCTGATTTAGTCATCTGATCATTTGATCAGATGGTCGTGATCTTTTCCATCCCTCGTCGTCTTCATATGACTAGTCGTTTTGATCAGGTACACCCCTTACATCCGCAAACGGTCGCTTCTCAACCATCTGATCACTAGATCCTATGGTAGCGGAGTCATCCCCTACCTCATGTAGTTGCTCGTGCGAAGGGTTGATACCCATTGTCGGGTGATGAATATGTGATTCACTAACATTTCTATTGTATTTTGTCTTAAAACCCTTAATATATACATGTAAATATTCATTAACAAGCCATACTGTAAATATGTGTATATTGCACAATATGACGTACATCAGCAAACGCCTGCTTCTCAACCATCTGATGACTAGATCCTACATTAGCAGAGTCATCCCCTACCTCATGTAGTTGCTCGTGCAAAGGGTTGCGACCCATTGTCGGGTGATGAATGTGTTATTCATTAACATTTCTATTGTATTTTGTCTTAAAACCCTTAATATATACATGTAAATATTCATTAACAAGGCAGACTGTAAATATGTATATATTGCATAGTATGACTTAGAAAATATAAATATAGATGTAAGATATATTTATATAATCTAAAACTCTGAGATCAAGTCATCATGACTTGGTCAACAAACCATAAAGTAGAGGGAGATAAGGCAGAAAGCCCAAAAATAATTGACCATGTGTATAACACATTAAATTATATATATAGACACACACACATACACACACAATCTTCACATAATTATATTTGATTCATATGTACATATTTGTCAACATACTCTTCACCCATGTGTGTATATATATAAATACAAAATAAATATAAATTCTAACATGTAAATATGCCAAGTAATCTGAACTCTAAATCACAAATTTCCCAACTTCTGAACCTCATAACTTCGTTATACAGACTCGAATTGCACTCTTCTCACCTTTAAAGTTCAAGATATAATATTATCTAAATAATGAAGATGGTTTCATAAAAAATGGAGTCTGTTTGCAAAAAAAGACTATTTTTGGACCTAATGACAACAAGGTTTTCGGCCTATATAACTTATTCTATATAAACTATTTACAGTAAAACTAATTTAATAGTTTTTATTTTTTTTCTTGATGCTATAGTTTATATATAAAGTAAAATCCGAAATTAATATTATTATTTAATATTTAAACAAATCAAAACACCTAAATAGTAAAAAATGAACTACACTATATATTTATATATGTATTTATTAATCTATGTCAAATTAATTATTAAAATAAAAAAATTCATACAAGCTTTATTTATTATTATATAAATTAATAAAATATAAAAATAGTATCTTATTTTTTAAAATATTCAATTAAAAGATAAATGTTATTTGTAAAACATATTATATGTATATTTATTAGTATTTTATTTACATAAAATATATATTATTTCTATGTGTATAATATACAATAATTTAGATAATTTAATTATTTATAATTTTATATTTACATGTTTCTAGAATAATTTCATTTACTATTTATTTTAGATTTTTGTGGTGCTGACATGTGTGAGTACCACATTCATTTTCTCCAAGAAACCATTCTGATTTACTCTGTAAGCACTCCATCTTCGCTAATTTATCCAACCTTCGATTAGAAATCAATCTCTATCCAATTCGTAGACTTTCTAGCCTAACTTTAGATGGCCCTACCTTTTGATGGCCCTAACTTCCCTCCAATTCTCCTATTTAAGTCGCCCAAGACGGTGCAAAACAACTAATTCTCTCCACCTCCAACAACCCATCTTTCCAAACTTTGATTTCTCTCCTAGGGTGATAGATGAGGGTGATTGATCATTTACAAGGAAAAGGAGTGATCGAAGAATAAGTTCAAAGGGTTTCTTAAGCCCTACATTGCGTGTAACCATGCATGGAGCTCTGAGAAGCCACCATCTCGTAGAACGACGACCTAAAGGACTGACACCTTCATTTCCCATGTGATATTTATCTGCCAAATTCGATCATTTTAATCCATTTTAAGCAGATTAAGTAGTGATTTAGACACCTAATCCTTCCACCTCTCGATTACTTCCAAAACCCCTTTCCCACTTGGTTTAATTTCTTAAAAAATCCGAGTCGAAATCAAGGTTTCGAGGTAGTCTATTGCGCGACACAACTTGTGTCTTCTTAGGTTGATTCATCTAGAATCGAACCCATAATCATCCTTGCAGGTAATCCAATTGCCTGGAACTGATTTCCAAGAGTATCTGAAGAAAGTATTCGCATCATTTGCATATGATCTCGAAAGGGGAAGGAGACCCCCTTCTGTCCCTATCGTAGCCTTACAACCACTTGCGTTGCTGCACAAAGCCGATTGGAGATTTGTTCATCATCGTTGCCCTCGATTTGGAGAAAAACACTCAATAACTTCAATGCTACAGGATGTCGACGTGTGTCCTTGATCAACGGACTTGATTGCATCTCTGCATTCTAATCGTAGCTATCCACAGTGAAACACTAGAGAAATTGCATACTAAACCCGGCAACATTCAGAAGTTTTATTACGCCTCTAGAAGTTGTTTTATTTGCATTTAGGTCCATATGCAGGGACCTAAATGCGAAAGCATTTTATTTCTTCTAGAACTTTTCTTTTCAATTGTACCCCTATACCGTTTGTGATATTTGCACACAATCTAGACACTATTCTTCTTTGATTTTTCTAGGATAGTTGCGTATCTATACTAGTAAGATTTTGTTATATTTTTGAGTTTTTTCATCTCTTATTTGCTTTATTTTGATTTTTTGAACATCTCCTTCGTTTTGAGTTTCTTTTGTCTGTTTCTTCGAGCACGTTGCTCGATTTTCTTTTCTCGTTTTTACCTATTTCATATTACCTACTTATACAATATCATATATACATATTATTTCATTTGTACTATTAGTAAACCCATTTTTAGAATTTATTCTCTACTATTGGAAAATAAAAAAACACTTTCATTTATTCCACTTTAATCACTATTGGAATAGTACATTACACTATATTCCACATATTATATTGTATCATCATTTTCCAAATTAATCATTTCTGAAATCAAATAAAAATTTCAAAATAAAAATAAAATTTAAAAAATTATAAAAATAAATAAAAATATCAAAAACTAAAAGCCATAAAAAGAATTCACGAAGAAGAAATCGATCGCAAAATCTGGTCTAAAATCTAGAGTATACTTCATGCGTCCTTGTATTCGACCCAGGGAGACTTACCTGGATAATATCAAGTGAAAGAGAGAGAGAGAGAGAAGAGAGAGAGATTTTTTCCTTATATTCATCTATCCACACATACTCTTTTATTTCTTTTGATCACGCTTCTCTTCACGGGTGCTACGACTGACGATCTTCTCAAAAGCTATGAGGGGAAGCATTATCAAAATAACAATGTTGCTGGAGAGGTACTAGCTATACTCAGGATTTGAGATTTTTGTTATTTTATCTTCTTCTCTTGAATTTGTTTTTTATTTTCATTTTTGTATGCTGACAAGTGGTGCAGAGCCTGCAGGATCAGCCAACTTCCTAGGAAGTTGAATAAGATGAGAGTTTAGAGATTAGCTTCTACATTAAAAGTCAGTTGCAGAGGAGGAGTGCGAGTCATCCAGATTTTTTAGTTACTTTTTTTGTTTCCTTGGCGAGAGAGGAAGTGGCCATTGCCTATTTTTACTTTGTAAAAGAGGTTCATTAAGGGCACCCAACTTGTACTTGAACATTAGTTAGACACTTTATCAGGGTCTGTTTCACCAGCACAGATGTTGGGGGACCTCACCACGATTTTCAATTTTCTCGATTACTTTTTCTTTATTACTCATGATCTCGTGGATCCTAGGGTGCATGCCTATTTGTTTAGAAAACTACTATAGAACCTACTACCCTAGTCCACACTTAGAAACAAAATCATTTGATTTAGGAAAATCAATCAATTCTTACGCTATAACTATCAATTTAGGGTTATGATTTTTATCGTTTTTTCATGCATTATAATTATGTTTAAAATTATATGTGGATCACTTGCAAGTAGAGTGCTGGAGCCAGATATGATCTATATATCTTTGCATACATCATTCTTTCGCATTGCATTCTGCGATTCTCCTCCTATGTGACGCATTTTTCACTTAAAAAGGAAAACCAAACTCCGTTAGTTTTGTTAAAAAATACAAAAAAGTAAAAGCCATAAAATACAAAATCTTTTTGAAACTTCAACCAAAATAAAAAATATAATTGGACTTAATTGCTTTGGGAGAACATCCCCTCATTGTTACGGGCAATACCCCGAAATAGATTGGGTGAGGATGTAACCCTAAGGATTAGAGCCAAAAATCCCTAGAATTGTGCCCTAAGCACTCATGTATTACCTTTTAGTACATGATCGAGCTGCGAGCACTTGCCTCTGACCATATAGAGTCCTTTGGATGTACATTGCTTCACCTTTCCCTTTAGGCCTGATATAACCCGACAACTCAGGTAGAGGGTTCCACTATTTGGGGGAGCATGAAGACGCACTTTGGACAACAAGATGACACCACTTATGAGTCTAATTAAAATAACTGCTAGAATCACCTAACTCTAAAATTGAAATCATTAACGACTGAACTCTTACGGTCATCACTGTATGAAGTTGGTGAATTGGGGGTTGTTATTCTGTTTGTTTGTGGTGTGTATGTGGCTGTGTCTGACATGCCTTCGTTTTGTCTCTTGGATGTTGATAAGTCGCAAAATCACCTCTTTAATAAGTTTTTTTGTCGTAGTATAGGAGGTGATTTTGGATCTACGCAGAATCAACCACAAGCTTGAATATGTGGCGATGAATTTTTCTTGGTAAGCATACCAAAGTCGAACACATGGACATGATCCTCTTCGTCGATTAATCAGAAACTAATGATTAAAAGGTAAGTGATTAAATTCTTAATATAAATTTTCTCAATGCAGACATAATGCACACAAAAATAAGACAAAATAATATGCATGAAATAATGCAAAGATAAGCATGCAAAACAAGGGTGAAATGAATAAGATGCATAAGGTGCATGATAAAAACACATTTTTTTTATTTTTAATTACTTAAATTATGGAGCATGATGCAAAACAATGCAATGTATCATGCATTTTATGCAGAATAAATGTGATACAATATGCAGAGAAATGCAATGAATGGATTAGATATCATGCAATTTTTATTTGGTTTTTAATAATTTAGAATTATGCAAGATGATATGCAATGCTACATGATGATGCATGCAAAAATATTCCCTAAAAATAATTCAATCAATGAGCAATCAAAAGTGATTCAATTTAATTTTCAATTGAGGTATAACATGAATTAATGACAATTAAATGAGGAGCAATTGACACATAAATCATTTCGAATTTAGCATATAAAATTATGTGCCAAATAAGAAAATAAATTATACCATGAGGAAGAGCATTAAATTAGCAACCAAATGAAATTGAAATAATTGGATTCCGAGTTCATAAACTCAAGATTGAGGAAAGAGTGCAAGGGTATAATTGTAATAAAAGCAATAAAAATAAAAGAGATAAATGTGCATAATAGTCCCTGACAGGGGCATAATTGAAATTATAAAATCAGTGAGACCCCTTAGCAAATTCCCAAGCATGACACATGAGTAACGCACACTTGGGAGGGATTACTTTGCAAATATGGGAATCTTGTGGGGGCAGGAATGCAAAATGCCCAGCCATCACATACGTTGCACATGCACGTAGGCCAGGCTCGGAGGCAGACGAGGCTTAGTGCAGTTGGCTCAGGCCACGTGGTGACTCGAGTGGCTTCGACATGGCTCGGCTCCTCCAACGTGAAGGATCAAGGTGATGCTCAGTTAGCACTCAGGAGCCGTCCGCTCATGGTGATGGAACAACATCTGTATTCCTCAACCCTCAGCTGCTCCGTCATGTCGCGACGGATGTGGTTAAACTCTAGCAAGGGGCTTCAAGTTCCTCTGCTACATGTCTGCTTGGTGGTTAGTCCCAACACCTTCATGAAGGTCCCGCAGAGGTCTTGGTTGATCACAGAGTCGACGATGATGCGCGAGTCTAGGAGGCAGTGATGCTCTGTCAGTGTTGCTGCTCTAGAATGAAGATGGGTCATTACCTCCGGCCATTTATGATGTTGGAGCTGCGAATGTTAGGGATAGCCGAAGCAGAGGTATGTACGTGTAAGTGAGTGAGATGGAGGCTTGGTGAGCAAAAAACATGGAGGCCTAATGGGTTCATCTCCAGTGAGTTGGGGATAGAAGGGGGTGGAGTGATGGATATTGTGGAGGATAGGAGATGGTGGTCCAGAGGTAGCACAAAGATGGTGGGGTCTGTGGAAGGTGTGCGTAGGTTCAATCGAGGACGGATGTGATCGTATACAACTAACTAAAAAGGAGAATATAATCAAAGAGCAATGATGAGTTACCTAGTGAATCGAAGGGTTGAGCAGCATAGCAGGAGGCCTAATGAGGCTCCGTTGGAGCCTCTGGTCGTCACATGACATATGACATGCTCAGCCAGGGCATGTCGCTCAAATGGTAGAGGAACCATCGTGACTTGGCCGTGGCATCCAAGGGTCGACACATGGGCTCGGGTCATCGTTGCAAAGCCGAATATGATTCCCACTGTCACGGGGAGGTGGATGGTCGATGGGCCTTGACCTGGGGAATAGTTGGCGGGTGTAGAAGTGGACAGAGGAGGAACTTTTAAGGAGGATGACCAGCCGTTACAGGATAGTGGATGGTGACTTTGTAATGGCTGAGCAGAGGGGAGTGTGGGTCATCATTGAGATGTAATGGGTACGCGAGATTTAGGGAGATAGAGGCTTTGAGGATGAGGCATCAAGTTGTGGAGGGGATGGGTGTAACAACTGGGAATAATGGATGAAGTGTGGAGTGTACGAGGAGAATGCGAGTAAGAGAGGAGCGGTCTGAGGTAGGTGATGGGCTCTGGACTATTAGATCGGGTGATCCTACGATCAGGATGAAAGCACAAAGCAAGGGCTAGGATCAGATCTGATGTTCTAATCCAAGGCCGGAAATATGAACAGAGAGAGACAATGGATATGGATGTAGGAGACTCATCCTACGATCGGGAAGATGGATGATAACATGGAGGGTGCCTGACCGCAAGATTTTAAGTGATCCTATAGCTGAGATGAAGGTAGGCGTGGTTGGTGTGGATGGTTGCCTGAGGAGATGATCCAATGGTTGTGGGTGCGGTACGAAGGAGCGGTCGATATGGAGGCGACAAAGGGATATGAACAACCAGAAAGTAGGCCTGACGGGTAAAGAGTCGGGTCGTGTGGAAACTCCAGAGAGGCCACGTGGCATAATCAATTTATTCAAAAATAGGAAAATGAGGAGAAAATGTAAAAGAAATAAAATGAAGAGGAATTAGAAAAAGTCAAAACAAAGGATATCTACAAGTTTCATGTTAGACAAAAAAGGAAAAAGTGATTAAATAAACAACACAAAATTTTGGGAGTATTTTTAATAGATAAAAACACTTCATTTTAATTGTTTTATGATTTTTTATCTCTTTCATTTCCTTTAAAGCCGAAAATAAATATCTACATATTTAATATATTTTTTTGGAGTTTTTTAATAGGAAATAAAATATGAAAAATAGAGGAAATAAAGGGGGTGATTTTAAATACAATAGTTAGGGTTATTAACAGGAATAAGGTCAATTACTAATTAAAGTGAATTATTTATGATTTTTATTGAATTAGTCATGCTCATAGGATTTAAGTAGTATAGTGATAATAAATCAGATATTCATTTCCCCCTATTCTTAAACTATATTCGTCCTCGAGCATATAAAGAATGAAGGAGTCGGATTAATCCCTAATAGTGCATGTGAATTTTTCAAGCCTTAATTAATTGAGAATCCTTAATTTGAGTGATCCTAAAATTCTGGGCTCAACCAAGATTTACTCAAAAAGAATCCAACTTTTCTAATTATCAGATTCTCTGCTTGTACATATAATATATAGATATGACATTTAGTATACTGCAATCACGAGTCGAGATGTCTCCCAAGGTCTTAGTCCAGGAGACTCTCCTCTAGACCTAATCCTCAACATTAGGGAATAAGTCAGTTCTTGCGTTCAATCCACCTTCTCATTAGTATGTCAGACTTGAAAATGTAGATGGACAACCAAATGATGGAGGGCATAGGTTTGTGTATTTTCTTCTCTCCGTCACATTGGAACAATGGTTCTCTCGAGTTCCTTATTACTCAACATTTTTATTTTTTTTATTTGTTAATCAATGTGTCCGTCAAGAGTTATTGAGTCATCTGTACTTGTTTTCCTGAGAGTACTCTGGGGTGTGTCGTCTTTAAGTACCTAACATACTTACACTCAGAATTGTATCACTTACAATGTAGAGCTCTTTTTGAGGTACTAGCCCAACTCATTTGGCCTAATTAGCTTTGGTCCAGTGGACAAATTGAAATGGTTGGGAGCGCTCACCTTTGATTGAAGCTCTTTGAATTTAACTTTGTATTTGAGATCTCTTTTCATTCATATTTATTTTCTTTTATTTTGGTATGCTAGCTCCACTGCTTTTACCAAGTTGGCATACACTTATAAACAATTATTTAGTTTCATCACACTGACACATAGGTCAATGTCAAAAGATAACATGAGAGCATCATTTGTTCACATATTAGCTAGGGTTTGCTGACTCTTAGGGTTTTTGAAGTATTCATCGATTTTATCCCATCCTCGAGCATCATTAGATCAGGTCTAGACATAAATCTCTAGTTTCATTCCCTCAAGTGATATCTAAACTCATCACATGAATAATGCAGTTGTGAAAAAGATGTGCTGATCATATTCTTAGAAGCTGGAGACTGAGAGTCATACCTTCTAAGCTAGGGAAGTGTGGATTATTAAGTTTCAAACCCTAATGACTATGGTGGGTTAACTCAGACTCTCGAGACTTCAAAAACCAAGTGTCCTCAAATCCTTAAGCTTTGAGTGATAGTGAATGTGTCAAGAATATATGAACTCCAAAGTTAACGATTTTTGTGCTTTTTGATTTTGTATTTTTTATGAATATTTTTTCTTAGAGAAATAATGACCGGTCCAAGATGGTGTGAATAGTTGCATCCATTTCCATCCAGTATGGGTGTAAGTATGGATCGTTTGATGGATACCCATATTACTTCAAGATGGTGCCATTCACATTATCTTTTAACCACCCACTCTGCTAAGGGAGACCGTAGTTCTCTCATTGAGAAATAGCTACTCATCTTTAAGTTCAGTAGTCGGAATCACTACTAAAGTTTACTTTTTTATATTTTTATGGGATTTTAATAAGGTTAGACAATCACACAGATTAGTCTCATTTAATCTCTTATTTTTGAAAGAATTTTGAAAAATTTTTCCTAACCATGTCACATAAAATATAGATTTTCAAAACATTTTCCAAACAATTTTTAAAATGAGTTAAACCCCATTTTTCAATCATTGTCAAATATTTTTCAAAACAGTGCCACACAATTAAGAAAAATTTTCAAAGCTTTTACAAATAATTTATGAAAATCAGTTCACATAATAAAATATCTAGCCCCACTATTTTTCGAAAATGTTCAAAAATTTTAAAATATGAGGTTATAGTATATATGAAGTATATATGGTACACCCCCCTATACTTATCTTTTGTTAGATCATCATAGCACAAAAGGGATATGAAGCCATAACTCATGCCAGAATATAGGAAAGCACACTGGAACTGACTCAAGAGACCCCCTTATACTTAGGTTAAGAAAAACCTAACTATAATAAGATGATTGTGGGAAGGAATCAAATGAGTAGAGAGAAGGCGACAGGGGCTCGGGTCCCCCCATACTTAAGCTGAGAAGATCCTAAGTAGGGAAATGTGCAATGAGGATGTAGGAACCCAAGGTTAATATTCAAGGAATGTACAAGGTTCCCCCTATACTTAGGCTAAAGATTATCCTAAATATTTGGATAAGAAATTAATAATGGGGAATCTAGGAATTGTTAGGGGTTAGAGGGGGAGTGTATTTACAAAGATGATTGAGTCTACGGAGATGGGGTTGGAGCAACTAGGGTTACGGGAGGGTTGGGTGAAAAAGCACATTAAGGCTCAACCAAGCTTCATGAGATGTAACATGGATACCATAAGCTTTTGCTTTATTTGACTATATACACTCCGGTGGGGTTATTAAATTTTCAATCCGACCCACCACTTTTTTTGGAGTTCTTTTTGCATTTTGCATTTTTTTTGTGCCTCTGTACAACATATCTACATGGTGCAACATATATACAAGAAATTTTCCTCTTGAGCCAGTAGACTATCCCTCTTTTGAAGCTTTATTGCAACCCACAGCCTCTGTCTTTAGCCTTCATCACCACTAGACCAAGTTGAGGCGCACTTCCTTCACTAGAAGAAGAAGAGAGGTTCCGCCTAGAAGTACTACCCTCATATGCTACCCCAATCCAAAGGAAACTGCCTCCTCATTACCTCATCCGTGGAGAGCCATGTGTAAAGTGCTGGTGCAAGTCAAGCCATTGTCTCTAAGAGTCATGCGTGTGTTGTTAAGTTCTCTACTTAGGCTCATCAAGATGACATATGCTCATAGCCTAGTGGACTCAAAGAATTAAGTCCTTATGGACCTGAAAAGCCTTAACCCTAAGCCCTATAAGGTTCCTCTTAGAATTAGGTGGATTAAGATCTTAATCAAGCTCCATTTCTCAATTTAATTCCAGGCTTAGTTTAAATGTCAACTTTCATCCAGGAAAAACTATATACATATATATACAAAGATGCTATTTACAAATATTTACAATTGTGCAAAATTTTTGAAAAATGTTTTGAAATCATGAATGGATGGATGCATGAAGTGCAAGTTTTGCAAAAGTATTTACAAACATTTACACAAGATTTTTGCAAACTTTTGATTTTCAAAACATTTTGGAAAAATTTTGTACTATATACATAATTTTGATAAGAGAAATATTTACACAAACTTTACACAAAAGATTTTTGAAAACATTTTTACAAAAATAATTTTGTACACTAGCTATGTATGTGCAATAAAAGAATGATTATTTACAGGAAAATTTTTTTTTAATTTTTGTGATTTCTTGGGGTTTTTAGCCATTTTATTTATTAACACACTCACACAAAGTACGAGTTATGGCTAAAGTATATATGAAATATATACACACACCCCCTATACTTAGCTCGAACGATGTCCTCAGAGTGATAAGAGCGATGAAGAAGACATAACTCGTGCTTAGTAAAAGGGAAGTGAAAAGGAATGGCTAAGTACAGGAATGAATGAATGGAATGAGGAGAACTCGGTGGTTTCCCCCTATACTTAGGATTAACTAATCATAAGTATAGCAAGCTGTACATGAAGGGAAGTCCGAGTGAAGAATGAACAGAGTCTGCCCCCCCCTATACTTAGGGTAAAATATCCCTAAGTATAGGCAGCAAAACAGGGGCAGAAAGAATGAAAAGAATACCCGCAGGTCCTACATCCCCCCTATACTTAGGGTAAAGTACACCCTAAGTATAGCATAATCATAAGATGAGAAAAGGGATGTGGGACTAAAGAATAGTGTGATATAGGCAACTGGATCTATACAAGTCGGAAGAACAGTGATAATCAGGCGTGAGATGCAAAAGATGTGAGACAAGAGACCACATCTCACGCAAAGTGAATAGGGGCGAGATCAGCGACCCGCAGCTCATGATCTAGAAATGGCTTGAGCCGCTGGCCGTTCACTCGAAAGGTACTCTCAGAAGACAACTCAGATATATCAATACTACCGTTGTCGTGTACCTTTCTGACTAAGTAGGGTCCCTTCCACTTACTCTGTAGCTTCCCTGGAAACAAACGAAGCCTCGCATCAAACAGCCATACTCTCTGTCCAATCTCAAAATGCTTGTGGCTGATGTGAGAATCATGCCACTCCTTCACTTTCTCCTTATAATGTAGGCTGTTTGAGAAAGCTGTATCTCTCAACTCCTCCAGGGCTGCTAACTCTGCCCTCCTTTGGTCTCCTACACCATCTGGATCCATAAGAATATCTGTAACTGCCCATAGTGACATGTGCCTCAACTCAACTGGCAAATGGCACGGCTTGCCATAAACGAGGCGAAAGGGAGATGTGCCCAATGGTGTCTTGAAAGACGTCCTATATGCCCACAAGACCGAGTCCAAAAGTTGTGACCAATCCTTTCGGTCAGGGCGGACGACTTTCTGCAGTATAGTATTGATCTCCCTATTCGACACCTCGGCTAGACCATTCGTCTGTGGATGGTAAGGTGTAGCAACACGATGGTCTATACCGAACTCGCTATCAAGGGCCTTCACCTGGTCGTTGATGAAATGAGACCCCCCATCAGAAATCAGAACTCGTGGAACCCTGAACCGCGTGATGATGTGCTTCCTCAAAAATCTGCATACTGTCCTTGCATCAGTGGCTCGGGCGGGGATAGCCTCAACCCAACGACTAACATAATCCACGGCCAACAGAATGTACTCAAATCCCTGACTCTTAGGGAATGGACCCATGAAATCGATGCCCCATGCGTCAAAAACCTCACAGAAGTGAATGGGCTGCATCGGCATCATATCACGCTGTCCACAAGTGCCCATCCTCTGGCAGTCAGTACACCTCTTCACGAACTCATCAGAGTCCTTGAAGAGGGTAGGCCACCACAAGCCGGATTGGAGCACTTTCTGTGCCATTCTCCTCCCAGAATGATGTCCTCCTGCCTCAAGCTTGTGGTAGTAAGTGAGGACGCTATGGTGTTCCTCCTGAGGAATGCACCGACGCCAGACGCTATCCCCTCCTTCGTGGTAAAGGATGGGATCCTCCCAGTGGTAGGACTTGGCCTTCGCAAGGAAGGTCTCAAGCCTCTGCCTGGGCCAATCGTGTGGGACTTTCCCAACAACGAGAAAGTTCACAATATCAGCATACCATGGGAGTGAGGCAATAGCAAGGATCGCCTCATCTGGGAAGGTCTCACAAATGGGATCTATCTGCTCAGACTCCTCAGGCTACTCTATACGGGAGAGGTGATCCGCCACCACATTCTTGACTCCAGGCTTATCTTTGATCTCAATGTCGAACTCCTGGAGTAGAAGGATCCATCTAGTAAGTCTGGCCTTGGCATCCTTCTTTGCCATGAGGTACCTGATGGCGGTGTGATCTGTGTACAAGGTCACTCTAGATCCAATGATATAAGATCGAAACTTATCTAGGGCGAACACTACAGCTAGCATCTCCTTCTCTGTGACCGTGTAATTCCGCTGGGCGGAATCCAATGTGCGGCTAGCGTAGTGGATAGCAAATGGAACTCCATCCCTCCTCTGTCCCAGCACGGCCCCTACGGCAAAATCGGAGGCATCCGTCATGATCTCGAATGGGAGAGACCAATCGGGCGGCTGGAGGACAGGAGCCTCAATCACACACTGCTGGAGAGTCGCAAAGGACGAAAGACACTTGTCATCGACAAGGAACTCGGTGTCTTTCGTCAAGAGGTCAGTCAAGGACCGGGCAATCCTGCTGAAATCCTGAATAAATCTCCGATAAAAACCAACATGCCCCAGGAATGACCGTAGCTGCCTCAAATTGGACGGCGGTGCGAGTTTTCTAATGACATCAACCTTGGCCGGATCAACCTCCATGCCTCTTTTGGAGATGATATGCCCAAGCACCGTCCCTTGAGTCACCATGAAGTGACTCTTCTCCCAAGATAGAACCAAATGGTACTCAATACATCGCTGGAGTACTCGGTCTAGGCAGTCAAGACAGGAGTCGAATCCGTCGCCGTAAACCGAGAAATCGTCCATGAAGACCTCCAAACACTCCCCTATCATGTCCGAAAAGATCGACAGCATACACCTATGAAAAGTCGCAGGGGCATTTTATAGCCCAAATGGCATGCGTCGAAAGGCATATGTACCAAAGGGACAGGTAAAGGTGGTCTTCTCCTGATCCTCAAGAGCGATGGCCACCTGGTTGTAGCCTGAGTACCCATCCAGGAAGCAATGATGGCTCTTCCCTACCAGTCTCTCAATGATCTGGTCAATAAAAGGAAGGGGGAAATGGTCCTTCTTGGTGGCCTGGTTGAGTCTCCTGTAGTCAACACAGACCCTCCAAGAGGTGGGTACTCGTGTAGCAATCTCCTCTCCCGACTCACTGATCACAGTCGTGATGCCCGTCTTTTTGGGCACCACATGCAAGGGGCTGACCCACTTGGAGTCGGAAATGGGATAAATAAAATCTACACTCCACCATTTTGATATTTCCTTCATCACGACCTCTCTCAGGTTGGGGTTCAGCCGCCGCTGGAACTTACGCGATGGCTTCGCCCCCTCCTCGAGATAAATATGGTGGGAGCACACTGATGGACTAATCCCATGGAGATCTGCTACGCTCCATCCGATTGCCTTGTGGTTCTTTTCAAGAACCCCCATCAAACGGGATTCTTGCTCTCCAGTCAGATCGGCGGAGATGATGACTGGGTACATCTCAGGTTCACCCGCAAGGAACCGATACTTCAGCGAAGTAGGGAGCGGCTTCAGCTCTGGACAGCTGGGTGCTGGAAAATCTGGCCTCGGAAGAAGGTGCGTGAATGCTGCTAAATCTGCCAAATCTGCCTGGGAGAAAGAATACGAGCTCTCGCAAACTGGATCTGGAGAAGGCTGCTCAACTGTGCTGTCTCTGATCTGCTCTGCCTCTACCTCCTCCTCATCTGTAGGCTCTGGGGGACTCAGGTCTGGCATCTGATCATCAGAATCTGCCCAATAAGACTCTAAATCCGAGGGATCTGCATCAAACAAGGTGGCATCAGTACCACAATCACTAAGAACCGTGTCGCGGTCGAGAACCGGCTCTGCTGCCTCTGTAGTATCCTGGACCAGGGCTGTGCTCTCCAAGCTCTCCTCTGCTGTCATCTCTGCATCAGTGGTGTCTGGAAATGAGAGGATGGCCTGTGCGGAAGGATCTACCCATGCTGCCTCATCATCTGTGATCACAAAATCACAGTCCTGGTGGATGTCTAGCCCGACGTCTGTCAGCTGCTCTGTATCTGTGCTGGTCTCTGAGCATGCTCTCTCTGGCTCTGTAGTCCTCGACCGTCTCTATTTGTACACTCTCGCCCTCGACGCGAAAGTATACCTTCCCGCTATCATGATCAGTCACCGCCTTGGCTGTGGCCAAGAACGGACGATCGAGGATGATGGGGGTATCGGCCACTGAATCAGGGATCTCCATGTCCAACACTACGAAGTCCACGGGGAATTGCAGGCCCTGAATCGTGACGATAACGTCTCGCAACAACCCCTTCGGCCTTTTGACAGATCGATCAGCAAACTGAAGGACTGTCCTGCTCTGTCGAAGAGTGCCCAACTCGAAGCGGTCGAGAAGGGCTGCCGGAAGGAGGTTGATAGACGATCGGCTATCCAATAGAGTCCGGTCGAACCTCTGCTCACTAATCTGACATCTGACATACGGGGCTCCTGAATCTGGCCTCTTGGCCGCCAGACGGTTCTGGATCGCGAAGCACGTGGCTTTCGTCATCACATGTATCTCTGAATGATGGTTCCTCCTCCTCCTCCTGACTGTGGTCCTATCTCTCAAAGATCGCTGAAGAAGGGGGATGTACTGCAAAGTGTTCGGGGGGAACTTGAAGTCCCCCACGATGGCTGGAAGTACGACCCAGTGGTGCGTCAACATCGATCCGGGGTTGTGCAACTCTCGCATCGGTCTCGGTGGTCCTCCGGCCGCGGCTGCGGCGACAGCTGCTGCGGCTGCTGCTGTGGCTGCTGCATCTGCATCCTCTGGAATCCTCGGTCCCTCTCTGCGCTCCTCGCGCTCTGCTCGCATCTGCTCCATCTCTCTCCTCATGTCGAGCATGAAAGCTCCTTGATCTCTCAACTGCTGCTGGACAGTCTCTAAAGAGGCAATCAGGGTGGAGTTGATCGCTCCCTGATCCAATACAAAGTGCTCAGGCTGACGGGAGCGATCCTCAGAACTGTCGGCCATGGCGTCTGCAAAATCAAACGAGCCAAACTCAGGTGCTGTCAAATCTGTGAGTCTCTCCTCTGGCTCATATCTCTCAGAACCAAAAGAAAGGGGGTCGAGGGGGAACAGGGCGGAATCATACTCAGGCTCGGAGAACTGGTCTCGGCTCTCGCGGGCCAACCTAGATGACTGGGTAGACGTGCCCGAAAGCGGTGCAGCCAGAGGCTGCCTAAGAGAGCGTCTACCCATCATCGTGATCTGGTCGAGTAGTGTGGATGGGATCTGGAGAAACTATTATCAAAATGCAAACCCCTCTATTCACAAACGCAACACGAGCTGAAGACCGTGAAGGCTCGGTCAAATTATCTTGTCAGTTTTTATTAGATGAACAAACAGTCTATCAGAGCGCTTACGTGACCTATTGGGATACCCGATGCTACTCCAACCGACTGGCCCGCACGGAAGAGTCGGTAGTCAGCTAGAAATAGCACCGGAGGGCTCTACCTAGGGTGCGGGTCACTCTCTCGCGCAAGCAAACCAAACAATGAGGGGGTTGCTCTCCCCAAGACAAATTTTTCAGTTAAGTGTCTTTTAGGATCAATAGCTTAAACAGTCCCAATTTTATGGTTTTTCTTTTTAATATTTTTCAATAAAAACAAAGGCCTAACGAATTTTTCAGTTCTCCTGGTTATTAAGTCCAAAATAGCGGGGAGAAGACGAAAAAGCCGATGCACGAGAAATCAATGATGCATGTAGAGATAGAAATGCATACCTGACTCCAGCAGTCTACATGCAAGATGATCCGCGTAGAATTGAAAGACAAGAAATAAACTACCTAAATGGTGCAGGCGGAAAGCCGAGTCCTAAACAGGCAATTTCTACTCGATAGAACCGTCTAGCCTAGTCACTCGCCCTCGATCCAAAGAGTCCGGTCTAGACCCACCCCTCCACTTCTCGACAGGTCGAGTTCAGGAGTAGCGCTTGACGGGGCAGGCTCGCGGCGCGTAGGCTCTCAGAAAAGCGACTAAACTATTTTTATTATTGATTTATTAGTAGGTCCAATTATCGCTCTATAGGAACATGCAATCAATTAAGTGTGGGGATCCTACTAATTATGGCACAGTCAAGCAGAAAATCCTAAATCTAGGGGCTCGAGAAAAACCGCGAAAAACCATAAAAGGCAGCTAAAAAGCTAAAAGACACGAAAAACCGCGAAAAATCTAAATGGGTCCCCCGAGCACACCGGTGCTCGACGAAACAGACCCGAGAGTCCCAGTGTCTGTCCGAATGTACCTGTATTATTACAATAGTTCAATATACGGGAAATAAATCCTAATCTAGACTATACTAATCCGCGGCTATTCCGCGGCTCCCGCACTCCTGCCCGCTCTCCTGCGCTCTCCTACGGCTCTGTAAAGAAGAGAGCCGCCTCCTACTCTCGCGGTTGCGTCAGCTTCCGAAGAAGCCGCCTCGATCCTCGGGCCCTCGTAAGAAAACAAACACAAGAATGTCAGACCAAATGAATATATAAACAGATCAAATGTATATACAATAATATGTACAGAAAACCGCGTAAAAGAAAACCGCGGAAAAACAACTACTAAGCCGTGCTCCCCGGCAACGGCGCCATTCTGATGAGCGGGATGAGCGACTAAGGTAAAGGTACAAAAATGGTCGTTGCGACCTCAACCACTCAGCTAGGCTCGATCAAAAAAAATAGACCACTAAAATAGATAAAATCAATCCAAATACGGAAGCGGTCTTGCTATTAATTTAACATGGTATAGCGACCAGGGTCGAACACAAGGAGCACGGGTTGGCCTTGCGGCCTACGAAGTAGTCAATCAGAGAAGAGAAGATATTTTTGGTGGTTTTTAAGGGTTTTTATATTTTTTTGGATTTTTAATATGTTAAGAAAATAATACAAGCAAAGAAACTACACACTTCAACAATTTATTAAAAGCACTAAAAATCAACCAAAAATTCTAACAAAAATGTTTTTATGTGTTTTATAATTTTTAGTGTTTTTGGTAATTTTTGGGATTTTTCTGATGTTTATTTCATTTTCTAAAAATCAAACAGTGACTGAAAATGTAGGTACTGTCCAGCCGAGGTAAAGACCTACATAAAATATCTAGAGGCCCCAAATTAGCTGGGAGGTAATTTTCCTGTAAAGAGAATAAAACAAGAAAAATTAAGGAACCTATATTATTATTTTTGGGTTTTTGGTTTAATTATTAGAATTTTTATAAGATTTTAAATGTTTTTTAATTTTTAGTGGTTTTCAGTAATGAAAAATAGCCAAAATTGGCTAGAAAATCAAACACAACAAAAAAAGCAGTAGACAATTTTTTTGTAATTTTTAGATACTATTTAATTTTTTTTGTGATTTTTAAAGTTAGACAGTAGCAAAATTAGATGTTTTTGAATTTTTAAAAATATCAAACCAACTCAGAAATGTCTCCAAAAATCCTTGAAAATTTTACACTATGGCAGGAGCCATGTGTCCAATTTTCGTTGGATTTGGAGGTAAATAGCTATTTTATTCAAAAATAAAAAGGGGGCACAGTGCACAGGGACCAAAGTGCAAATACCTAGAAGTCTGGGGGGTCTGGTGCAATTAACCCAGCAAAACACGCGCGTGCCTGGGGCACTCAGGGACCCAAATGTAATGAAAATAAGTCCCGAGGGCTATTTGGTAACAGGTACCAAAACCCAGGGGCTTATCTGCAAATAACCCAAAAAATCACGCACATGCTCAAATGTTTCATGCACAGGGGTATAAATGCAAATAAACACAAACTTTAATTCATTCATTAACAGTCAGAACTATAGGGGTAGGATATGCAAATAAGCCAAAAACTCACGTGTCGATGCACGCGACAGACCATACACAAGGGCATAAATGCAAATAAAACTATGCACAGGGTCCTCGATGCAAATATCCCAAAAACTAAACAACTACACTAGATAATTACAGGACTAAATGCTAAAGGAAATAAACAGAAGGGCCTAAGGGTAGTTTACCCTTTATTAATTGAGCGGCTGGATGGAGGCCACATGGAGCATCTGACGGTAGCGAACAACGGGCGCTCCACAGCTGGGCTCCTCGGGCGAATCCGACGGCGGGGGTTGTTCCACGTGGAGGATCGAACAGTGGTGGCTCTCTGTGGCTAACCCTCGAGCATCAGACGGTCCAGATCTATCCTCCTCAGATCAAACGGTGGCTGCTGCTCCTGAACGGACGGCCCAGATGCAAACTGGAGCTGGAGGTCTGATCGGACGGTGGCTGAAGGTCGAGGAAGAACAGGTGGCCGACGAAGTTCGCCGGCCCAGTACGTGCGGTCCTGACCTCCCCTGCTGCGCCTGAATATCGGAGAAGCTCCGGCGTGGTGCTCCGCAGCTGCTGGTGGCCTCCGATGGCCCGACCGAGCTCTGGTGAGCTCCGGCGAGGTCGGCGGAGGCGAGGCTCCTGGCCCGAATGACCCAAGCCCTCAGATGGGCTGGGTAGTACCTGCAAAGATGACCAGAAGACTCGCGGGTCGAGGGCAAACTGCCTCGACCCGGTTAGGCGGGGTGACGGTGAACGGAGGGTCGAGGTGGACGAGCTCCGGCGAAGGGGGGACGGTGGAGCTCGAATCCCAGCTCCTGTGCGAGCTGGGTTGGATGGAACTACGGAGAAGGTGCGCGGGAAGGAAGCGATGGCTATGGTAAAGCCCGATGGCCGGATGGTGGTCGGAATCGATCGGAATCAGCTGGGGACTGCGGAGAAGCGATTTGGGGGTAACTCGAAATTAAAGGAAAAGGAAGGGCTAAGGGACTACCTGGGTGGCTGATGAGACTAGGGGTGAGCTAGCGCAGCTCTGGGTCGTCGCCTCGAGGAGCGTCTCCCTCCGAGGCTCGAGCTCCTGCTGGTGGCGGAGCAAAGCGGCGAAGCTTCGCCGGATCAGTGGTCACGCTCCCTCTCCTCGCTTCAACAGCACAGGACGCGAGCTGTCACTCTCACGAGCATGCTGGAGCTCACAGGGGGTGGAATCGAATGGCCAAAGATGAGATTCGAGGAGGCAGAGCTGGAGCTTTATATGCTGTAGAGTCCGAGAAGACAGGCGCGGGTAGGGCGTGGAAGCGCGCGGATCCCGATGTAGGAGCTCCGGCGAGGATCTCGGGTATATCAAGATCAATTCGGACCCGGGGTTTGAGTGGGGATGAATCGGGTTCAAGCGCTAAAAATCTGAGAAGATGGGTTACCCGCTAAGAACCCGTGTGAAGTGGTCCTGGGGGGGGGGGGAGTTGACCGAGCGGTCAACAATCCCCAGGACCAATGAGAGAAGGCTACGTGGCTGGATTTTGAAAATGAATTTAAAGGTAGCAAATGGCCGAATTAGTGAAAACTTAAAACATGAAATATTTTTATTTTATTTTTTTTCTATTTTTTAGTGATTTTTAATTAATTTTTCAAAGTAAAAATAGTGTATTTACATAGTAGGTTCATATATAGGTATATATACAATTTATAGGTTTTTTAGTTTTTGATTTTTAATTATTATTTTTATACAATTCTATTCCCATTTTATATTTTATTTATTTTCATTATAAAATAAAGAATAAAAAGATATTTTTATTTTATTTTAATTATTTATATACATAGGTGAAATAAATACATATGTACATATAAATGCATGGTATATTTACAATATATTTTTGTGTTTTTAATTTTGTTATTTTTATTTCGTTTTTGTTTTAATTGTTTTTATTTTATTTATTTACACTATATAATGTAGAATATTTACAAAAATTTTGGAAATTAATTTTATTTATTTATAAGGCTAACTAAATATAAAGGTGGTTCTATGTACAATGTGAAAGTGATGTTTTTGTTCTTTTTGATATTTCTATTTTTATCTTGTTTTTTTATATCTATAAATATGTACAAATATTTACAAACCAATTTGATTCTATTTTTGTGAGGAAAATAATTTTATTTATTTACATAATCATTTACACACATGAGCCCCTATCTCCCTCTACTTGGCTTTTATGCGATCAGGCCCATGCTGAGCCCTCCCTTGGGTTAGGTTGCTCAATATTTATTCTAAATATTTCCCTCTTTTTCTTTTTAATCTTTATTCTTTTATTTTTGCACAAAAACATGCTAATTATAGGTTTTTACACAATGCATGCTTTTGGTAATTATTTCTATTTACAACTATATACATGCATTTGCAAAGGTTTTTGTAGCTAAAATATAAGAATAAAGAGTGATGAATGGGTATTCATCACTAGACAATCAGTGATATTCATTATTTCACCAACTTCACACATGAGGTCCATGAAGGTTCTGCCAAATTTATCTTGTCTGTTTTATTTAGTGATCATCAAATTTCGATTCCATTACACAAGGTTTAAATATAGGTTTGGGCACTATCCTAGGGATATTCCCTCACCTTTAAATATTCAAATATAATCTGCATACAATGTGGGTATTGCTCTCCTATAATCCAAGGTTCATTTTATTCCATTTTATTTTTTGTGAACTTGCATTAACCATCTCAATTTTATGTTTTAGATTATCATTGTATTAAAGCGATCAAATATCAATCATTCATCATCTAACAACCATTCCCAATTTCCATTTATATCCTAAGTGATAAATCAAGTGGAAGATCAAGTACCAATGCATTTGCAAAAATCATGATGCATGCTTGAGAGAGAACTTACATTGCTTCCAGCATTCTCCATGCACGTTCAAGACTATATTGAAATTTTAACACTATATGCATGCTAGTCTAGGAAAACACACCATAAACATGATACTATATTAGGAAGAATTTGAGTTAATTTTGGCTAAATTGATCGATGTTTATGTGCATCTCAATGAATCAAGGAGAAGAGCTGAATTCTCCTCGACCTTATTGGTGTGTCCTAACCTACGAATCAAGCACATGATATTTGAAAGGGATGCTCATAGAGCGACGCGCCTAACCCTAGGTTCGAATACTCAAGTGAAGCCCCACCCAAACTGGGGTGAAATAGGCTCCACACAACACATGCAATGTCCAAGACCATGTACACACACGACTCCTCAAACGAGGACCGATGGCAATGCAACTATTATTTTTTTTACAAAAAATGAAATGAATAAAATGGCAATTAAAATTTCTTAATTTCCTCGAATTCTGTTCTGCAGCTCCTCACAAGGGAAGCTCCCAACTCAACGCTTCCATGTCGATCGAGTGTCCTCTATCTCCATGGGCCCTTCCACAAAAGAACATTTTCAGAAATACATCAAGAAATTTAATTAATAAAAATGATGCAAAACAAACACAACAAGAAGACCTAAATATATGAAATAATCAACTCAAGATGAGATGTGTCCCCGATAACGGGACCTTCCGTAAACCACAAAATCACTTCTTTAATAAGTCGTTTTTGTCGTAGCACAAGAGGCGATTTTGGATCTACGTAGAATCAACCACAAGCTTGAATATGTAGTGATGAATTTTTACTTGTCAAGCATACCAAGATCAAACATAGGGACACATGCATCTTCACATTTTAATAAGAAATTAATGATTAAAAATAAGTGATTAAATTCTTAGTCATTGTCTTCTCAATGAAGATATAATGCACATAAAAGTAAAACAAAACAATATGCATGAAATAATGCAAATACAAGCATGCAAAATAAGGGTGCAATGAAATAGATGCATGAGGTGCATGAAAAGAAAAAACATTTTTTATTGATTTTTAATCACTTAAAACATGGAGCATGATGCAAAAGAATGCAATGTATCATGCATTGTTATTCTTTTTTATACAGAACAAATGTGATACAATATGCAGAGAAATGCAATGAATGGAATGATTATCATCCAATTTTTATTTTATTTTAGTACTTTACAATGATGTAAGATGATATGCAATGCTACATAATGATGCAAGCAAAAATATACCCTAAAAATAGTTCAATCAATGAGCGTTCAAAAAATGATTCAATTCCATTATCAATTGATCATGACATGAATTAATGCCAATTACATAAGGGGAAAATGACACATAAATCATTTAGAATTTATTATATAAAATTATGCGTCAAATTAGAGAATAAATAATACTTTGAGGAAGAGCATTAAAATAAAAATCAAATGAAACTGAAATAATTGGATTCAGATTTCATAAGCTCAAGATATTAGAAAGAGTGCAAAGTCATAATTGCAAAAAAAGCAATAAAAATAAAAAAGATAAATGTTAATAATAGTCACAGGCAGGGGCATATTGAATTATTATAAAACTGGTGGTACACCTTAGCAAATATTCCAAGCGTGGAACTTGAGGCATGCACGCCTGGGAGGGACTATTCTGGGAATCTTGTGGGACAAGAATGCAAAATACATATCCCGTACATGTGTTGCACCTAGACGAGGCCTGCTCCGAGGATGACGAGGCTCAGTGTAGGTGGCTCGGCTACATTGGTGGCCCAAGTGACTTCAACGTGGCTCAACTCCTCCAAGCGTGAAGGATTAGGGTGAGGCTCAGTTAGTGCTCAGGAGCCATCTAATCATGGTGATTGAACGACATCTATACACCTCAGCCCTCAGCTACTCTGTTGTGCTGCGGTGGATGTGGTTGAACTCTGGTGAGGGGTTCGAAGCTCCTCTGGCACCTGGCTTCTTGGTGGTAAGTCCCAGCACCTTCGTGAAGGTCCCGCAAAGGTCTTGGTCGATCATGGAGTTTAAGAGGATGCACATGTCGAGGAGGCGCTGAAGCTCTGCCGATGTTGCTGCTCTAAAACAAAGATGGGTCGCCACCTCTGACCGGTGATGATGTTTGGACCTTCAAATGTTAGGGATAGCAGAATTAGAGGTGCGCACATGTGAGTGAGTGAGATGGATGGATGGCGAGCAGAGAATCGGGAGTCCTAATGGGTTCATCTCCAATGATATGTGGATAGAAGGGAGAAGAGTGATGGAGGTTGTGGGGGATAGGAGATGGTGGTCCAGGGGTTACATGAAGATGGTGGGGGTTCGACGAAGGTATGGAAAGGTTCAATTGGGGACGAGGGTGATCATGTACACCTAATTAAAATGGATAAGATAAGTAGAGAGCAAGGATGAGTTACCTAGTGAATCGAAGGGCTGAGTGGCAAAGTGGGAGGTCGAGATGAGGCTCCATTGGAGCCTTCGATCGTCACACAACATGCTCGCCCGGAGGTTGGTGCTTAAATGGTGGCATGACAACCGTGACTTGGTTGTGGAATCCAAGGGTCAACCCTTGGGCTCGATTCGTCATCGCGAAGCCAGATCTGACCTCCCTCTATCACGGAGAGGTGAATGGTTTTCGAGACTCGACTTTTGGAATGGTAGACATGTTAGAAGTAGGTGGAGGATGATCTTTTAAGGAGGGTGATCAGATGTTGCATAAGAGTGGACGGTGACTTTGTAATGGTCAGGTGTAGGAGAGTGAAGGTTGTCGTGGAAATGTAATGGGTACGCGAGATTCAGGGAGGCCGAGGCTTTGAGGATGAGGCATCATGTCGTGGAGGGATGGGTGTAACGGTTGGGAATAATAGTTGAAGTGCGGAGGGTATGAGGAGAATGTGAGAAAGAGAACGTCAATAAGAGGTAGGAGATGGGCTCTGGACCATTGGATCAGGTGATCCAACAATCAGGAAGAAGGCACGAAGCAATGGATAGGATCAGATCTTATGATCTGATCCGAGGGTAGAAAGAGGAGCGGAGAGGGACGATGGAGATGGAGGATGACTTGCAGGGTGCTTGACTATAGGATTTAAAGTAATCCTACAGTTGGAATGAAGGTGGGCGTGGGTGTTGTGGATGGGTGTCTGGGGAAATGATCCAATGGTTGTGGGTGCGATGTGAAAGAGCGGTTGAGATGGAGGCGGGCAAAGGGAGATGAACACCAAGAAAGGAGGTCGGATGGTAGGTAAAGAGTCTGGCCGCATGGCAGCTCTAGAGAGCGTCACGTTACCCAATTAATTTATTCAAAAATAGGAAAATGTGGACAAAATGTAAAAAAATAAAGGGAAGAGGAATTAGAAAAAAAATTCAGAACATGAAATTGTAGTTCTCGAGGAGATCCACTAGTTTCATGTTGGACAAAAAAGTAAAAAGAGATTAATAAAAAAACTAAAATTTTTAGAGTATTTTTAATAGATAAAAAAACTTCATTTTAATTGTTTTGTGATTTTTTTCTTTTTAGTTTCTTTTAAAGACCAAAATAAATTTTTACATATTTAATCTAATTTTTTAGAGTTTTTAATAGGAAATCAAATAAGAAAAATAAAGGAAATAAAAGGGGGTTATTTTATACAATAATTATGGTTATTTGCATGAAGAGGGTTAATTGCTAACTAAAGTGAATTATTGGTGATTTTTATTGAATTGTCATGCTCACAGGATAATGAGTATAGTGATGATAAATCAGATACTCATCAGATTGATATCGTGTTAATATCTCGTATATTTTGGTATGAAGACGACGTGTCGATGGTCTTTACACTCAGATTTTGCAAGCCATCGTTCTTCCACCATAGTACGTATGTCTTCACGAACTCATAATGACCTCTTCTCGAATCAGTTTCACATATTCATGAGGTCGGTCAGACCCAGACTCCATCTCGTCCAACCCTTTAGTCGAGGAAGACCCTCACCTCAACATTTCTTTTCCTCTTGCACATTTTCACCCAGTGCTTACAAGGCCTTTTCCTTTCCAGAGGAGCTGAGAGACACCATGGTAGAAAGAGGGAAAGGACCAGTTGAGGATAGATCGATTGATGAGAGACATGACATAGGATCAAATGTGACTATATGGATTCTAGATACATTACCCCAATTGAGTGTGCAGCTTAAGGAGCAGTTTAGAGCCAATTAGAAATTCGAGTTGAGATTGTGATGCTGAGAGATGCAGGAGGGAACCCACTAGCTGCAGTTGTTCCCATAGACACATTACGTGATGAGTTTGTCCTCGGAGTGAGTACCCTAAAACATCGGATTCATTTACAGTCAAATCATGGTCCATATGATCTCAGACCATCATTCATATCACTTCTTCGCAAGTTCTATGGGAATACTACTAAGGAGTAGTTTATCTTTTTACAACAGTTTGAGATTATTTGTGGGATAGCTAGTTATCTAAACGTTATTCAGGAGGCCATATTCTTTAAGGTCTTTCCCTATGCCTTAACAGATAAGGAACTTTACTAGCCTAATCATTTGGGGAGAGAGAGATCTCTATTTAGGAATATCTTAAGTCCACATTCATGCATAAATATTTCCCTCTTGGACGTACCAATGCAAGGAGGAGCTAAATCTCAAATTTCACTCCACTCCATGAGTCATTCCATGAAGCATGGGAGCGCTTCAAAGATATGACAAAAAATGCACTTATCATGAAATTCCACTGAAGGTGTTGGTTTAAAATTTCTTTAGAGGACTACATGATGACATTTAGGGATTGGTTAGTGCTGCATGTGGCAGTAGTTATTTGAACAAAGATGCCGAGTCAGTTTAGACCATCTTTTAAGGGACGGTCGAGACTCCAGAGTTGTTGATTCCACTCGAGCATATCAGAAGACCACTCTACAACAACTACATCAGTAAGATCATCAGAAGTGGCCAATATAGCTGAGTCTGATTCATGATCTGTTGACATGGGATTGATTTGTAAGAAACTTTCTGTAGTCGACATGATTCAAAAGTAGGTTCATGAGTTGCAGAAGTCGCGAGACTTGGGGAAGCTTGCTTCATTACATCCATAGATGAGTGATTTGGCAAAGAAGGTGGCTGAGATTCAGACACATAGCTTGAATTCATCTATACCTCAGCTTCCACAGAGATCTTTACTGACTCCCCCACCTGTCTGGTACACCTTGTATAGAGTGAGGCAAGTTTTTATACTGGGACTCCATAAATAGCTTGGCTTGAGGATATGTTCACGACCAATCAGAGCCAGATCATTACTCTTGTGGTAGATGATGTTTATGCTTCTTTCACTTTTGAAATTAATGGGATTTGGTAAGCTCTAGTTCCTTACCAGTCTCCACCAAATATTATACCATAGAGCGTAGACTAGACACCATAGCAAATGCACCAGCGACATGGTCTACCAGCACCAAGGACAGTTTATGCAACACTAGTCTCATCATTCTTTCCATCTGAAACCATTACATCCTTACTATTCTTCAGATCCATACTACCAGCAATCTATAAAAAGTAGGTGTGGGTAAAATTTAATTAAAAGTTACATATTAAGTATTTATAAAATCATGGTAAATAAATAAAATTTATGTAAAATTCTTATTTGAAATCCTTATCTAATATTGATATTTAAAAGGTGTATTCACAAAATGTATAATACTTATGTTAGAATCCTATTCAAGTAAAACATGAAAAAATAACTTAATCTTTGAAATCCTTCTATTTACAATTTTTAAAATACAATTGTTATTTGATCCAAAATAAAATATTTATGACTTATCTTTTATACTTTTGTAAAATTTGGTTATTTATAAAAAATTGATAAATCTATAAAATTCATAAAAATACAAAGTCTTAAAATACATAAAAATGAAAAATCCCTAAAATTCATAGACATGAGTAAAATTCAGAAAATTTATCTCACAAAAATATTATTGCATTTACATTTGCATTTTTTAGAACAAGTTTGATTTCTTGAATGAAAGATTGGAATAGTTCAAAGGGTGGAGCTTGATCATGTCTTTTGACCTAAACTATAAGGAGCCTAGTTAGAAACTGGAATTTAGACTTTTCAGGCCTTTGACTTTGATCTTTGGATTCCATGAGACCATGTTTGAGATTCAACTTAAATTTGCTTAAGTAGTACATTTAGTGTCATCCGTTTAACTCTTCAATAGTGGACCAATATTGAACTCATGCACTATGCACTTAGCTTGACTTGCATGGGGCTGCGAAGGGCAGTTCATTTTAGTGGTGCATTTTCATCCATGTCTAGTAGCGTAGACATCTAAAGATGGGAGATGTGGGGTTGAAATAAAGCTTCAAACGAGTAATGGTCTGCTAGCGTATTTTTTCTAAAATCCCAAAAATGAACTAAACAAAAAGATTCTATATCCATTGGGGCACACAAGAATGCAGTACAATTGTTTCTGTGACCCCAAAAACATGGGTAGAAAAAAGATTTCATGTCCGTCAGGGAAAATTCATAAAGTGCACTATTAATAAAAAAATGGTCCAAGCTTCATATACCTTGCATATATTGGTGTAGACTTGGCTACACCGGCCAAGCTTCACAAGGAAATGTAACTACATTGGTCACACTCTAGTTCTCTTCTCCGTATTATAACTTCTCCACCATTCAATGTAAAGTAGCACATACCTGAATTTAGAAGGAAATATCCCCTCCTTGAGGATCGAGTAGCTTTATGAGGAAGCCATGAGAGTGTATTACTGAGTTAGTTGGTTTCTTCACCTCCTTAAGCAGGAAGAGCTAACACATTTCACACACAGTACAAATTGACTTCAAGGTTGAAAGAGTTGGAAAAATGGATGAGTGGATCTGAGTTGGCTATTGAGGTGAACCTAAATAAGGATTTTTGGAACTTGAGGACTGTTAAGACTAAAATCCTAATCCTAGTTAAGGCTTCAATGGAATGCTTATTCTAAGGATCGATCATGCATTGTCCTTTGTCTATTTTCATGAATTGATTTAGGAAAATAAATTCATTCTAACTTTCTTTTTTCATTCTTCAAATAAGTGTTTGTTAAGGGACTAACAAAGTTTAACTATAGGGGGTTGATGAATATGTGTTTCATTAACATTTTTGTTGAATTTTGTCGTAAAAGTCTTAACAAATACATGTAAATATGCATTAATATTCATTTTTATCAAAAATATATTCATGAATAAAAACTCATTTTTATGCATTAAAAAGATATAAATAAAAATAATAAAATAATAAAATAATAAAAATAAATAAATAAGGCCAATTGTAAATATGTATATTGTATAGTATGATATAGAAAAATATAAATATAGCTGTAAGATATATTTATATAACCTAACCCTCAAAACCAAGTCAGCATGACTTGGTCGACAAACAATAAAATAGGGGGGATATGGTATAAAATCTAAAAATAGCTGAGCATGTATATAACACATTAAATTATATTTATTTATTATACATATAAACAATTCACATAATTATATTTGATTCATATGTACATATTTTTCAACAAACTTCTCACCCGTGTGTGTATACAAAAATAAAAAATCGAACATGTACATATGCGAAGTAATCAAAAGTCTAAATTATCTATTTCCCAATTTCTAAACCTCATAACTTCGTCATACGAACTCCAATTTCATATTACTTAATCTTTAAAATTCAAGATATAAAATTATCTAAATAATGAAGGTGGTTTCATCGAAAATGGAGTCAGTTTTCCAAAAAAGTTAGTTTTTGGACTTAATGACAACATGATTTCTGGGCTATTTAATTTTGTATGTACATATTATTTATAGTACAACCAATTTAATAGTTTTTAAGTATTTTCTTCAATATTATATTTTATTTATAAAATAAAATCCAAATTTAAATTTCTTATTTAACTTTTTAAATAAATCAAAATTTTCCAAAATAGTAAAAAATAAACTACATTGTATACATATATGTATTTATCAATCTATTTAAAATAAATTATTAAAATCCATAAAAATTCATACAAGCCTTATTTATTATTACATAAACTAATAAAATCTAAAAATAGTACCTTTTTTGTTAAAATATTCAATTAAAAATACAAATGCTATTTATAAAAAAATATTATATGTTATATTTATTAGTATTTTATTTATATATCATAACATATATTATTTATATGTATATATTCTACCATAATTTAGATAATGTAATTATTACATTTTTTATCTTTACATGTTTCTGGAATAACCTTATTTACTGTTTATTTTAGATTTTATAAAGCAATTTGGTTCTTGGAATTTTGTGGTGCTAACCCGTGTCAGCACCACATTTATCTTCTCCAAGAAACCATTCTATTTTATTGTGTAAACACCCCATTTCACTAATTTATCCAGCCTTCGATTAGAAATCAATCTTTATTCCAATCCATAGATCTTCTAGCATAATCATTCCTAATCCACACTCCACCATTAGATGGCCCTAACTTCTCGCCAATTCTCCGATTTAAGTCGTCGAAGATGGCACAAAATAACTAACTCTCTCCACCTCCAATTGCAACTGACCAACAACCCATCTTTCTAAGCTTTGATTTCTCTCCTTAGGTGACAGGCGAGGGTGATTGATCATCCACGAGAAAGAGGGGTGATCAAAGACGAAGTTCCAAGGATTTCAACATTGCGTCGCGTGTAACAACATGCTGAGAAGCCACCGTCTCTTATATAGACGACCTAAATATTTGATACCTTCATTTCCCAAGTGAGATTCATCTGCCAAATTCCATCATTTTAATCCATTTGAAAGTTAATTAAGTAGTTATTTAGACACCTAATCCATCCATCTCTCGATTACTTCCAAACCCCCTATCCCATTTGGTTTAATTTCTTGAAAAATCAGAGTTGAAATCAAGGTTTCAATTCAGTCTGTTACATAGTACAATTTGCATTTTCTTAGGTCAATTAATCTAGAATTGAACCCATAATCATCCTTGCTGGTAATAAAATCGGCTGGAGCCGATTTCCAAGAGCATCTGAAGCAAGTCTTCACATCATTTGCAGGTGAGCTCGAAGAGAGAATAAGACCCCTTCAGGTCTATCGTAGTCGTACCAACCACTTGCGCTGCCATGCAAAGCCGATTTGAGATCAATTCATCGACACTGCCCTCAATTTGAGGAAGAACACTCAAGAACCCCATACTCTACAAGATGTCGATGCGTGTCTGTGATCAACAGACCCGATTGCATCTTCGCATTCTAATAATAGTTATCCACATCAAAACAGAGGAGAAATTGCATACGAAACCATTCAAAAATTTGTGCGCACCTCCAGAAGTCATTTTATTTTCATATAGGTCCCTCCACAGGGACTTAAATGTAAAAGCCTTTTATTTCTTCTAGAACTTTTCTTTTCAGTTGCATCCATGTACCGTTTGTGACATTTAGATGCTCTCTAGACATTATTCTTCTTTTATTTTTCCAGGGTAGTTGCGTACCTATCCTAGCAAGTTTTATTACATTTTCAAGGTTTTCCATTGCTTATTTGAATTTTTTATTTTTCGAACATTGCATTCATTTTGAGTTTCTTTTGTATGTTTCAGGCACGTTGCTCGATTTTCTTTACTCGTTTCTACCTATATCATATCACCTACTTATATAATATCATCTATACAAATAGTATCATTTCTACTATATAGTAAATCTTTTTGAAAATATATTCTCCATTTTTTAAAATAAAAAACTGCTTCCTTTTCTTTCACTTTAATCACTAATAGAATAGTACATTGCACTATTTTCCACCTATTATATAGTATTATCATTTTCTAAATTAATCACTCATGAACATCAAATATAAATTTCAAAATAAAAATAAAAAGTTTGCAAAAGTAAAAAACAAATAAAAATAACAAAAACTAAATGCCACAAAAAGAATTTACGAAAAATAAATCAATCGCAAAACCCTATCTTAAATCCTGAGTATACTTCTTGCCTTCTTGTATTTGACTTAGAGACACTTATCTGTATAATATCAAGAGGGAGAGAGAGAGAAAGAGAGTGACATTTTTCTTATATTCATCTATCCACACACACACACACACTCTCTCTCTCTCTCTTTTATTTATTTTGATCATGATTATCTTCGTGGGTGCTACAGCCGACAATCTTCTCAAAAGTTGTGAGGGAAAGCGTTATCATTGTGTCAACTTCATCCTACTTTTCCAACCATCTCTACACCATTATACTCTCGGTTCAACCCCAATACACAAAAATCATCTAAAACTCTCCATATCCTTCATGTGGCATATCTGGAGGTGGTTGAAACCACCTCTGGCAACCTCCTCCTCCACCAAATAAAAGACCTTCTCTAACTAACTAATCAGATGATCCACCATTCGTGAGAGAACACATCTAGGCCTCATCCTCCTTGAGTGACAAAGAGAGCGAGTGTTGAGAGCGAAGATTGAGTGTTGTTCGCTGGCGAGATCCATTGCCTTTGTCATGTTGCAGACCATTGATTGGTGCTGCCCAAGCTTCCTTACGTAGCCATTGAGATCAAGCGATGATTAGAGGGTCTTCTGCTCCAACTCAGGCATGTCTTCTTCCCTTCTTTGTCTTCATCCTCTTCCTCCAAATCTCAGGTAAATCTTCTATCTTTGTTTCTTCATCTCTTCTTATAATTTCATGGAGTTATTCGCACTCTATTTCCTTTGACAGAACACTCTCACACCGTTGTGACACCTCCATCATCCTTGCATATAATTATGTTCGTACCTTCTCATTCTCTAGAATCCTCTCCACTTCAATTTGTTCACCTTCTTACAAAGGGGGTGAACCCACTTAGCGCTTCCATTCCTCCACTCTAATCAGCCTTTATTCACTTCATTCTATTCCAAATTGAACAACCATCGCTTCAGCTATAGCTCTAGCGCCTGCATGTTCACAAAGACCACATTGGTTAGAAATTCAAAGGCATCGTTGATCTCCTGCTTGATGAATCCACGTTTCATCATCTTTATTCTATCATTTTGGCCTTAAAAACCCTAGTAAATGCGTGTAAATAGGCTTAATTCATGCATTTTAGCATTCATGTATATGTGTGTAAATATTGTATAAAATACGGTTTTTAATGCCAAAATTATAGAATAAAGAAAAGAAAAGAAAAAGAATAAAATATTGTAAATATTTTATGACCCGAAACCCCGAGACCTAGGCATCTTGATGAATAGGTCGACAAGGAATAAAGTAGGGGGAGATAAGGGCCAAAACACAGATAAAATACCTATACATTTTATTCATTCTTTATTCATTTTGGGGCCTATTTTTGGTTCCACTTTTTATACATCAAATAAAGAAACTTTGTAAATGAAAGTTGTAGATAATTTAGTAAAGAAAAATACAAAATTGATTTCACAGAAAAATAATGCACAGATAAAAAGTTATGGTCTGAATAAAAATCCAGAATGCCAACTTCCCAGACCCGTATCTCGCAAATAAAAACTCCAAATGCAGCGTACTCACCTTTAATTGTATATAGAAGAAAATAATCTAATTAATGGTGGTGGTTTCGCATTTGGCGGAGCTACGGTTTGAAAGTTGACTTTTGGACCCTCGTTGTATACTTGTACATATTAAAATATTCAATTTATTATTTATTTATTATTTTTTATAATTTTATATTTTTATAATATTGTAAATAATACTTATAATAATTATGTGCATTAAAATCAGAATAAAAACATAAATAAAATACAAATAAAAATACTTGTATATATTATAATACATAGGTATAATACATATAGCTATACCTATACAAATAACACTTTCATTTTATTAAGTGTATAAAATATATCAGAAAATTAAAATAAAAATATATTTGTATAGATAAAAGTATTTTATAATTTTAGAAAATAAAAACCAAAATAAAATAAATTAAAAATACCGAAATAAAAATAAAATACTTAAATATATAGATATAGATACCTATAGGGGTATAAATGCAAACTTGTAAAAATACACTTCCTAAAAATAAATAAAAATCACTATAAAATACTTAATAAAAAAATAAACATTTTTTATTTTATAACTAAAAATTAATAAAATCGTCTACTATTTTAAAATAATTTTTGAAGGCATTTTTGCCAGGATTTTCCTGGTTGGTCCACGTGGACCAACCAGGGACTGTTGACCAAGGTCAACAGTCTGTCCTGGCTTCTGTAGCTCTGTCACCCCTAGGTTTTTGTCCGACTTCATGGATTTTCCTAGGTCGGCTCGAGCCCCCATTGAAGATGCTTCCTTCATGAAAGATGTACCCTGTACATCCAGGATTCGCGCCGACCATTTAGATCCTCGTGGATCTTCTCCATCCGCCCGTGATTCATCCTTGAAAGTCGCCCCTTGGCCATCTTTTCAAAATAGACCCCAACGCCCCATGCGAACTTTGAACCCTTCTTGACTTTTTTCCTCTTCTTCTTGCAAGCTCAGGACCGGACCTCGTGACAGGAGGTCCTCCAGCTCGTAAGGGAGGAGGTTAGGCGGCCAAGGCGGCGTCTCCACCTTCCATCTCCGGCTCCGGCCGTGAGGTTGCATCTCGCGGTTCTTCCACCGTTTGAGGTCCATTCCTATCTATTTCTCTTGCATTTTATTGTGTTTTTCTGGCATTTTTCGTTTTTAGTAGCTTGAACCTCCCCTTTTTTCCCCCGTCCAATCCGCCATCGCGTGCCGGAGCTCTCGAGCTCCCGCACCTCCACCACTTCCCGTCACCATCCACACATGTAATATTCGGCCGAGACCCCACTCTCGAGCCCCTGTTTAAGTTGCAGGTGCTGAGCTTCTCGCGCCACCGAAGAACGCCTCGCCCTCGCCAGAGGTGCACGCTACAGCCGCCACGTCCGTGCGCCACCCACCTGTGCGCGCCTGGGCAACAAACAGATCAAGGGGGAGGGGGGCACGCTACAGCCGCCGTCCATCCCGCCCCCCTCCTTTTAATCGTGGCCGTCCACGCCCAGGCGAAGGGCCACCGTTGATCGTCTCTCCATCTGGCCATCCGTGCGTCCACGTGGACAAGTGGGGCATTTTGCGCCCAGTACCCCCACTTGTTTGTGTAATTTCCAGACAACCTTCAAGCCTTCATTTGAATTTTTAAATATGTTGTAACATTTACTAGAACCTCCCTGGCGTTTTGTGATATTGCGGATTTACCCTCGCCAGGTCGCGTGCCTAGCACGTGGGACTCGGCGTTTTTGCAGGGGCATCCTTGCATCTTTAGCTATTTGGCGTTAGTTCCTTAACATTAAATCGCAGCTGAAAAGTTTCTGGAGTTATTGCGCACAGGCCCCTTGACTTTTTGGATATTACACGTACACCCTTGCTAGGCTTTGCATTGTTGAGCACTTCTTGTATGTTATGCACGCATCTAGAAAACTCCAAAAAATCCCCAAAAATTGCATTACGCTCCTGTTGCATAGTAGATTTACGCCATATTTTTATTTTTCGTAATTATTGCATTTTTATATTTATTAAAAATCAAAAACATCTATTTTCAGCACTGTCTAGCTTATAAAATCCCTAAAAAATATAAAAACCCTTCAGAAAAATCCCAAAAAAATATATTTTGTGTCTTTTAGTTAGTTTTAATTCCCAGCCAAAAATCATTAAAAAATATAAAACCAAACTCCAAAAAATTGCAAAACTCTAAAAACCTTCATAAAAATTTATAAAATCCATAAAAAATCCAAAAATAGTGTTTTCTTTTCCTGAATTTTCTTTGTTTGATTATCTTTAAGAGAAAATTAAGTTGGAGAATTTTTGCCACTGTTTGCTATTTTATTTCTCCATTTTAGTTTCAGCCTTGTATTTTATTCACTGCTTTCTTTATTTTGATAATTAAAAATACCAAAAACATTCTCAAAATTACCCAAAAATCACAAAAACAGTAAAAAAGTATAAAAAGACCAAAAAGACTTTATTTCATTATTTTTGAGTATTCTTATCCCTTTTTATAAATACTCTAGCTTACCTTTATTACATTGCTTTTATTTTCCAACATTGAAAAAGAAAATATAAAAAATATAAAATACAAAATATAAAATATAAAAATCAGAAAATTAAAAATCAAATATAAAATTAAAAATTAAATAAAAAAATATAAAATTCAAAACCCACAAAAAATAGCATAATAGGCCTTTGATCACATTCACACACATTTTTGAGCACTTGTGCCCCGATCTACCTGTCTGCTCCCTGTGTTCGACCTCTACAATACTTGCACTATACACATCTTTGTTGTAGAGTTATAATAAATTTTAACTCCGCACATTTACATTCATTGCTTGATATATCTGTCGTGGGTTAATTGTTGATTAATTCGGGTTTCGTGAGCGGTCGCTCAGCGACACTGTAGTCCCGCCTTGTGTGGACTATTTTGACCCTCGCAAAATCCGAGTTTTCAAATGGCGCCGTTGCCGGGGAGCAACAGCGCGTAGTTCGGGTCTTGTTTGTGTTTGTGATTTAGTGTCTATTTCGCGGCTTTTATTTTTCGCCATTTTATTTTCTTTATTTTTGATATATCTGTTGAGCTCTCTAACCCCCTCTCTTGTTGACTTTGTGCGAGGAACCGCTGATCGAGGGAGGCGCTCCACCCTAGGCGCCTACGCACCCACGTGAAGCCGGCATCTGCCAACCGAGCACCGAGGAGGCGAAGAGAAAATTTTGAAGACCGCGCTCTATTTTAGTTGCATTTTCTTTTATTGCATTTATTTTTGTAATTTAAGTGAGTGAGAGACCCATATTATTTGTAATAATACAGGTACCCCCGGACTTGGACTTTCGAGCCTAATTTCCAAGTGATTGTTCACTTGGGGGCTCCCGCAGCTTTTTACGGTTTTCTTCGCATTTTTATTTTGTTTTGTTTTCCGATTTTAATTCTTTTGTGTGATTGAGCCCGTAGTTTTAGGATTGCTTGCGATAGACTAAGGCCAAACACCTAATACCTTGCATGCTCCTATAGTATCGTCTGGACTTAGTCAAGTCTAAACAGTTGATTCATCATCTTCGATCCGCCGCGCCGCGAGCTCTCCCCGCAAAGCGCTTTCTCCTACCCTCAATTTGTTGAGCAGAGGAGGGGTGAGCCTAGACCGGACTCTAGGGTTGAGGATTGACGGTCGACTTGTGGTGCTTCCCGCTAATAGCAATTTCTGAAACTTAGGGCGATTTCATCGGTTTTGCATTTGCATATAGATAGGTTTCAATTCTGCTGAGCATCCTTGCATGTAGAGTGCTTGAGGCAAGGTGAGCATTTACGCTTTAGCATCCATCATCGTTTTGTTCGCTTGCATTGCTTTTCCGCCTCTCTACCTCTGATTTTGATCATCTAGGAGCTTAAAGGAATTGACTCCCCGATAGGATCGTGCATTCTCATTAAAAATCCAAAAAAAGTGATAATCAATAAAATTGGGACTGCTAATATTACTTGACCCTAAAACCGATCAAAAAGAAAAATCTTGTATTGGGGCGAGTAATCCCCTCATTGTCTTCATTTTCTCACGCACACCTTAAGGATTAGTGCCCAAATCCCATCAAGCCCCTAAGTGTGTGTGAAATTCTTTGACTTCTCACCTAACTCTAAAACCGACAAGATAAAAAGACCGCTCTTGCGGTCTCTACCGAGTTGAGTAGGTGAATTGAGGGTTTGTATTCTTTTTATTTTTTGGTTGTGATTGTTTTGTGTGTCCTAGATCATCCCTGCGCATTTGCGCCTTCTTCTTCATTCTCTTGACTTGACCATCGTGCTCTCCCGATCATTTTCTTTTGTTTCGAGATGACCGACTGGAGCGTATTCTATCCGGACTTCGCTGATCCCTCCTTCACTCCAGCCGGTCCACCTCCTTTTTTCCAGGAGGACTTTGCTCCTGACTTTTGTACATATCCGCCTCAGCCACAGTATCAGGACTCGGATTTCTACCCACACCCACCTCTATCTCCACCTATGTATTATCCGCCTCCACCTTCACATCCACCCGAGACTGAGCTGATGGAGTCACCTTTCATGGAGTCCACCCTTGAGCACTTGACCCAGATGATGGATCATATGAGACAGAGGATTGACACCCTCACTAGTACCAATAAGAGCGACCATGATATTCCACCATTTGATGATATGGGTTCACTCGAGGATTTCCATGAGAGCTTGCAATCGCCCAAAATACAAAAAAATGAGAAAATTTTAAAAACACAAAAAGATTTCGGGAGACACACGATCGAGTCGGATGGTGAGGAGAGCGCCCACTTGCCAGACTTCTTGACCACACATGCATTCACACCCAGTCCCACCTTTGACCCCGAGGATGCCGCTGTACAGACTGCTCTTGGCATGCCTCGTGTATATGTTGATTCCGACTTCCTCCCTTGTATGGAGGAGGTCCAAAAATTCAAAAAAATTCTGACTGAACCCGAAGTGGTGGCCACCATTCATGAGATTATCCGTGCCCCACTTCAGCAGGCCATGACCTATTCATCTGCTCCTCTTCCCAAGAAGAGAAAGCGGAGGAGCAGATCTGAGCGTCATATCTTGACCATGGCCACTGCCCATGCCATCTCACATCGTCCCATTCCTCGGAAGAAGAACACTGCCACACCTTTCATTAGCTGCACCATCTCTGACCACACATGCGATCGCACTCTCCTAGACGGCGGTGCTTCGATTAGCATCATACCCTTCTCGCTGGTACAGTCTCTTCACTTAGGGCCTCTGAAGAAAACCAGGATGATCGTACAGTTTGCTGATGGATCAATAAAGAGGCCGAAGGGTATCCTTGAAAACGTCGTCATCTCGATTCAGGGCACGAGCCACAATGTTGATTTTGTCGTGTTGCCCATGGAGAACTCCACAGGAGAGCATTCTCCAATCATCCTGGGACGACCATTCCTTGCCTCTGCGAGGGTCGTTATTGACTACGGATCAGGAGAGATTCGCTTCCGTCCTGCTGACAAGAGCGAAGCAGTGATCGCCGCACCCACTGCTGACCAGAGACCCGCACCTGATGTTACTTCACCTATCTTGGCTGACCCCGAGGACTATGATCTATATGAGGATATCAGAGAGACCTTCTTCATGACCGATGATGAGACCCGAGAATTCCTCTCTAAGGAGGAAAGCTCGGAAAGCATAGACCTTGGTGTTTCCGCTTCCTGTGATTGGCGATGTGTTGATGACATCCGTGGGATTTACACGATTGACACCATTGAGCGGAGGGCAGATATAGAGATTATACAGGACGGACATGCTCTGACTACTTCCACTGATGAGTCCGCTCCTGTCCATGTAGATACTGATGAGACTAAGGCCGAATTTGATTTTGTTGCTTTTCTTCAGAGATTTGGGCCTTTTGATGAGAAAGATGATCCGGTTGAGATTATAGAGGACGAACAGAGTTCGACTACTTCCACTGATGAGTTCGTGCCTTTTGGTTTTGACCTGGACGACACCTCGCAGGACGACTCCGAGTACACTACTTCCGATGATGATGAGTTTGTCCCATTTCACTTTGATACCAGCGAGACTCCCAAGGCCGGACCGAGTCACACTTCTTCCACTCACACGTCTGTGCCTTTACACCAGAGGACCACCAAGGGAGAACCTAGCCGTACTACTTCCATTGACCAGTTCGTCCCTTTCAGATTCGATTCCACTGAGGACCTTCACTCTGTCGACCCTGATCGGTTCCCGTCCACTGTGGACCCCGATGTCGACCTGCATCACACCAGATCTATTCCTCAGCGGTCCCGGAAGAAGGTTCGCTTTCAACCTTCTTGATCATTTGTACATACACCTCTGTTGTACATTCTCCTTTGTTCATCTCTGTCTCTCCCGTATTGCTCGTCTACCCATTCCTCGAGTCTGCCTTACTTAGGACGTACTTTGTCCTAAGTATAGGGGGGTGGACGAGCCGAGTGCTCTTTTGTCGTTCCGTCTGATCACTCCTGTTGTTGCCTATACTTAGGGCTTCTTTTACCCTAAATATAGGGGGAGTGACGTGTACATCCTCACGATCTCTTCTTCCATCTTCATCTCTTTTCTTCTTTTCTTCTTTTCTTCTTTTCCTCTTCTATCTTCTTCATCTATCAAAAAGGTGTCGCCCTTGTAGACAGTTTTCCATACTTAGGACGTACTTTGTCCTAAGTATAGGGGGGTTGGCACCCCGAGTATTTCCATTCTTTGATCCTCTCCATTGTCTCTTCTTCTTGTCTATACTTAGGGATATCTTACCCTAAGTATAGGGGGAGACAATCTGAGTACGATCTGTTCATTCCCACCCTTGACCCTCCCTGCTTTGTGTACAGTCTGCTATACTTAGGATTATTTGATCCTAAGTATAGGGGGGACGGTCAACTTCTCATTCGTTTATTCATCCATTCCTTTATTTATTTATTCTTTAGGCTCGTCTATACTTAGTACGAGTTATGTCTTCTCTTTTCTCTCCGATCTATGAGGACATAGCTCAAGCTAAGTATAGGGGGGTCGTATATACTACGTATATACTTTAGCCATAACTCGTACTTTCGTATTTTCCTAATAATATGGCTAAAAATTCTTTAAAATTCATTAAAAATCCTTAATCAAAAGATGTGGTTATTCCTCAAATTCTTTTTGTATTTACTGATTAATAAATCAGGTGAAAATGCTTTTTGCAAAATGTTTGAAAAATGGTTTGAAAATCTTTGTGAACATCTATTGAAAACTATTTTGAAAATATTTTGTTTCATGTTTTCAACCTGTGTGAAAAAGTGTGTTTGTAAAATTTATTTTCTTTGTGTGAAATAAAAATGTTTGAAAAATGATTTGCAAAATGGTTTTGAAAAATGGTTGCAACAATGATTTGAAAAACCTATATATACTGTTTTGAAAACCTTTGCAAAATGATTTTCAAATGTGTGTAAAATGTTTGTAAAAATTATTTTGGACTATAGTTTTCAAAAATTGTGTGTACAATTGTTTTCAAATAAGTTTGAGGAATATACACATCACACCAAAATCCACTATATATGTATATATGTATAAAATTGACTACTTACCCTGTAAATTCTTAAAATCCACTTCTTGTAAATATAAGAAGCACTCCCGTGTACATATTTTTAACCTATTTTTCAGCCAAAATCTTTTTGTTTTCAAAAATTCCCAAAAACATTTGCAAAATTAAAATCCAAAAACATTTGAAAAATCTTTTTGAAAAATACAAAAAAATGCATATGCATGCATCATCTTTTCAAAAATCCATAAAAAGTTCAAAATCCTTGAAAATTGCATCACAAAAATATTTTCTGCATTGCATTGCATAGCATTAGCATTTTTCGGATTGAGTTTGATAGTTGAACAAGTCTAAGTAAAATCCAGAGATTGGAGCTTGATTGGACCTTAAAATCTACCTAATAACAGGAACCTTATAGGAACTGGGTTTGAGGTACTTCAGGTCTAGTTGACTTAATTCTTTGAGGATCACGAGACTTGGTTCAATGGATTCTTGACTGCCTAAGTAGAGTATTTCGGAGCACACGTACGACTCTTGTTGATAATGACCTAACTTGGACACCTGCACCTTTCACATGGCTCAACTCAGTTGGAGTGATGAGGGGATTGGATTTGCCGGTATGAGACGCACACAAGTGGAAACACTTGTCCTCCTCTAGGGAGGGAAGTGCACCCCAACCCGTCCAGTGATTAGGAAGTCTAAAGACAGGAGGCTGTGGGTTGCGATAAAGCTTCAAAAGAGGGATAGTCTACTGGCTCAAGAGGAAAAACTCCTTATGTAAATGCTGCTGTGAATAGTATTTCAAAAAAAAAAAAAAGTTCAGGCATGTACAAAAATAAAAGCCTGCAAAGTATGTACATATGTTGTAAAGTCAATAAGCAAGCTTGAGTTCCAAAGTCATATCATGTGAGCCTGCAGCTGGATGACTTGACTACACTGGTCTTGCATCCCAGGATAGGTAGCTACACTGGCTACCGTCCATTCTTCTCTTCACCCCCTCCTCTTGAGCTGGTTGCCACTTGAACTTAGAAGGGAATACCCCGCTCCTCGAGGATGGAGTCATTGGATTGGGGAATCATTGGGTTGTCGTACTGGAGAAGTCAGTTTCTTTGCCATTCTAGTTGGGGAGAGCCACCATCACTTACACTGTACAAGTCAGATTCATAGTCGTAAGAGTTTGCGTATGAGTTGAAGTATTTCTGAACTGGCTATTGAGGAGACTTGGATAGAGTTTTGGGATTCTCAAGGACTGTTGGATTTCAAACACGGTTCTCACTAAGGTTCCGCCCGCACTAAAATTCCAAAGGTCCTATTTAAGCTCCAAACCTTGATTTTGTGAAGACAAGTTTGATAATCAAGATTAATCCACCTTTCTTCTTTTTCTTTTCTTTGTTTTTCTTTTTCTGCACTTATTGCATAAGTGTTTGCTAGGGACTAGCAAAGGCAAGTATAGGGGGATGATGAATCCACGTTTCATCATCTTTATTCTATCATTTTGGCCTTAAAAACCCTAGTAAATGCGTGTAAATAGGCTTAATTCATGCATTTTAGCATTCATGTATATGTGTGTAAATATTGTATAAAATACGGTTTTTAATGCCAAAATTATAGAATAAAGAAAAGAAAAGAAAAAGAATAAAATATTGTAAATATTTTATGACCCGAAACCCCGAGACCTAGGCATCTTGATGAATAGGTCGACAAGGAATAAAGTAGGGGGAGATAAGGGCCAAAACACAGATAAAATACCTATACATTTTATTCATTCTTTATTCATTTTGGGGCCTATTTTTGGTTCCACTTTTTATACATCAAATAAAGAAACTTTGTAAATGAAAGTTGTAGATAATTTAGTAAAGAAAAATACAAAATTGATTTCACAGAAAAATAATGCACAGATAAAAAGTTATGGTCTGAATAAAAATCCAGAATGCCAACTTCCCAGACCCGTATCTCGCAAATAAAAACTCCAAATGCAGCGTACTCACCTTTAATTGTATATAGAAGAAAATAATCTAATTAATGGTGGTGGTTTCGCATTTGGCGGAGCTACGGTTTGAAAGTTGACTTTTGGACCCTCGTTGTATACTTGTACATATTAAAATATTCAATTTATTATTTATTTATTATTTTTTATAATTTTATATTTTTATAATATTGTAAATAATACTTATAATAATTATGTGCATTAAAATCAGAATAAAAACATAAATAAAATACAAATAAAAATACTTGTATATATTATAATACATAGGTATAATACATATAGCTATACCTATACAAATAACACTTTCATTTTATTAAGTGTATAAAATATATCAGAAAATTAAAATAAAAATATATTTGTATAGATAAAAGTATTTTATAATTTTAGAAAATAAAAACCAAAATAAAATAAATTAAAAATACCGAAATAAAAATAAAATACTTAAATATATAGATATAGATACCTATAGGGGTATAAATGCAAACTTGTAAAAATACACTTCCTAAAAATAAATAAAAATCACTATAAAATACTTAATAAAAAAATAAACATTTTTTATTTTATAACTAAAAATTAATAAAATCGTCTACTATTTTAAAATAATTTTTGAAGGCATTTTTGCCAGGATTTTCCTGGTTGGTCCACGTGGACCAACCAGGGACTGTTGACCAAGGTCAACAGTCTGTCCTGGCTTCTGTAGCTCTGTCACCCCTAGGTTTTTGTCCGACTTCATGGATTTTCCTAGGTCGGCTCGAGCCCCCATTGAAGATGCTTCCTTCATGAAAGATGTACCCTGTACATCCAGGATTCGCGCCGACCATTTAGATCCTCGTGGATCTTCTCCATCCGCCCGTGATTCATCCTTGAAAGTCGCCCCTTGGCCATCTTTTCAAAATAGACCCCAACGCCCCATGCGAACTTTGAACCCTTCTTGACTTTTTTCCTCTTCTTCTTGCAAGCTCAGGACCGGACCTCGTGACAGGAGGTCCTCCAGCTCGTAAGGGAGGAGGTTAGGCGGCCAAGGCGGCGTCTCCACCTTCCATCTCCGGCTCCGGCCGTGAGGTTGCATCTCGCGGTTCTTCCACCGTTTGAGGTCCATTCCTATCTATTTCTCTTGCATTTTATTGTGTTTTTCTGGCATTTTTCGTTTTTAGTAGCTTGAACCTCCCCTTTTTTCCCCCGTCCAATCCGCCATCGCGTGCCGGAGCTCTCGAGCTCCCGCACCTCCACCACTTCCCGTCACCATCCACACATGTAATATTCGGCCGAGACCCCACTCTCGAGCCCCTGTTTAAGTTGCAGGTGCTGAGCTTCTCGCGCCACCGAAGAACGCCTCGCCCTCGCCAGAGGTGCACGCTACAGCCGCCACGTCCGTGCGCCACCCACCTGTGCGCGCCTGGGCAACAAACAGATCAAGGGGGAGGGGGGCACGCTACAGCCGCCGTCCATCCCGCCCCCCTCCTTTTAATCGTGGCCGTCCACGCCCAGGCGAAGGGCCACCGTTGATCGTCTCTCCATCTGGCCATCCGTGCGTCCACGTGGACAAGTGGGGCATTTTGCGCCCAGTACCCCCACTTGTTTGTGTAATTTCCAGACAACCTTCAAGCCTTCATTTGAATTTTTAAATATGTTGTAACATTTACTAGAACCTCCCTGGCGTTTTGTGATATTGCGGATTTACCCTCGCCAGGTCGCGTGCCTAGCACGTGGGACTCGGCGTTTTTGCAGGGGCATCCTTGCATCTTTAGCTATTTGGCGTTAGTTCCTTAACATTGAATCGCAGCTGAAAAGTTTCTGGAGTTATTGCGCACAGGCCCCTTGACTTTTTGGATATTACACGTACACCCTTGCTAGGCTTTGCATTGTTGAGCACTTCTTGTATGTTATGCACGCATCTAGAAAACTCCAAAAAATCCCCAAAAATTGCATTACGCTCCTGTTGCATAGTAGATTTACGCCATATTTTTATTTTTCGTAATTATTGCATTTTTATATTTATTAAAAATCAAAAACATCTATTTTCAGCACTGTCTAGCTTATAAAATCCCTAAAAAATATAAAAACCCTTCAGAAAAATCCCAAAAAAATATATTTTGTGTCTTTTAGTTAGTTTTAATTCCCAGCCAAAAATCATTAAAAAATATAAAACCAAACTCCAAAAAATTGCAAAACTCTAAAAACCTTCATAAAAATTTATAAAATCCATAAAAAATCCAAAAATAGTGTTTTCTTTTCCTGAATTTTCTTTGTTTGATTATCTTTAAGAGAAAATTAAGTTGGAGAATTTTTGCCACTGTTTGCTATTTTATTTCTCCATTTTAGTTTCAGCCTTGTATTTTATTCACTGCTTTCTTTATTTTGATAATTAAAAATACCAAAAACATTCTCAAAATTACCCAAAAATCACAAAAATAGTAAAAAAGTATAAAAAGACCAAAAAGACTTTATTTCATTATTTTTGAGTATTCTTATCCCTTTTTATAAATACTCTAGCTTGCCTTTATTACATTGCTTTTATTTTCCAACATTGAAAAAGAAAATATAAAAAATATAAAATACAAAATATAAAATATAAAAATCAGAAAATTAAAAATCAAATATAAAATTAAAAATTAAATAAAAAAAATATAAAATTCAAAACCCACAAAAAATAGCATAATATGCCTTTGATCACATTCACACACATTTTTGAGCACTTGTGCCCCGATCTACCTGTCTGCTCCCTGTGTTCGACCTCTACAATACTTGCACTATACACATCTTTGTTGTAGAGTTATAATAAATTTTAACTCCGCACATTTACATTCATTGCTTGATATATCTGTCGTGGGTTAATTGTTGATTAATTCGGGTTTCGTGAGCGGTCGCTCAGCGACACTGTAGTCCCGCCTTGTGTGGACTATTTTGACCCTCGCAAAATCCGAGTTTTCACTGCTCTACCTCTGATGAGGGCTAGTCGTCCTTATAATCCAACCAAGTCTGAGCCTTCCTCAATTCATCTCCATTTTCGTGTGTGCTCCAACTACGTGCCCCAATTTTCAATAGAGGAGTAGGGACACGAAGGAGAAGCATGTGAGCTATAAGAGATCTACTTAAGCATCACCGCATATGGAGGAGAGAGAGGATCACCGATGTACATGGACCGTTGGATTGGATCTTCTAAATCTAATCATATGGTCCTGATTGAGGACAGAAACTATGTTCTACGCTTGCAGTCTCGATCTACTTGTGCCTCAACCGAAGCATATAACTGATCCACATGGCCCAAACCATTCTTCATCACCCGATCCTGAGTCGTGTGACGCATGTGCCCTATTTGGCTTTTTGTGTTCACACCCTAATGATTCATTGGATTTGCAGATAAGCCATTGCATGCCAGGATATTTGTATACAGATCCCTCCAAGTTTCTTTAATTACATTCCATACTAGTTTGGACTTATTTGTAATGATTTTAATAGTTTTAAATTAATGTTTCTGTGCATGTAAACCCTGGATTGATAATTGAATAACTTATGCATATGAATTTATAATTTTATGATTTTTATATCATTGGATTCATCATTTTATGTTCTATCATATATTATTTTGTATAATCTTAATTGAAGTAAAACTGAATAATTTATTTATAGAATTTTATCAATGCCCCTTATATGATAATTAATTTTCTTGGAACTCAATTTAAGTTATAAATTGGATGTTTAGTCTAAAGTAAATTAATCCTAGTCATTATAATTCTTATTTATATAAATATTTTTAAAGTAATTACAAGATATATGCACTTTTTATTAAATAGGAAGATTGATGAGTGCGCTTAAGGACTAAGATGCTTACAAATTAGTTTACAAATTAAATTAGAGAGCATCTAATCATTTTCTTGGATTGATTGATCCGGTGGAGTAAGTTAAGTTAATTGAGAATCTAATTCATATGTAATTGTTGTATTTATGATTGTATGTATTTAATTACATTACATTTCATTTTGTGTCATATTGATCTATTTAACTTTCATTTGAAAGACCTTAAAAACCATGCATTCGTCATTGATGTGTTTCTTAACCTAGATAAAGCCAAATAGCTTAACCTATGTCTTTAAATCTTAGTTAAATAATCTGATTGGCTTGTGTCCTTGTGTTCAACCCTGAACTTATCCAGGTTAAATTAAACCAAGCCCTCCTCATATAGATTTATAGCTTGATTCTGATAGATTGTTAAGTGTCCATACTACCATGTGGTAAAATTAACATAGCCATTTAATGGCTCATCGATAATCGAGATGCCTCTCAGTGACTACATATCTATTTAAAAATCTCATAGAGATATTTTGTCTGCCTCTTAAAATCACAAAAAAAAGCAAAAATATTGGAAAAAAGCTAAAATTCATATGAATTGTATAGTACGAAGAATGTTTTGGATTCTTCTTTTTAGAAGGAAAACTACACACAAAATTTTTATCGTTAATTTTGTACCAAAAACTTATTTCCAAAGTTGAGTTCATTCCCTAATTTTTCTATTTTACAAATTTATTTTCTTTAGATTTTGTTTTCTATTTTCGTTTACTTGAAAAATATCCAAAAATATTTTCAAAATATAAAAATTACAAGAATATTTTGTTTAGATTTTAATTATAATCTACCACTTCTATTTTATTTAAGAACATATTTCCCTTATTTACATATATAAGCATTATTATATAAATCACTTTTCTTTTACTTGTTTAATTTTATTTATTCTCGACATAAAAAATATATAGAATTAAAATAACTTAAAACAAAATATTTGAAAATATGAAATTATAAAAATATTATACCTATACTATTACAAAAACTCAAAAATAAAGTAAAACAAAAACCCTAAAAATCTGCAAACATATATGTACTTAGTAGAATTTGAGGAGGGTGCCCGGTCTTGACAAGGATTTGGATATGGTCTACCTCCTTGTGTTGGACCTAGGTTCACTTATCGAGTCAAATAAGAAGTGTCTCGGATATTTTGTTTAATTAGCTTGCTTTTGAAGATACTAAGATAGGTTGTATTTAACAAACTTCAAAGCTCGGTTATCAATGCCCAATGTCACATGAGCTTATTAAGAGCTCTGGTGGATCCACTTAGTAAGGGCTACAACTCTCATGCACATGTTAGGATGAGAGGGTGGTTGGTGTGGTTACTAAGGAGAGCTTGATGGATCTAAAATCGGATTTCAACCACTACAGATGCAATCTAAGCACACAATAAATCTAGCTCCCATATACCTGTAACAAATTGTATTAGTGAAGAATGGCATTCCTATAATAAATACTTTCCTCTCTTTTTTGATTTGAAATATGTAAGTTTGCTTGCATGTGAAATCAAGTAATGTATTTGTACATCTAAAATACATATATACACATAACTAATTTGTTGTTTCCTTTCTATTTTGCCAATTTAATTAGGTTTTTATGTTTTTAGTGATTAACTAGATTACAAACCATATTTGAAAAAAAAAAGAGTTGGAAAAGAAAGAATGGGAAAACAATGTATGTAAAATAATTAAATTGTGTTATTTATTATATATTTAAATAATATAACATCAGATTTCATTTAAAGAAGTCTTAAATTGAAGGACTTTCAATGTGCTTTACTTTAGGGGGTCCATATGTGTTGGTAAGCTTGAGACGTTGACCTTTCAACACTAACACATTCATCATTAGGGTTTGAAATTTTTTATTACATGTGAATGGTAGAATTCTTGGTATAGTTTTCTATGATTGAGTTTGTTTTAATCCACAAGATGGAGTTGATTTCATGTCAATTGGAGTTGATAGGAAACTTAAGAGTTTGAGAAGATTGTACAAGGTATATACATGTGAATATATACTAAAAATAGTATATTTTTTGGATTTTCTTCTTTATTCTTTATCTTTGGTTGTTGACACGATTAGTCTGCCTTGGTCTCTAGGTTAGTGATCATAAATTGTATTCACATCCTATTTATTCAAACCTTATTACATATATGCATTTGGCGTATACTCCATGTTCTTCTCTTTTTTCTTCTTTAAATTAGTTTTGTTCTTTTTACGTGATTTTTGTGATAAAGAAGAGATTTTTATTTATGGAGAGATATTTTGAATTACATGGTAGGTTGAAATTAGGTTGAATTTACATATATTTCTTCGGGATTTTAAGCCAAGATGAAGATACTGAGTAGATGAATCTACGATTTATCAACTCCCTAAACACAAAATTTTTTATTCTCTCATTTAACACTTATCTGAAGAACACGTGAATAAGAAAGAACTTAGGATGAATTTGTTTCTTAAATCATCCACGATGAGGACAAAGGATAGAGCTCAGTCAAAGTATATGGTTATATATTTTGTTGGAAACCACTTAGATTTACGACATATACTCAAGGGTTAGTTACACAACTTTTTATTCAAGTTCAACATGATAAACCAACTTAGATCTACCTCTTCATGTCGCACTATCTTGAAGTTGTGAAGTTAATGTATTCATGTGTATATCATGCCAGCACATTGCACTTAAGGAAACCGATGCTTTAACCAATCCTACTTGATACCCTCGGATTCCTATGTATAGCAACTACTTCCTCGGGGAGCGATGCTTTTCCTTCCGAGTGCAAGCTTGCCATCATGAAAATAGGCACATTGAGTCGACCCCGATTATTAGATCTCCTTTGTAGAAAAAGGACCATTGTAGTCAACTTTTTAAATAATTCATTTTGCTAAAGTCAATCTAAAATCCTTATAAATGCATTTTTTTAAATTTCACAAATTGGAAAAATACTTGGTAGTATTCTACCCTGTATATACTCAAACATTTTTTTCCAAAACATTAACTTTTTCCTTTTTAATAAGTCAACAATTATAAAAAAATCGAAACAAAAATAAAAGTTCATTAAAATAAAATATTCAATAAATGATTCAAAGGCATTTCTTGGGGATATTATCCTACTCTATCACAATACAAAGGTTACATAAGAATATTCCATATCTACTTTAAAACACAAAAACATTGAAAAATCTTACAAAATTTAAATATACGAAATAAAATTATAACCAATACTTATATTCCCAGATATTTAAAACATATAATTCAAATTATTTTCATTGAAATGATTTTAAAAATTAAATAAAAAATAATATTGAAAAAAATAGTATAAATGCCTTAAGATTAAAAATAATTTTAAACTTATTTTGTATGAAAATTATGCCTCTTTTTGAAATAAATATTTATTTTGATTCCTATAAATACTAATTATTTCTCAAAATTAATTCTTTTTTCAAAAATCAATTGAAACTTTCATAATAAAAAATTAAACATTCAAAATAAATAATATAAAAATATAAAACCATATAAATATACATGTATACATAGGTATGATACGCAACAACAAAAACAACAAAAACATAAAACCAAATTACAAAATTTCATACGTGACCTATAAAATAGATAACAAAAACATAAATACCTTAATTCATGGCATACTCTACATCGTTACTCTAATCATATCTACCTCTTTAACTCGACGTTGGACTTCCCAAGTAAAAAAAGTAAAATTCTATTTTTTGTTTGGATTTTATCGAGGATGACAACACATAAATAACCAAAATTAAACCTACATCACTAGAAAATATATTGCAGAATTCTAAGATGAAACACTCTCACTATTAGTCTATCTTCGTCATCATTAGCCTATGTACAATGGAATAATGCTATAAATACTGGCTTGATATATCCTTTAAAACTCCCCAATTATGTGCACAGAAGAAATTCTCTACCAAATAAGGTATGCCAAAAAAGAAAACATTTGCCACTAAGCTTATAAAATACAATGCCTGATCTATCGCTAACTAGCTATCTTAATGTGTATTTGTTGTAGTATGACCAATAAGTTATTTAATCATAACCAAGCTGAGAATCTCTTTGAATCATGGCTTGGCTTAATTTTATCCTTGATAAGTCTAGGTCGAACTCAAGGACATGAGCTATTAATGTACTTACTTGATGTTTAGACTTAAATTCAGTGATTGATAGTTCTATATAGGTTAAAATGCAAACATGAGACACTACATATGAATGCATGCTAATTTTATAGATTTTAAATGCAAGTTACTTGCGAACGAAATGAATATATTGAAGAATGTAATGAATAGATTACAACACAAGTACATGCCATCAAGAAGGCTCTTGAGCCTACATTAAACTTTGACCCTAGTTGAATTAATATATGTGTAAAAGGTTTAATTCAAATATTCTAGCAAATTCATGCACACATATTAAACATGATATTCCTTTGAATTTTAAGCAATTAAATACAGATCACATTTGAATTTTCAGTATGCCAAATGAAAGAGCAATGCAAGAGCTTAAATTGAGACCAAAATCATAATAATTAGATTAAAATTGAGAAAGTTATTGAATGTTCAATCCAAGGCTATTTTTGCAAATAAACATAATTAAACAAATACTAAAAACATTACATATCAGTCCAAAAGTGGGATAGAATACAATTATGGTAAACAGACTAGGTTTTAAATATAGATAGCCTTGCACGGGGCTACTTTTGCAAATAAATAAAACCAGAGGATGACAGATCCAAACTTCTCAAGCACTTCATGTGGGACACATAAGGTGGGACTGATATGCAATATGAAGAATTTGCGGGGTTTTCGATTGTAAAGTCCTCGGATAACATGCACGGGGTGTGTACGGGCGAGGTCTGGAACTTAGTTTGGTCGGTTGTAGGTGGCTCGAGCCATGTGGACGGCTTGGGTGCTTCAAGAAATGGATGGATTCCACCGAGGCACCTAGCTCGTGATAAAAGCGAATAGAAATCCTGGGTCGTTGGATCAACACCGATTGGGTGTGATCTAATGGTGCATGTAGCATCCTCAGATTTCCTCCTCCATGACAAGGAAGTGATGGTGGATCTCCAACGAGGTTGCTCGTACTCCTCCAGGCTCTTCTTCTTCTCCTAAAGGTTGATGAAGCTTCGCAAAGCCTTAGTAGAGATGCAAGTTCATTGGAGGGGGTTGAAGTGATCTGAATCAATGATACAATGCTTCATCATTGGAGGCAGATCTCTATAACAGAGCTCTCCACAAAGCCTTGACCATTGAAGGATCTTTATACCTACAAGTGTTAGGAAGTAGCTGAAGCATGCACAATTGTATTGAGGTGATCAATGAGGTGATTGGAGAGATATTAGTGGATTCCTCCCCTATGCAGGATGAGGAAGCTGACCAGAGTGGATTATGTGCTGGAGAATGGAAGAGGGTGAATGGACCCTCCCACGTGGATCGGATATGCACGGTGTATGTGTGGATGAGATCAGTGGAGAGGAATCATGATAGTGAAGGTGTCATAAAATTGAAGAAAATAAAGAAAACAATTAAAGAAGATTACCTATAAAAGAAGAACACAACTGGTGAAGGCATTCTCTAGGGATCGAGGCTCTTGAGGTTCCTCTAGTATTCATTAGACATGCTCAGTTGGGCACGAAGCTCAATAGTCATTGTGGAGGTGTTGTAACATGGCCAGAGGCCATGGGCCAACACTAAAACATTCGATCATCGTCGCATATTCTGGCCCCGCTCCTATATCACAGGATAAGGATGGTTGGGTCTATGATTGTGAAATGGTGGACCATTGACACAATTGTTGGAGATGGGTTTTGTTTAGAAATGAATTGGTGGTTTATTATGGTTGAGGGAGCACTCTCAACTGTTGATAAGGAGAGCACGTGAGGGAGAGAAAGGCTAATGGATATCCAGTGAAGAAGAGTGGTGAATGAGTAGAAAGACAACATCAAGATTGATTGGTTGCAACACGTGAGTCGTTGGGTGGTTAATAGAGAACGAGGCGAGGGTGAAAGGTCTTGTTGCTCCGTTGTGAGTGGTCGAAGGTAGATGATGCCCATTACTACAACAAAACACAATTTTAGAGACGAGAACACGGGACAATTGACAAAAAAACCGTCCCATCTAATGGTGTATGCGATGGTCAGTGGATGACCATCCTGCCTATCTTTATACAGGACAATTAAACTACAACCGTCCCATACAAAATACTTACTATAGATGGTGGACAAGATCAACCATCCCAAATAAGAATAGATGTGATGGTCAAATAATGACCGTCCCTTCCAACCTGAATGATTAAGATATGATCATCTACGACCGTCCCATCTGACCTTCTTGAATGTTATGGGATGATTTTAACTGTCCCAGTAAGATTTCGGTGCCCATCTCGTGAAATTTGTAAAAAAAATATGTGCGGAAAATATTGGCGATCATCCCCTCTGATTAGGAATTAGTGTTCCTGCTCAATGAAAAAATAGATGGGCATCACATAATATGGGATGATCTTACTTATGACCGTCCCTGATTCTCCAAGATGTTCAGTGAAAATGGTAAAATCTCCAAATCCTTCAACAAAAAGCACCATAATTCTTTTGTTTTACATGACGCCTCCATCGATAGGGCGAACCCCATCCCGCTATGGCGATCTCGACCCTCTCCTAAGTGATCCCACTTTCTCCTCAGATGATCCTTTTCCTCATGTGGTCGTTTCTTCTCCGTCGATGGTCATGTGGTAAGTTTATCATTCACGGTGGTCCGTCGATCATCATTTACATATCGGTAGCCATTTCATAGTTTAATCTATGAAATATATGATCTCGTTGTTATAGATTTGTATGCATGGTCAATGTAGATGTTGTATTGTTTGATAGATGCTGATAAAAATGCTATTCGTTCATAGTAAATGTTACATTTTGATATATAGTTGTATGATTGTAGTGCATATATTGATATACATTTGCATGATTATGGTAGATTAATATTAAGTCACAGTGTCATTAATCTTACTTATGATTAATTGTGGTGCACATGTTAATATACATTTATATAAGATGTTTGCTTAAATAATGTTTGTTCAATAGGGTTGTAGCACCACTAGGGTTGCTCATTTAATATTTGCTCATAATAATATGCAAGATGTCTGCTCACATAATATTTCTATTACCATTATGGTTTCTAGATTGAGATAGTCAGATAACTATATCGTATATTTAGGTTATGATTATATAGTTTAAATTTACTTTAATCAGAAGTATGGAAAAGTTTTGGATGAACAAGAGATATGATGACTTCCAAATCTATAATAATGGAGTAATCGGACATTTAGAATGGGCACTTCTATGTTGAAGGTGAGAATCGAAGAATAAGTATTGATGGTGATAATATAAGTTGTCTTTGCACGAGATGTAAGAATAGTTGAATCAATGTCCAAGACCAAATTTATGAACATCTAATCTTAGATGGTCCTTGGCTACATTATACAACCTAGACCGAACATGAGGAAGAAGTCCATCAACCTCATATTCAACATGAGAAAGAAGATGCAATGGAGATGGACAATGAAGGTGATCATTTGCATGAAATGTTATACGACATAAATAGAAATGAGTCAATCGATTACAAAATATAATAACTAATGATTTTGGGAACAACCTCACTAATGCAAAAGAAATGCTAGCTCCTGGAGTAGATATGACGTGATTGAAATTTATATCAATCGAAAGTCAAGAACTGTTCTACAACGATAATTATTATGGATGCCATGTCATTGATTAAGAGAGTACTAAAAGGTCCTGAAAAATTTTCAAAGGTTTGGAAAGATGCAGAGTCTAGATTTAGATCATTGAGATTGCAATATGAGAAGATAGACACATGCCCTAACGATTGTGTATTTTTTGGGAAAGAAAACTCAAATTTAAGTCATTATACGTGATGCCAAATGTCAAGATACAAAGTCGAAGATAATAACACTTGAAGGAAAAAGTTAGAAAAAAAATCTTCACTATTTTCTTCTTATTCCGAGATTGAAGAGATTATATAGTTCTAAAAAAACTATGAAGTGGATGATATGACATAATAATAGAAGGAAGAATGATCCATATGGCTTGATGCGGCATCCCGCTGATGCAAAGGAGTGGAAAAGTTTGATGAAAAAATTACTAAATTTTCAGAAGATGTTCGGAACATTAGATTAGGACTTGTAACTGATGTTTTTAACCCATTTGGTAATATGAGCATGAGTTATTCGATTTGGCTAGTTCTCCTTAACATACAATATTCCTCCATGGATGTCAATGAATTCATCATTCATGGTGATGTCATTACTAATACTGGCTTCAAAAGGTCCAGTTAATGATATCAATGTTTATATCGAGCCATTGTTTGATGAATTAAACCTCTTGTGGAATTATGTGATTAAAACTTATGATGCATTTAAAGGAGAGTCTTTTATTATGTGTGTGGTGCTACTGTAGACTAGTAATGATTTTCTAGCTTAAGCAAATCTATCTGATTGGAGTACCCTTGCATGTCCCATATGTTTTAAAGACACTCATTCTACCTAGCTTACAACAAGTATAGAACATTGTTATCTAGGACATCACCAAGTTTTTGCCAATTAAACATCAATGTCAAAGGTGCAAATATGATATAATTTTGATGGATGTCTTGTAGTCGAAATAAATCTTTATCTAGAGAGGATGGGGCATTTTTGCAGGATCAACAAATAGAAATAAGGGATTTTATTTGGGCAGACCTTCAGGAAGAAAATGCCTGACAGATAGATAAAACATCATATTTTTTCCGAGAGTCACTTTATTAGAAGGATTTACAGATTTGTCACAATCTCGACGTGATGCATATTTAGAAAGACGTGATGGAGATTTCATTATAACTCTACAAAATATGTGTATAACGCAAGTAATGTAGAGTTGAACACAGGGAGTAAGGGGAATAGACAACAAAAACTGGCAAAAAGACAATAAACATTTTTAGTATTTTACTGAAGGTTTTTTATTTTCTAGTGGGTTTTCACCATTTAAAATTTTTAGGAGTTTTTAATATATATTTTTTGTTTTAAGTTTTATAATTTTTTATTTTCTTTTTATATTTTTAGATTTTTAATATGATTTCCTTTTTAATTAGATATAGGATAAAAATGTATAATATAGAATATAATATAGATAATTTATAATATAAAAATTATTAAATAAAGAAAAATCAAGAAAATATCCTAAAGGATAGTCCATTTTATTTTTTAAGGGTATTAAATATTTTTATTATTTAGATATTTATCATAATATTAGTAATATTATAAGTATATATAGCTATACAAGTAGCTATGGACTTTTATATTTATGGTTATAACAATAAATACTCAAAATCACAAAGTGAGGTGATTTTGTCCTTTTTATGTTTTGTTTCTTTTTGAAATTTTCTTTTAATTTTTATTATTTTTTGTACTTCTAATTGAATAAAAATAAGAAAATAGTGAGGACTAATATATACTCAAGTTGTTTTGGATTTCAAAAATAGCTATATAGCTAAAAAATTCAAAACTTATTTTCACCTATGATAAATATAATAAAGAAAATTTAGAAATCGAAAAATGTAATTTTTGGATTTTTTTATCATTTTTATAGGAGAAGATTTTCTACTTTTTGTTTTTTGATTTTTTTAATGATTTGATCTATTGCTACAAAATACAATAATAAGCATTATCTATTTTTTTGGAATTTTTAAAGACAATTTTATAATTTTTTATAGTTTTAAATGTAAACAAGAATTAAATGCAGTTATTTAAGTTTTAGAAATAGGAAAATAGTTTTAAATGGCCACAAAAAATATATGTGATGCAATATGATCTAAGGCATTTAAATAATTTTCCAAAAAAATTTGGATAACAAATGATATTTTTAATCAGCAAAATACAAGAAATAAAATATAAATTCTAGTAAGGACTTAAATGTAAGTTTACAAAAGTATTTCTCTTTACTTTAACTCATGAACGAAACCTACAACCAATAATGCGAAATGCCTAGAATATATTCAATAAACAATGCTGGCAGGGGTATATTATAATTACCAAAATGCATGAGGTCCTCTTTGCAATATATCCAAAAAGTTTAACACTAGAATCACAAATTACAAGACTAATTTAAAAATATAAAAAGATTGAGGGTCCTTCTACAAAATGCTCGCCCCCCATGCACATATTCACATGAGGTGATGTGGCTAGGGACCTATATGCAGATACAGAAAGTACATGGTTCAAGTTACGAGTATTACAAAAAATTATAATTGCATATGAATTAGTATAGACTAAAATAAAATGCAAAAGTGTGGGGGTATAGAGAAAAATTACCCCCCACGTGTGGTATCGGGTGGCGGAGATGACTTCACTTAGACACGTGGTTGCACAAGGACTCCTGATACTCGTTCGCTAATGTGTGGTGGGGATTAGACCCAGGTGAGATCTAATGGTCAATACATGGTGCAATCTAATGGCTATTGTTATATCTGGATGAGGCTCCTGATCGGACTGTCGCGATATGGCTTGGACGAACTAGGTTGAAGTTATGTCTGCGCATGCTACTATATGGTTGATCTCAACCCTTCGGCCACCTGGGACGTTCCCAACAGGTACAAAATGGAGTAGGAGCTCCTCCTCATCTACAAGAGACATCAAATGGGTCCGGGCCCCATCGATAGGGTTGTGGAGCTCGATGAAGCTGGAATGAAGTTCTTGATGTCTATACCTCACAAAGGGTCTTCAGGACTTGCAAAGGAGAAGAAAGACACTACAAGAAAAAGGTGAAAGCTCTGGGATTTTATTTAATGAAGATCAATGCGGAAATGAGGGTGGAGCGAGAGGTCTGGCACACAATGGCAGAGGGACCTCGAGTCTTCAATCAAAGAAGTAGAGAAGGGGACTAGATGGTCAGGGAAATGGAGAAACAAAAGGGGAAAAAGATGGGATTGAAAGGTAGGGTAGAACACAGTTGAATCACAAGGGGATAATGGTCGGAGCTCCGAGCTTCGACGTAGTTTCGTTTTGGAAAATTTTCAGATTTAAAGTGAAATCAAAGAATCTAACTACTTATCAATGCTACTAATATCCTAAGGAATAGGAAATTGCAAGAAAAATAGAGTCACCTATCTGGAGAAACTGGGAGCAGAGCTCACGACGGAGATGGTCGGTAGAGCTAAATCTGGCTTGATTCATGTCCTTCCACACTTGATGAACCGTTGGAGAGCCTCCGACTATCACTAGGAGCTTCGATTCGCTATAGGGATACAATTTGGATGGCAGAAGAGAGATCAAATTCAAAAATGGGAAAGGTGGAGGTATATGTACATGTGCAAGATGGCTGGGGAAATGTGCTCGATTCAGTAAACCTCGTATCAAGAAATCTTATGTGCGTCACAGGTTAATGATCTAGGCAAAAATTCATAGAAGGAATTGAGGCCAAATGGTGAAAGAATCTCGTGGCATAAATCGAGGAAGTCAATGGTGTAGGCCTTCCAAACGCAGACCTAGGGAGGGTCGGGGAGTTGATTGAGGTCAACTCAGATCGTCCACCCATTGGTCCATGTAGGTGGGCTACACGACAAAGCAAACTGAAAATAATTATTAATTTGAAATAAAATAATAACAGATTTTATTAATTATAGGTTAAAACATGAAAATATTTATTATTTTATGTAATATTTGAATATGTTTTGTATTATTTTTTCGAAGTTATTTGTTGTATGTTACTTTTTATAAGTATAAATGCAGATATATTTAGCTATATCATATATATTTTATTTTATATTTTAGATTTTATTATTTTATGTACATAATTTATATATTTAAAACTTATTTGAATACCTATAAAATATTTTTATTTTATTTTTCTGAAGTAATTCATATGCTTAAATAAACATGTATATTTATTATATAGGTATAAGTACAAATAATTCATCTATGTTTATGAATTCAATTATTTATTTTTTTATTATTTATTGTTTTCTTTATTTTATTTTATTATGTATATGGATTTCATATATTATCTAAAAAATTATAAAAATTATAAAATTATGAAATAGTGAAAAATATAAAGAATAAATAAATTGATTATTTTATTTAAGTATATTGTATAATAGAGGTCAAAAAACTCGGATTCTGCAAGTCTCTAATGTAGCCTACACAAGGCGAGAACTACACTGTCACCGAAGTGACCGCTTACGAAACCCAACAAACTCGACTATTAACCCACAAATAAAATATAGCAATACATATAAAAATTTTTGAGTTAAAAAATATTATAAATCCTAAAATACGTGTAAGTATGTGTAGAGTGTCGAACACATGGAGCAAACGTGATAGACCAAGATATGAAATCCATAATGTTTCCTATCTCTTGTCTTTTTATTTTCTTTTTTGTGTGGGTTTTCATTTAATATTTTTAAGGTTTTAATTTTTATCTTTATTTTTTAATTTTAGTTCTTTAATTTACTTTTTAATTTCCTGATTTTATTTTCTTTTCTTTTAATATATAATATAGTTTTTTAGATAAATATATATAATACAAGGTGATATGTTTATAAATTCAACTAAAAATAACTAAAAATGTATAATCAAGTATTTTTGAGTTTTATATTTTTTTCTACTATTTTGCGATTTTTTAGATATTTTTGCAAAATTTTATATTTTTTTAAAGTAAAAAATCCCAAAGTAAGGATTTAAAAACTAAGTAGAATTGATTTGAGATTTAAAAATAGAAAAAACCCTTACAATTTATCCAAATGAATTTTAATATATAGATAGTACTACAATGAAAATTTAGAGACAAAAATAAATATTTTTGGATTTTTGGTGATTTTTTTATATATTATAAAGGATTTTATAGCTTTTTAATTTTTAGTCCTTTTCTTTTTCTATTTTAGTTGTTTTTATTCTGGAGCTACAAAATATTAAAACAAACAAAATCGATATTTTTTGGAATTTTTCAAAAAATATTTTATAGTTGTTGGTAATTTTTAATTCTAATAGGGCCAAAATGTGCTCTTTTTTATTTTTAGAAAATAGAGAAAATGCCAAGATGAAAAACTAAAATTACAGAGTGAAAGATCAAGAAAGCGGGCATCTACCCCCATTTTTCATATTTCTAATAAATGAGATGCAAGAACAAAAATGATGAACTAGTAAGGGTATTTTGCAATTAAAAATAAAGTCAAGGTTGTTTATGCAAAATACCCAAACTTTTATAACTAATATTCGAAATTTAAATACTAAAACAAAATTACAAAAACCCACAAAAGGTTGAATGCAAAATCTCCACCTCACGTGGGACGACACGTGAGGTGACGTGAGAGGAATCAAAAGCAATATGTGAAATATGTAAGGGTTTCCTTGTAAATTTTATAAAAATAATAAACACACAAAACAAAGTACAGGACTATATATGAAAATAAAATAAAACATGGGTATGGATAGTATTTACCCCCATTAAGTGCATGATCGTACGGTGGAGGGTGCTTCACTTGACCATGTGTTGGCCTCCAAATGACCAATGACGCTTCGTCCGGTGCAGTTGAGATAAGATCTCAGATTGAGATCCTACGACTGAGGATTTGCACTAATGCTTCTTATGTGATATGGAGGATCCAGCTGATCCAATAGTTGGCGAGGTTGCTGGAAGAACTGGCAAAGAACTCGACTGGGTTGAGCTTCGATCTGAAGGCGTGTGTGACTCCAGCAACCTGGAAGCTTATCAATGGGCTCTCCTTGCTTCGGCAGCTAACACGAGTCATCTAGATCGCTCAAATAGGTTCGGGGCTCAACGATGGAGCCCTTGAGTGACTCGTCAGCCTAATGGTGTTCTTGATAGTGAGGAGGAATGGAGGAAGGCGATGAAGTCCGGCGAAGGGTAGAGGTGGTGGACTTCGAAGATCATATCCGATGAGGATCTGGGTGTCTTGATGAGTAGAAGGGGTAGAGAAATGGCTAAGGAAGGAAGAGAGTGTGGTTGGCGGGTAGGAAACAGGGCGGAAGCACAGTGAAGTGTTCGTCAGAGCAGAACTCCAGCGAACTACGAAGAGTGGATTTTATGCTAAAATAATTAATTAAACCTTAAACTAATTGTAGGAAATGAAAATAGAAACTAAAATCGACTTAAAATGAAAGAAGAATCAGCCTCAAGTGCCGAGAGCCACAAGATGGACCTCACAATGGCAGACCGCCTGAGATGGTGGAAATCGCCCCTACACTGCCTCCTCGATCCAACCAAACACTAGGTGAACTCCTTACCACGAAACTCAATCCATGGAGTGCAAAAGAGGAGGAAAAATGGAGCCAAGGGGATTCAAATTTCTAAAATGGGGTAGAGCTCGACTATATACAGGGGTGAGAAGATCGAAGTGAACAACTCGTGGCAGTTATGCATTCCTTGAGGAAAAGATCTGGCATGGTAGAGCTTAGATCGAGGAAGAAAAGTAGAGAAGGAATATCACCCAAAAATGAAAGTCTCGAGCTGTAAAAAACAAGAGGAGGTCATCGGCTGGTCTGATAGGCCCATGACCTAGGTTAGAGAGTTGACCCTGGTCAACGAGGGGCTTGACCTGATTGGGCCACGTCATTTGCAAGAAGACAAATCAGAGATAAAAAATCAAAATAATTCAAAAATAAATAATAAATTATTTTATTAATTTTTATTTAAACAAAATATGTTTACTAATTTATGTAATATTTTATTATGATTTTTCTTTATTTTTATGGCTTAATTTATTACAAGTGACTTTTTAAGGGTTCATTTATAGGTATATTTACCTATGTTTTGCATATTTTATTTTATTTCGTATTTGTATTTTATTATTTTATAAAATCAATCTATATATTCATAACTTATTTGAATATACATAAATATATTTTTCTTTTATTTTTTAATATTATATGTACACTTAGATAAATGTGTATACTTATTTTATAGGTATAATATAAGTAATTAATATATATTTTTATACTATTTTCATTTAATTTTTGTTTATGGTTTTATTCTATTCCAAATATGCACATATATTATAAATAATATTTACAAAATTATAAAAATATAAATTAATGATAAATATAACTAATAAATAAAAAGAATATTTTATTCAGGTATATAGTACAATAGGGGGTCCAAAACCTAACTTTTGTATCTTAACTCCAAATTACATGAAAATATCTTTATTAAATAGCCTATTAAAAGTTGAATACAATTAAAGTAATTTTGGTACATTTTGAGTTTATATGGAGAAGACATGTGTTTGGGAAGTTTGGATTTTGGAATTTTATTTTGAGTATAAAATGTGCAATTTATATTATTTTTGTGTTTAGTCATTTTTTTGTATTTTTCTATGTATTTTTATTTACAACTTTCATGTACAAAGTTTCTTTATTTGAGGTGTAAATAATAAATAGGTCCCAAAATGGACTTATTGAAGAATAAAAATTAGGAATTCTATTATGTTTTTGACCCTTATCTCCCCCTACTTTATTCCTTGTCCATCCAGTCATCAAGATGCCTAGGTCTCTGGGTTTTGGGTCATAAATACCTTTGATATTTTTTTATTTTCATTTTCCTCTCTTTATACTTTTATTTCAGCTTTAGATAATGTATTTTATATAGTATTTATACAATAAATAGTGAGTGTTAATTTATGAAAAATAAAGATATTTACATGCATTTTGCTAGGGTTTAAAGGACCGAATGAAAAAATAAAGGTGATGAAATGGAGATTCATCACCCTCTATACTTGCCTTTGTTGGCCCCAACAAACACTTATGCAATAAGTGTAGAAAATAAAAATAAAGAAAAGAAAAAGAAAGAACTTGGATTGGTTTTAATTCTTAAATTTGTCTTCAAAAAATTAAAGTTAGCAGCTCAATCAGACCTTTGGATTTTAGGTGTGGTCAGATCCTTATTAGAAATCGGATTTGAATCACAATAGCCTTTGAGAATCACAAAACTCTGCTCAAGTCTCCTCAATTGCTAAGTCAGAATAAGTCAATTCATATACAACCCTACATGACTGTGAATCTGTCTTGGACAGCGTGTGTGTGTGTTATGAGGCGCTCCTCAGCTGAAGTGGTAAAAGTCAGTTTTCGCCAACGTGGTGACCGAAATTCCCCAATCCAACAACTCTTTCCTTGTGAAGCAGGACATTCCCTTCTAAGTTCAAGTACAACCTACTCAAGAAGAGGAGGTGGAGAGAAGAATGTATTGTAGCCAGCTTGACCAGTGTAGCAAAGTCATCCGACTGTAGGATCACAAATATATGAGCTTGAAGCTCAATCTTGCTTTATTGACTATACAAATATATATACTCCGACAGGCTTTTTAATTTTAATCAGGCATGTCCATTTTTTTGGAGTTTTTATTTTTTTCTATTTTTTTGAATACTATATACCACAACATTTACATGTGGACTTTTTTCTTTTTGAGCCAGTAGACTATCCCTCTTTTGAAGCATTATTGCAAACCCCAAATTTTGTCTTCGGGCCTCTTTGCTACTAGATCGTATTGGGGTGTAATGACTCCAAATGTGTGATTTATGATGTTCCCAATGTCTTGTGTGTCATGTCAGCAAATCCAGCCCTCTACCGCTTCAAGTGAGGTGAGCCAAAAGTAAGGTGAAGGTATGCAAGCTAGGTCATTATCATCAAGAGTTGTGCGTGTACTCTGAAATATTCTACTTAGGCAGTCAAGATGACACTGAACCAAGTCTCGTGATCTCAAAGAATTAAGTCTAGCAAACCTGAAGTGTCTCAATTACAATTCCTATAAGATTCTTGTGATTAAGTAGAGTAAAAGTCCAACCAAACTCCAATCTTCAGATTTTACTTAAACTAATTAAATTATCAATTTCAATTAAGAAATGCAAATACTATGCAAGGAAAATATCGTTGTGATGCAATAATCTGATTTTGATCTTTTTATGGACTTTTAAAAGTTTTGCAAATTTTTATGCAACATTTGAAAAGATTTTGCAAATACTTTTGGGATTTAAAATTTTGCAAATTTTTAGGGATTTCCAAAAAAGTTTTTAGAAAAAAGGAATTTGCACAAATATTTACATGGGATGCTTCTTACTATTTACAAGAGTTGTGGTTTTTAGGAATTTAAAAGGTATTTATAGGTTTGTAAAGAATCTTTATTTGCTTGAATTATGTACATAGCTCTCAAAATAATTTGAAAAGTTTTTTATAAATAATTTAAAAACTTTATTTTGCAAACTAATTTGAGAAATAATTTTTACAAATTTTTTTACGAAAAAAATGAAAATTATTTTGTAATGTATTTTCAATAATATATATAGATTTTTCAAAATATGTTTTGCAATCATTTTCCAAACCATTTAAATCAATATTCAAATATTTCCTTTAAAACAAAGAAAATAAATTTTTACAAACAAATCGTTTTTACAAATGTTGAAAATATTTAATAACATATTTTCTAAATAGTTATCAAAGATTTTTCGAAAAGATTTTTAAAATATTTTTCAATCATTTTGCAAAAAATTTAACTTGATTTATTAATCAATATATACAAAGAATTTTAATGCTTTTTATGCAAGTATGTTATTTAAACTTAATTAGTTGTATTTTAGCCATACTTATTGAAAATACGAAAGTACAAGTTCTGACTAAAGCATATACATTGTATATACGACTCCCCTATACTTAGCTTGATCCATGTCCTCGTAGATCGGAGAGAAAAAGATAAGACATAACTCGTATTGTTTATAGAAAAGCCTATACTACAACAACTAAATGAAAGAATGAAGGAATTAAGGAATGAGAAGTCAATCGGCCCCCCTATACTTAGGATGAAATAATCCTAAGTGCAGCAGACTTTATACAAGGAATGGAGGGTTGAGGGTGGGAATGAAGGGATCACAACTTAGTATGTTTCCCCCTATATTTAGGGTAAGATATCCCTAGACAGAAAATCAACAGAAGAGGAGACCATGGAGGGGATCAATAAAAGAATTCAATAAAAATAAAAATACGAGGGAAGAATGTACACATCACTCCCCCTATACTTACGGTAAAATAGCCCTAAGAATATGCAACGAAAGAAGTGATGAAACCAAATGAAGAAAGAACACCCAACTCGTCCAACCCTCCATACTTAGGACAAAGTACGTTCTAAGAAAGGCAAACACAAAGAACGAGTAGAGGAACAAAACAGTAGATGGAAAGGAGTAAAACGAAAGCATATATACAAAGAGGTGGATATACAAAGATCAAGAAGGTAGAAAGAGGACCTTCTTGCGTGACCACTGAGGAATGGATCTGATAAGGTGTAGGTCGATATCAGGGTCATCAGCCGACACAACCTGATCAGGATTAACCTGATGAAGGTCCTTAGCAATCTCAAAGCGGAAAGGAACGAACTGGTCAGTGGAGGTGGTGTGGTCATGCACGGACTAGGAAGTCTCCGCTAGGTCACAATCGAAAGGCCCAAATTCCTTAATGAAAGAAGTAAGGTCAAATTCGGCATGTGAAGTCTCTCTTAAGACCGCCCTTCACTCTAAAGTGTCTATATTGTAAATACCGCGGATGTCATCAATACATCACCACTCACCATAAAGGGGAACTCTAAAGTCGATACTTTCCAAGTCTTCCTCCCTAAAGATGAATTCTCGGCTCTCAGTCTCATCCATGGTAAATCACACCTTTCTGATATCAACATCAAGGTCATAGTTCTCGAGTTCGACTAACATGGCACACTCTCGTCGAAAGTGGGTCTCTGATTAGTGGTGGGTGCATAGATCAACACATTACTCTCGACATCATAATGGAAGCAAATCTCTCCAGATCCATAATTAATAACAGTTCTCGCAGAGGAGAGAAAAGGCCGTACTAGGATGATTGGAGGATGCTCTACAGGGGAGGAGGTCTCCATGGGCTCTACAAAAAATTCAACAGTGAAGCTCATGCCCTGAATATAAATGAAGACATTCTCTAGAATACCCCTCGACCTCTTTATTAATCCATCAGGAAATTGACAAATCATCCTGATTTTCTTAAGAGGCCCTAAGTGAAGAGATTGTACCAGCGAGAAGGGTATTATATTAATCGATGCACCATCGTCAAGGAGATTGTGATCACAAGAGTAGTCAAAATGTCACATCTAACAAGAAGTGTGCTGGTGTTTCCTTTCCTAATGTGTGAATGGTGGGTGATGGCATGGGCAGTGGCCATGGTCAAAATGCGTTGCTTAGATCTGTGTCATTGCTTTCTCTTTTTGAATGAGGGCGCAAATAATTGGTTCATGACCTGACGAAGTGGGGCCTTACTAATCTCGTGAATATCTACCACCATTTCTGGTTCATTCAACATTGTTTAAGATTTTAGATTTCCTCCATACAATGGAGGAGATCAAAATTATCATCTATACAAGAATAACTAAGAGCAGTCTGTACAATGTAATCCTTGGGGTCAAAAGTGGGAACTGTTGCGAGTATGTATGTGGTCAAAGGGGCTGGCAAGGATATCCCATCCTCACAAGCTAAGTCGACTATTTGGCTCCCAGACTCTTTTTGTATTTTTAGTGTTTTCTCATTTTTTTTGTATTTTGGGTGATTACAGGCTCTCATGGGTGTCCTCAAATGAATCCACAAATCCATAAGGTGAAGCGACAATGTCGCTCATATTTAGGCTAGTGTGATCATCTATCCTCGAATTCATTTGCTCCATTAATCTGGACATGTATTCAAGAGAGGTCTTCATGAGAGGTGACTCCAAAATCTCAGTATGAGGTGAGTGAGATGGTGGGAAATGTGAGGGTGGTGGTGGTGGTGGGTAGAAATCAAAATACAATATCTGAAATAGTGGGTTAGGAGTATATGCACAAAAAGAAGAAACAAGAGCAAAGTCCTCTTGGAAAAATGGAAGTCAACCAGCTAGAAGGTACGAGGGATCCACAAATTCCGGATAGAAACAACTCCAACCGACCATCTTTGAAAAAAGAAAGGGATCAGGAGATCACAATAGTCAAGTCAATATATGTAAGAAAAATATGCAAATACGCAGAGAAGATCGAGTATACACACAAACAAACACAAATATACACAAATTCACCAACTTAACACATTGATGACAGTGAAAGTTCAGTGTATTAATCATTTCAATTTTTAGAGTTAAGTGAATTTCACAAAGTTGTACAATCACGTAGATAGGCCTGAGATGGGGCACTAATCCTGAGTGTGTATGTAAATAAAATGCAGAATACAAGGACAGGGTTACTCTCCCCAAGACCAGCATTTTTCTTTTTTATTTTAGGGTCGAGTAAAGTTAGCAGTCTCAATTTTGTGGTTATCACTTTTTGTATTTTTAACAAAAATGCATGAACCCTAACAAGGTATCAATTCCTTTAGAATCCTATGTGAAAAATTGTAGGGAGAGAGTGCAAAAATAATGCGAGGCAAAAAAATAATGAATGCTAAGTAGAAATGTTCACCTTGCGTCCCTCTCTCTTCATGCAAGGATGTTAAGCAGAATTCAAGCTTATCTATATGGAATGCAAAGCCGATGAAATCACCCTAGAATATTAACTGCTATTGTCGTGAAGAATAAGAGTTGAATATCTATAAAAGAAACCAAAGGTCCAGTTTTGGAAACCTCTTAGTGCCCACCATAATGGGTCCTGCAAGCACTGTATGAGGTTTCTCGCAGCACGCAATCTCAAACCCAAATAATCAAGTATTAGATTTAACTACATCCAAAAGTGAACTATAGGTACATGAAATTTTATTAGGACTTTGGACCTTAATCTATCGACAAGCAATCCTAGAACTAGGGCTCAATTTCACAAAATAAATAAAAAGAAAATAGTGAAACAAAGAAAAAGAAAAGCAAAGAAATCATGACAAAACTAACGAGGCCTCCTAAAGAACAATCACTCGGGTAGTGGACCTTATGAAGTGTTAGAGTCCTAGAGAGTCCAAATTATTACAAATAAAGTATATCTCTTACTTAATTTAAATAAAAGAAAATAAAAAACAAGACAAAATGCGATGTCCTAAAAAATCCTCCAAGACCTCCTTTGTCGCTCTCTCCTATCGACTAGGTCAGAAAAGGCAACTCCGCTTCATGTGGGTGTGTAGGTGCTATTAGAAGTACCTCCCATGATCTGCAGTCCCTCACAACAAAGTCAAATAAAGAAGAGGGTTAGAATAGTTCAAAAATAAAATCAAATAAAACGATAAATAAACAAAAGGCAGATAGACAAAAGAGAATAAATAAATAAATATAATCTATATGACGTTGCTCCCTCATAACAACGCCATTTGAAAAAGATCTAATGTAGCCTACACAAAGCAAGACTACACTATCGCTGAAGCGACCGCTCGTGAAACTCGAATAATTAACAATTAACCCACAAACAAAATATAGCAATGCAAATAAAATTGCGAAGTTAAAATTTATTATAACTCTACAAATGTGTATATAGGTGTAAGTATGTTCAGAGTGTCAAACAAAGGGAGAAGACGTGACAGTCAAGATGTGAAATCCAAAACTGTTCCTCGCTATTGTCTTTTTATTTTCTTTTTGTATGGGTTTTAAATTTTATATTTTTCATGGATTTAATTTTTATCTTTTTTTAATTATTTTCCTGATTTTTAATTTCCTTTTCCTTTAAATATCTAAAAGATATAATAGATAAATATATATAATACAAGGTGATATATTTATAAAATACAACTTAAAATAACTTAAAGTTATATAATTAAATACTTTTTGGTTTTATATATTTTTTCTACTATTTTTATGATTTTTTATATTTTTTGATAATTTTTAGATATTGTTAAAGTAAAAAAATCCCAAAATAAGGATTAAATAAATAGGCAGAATTTATTTGAGATATAAAACTAGAAAAAGAGCCTCAAAATGTCTATAAATGAATTTTAATATATAGATAATAATATAAAGGAATTTTAGAGATAAAAATAAATATTTTTAGTGATTTTTTATATTTTTATAAAGGATTTTAGAGCTTTTTCATTTTTAGCCATTTTCTTTTCTATTTTTAGCAGTTTTTGGCTTGGAGCTACAAAATACAAAAAAACAAAATAGTTTTTTTTAAATTTTCAAAAAAAGTTTTTATATGTTTTTTGGTATTTTTTAATTCCACCAGGCCAAAATGTGTATTTTATTTTTTAAAATAGAGAAAAATGCCTAAAATGCAAAAGTAAAATTATGACATGAATGATTAAGCAAGCATGCATCTACCCTAATGTTTTCATATTTTTCTGAGCATGGATGATATTTTTAATAAATGAGATGCAAGCATAAAAATTTGATGAACTAACAAGGGTATTTTTGCAGTTAAAAATAAAATCAAGGTTGCTTCTACAAAATACCCAAAATTTTATGACTAATATTGAAAATTTAAATACTAAAATGAAATTACAAAACCAGCAAGGGGTTAAATGCAAAATCACTACCTCACGTGGGATGATACGTGAGCTGACATGGATATGACCCAAAAGCGATATGTGAAATGTACGAGGGATTCCTTGCAAATTTTAAAAAATAATAAATATACAAAATAAATTATAGGACTAATATGAAAAAAAACAAAAATGGGGATATGGATGATATTTACCCCCACCAAGTTCCTGATCGTGGGTGGAGGGCACTTCACTTGACAACGTGTCAGCCTTCGAATAGCCAATGAGGCTTCGTCAGGTGTTGTTGGGAGTAGATATCGGATCAAGGTCCTACAGCTGTGGCTTCAGGTATCCTACGCTTCCTTTGTGATCTGGAGGTTGCAGTTGATCCAACGGTTGGTGAGGTGGCTGGAGGTATTTGTGAAGAACTCGGTTGGCCTGAGCTTCGCTCAGAAGGTGCGGTGACCTGAAAGCATCCTGATGGGATCTCCTTGCTCCGGCAGCTACGACGAGTCTTCCTGATCCCTCAAATAGGTCTACGGCTCAATGATGGAGCCCTGGAGTGCTTCATCTCCCTGAGGGTGTTCTTGGCTTTAGATGACCTTCAGATGGGTCCTTCCATGCCTGCATAAGGGTTAAGAAGCTTCAGAGTACAAAGGGTCAGAGGTTTGGGCCTTTATTAGTGATCAGTGAGGTAGAATGGAGGATGGTGGCGAAGTCCGGTGAAGGGTGGAGGAGGTAGACTTTGAATATCAGATTTGGTGAGGACCTGGGTGTCCTGATGGATCGAAGGGGTGGAGAAATGGCTGAGGAAGGAAGTGAGAGTGGTTGGCAGGTCGGAAACACAACAAAAGCACAATGAAGTGTTCATCTAAGCATAACTTTGGCAAACTATGAAGAGTGGATTTTATGCTAAAACAATTAATTAGACCTAAGACTAATTGTAGGAAATGAAAATAGAAACAAAATTGACCTAAAAAGCAAGGAGAATCGACCTCGAGTGGCCGAGAGCCACGAGATGGACCTTACGGGGATGGACCGCTGAAGAAATGGAGCCAAGGGGATTCAAATTTCAAAAATGGGGTGGAGCTCGGCTATATATACTGGGGTGACAAAATCAAAGTGAAAGCTCAGGCAGTAATGCATTCCTCGAGGAAAAGATCTGGCGTGATAGAGCTTAGATCAAGGGAAAAAAGTGGAGAAGGAATCTCCCAAAAAATGCAAGTCTCGAGCTGGAAAAATCGAAGAATAGGAGGTCATCGGCTGGTCTGACATGCCTATAACCTGAGTCTGAGAGTTGACCCAAGTCAATGGGGGCATGACCTGATTGGGCCACGTCACCCGTAAGAAGACAAATCAGAGATAAAAGTTGAAATAATTCTAAAATAAATAATAAATGATTTTATTATTTTTAAAACATAAAAATATTTATTAGTTTATGTAGTATTTTATTACGATTTTTACTTATTTTTATGACTTAATTTATTAGAAGCTACTCTTTAAGGGTTCATTTATAGGTATATTTACCTATATTTTGCATATTTTATTTTTATTTTAATATTTTATAAAATTACTTTATATATTTATAAGTTATTTATATATACAAAAATATATATTTCTTTTATTTTTATAATATCATATGTACACTTATATAAATGTGTATACTTATTTTATAGGTATAAGTATAGGTAATTCATCTATAGATTTTTATACTATTTTATTTTTAATATTGTATTTATGATTTTATTCTATTCTAAATATGTACATATATTATAAGTAATATTTACAAAATTATAAAAATATAAAATAATGAAAATATAAGAAGAAATAAAACGAATATTTTATTCATGTTTATAGTACAATAGAGGTCGAAACCCAACTTTTGCATCTTAATTCCAAATTACATGAAATAACTTTATTAAATAGATTATTAAAGTTATATACAATTAAAAGTGATTTTGGTTCATTTTGAGTTCACATGAGAAGATACAGGTTTGGGATGTTTGGGTTTTGGAATTTTATTCTGAGTATAAAATGTATAATTTATATTATTTTTGTGTGAAATCAATTTTGCATTTTTTATGTATTTTTATCTACAACTTTCATGTACAAAGTTTATTTATTTGAGGTATAAACAATAAAGAATAAAATAGGTCCCAAAAATGACTTATTGAAGAATAAAAATTAGGATTTCTATTGTGTTTTGACCCGTATATCCCCCTACTTTATTCCATATCAACCCAGTTATCAAAATGCCTAGCTCTCCGGGTATAAGGTCATAAAATACCTTTGACATTTTATTTCTTTTTCTTTTCTTTATTTATTATTTTATTTTGGATTACAAAAATAAGTATACACATTTATAAGTGAAGCCCTCTAAACTCTTGTATGACAATGTATTTTATGTATTTTTTATAAAATAAGTGGTGAGTGTTAATTTATGCAAAATAATGATTTTTAAAAGCATTTACCTAAGGTTTAAAGGCCAAAATTAAATAATAAAGGTGATGAAATGGAGATTCATCAGGTAACCTAAACCTGACTCTTTTTATCTTAATTCCAAATTAAATGAAACCATCTTCATTAAATAGCTAATTAAAAGTTATATATAATTAAAGATGATTTTGATGAATTTTGAATTCATATGGCGAAGATACATGCCTGGGAAGTTTAGATTTTGGATTTTTATTCTGAGTATATAAAGCACACGGTGCACTATTTTTATGTGGAATAAATTATATATTTTTCTATGTATTTTTATCTACAACTCCCATTTACGAAGTCTATTGATTCAATGTATAAATAATAAAGAATAAAATAGGTCCCAAATTAGACTATTAATGAATAAAAATAGGGTTTTTATTGTATTGGACCTTATCTCCCCGTACTTTATTCCTTGTCGACCCAGTCATCGTGATGCCTAGGTCTCAAGTATTAGGTTCATTCAATACCTTTGGTATTTCATTTATTTTTTTTCTTTTCTTTACTCTTTTATTCAACTTTAAATACAATATTTACAGTGTTAATACTATATGCTATTTTATGCAAAATGCTTTTATATAAATGCATTTAGCTAGGGTTTAAAGTCCAAAATGAAAGAATAAAGGTGATGAAATGGAGATTCATCAATATCTAATATATTCTATATTATAAGTGTATGTGTAAATATTAAAAGATGGAGGAGGCTTACGTGTAAAATAACCAGAAACCACATAGAGCATCACATGAACTGCTTTGACCTGGACATGTGTGTGAAATCACCAAACAAAGATGGGTTTCAAGTAAAAAATCCCAGCACGCACGTGGACTTGTACATGCACCTCTATCAGAGACATGTACGTGAATAGAAGAAAACACGAGGGTCATCATGCAAAACATCCAAGCAGCATGTGATGGTGCACGTGAACATGTGGTTGGAGGTCATCTTTGTAATACACAAGAGTTTAGAGGTCTTCACGTAATTGCACCACAATATATTTATCACACGTGAAACGCATGTGATGTGCGTTCAATAGTGGGGAAGTATGGAATGCCGACTTGGTCATATCAGAAAGCTATTGTGCATTGTGTTCTTTGCCAAATTCAAGTGATGGCTCCAGGCACTCCAGACGGCGAAGCTGAATCTCGATTATTATGCTTCAGATGAAGGTGATCTTGATTCTCGGACGAGTGTGGATTCATGATTAAATAAAGGTGATGTACATCTTGATGTAGGCTCAAGGCTTTCATCCCATGTGAAGGTCCGACCATGATGATCAGACAATGGTGTATGCTTCATCTGATACTGATCAGATGTAAATCCACATTCTTGATGGTTTGCTGCTCCTCGAGGACCTACATCAAATCAAAGACTCGAAGCATGGAGCCTCAGTCCAGATAGAGAAGTAATAATGAATGGATGGGCGATGATCCCCCGACAAAGGTGAAGATTGAGGATTGTATCTCATATCATAAGGATCTAAGGTGGCCAAAGAAGGAAGATAATCACAGAGAAACAAAATCGTGTCAATGATTGGCGTATGTGTGTGATGAATTGGGTCGATTTTGTATCGATTTGCGGAGAAAATGAGAAGGATTGAAAGAAGAGAATGGAGGAGGACGAGAAGAAAAGGAGGAGGAAGAGGAACATAAGAAAATCTGATAAGCAATGAAGGTAATGATGGAAGAGCTTCTGTTATTGCCTACGACGGAGCTCCACTAGGTTCGTAACCTCAACACAGTGGTGGAGGTGCGGAGGCTTCTTGTGATGATGGAATCGCTCACCAGCAAAGTGATCATGATGGTCTTATCCCTATCTTGATCGCTCAATGGCAAGGGAATGAGAGCTCTGTTACAACTCTCTGTCTCTCATGCACACGCTAGAACTGGAGATGAATGGGAGCTAATGGTGGATTATTCAAGGTTGAGGGAGGTGGATGGATACTTATAGGGGATGTTTGGAGGAGAAGGTCGAGGAGTTAGTCCCGGCGATAGCTGGGGAAGGATGAACAGCCTAATGGCTAACACCATTAAGGTGTCGGGTGGTGAAAGAAAGGAGAAGAGGAGGCTCCTAAAGAAGAAGGATAGGAGGAAGGAGAGGGAGAAGAAGAGAAGAAGAGAAGAAGAGGATGAAGAAGAAGAAAGGAGGAGGAGGTTGAAAAGTTAATCTCTCTTCCAGGAGCCAATTAGAAGCTTCCATTTGGTAGAGAGAAGAAAAGAAAAAAATGAAATAGGGGAGAAGACAAGAGAGTTGTATAACTTATTTAAAAATAAAATTTAATTTAAAAATAGTAAATTAATTTAAATAAAATATACGATATAAATAGAAGTTATAATAATTTAGTCATAAAATTATTTAATTAAATCATATAATTTTATTGGTTAAATAATATAAATATAAATTTATATGTATAAATAACATATATACATCAATTTATATATTTTAATTAGTCAATTTTAGATATAAGTTATTTATTTTAGATTTTATTAATTTAATATATTATATGAGGATTGTAAATATATTCTTATTTTATTTTAACAGTACTGCTTAATTACTTAAATAAAATTAATATTTACATCATATATACATTATACCTACATAATAAGTATATATGGTTATTTTAAACTTTAGTAATTTTTATTTTCATTTATATAGTTATTATAAAATGTAAGGAACATAATAAAAATATAAATAATGGAAAAATACAAAGAATCAACTAAGAGAATAGAATATATCATTATACATATATCATGGTACCTTAAAAAGCTGACTTTTGCATATTAACTCTGATTTTATTGAAAATAATTTATTTTAAAGATGTTTAATTCTAAATGCAATGATAATGAGTTTGTGAAATTTTGAGTTCATTGTACCATGTTATCTATTTTTATTTTCATTTATATAGTTATTGAATTTCTATTTTACAGCCTTTTTGGTTCATTGTACCATGTTATCTATGCTTTATATTTTTTTATTATATATTTTATAGATTAATATAAATTACTATAAACAACTTAAAGAATAAAATATTTACATTTGAAGTGATATGAAAGATAAATAAAATAGATGAATATATTTACAAGGTAAATAATGTGTATATTTACACTAGTGATCTACATTTTCTAATATTTTCTTAGCTTAAAGTCCTTATGTCCACCTACTAATTTATTTTGTTGACCAAGTCGGTATTGATGTGGTCTCAGGGTTAGGATAAATATGTACATATTTACGTATTCACATATCCATTCTTTTATTTTTCTTTTTCTCTTTATTATTTTATTTTGAATTAAATAAGTGTTAAACATGCAATAATAAATAAATGGAGTTAGTATGTTAATTAATAAGAATAGTTATTTTTTACATATATATTTTTACTAATGATTTTAGATAAAATGAAAGAATAAAGGAGATGAATTGTGGACTCATCAGTTGCCGATGGATAAGGCTTCTAAACAGAATGTTCAACAAGTAGCAACTAAGAGAAGGGAAGATGAGAAAATGGTAGAGGCTTATCCCCGATCTAAATCAGGGTGTCAATATCTTATTTATTTATTTATATTAAATGGCTTACTTTGCTGAGTTTCAAGTATCCACCATTGATTATTTTTCAAATCCCAATAAAACATCCTTAGTGATATTGCAATAGTTTTAGAATCTAAAAATTCCATGTGGTAGGTCATTGATTTCTATGTGATTGAGAGTCTTTACATATTTTTTGAGTTGTGCTATTACTTATAAAAAATGAAAACTATGTGATGTGATTTTATGTTTTGTAATTTTTCATTTATTACTTATATTTTAAAAAACTATACAAAATTAGGGTAACTCCCTTACATGTATATACATATCTACTATGTTTAGTTTACAATTCTATTGCTTCTGCACCTTAAAAATACAAAAATAAAAACCCATAAAATTACAATTAATTCATATAATTTGAAAATTACAAATATTAGTATTCAGGAAAGCTTGTTGTATATAATTTAAGGGGAAATTGTGTAGATATTTTAAGATGTTTTTTACACTAAATCATATTTTAAAATCCCCCTTGATTTCCCTTATTTTTATTTTAAAAACTTATTTTTATTTAATATATTTTATATTTTCAAAAATATAACAAAAATATAAAAACATTAAAATTCTAAAAATATTTTATTAAAATTTTAATATATTTTCATCACTTACTATTGATAATAAAAATTAACTTTACCTTTTTTCCTATTTTCAATACCTATTTGTAAAACCCTTTTCCTTTATATTTTATTTTACTAAAAAAATTAAAATGTGTAAAATTAAAATTATAAAAAAATAAATTGAAAAAATAGAAAACATAAAATTCGATCCTTTTGTAATTATTAAGTAAAACATTTTCCTTTTCTTCTATTTTTTTATTAATAAAAAATAAATATCTAAAATTAAATAAACTAAAATAAAAAGAATTGATAAACAAACATAATAAAACACAATAAAATAAGGACAAGCACACTACCATATTCATGCATTTGACTTTGTAACTTGACTTGGACACATTCTTAGGTCATTACACCCAATTGACGTCAACTCCTTGTGTTTAAACCTAGACTTACCAACCATGTCAAAAGAATTGTTATATCTTTGTTGATTAATTGAGTTCTTGCTGGTACCACAATAGACTTCACTTTTCTTTTCATATATGACTGATATTTGACTAAGGGTGTTGTCGATAGATATGGCTTCTTCGTTGAATTTTCTACAAATAATAACATCTTATTTTTCAGTACCCTTGAAAACATCCTCGGTGATTTCCCGATCCTCTTTAGAGATAACTTTTCTCTTGTTTTTGCTTAGGGAAAGTCACTTCATTCATATATTTTAATAGACAAGATGGCACTTTGAGTAAAAGTCCTTCCTTCGATAGTGGATGTTAACTATTGTATCTTGCCTAACAAATAGTAAAGTGATTAAAGACAACTTGAACTATTGCTACTACCCTCGGTGATCACAACCACCCTTTTAGTCCACATGCACAAGCATCAACCTCTCAATACATTTATTCCCACAGTACGCTTCCATTTCCCATGATAATTGATCTAATTGGAAGGTCTTTCATCCCATTATCAATTGGTACCCTTAGTTGAGATAGCTTCTAGAAATTCTTAGGTATGTTGCACATCCAATGTTTATATTTCAAGCATGTGTAAAAATTGTAACAATTGTTGGATTATCCCTCGTAATCCAACATCCATGAGCACATCAACCATGCTGCTTTGTGGCAGCTCAAGGGGCGTTGGATCTAAAATCAATGCCTCGATGCACTTCATTTTCAAAACACCTCATATATTATTGGATTTCAACTCATCAACAATTGATACTCGACTTACACTTATGAGTCTTCATTGCTTCAAGTTTTCTAAAAGAAATGGTTCACATCGAACTTCTTAAATCCTCTAAGCTTCTATGAACTTTACAATCATGCTTCACCTTCACTTTGAGCTACCATGTTATGACGTGTGACTTCCAAGCGTTAGGCACACACAAGTGCCATCTAGAAGTTGTGCACCCATAAGATTGGATTTAACACCCTCCTTCCATCATCACCATAATTAGAGTATAAATTTTACTTACATTTATATGAGAGCCATTACTTTACCTATATTTACCTTAATCCTCTTTACCTACAACTTCATAGTGAAGTATATTGAGAATCTTCAAGCGCATCACGGAAGCGTGTTGTTCGCATCTCATGCGATCGAGGTGACTAGTCGCACTAGTCGCTAGGTGCAGCGGAAATTAAAATTTTAAATGATGAAACCACATGATCGCAAGAACGTTTCTTGGATCGTTTCATCAAACCACAAAGTATTAGAAATACCTCTTGAAGCGTGGTTGCGATCACGAGATCTCTAAAGCAAGAGATCCTCCTGTCTCAAGTTCGATCCACGAAGATGGCACTTGCGGGCGCGATGATGAGACGCAATCTTCCCGCAATCCTCGATGAAGATCCAAGATTCGAGTCCCCTGATTTCGTCCAACAAAATCCGTAGTCTTCCTCTAGATCAAGCAGTCCCAAAGAAGATGGAGATCCTCGAGTAGTCGAAGGCGAAGGCAAGAAGCTCTCTCTCAATACATAAGATGGACGACCACCTTGAAATGGAAAGAGAGAGAGTAGGCGAGAATGAGAGAGAGAGAGAGAGTTGTAGGCATGTACAACTCTTGAACATGTACCTTGAAAGGGCTAGGGTTGCCCTCCTTATATATTAGTTTGGGATCCAATGGATCTCAATCCATGGGATACATAGATCCAACGGCTAGGTTGATCCATGCATCAATCAATGGCCATGATTGTTGTTGGTTAAAAACCGACACCATTAATTTATATTAAATCAAACATATGTTGCATTATCATCAACATATTTTAATTTAACATAAATCAATTATTAAGAGATAACAAGATAATAAAGAGAGAGAATAAATCACCCCCAAAAATAGGGAGCATCACCTATAGGTGACGTCACCTATTTTGTGGTGATTTATGTCCTCTTTATTTTATCTATTATTCCTTAATAAATTTGAAATAACCATTATCACAAAAAATATCCATCAAATTAATTCCAAATTAATTTGTGAATATTTCAATCATGCCATTGAAAATATGTGAATCATATTCACAACCCAAACTAATTTGTAAATTACATTTCCAATTAATTACTTAATGTGATTCCAATTCACATTAATAATTAACAAATGTTATTTACAAAGTTCTTCTCTCTCTAATATATTATAAATCACATTTATAATATATATACACAGATATCATGGATAGCACTATCCATGATCTGTAATCCTTGATAATTAAATCATTTAATTATCTTGGATAATCATTCTCATAATATGAATCTCATTCATATTATTCTTGATAATTAAATCTCATTCATTTATCATTTTCTTGTTGCTTGGATACATAATTCATCAAATTAATTATTCTTGAATCCCTTCAAGATTAATGTGCTTTCTCCGCAGATACTTGGAGATAAGGACATGGCGATTGTATTGTTGCACGTATAATGACTTGGATATTGAGATCTCATCTCAAATCCAGATCTTACGAACCTCCCACAGATGGTTGATTAAATCAAGAGTACAAATCTAATCTTCTCATTGAATATGAATCTCATTCAGAGCAATGTCCAACACTTGGACTAAGATCAGATTGCTTCTCTACTGAGAGGAGTCACTAAAATCCAGACCTGTTTCATCACTCCCTTGGAATGGAAGCGTCATGGTTATACAATCGTTTATGATCACATCACCCTCAGGTATTCCCAATACCTGTACATCCTACATACTAGAAGACCTATGATCAACCTGAAGATGTAGATCAATTTTACACTGTCTTCTTCAGGGTTTGATCACCAAATTTCTCAATCTTGGTCATTGGGAGTTGGTATCGATCATATGCTTTCCCAAAGCATATATCATACCTTCAAATTCATGTCATGCTTCCAAAGCACGACGACCATGCATGGAATTTGATCGGTCCCAATACCTCATGAGTGAGCTCATGTCTTCCAGTTCATAAGTGAACCTGTATGATCCCTTTGAGAGATCGTATTACTCATATGCCCTTCCATGCACACCAGCGCGCCGGTGTATAGACCTTGGTTAGGTCATCAACCTATTGGTCTACCAAATGTACACACTCAGACATATAGTAACACATCTGTCTCCGGTCAGAGGATGCGTGCCTATGTTGTGACAGCATTCAACATAGGACTTAGGTTATCTCGATCTCGTTAAGTCAACCCATTGACCTAACTAATCTGACACCTTCGAATCACCATTCCCATGCAGAGGAACTGCATCAAGAGGTCGGTCAGATATCATCCTATGTGAGAAAGGATTGCCTTCTCCTACTCAGGCTGGAGATCATCTCTTAATAATCATTTGACGGTGCTTGATGAGTCCTCTATCTAACTCTTTAGATATTCATCCAAGCACCAGCCTCTATGATTCATTTAATGAATCAACAGCTATATGATCATCAAGATGGTCATGGTACATAACCCTAATTGTACATAGGGACCTATTATGCAAATTAATTATTCTTCATTTCAGATCAAGGAATGATATTTGCAATAACATTTATTGCATAATGGCTCACCGTGGGCTCGCACGTCCAACACATAGTTTGTCGAGATTATGCCTTAATTTATGCCCAACATGCCGACGATGCATGCACACCACACGTCCCCTTCCCTCTCCCTCTGTAAAAGCACCATGAATTCAAGTTTGATAGGGGATTGGAGGTTTCAAAAATGATTAAGTCAATGACAATGTTGAATAACATGGAAATGGATTTTGAACCCATTAGACTTGGACCAAGGTTTTCAATGAAGCAACAACGACAAGTAAAATTACAACAAATTATACTATCAAAGTTCAAATAAATTAAAAGACGTGCTAAAAGTTTAACAACAACACACGCCAATAGCAACAATAATTCACTTCTTCTTTGATCTAAAAATTTTAGAAATTAAACCCTGTTTTTATTTATATTTTTCTTCTCCTTCTCTTTGAACCTAGCATACATGTGTGCCTCTTCTTCAGGGTCGTTCTCCTCCTCTTCGTCATCCAATTCAATCTCCTCAGGTTGAGATGCACACCTTTGTGACCTATATTATATATGGAAGATATATACATGTTACTTGCATTTTGTAGATATAGAAATATAAAATTATTACTCATTTTAAGTAGAATACTTACATGTATGCCGCGAAATCTTCTCGAAATTTCGTCATCTGCTCCACCATCATCGCCATCTACGACTCCATTGGCATTGATGATTGGGACGAATGTGGTTGTGTGTATGATGGATGGGAGTATGCAGAATAGGAATGACGATGTTCCTCCACATAGTATGGAGGAAGACCACCAAGCGTCTGCTTCTTGTTCGCCACAATGTCCCTCTCCTCCAGCAACTTATAAGATTTTCATTGTTTAATATGAAATTATATATAAGAAATGAATATAGTAAGATAATATTTATCTATACCTGCTTCCATATTGTTTTATCAAATGGTGGTTGCTCTCCAGTTGGATCACCACCCCATTTTTCTGCAGATAGTGCCAAATAATGATCCTGAAATACAAAATGAAATATAGAAAAATGAGTTATAATATATCTTTCAATTGCAAATAAATTGGTAGACTTACCAACAATTCTCCTGCTTCAGGAGTGGACCATTGCGACTCTCCTTCTTTCCCACTGATGTGAGACCTCGACCATCATTCCTGAAAAGAGGGTTCTCTTTCCAACCTAGCTGCCTGAAAAATAATTTTAAGATGTGATAACAATATTGCATTATATTATATTGTAATATAATATAATATTGTATATTGTATAAGTAGATTGTATAATATAATATTGTATATTGTATAAGTAGATTTGAAAAGTATAATATAATATTGTATATTGTATAAGTAGATTGTATAATATAATATTGTATATTGTATAAGTAGATTTGAAAAAATAAATTTTATATTGTAATACCATCTCCGCTCTAATCTGATTGTGGCTTTTAGAGCCACTTGTCGATTTAATCCTTTATTTTTGGCGGTTTGTCCTTCCCGTCGTGGATATCCTTCCAAACTCCGCATCTGCAATGAATGCATCACAGAAACCCTCCCATCTGAAAAGAATATGTTATGATTATTGTTTACTTTAAAAAGTTTATTATAAATTATTTAAGAAATATAATACTTATCCTCCATACACCATGCTAGAGGGAACCTCTTCATCTCCTCAAAATTCATCTCCTCGCATCCCGTCTTCGCATGTGAGTCTCTCCTGTGAAATAATAAAAAATATAACACAGCTAGAGGTGATCAAATCCTCCAATGTGTTGCACACGCCTCCCGTTGTGCAGGACCACACACCACCCGGTGTGGAGGGACGCACTGTGTGTGAATGATTTTGTGCGATTTTATTATAATTAATGGTTAGTGTTTTAGACTTATCAACTATGTGTTATGCAGGGCCACACACCACCCGGTCTCAAAGGCTTTGTATCTCTTATCACCTCTTTCAATGAACCTAGTGCTATGAAACTAGTGTTGTGACACTTCTCTATATCAACATTCCCTGGTGTTATTAAACTAGTCTTATGACACTTCTCAATGAACCTAATGTTATCAACCTAGTGCTGTGAAACTAATATATCTCGCATCCCATCTATATCAACATTCACCTACATCACTATTTAAGCACTTTACTTGTTGTGTCATTTAATCAAACACTTGAAATACCTATAATATTTCATCTATATTAGACAAATGTTTACTTAAATCTAACAACTACATATTAAACAACTATATGAAGCATAAGCAACAAGATTAACAACTAGTGATATTAAATTTAAGAACAAACAATTAACAACATCAAAACCCTAAACCTCTAAAATAAGTATGAAATCGAATGAAATACGCAAAAAAAGAGAGAAGGGATGATAAGATATACCTAAAGAGGTGTGTGTGTGTGTGTGTCTGTGATTGAATAGTCAAACGGGGGGAAGACGACCAGTTGACCTGGGTCAACTGAGACCGTCTCCTGATTGGTCCACGTGGACCAATCAAGAAAAATTCCTGGTAAATATTTTGTAAATTCAATTAAAAATAGAAAAAGCCTAATTAAATAATGGTTATAAGATGAAAAATATTCGTTATTTTATGTAGTACTTTATTATGATTTTTAATTATTTTTATGAGGTATATTTTTATAAGTTTACTTTTTAGCCCTATATAGGTATATTACCTATGTATTTTAGTATTTTTTTATCCTGTGTATTTTATTTTTATTATTTTTATTTAGTATTTTATAAAATTATAAAATACTTTTATATACACAAATATATTTTTATTTTATTTTCTGAATTGTTTGGTATATTTAATAAAATATAAGGGTATAATGTATATGTGTGGATATAGGTAGTATACCTATGTATTCTATATACAAGTATTTTTATTTTGTATCTTCTTTACATTTTTATTCTAATTTTAATGCATATAATTATTATAGATAATATCCACAAGATTATAAAAATATAAATATACAAAAATAATGATTAAAGAATAAATTGAATATTTTAATCTATACAGCTATACAATAGGGGTCCAAAACTCAACTTTCAAATCGTAGCTCCGCCAAATGCGAAACCACTGCTATTAAATAGCTTATTTTATTCTATATACAATTAAAGGTGAGTTTGATGCATCTGTAGTTGTCGTTTGTGAGATACGGGTCTGGAAAGTTGGGATTCTGGATTTTTATTCAGACCATAACTTTTTATCTGTACATTATTTTTCAGTGAAATCAATTTTGTATTTTTCTTTATAAAATTATCTACAACTTTCATGTACAAAGTTTCTTTATTTGATGTATAGAAAGTGGAACCAAAAATAGGTCCCAAAATGAATAAAGAATGAATAGAATAATATATGTATTTTATCTGTATTTTGGCCCTTATCTCCCCCTACTTTATTCCTGGTCGACCTATTCATCAAGATGCCTAGGTCTCGGGATTTTGGGTCATAAAATATTTACAATATTTTATTCTTTTTCTTTTCTTTTATTTATTCTATAATTTTGGCTTTAATTACAGTGTTTTATACACTATTTACAGGTACATGTATGAATGCTAAGATGATGAAATAAAGGGTATTTACAGGCATTTGCTAGGGTTTTTAGTGCCAAAATGATAAAATAAAGATGATGAAATGTGGATTCACCAGACGGCCACCTTGAAATGGAAAGAGAGAGAGTAGGCGAGAATGAGAGAGAGAGAGAGAGAGTTGTAGGCATGTACAACTCTTGAACATGTACCTTGAAAGGGCTAGGGTTGCCCTCCTTATATATTAGTTTGGGATCCAATGGATCTCAATCCATGGGATACATAGATCCAATGTCTAGGTTGATCCATGCATCAATCAATGGCCATGATTGTTGTTGGTTAAAAACCGACAACATTAATTTATATTAAATCAAACATATGTTGCATTATCATCAACATATTTTAATTTAACATAAATAAATTATTAAGAGATAACAAGATAATAAAGAGAGAGAATAAATCACCCCCAAAAATAGGGAGCATCACCTATAGGTGACGTCACCTATTTTGTGGTGATTTATGTCCTCTTTATTTTATCTATTATTCCTTAATAAATTTGCAATAACCATTATCACAAAAAATATCCATCAAATTAATTCTAAATTAATTTGTGAATATTTCAATCATGCCATTGAAAATATGTGAATCATATTCACAACCCAAACTAATTTGTAAATTACATTTCCAATTAATTACTTAATGTGAATCCAATTCACATTAATAATTAACAAATGTTATTTACAAAGTTCTCTCTCTAATATATTATAAATCACATTTATAAATATATACACAGATATCATGGATAGCACTATCCATGATCTGTAATCCTTGATAATCAAATCATTTAATTATCTTGGATAATCATTCTCATAATATGAATCTCATTCATATTATTCTTGATAATTAAATCTCATTCATTTATCATTTTCTTGTTGCTTGGATACATAATTCATCAAATTAATTATTCTTGAATCCCTTCAAGATTAATGTGCTTTCTCCGCAGATACTTGAAGATAAGGACATGGTGATTGTATTGTTCCACGTATAGTGACTTGGATATTGAGATCTCATCTCAAATCCAGATCTTACGAACCTCCCACAGATGGTTGATTAAATCAAGAGTACAAATCTAATCTTCTCATTGAATCTGAATCTCATTCAGATCAATGTCCAACACTTGGACTAAGATCAGATTGCTTCACTACTGAGAGGAGTCACTAAAATCCAGACCTGTTTCATCACTCCCTTGGAATGGAAGCGTCATGGTTATACAATCGTTTATGATCACATCACCCTCAGGTATTCCCAATACCTGTACATCCTGCATACTAGAAGACCTATGATCAACCTGAAGATGTAGATCAATTTTACACTGTCTTCTTCAGGGTTTGATCACCAAATTTCTCAATCTTGGTCATTGGGAGTTGGTATCGATCATATGCTTTCCCAAAGCATATATCATACCTTCAAATTCATGTCATGCTTCCAAAGCACGACGACCATGCATGGAATTTGATCGGTCCCAATACCTCATGAGTGAGCTCATGTCTTCCAGTTCATAAGTGAACCTGTATGATCCCTTTGAGAGATCGTATTACTCATATGCCCTTCCATGCACACCAGCGCGCCGGTGTATAGACCTTGGTTAGGTCATTAACCTATTGGTCTACCAAATGTACACACTCAGACATATAGTAACACATCTGTCTCCGGTCAGAGGATGCGTGCCTATGCTGTGACGGCATTCAACATAGGACTTAGGTTATCTCGATCTCGTTAAGTCAACCCATTGACCTAACTAATCTGACACCTTCGAATCACCATTCCCATGCAGAGGAACTGCATCAAGAGGTCGGTCAGATATCATCCTATGTGAGAAAGGATTGCCTTCTCCTACTCAGGCTGGAGATCATCTCTTAATAATCATTTGACGGTGCTTGATGAGTCCTCTATCTAACTCTTTAGATATTCATCCAAGCACCAGCCTCTATGATTCATTTAATGAATCAACAGCTATATGATCATCAAGATGGTCATGGTACATAACCCTAATTGTACATAGAGACCTATTATGCAAATTAATTATTCTTCATTTCAGATCAAGGAATGATATTTGCAATAACATTTATTGCATAATGGCTCACCGTGGGCTCGCACGTCCAACACATAGTTTGTCGAGATTATGCCTTAATTTATGCCCAACATGCCGACGATGCATGCACACCACACGTCCCCTTCCCTCTCCCTCTGTAAAAGCACCATGAATTCAAGTTTGATAGGGGATTGGAGGTTTCAAAAATGATTAAGTCAATGACAATGTTGAATAACATGGAAATGGATTTTGAACCCATTAGACTTGGACCAAGGTTTTCAATGAAGCAACAACGACAAGTAAAATTACAACAAATTATACTATCAAAGTTCAAATAAATTAAAAGACGTGCTAAAAGTTTAACAACAACACACGCCAATAGCAACAATAATTCACTTCTTCTTTGATCTAAAAATTTTAGAAATTAAACCCTGTTTTTATTTATATTTTTCTTCTCCTTCTCTTTGAACCTAGCATACATGTGTGCCTCTTCTTCAGGGTCGTTCTCCTCCTCTTCGTCATCCAATTCAATCTCCTCAGGTTGAGATGCACACCTTTGTGACCTATATTATATATGGAAGATATATACATGTTACTTGCATTTTGTAGATATAGAAATATAAAATTATTACTCATTTTAAGTAGAATACTTACATGTATGCCGCGAAATCTTCTCGAAATTTCGTCATCTGCTCCACCATCATCGCCATCTACGACTCCATTGGCATTGATGATTGGGACGAATGTGGTTGTGTGTATGATGGATGGGAGTATGCAGAATAGGAATGACGATGTTCCTCCACATAGTATGGAGGAAGACCACCAAGCGTCTGCTTCTTGTTCGCCACAATGTCCCTCTCCTCCAGCAACTTATAAGATTTTCATTGTTTAATATGAAATTATATATAAGAAATGAATATAGTAAGATAATATTTATCTATACATGCTTCCATATTGTTTTATCAAATGGTGGTTGCTCTCCAGTTGGATCACCACCCTATTTTTCTGCAGATAGTGCCAAATAACGATCCTGAAATACAAAATGAAATATAGAAAAATGAGTTATAATATATCTTTCAGTTGCAAATAAATTGATAGACTTACGAACAATTCTCCTGCTTCAGGAGTGGACCATTGCGACTCTCCTTCTTTCCCACTGATGTGAGACCTCGACCATCATTCCTGAAAAGAGGGTTCTCTTTCCAACCTAGCTGCCTGAAAAATAATTTTAAGATGTGATAACAATATTGCATTATATTGTATTGTAATATAATATAATATTGTATATTGTATAAGTAGATTGTATAATATAATATTGTATATTGTATAATATAATATTGTATATTGTATAAGTAGATTTGAAAAGTATATTGTATAATATAATATTGTATATTGTATAAGTAGACTGTATAATATAATATTGTATATTGTATAATATAATATTGTACATTGTATAAGTAGATTTGAAAAAATAAATTTTATATTGTAATACCATCTCCGCTCTAATCTGATTGTGGCTTTTAGAGCCACTTGTCGATTTAATCCTTTATTTTTGGCGGTTTGTCCTTCCCGTCGCGGATATCCTTCCAAACTCCGCATCTGCAATGAATGCATCACAGAAACCCTCCCATCTGAATTAAAAAGTTTATTATAAATTATTTAAGAAATATAATGCTTATCCTCCGTACACCATGCTAGAGGGAACCTCTTCATCTCCTCAAAATTCATCTCCTCGCATCCCGTCTTCGCATGCGAGTCTCTCCTGTGGAGTAATAAAAAATATAACACAGCTAGAGGTGATCAAATCCTCCAATGTGTTGCACACGCCTCCCGTTGTGCAGGACCACACACCACCCGGTGTGGAGGGACGCACTGTGTGTGAATGATTTTGTGCGATTTTATAATAATTAATGGTTAGTGTTTTAGACTTATCAACTATGTGTTATGCAGGGCCACACACCACCCGGTCTCAAAGGCTTTGTATCTCTTATCACCTCTTTCAATGAACCTAGTGCTATGAAACTAGTGTTGTGACACTTCTCTATATCAACATTCCCTGGTGTTATTAAACTAGTCTTATGACACTTCTCAATTAACCTAATGTTATGAACCTAGTGTTATGAAACTAATATATCTCTCATCCCATCTATATCAACATTCACCTACATTACTATTTAAGCACTTTACTTGTTGTGTCATTTAATCAAACACTTGGCATACCTATAATATTTCATCTATATTAGACAAATATTTACTTAAATCTAACAACTACATATTAAACATATATGAAGCATAAGCAACAAGATTAACAACTAGTGATATTAAATTTAAGAACAAAACAATTAACAACATCAAAACCCTAAACCTCTAAAATAAGTATGAAATCGAATGAAATACGCAAAAAGAGAGAGAAAGGATGATAAGATATACCTAAAGAGGTGTGTGTGTGTGTGTGTGTGATTGAATAGTCAAACGGAAGTCCCTCGACACGGTAATGGAGGAGCACGGATCGGTGGAGGGGATGAAGGAATAAGGGACTCACGCAGAAATGAGGAAAGGGACGCCCGACGTTCTGTTTATGGGATCGGACGAGCACACTTATGTTCTCGCTCAATGCTCTTTAGGTGCTCACCCAGAAATTGACACGCGCCGATCCATCCACGCCTTGAGCACTTGTGCTATTCAAGTGCTCGCCCATTTACGAAAACATAGTCGCGCCTCCAGATTCAAAAGGGCGATCAGACTGGCGAGCACATGTGCAACCTAAGTGCTCGCTAGGCTGTGAGCGAGCACATGTGCTCGCCAAGTGCACCCCATCGTGTGCACGCTAATCGCGTTTTTTTGTAGTGTTAATTCTAAATATTTTTAAAAGGAGTATCTCAATTCACACCTTTTTATGAAAAAAATTTTCCTTCATTTTTACATATAAAAAATACTATAAAAATAACATTGACACACATGGATTCCAAAACAAACCATAAAAATGGCAGGTAACATCAACAACATAGCTCAATCTACTCCATGTGGTTGTGGATCGACCCATACTAACATCACGCTTCCTTTCAATTAACTCGAGTAAACTGCATGAATATCCAAATTCCATCATTGATTCAGAATATCTACGATATGTAAACATGCTAAAACACCATTCCCAGTACATTGCATTCCATTCATATTTCATCATTCTCTCGTCCCATGCATTTCAATTTTTGTAGTGACATACGATCTAATAGGTTTTGACTAATCTTTCTGAGGGGACGTTGGGTTCGGGAATAAACAGGAATGAAGATGGAGAACAAGGAGAATATGTGTCTACTCTCTGTTTAGCTGAAAAGATAGGAATAAGGAGAGTAACATGGAATAAATGTAGGTAAGATAGAATAAAGAAAAGAATAAAAATAGAATAAGATGAAATAATGAGTTGTAGATGAGATAACCGTACTCTAGAAAATCATATCGGATGAGGAATTGATACCCTTATTCCAGTGATTATTCTCCAAGGGGGTGTTCGTTTGGAGGATAAGGGGGAATGGAATAAGGGGAATAAGCCCCCAACACGCTTCCCTGTGGTACGATTATTCCACATTATTTCATCTTATTTCACTCTTATTCTTATCTTTATCCCACCTTACCTACCTTTATTTCACATTATTCTCCTTATTCTTATCCTACAGCCGAACGGAGAATAGACCCTTATTCCCTATCATTATTCCTGCTTATTCTCGAACGGGCCCCAAATGAGCTCGACTTGAGGGAATCCAATCCGGTCCAAATGCATCCACACACAAAAACTAACTTTCATCATTCTCCAACTCACTGGTCAGGGCTCACCTGGTACGGCAACTTGTACTCGCCACCTTTCCCTCCCTCCTTTTAAACTCCCCCCTCCCTTTCTCCCCACACACACCACCACCCGCCCTCCTCCCCCTCCATCTCACCAAATGGCCTCAGCAGAAGCAGCTATGGAGCCACTCAAGTACCAAGTAAAACTCCATCTCTCTCTCTCCTCCTCCTCCATCTCGTCACTCACTTGGGCCCTATTCTCTCCTTAATCTTCTTTGTTGCTCTCCACCAGACGTGGGTTCTCAAGGTATCCATCCACTGCGAGGGCTGCAAGCGTAAGGTCAAGAAAGTGCTGCAGAGCATCGACGGTACCCTCTTCGTGTCTCCCCTTCTCCTCACGAACTGCGCTGACCAACCATCTTTGCCTTGCAGGCGTTTACACTACCGTGGTCGACATGCAGCAACAGAAGGCCACCGTCACCGGTAACGTCGACCCCGACCTCCTCGTCAAGAAGCTCCTCCGCACGGGCAAGCACGCCGAACTCCTCCCCCAGAAACCCGTCAAGCCCCAACCCAACAAGGAAAGCAATAGCAACAGCAACAGCAGCAGCAACAACACTACGCCCAAGAAGGAAAACAAGGATCCGACAAAACCCACAAACGGCAGCGAGAAGAAAGACCCGAAACCCGCAAAACCAGACCCCTCTCCCTCCCCGAAGCCCAACGGGAAGGACCCGAAGCAGAGTGAGGAGAAGGAGAAGAAGGAGAAGGAGAAGCAGCCCAGCACCACCAAGGAGGGTGAGGAGAAGAGCGGCGGTGCTGGCAATGGGAAGAAGAAGAACAAGAAGGACAAGAACGGCCCGAATCCAGACGACGGCAATGGAAACGGAACCGGGGCTGAGGTGACGACCAAAGCAGAGCCCGGTCCGGCCAAGTCTCAGGCGCCGGTTCACGGACTCATGTACCCGCAATTCCCGGTCTACCAGCCTCAACCTCTCTACGCCGTGAGCTACAACGTGGCCCAGCCGGCTGCTGCTTACGGCTACTATGCGGTACCGCCACCGGAGACCGCCTTCTGCGGTTACCTCCAATTGCCGAGCGCCAACCTCCGGCTGCCCGCCGCCTCCTACGACGTGCTCTTCAGCGACGAGAACGCAAATGCTTGCAGTGTTATGTGAATGGGTTGATGTTGCTTTGGTAGTGATCATATGTTTAATCTTAATTGCAGGGTAAGCTTAATTTAAGGTGTAAGATACCGGGGAGTTTGTTTCTTTCTTTCTTGTCTAATTAATGAGGGGGTTTAACGCAAGCGAGCGTATGCATTGCTCCTCTAAGTGTGATCAAGCCGTAATCTTTGTTCTTATCAACTCCTAATGCATCCTCGTGAATCCTGCAATCCTCCAAGATGGTGAACTCTGTAAATTCCTGTTCCTCGTTCGTTTTCTTTCTCCTTTTTCTGGCTGGGGCTTTAGGATTCTGAGAAAGGTGGTCTTTTTCTTTTCTTTTTAGGGTGATGATGAGGGGGGATTCTGTTTGGCTTGAGGAAGTCATTATGTTTTTGGTTTGAAAAGGTGTGTAACTTGTTGGTTTCTCTAATTGGAATCTAATCTATAGGTTCTTTTTTATACTGGTTATGATGGTGTTATTGTCCTTTCGTGAGGGTGTTGTCCAAAATCTAGTGGCCATATTTTCTTTCACAAATCTCTTAATTTTTTTTGTTTAACTTTAGCTCCAACATCCTTTTTTTACTAAAGCTAAATTTATATTCTAGAAAAGGGTTTTGAAATTAGGAAAGAGAATGGCTTAGATAATAGAACCTGCAAAAATTGAATAAATAAAGATGTGTCTATATATGTCTAAAAAATATGAATTTTTACACCACAAATCTTAGAAATTTTGTCAATTGCATGTTCGTCTCTTTCTGCCTCATATCTATTAAACAATTCCTGTAAACTGGTTTGTTTTACACAGCGATTCCCGTCGCCAGTTTAATTCTTCTTAAGTTAATCAAACTAAGCGACAATTCAGCATAGCATATCTGCCCCCTCCCACCCCTCGTCCTCTCTCCCCTTCCTCAACATTTGCCCTCACCATCATCAAGGGTAGGAAGCATGTTCAAAGTGGGTCGATGAAGTTAACAAGAGTTCTTTGGGCAGCTCTTTCTTGCGAAATCATGTTAAACTATGTGACAACAGGATCAAGCATTAGAAGACTATTCCTTCTCAAGAGATTTCATGATCTGAAGAGGTTAGAGAACATCTCATTGATTCTCCCAATATAAGCTCAAGGTATAATCTTCCCAACAACCTGATACATAAAATTTTTTTACAGCAGTACAGAAAGGAAAGTAAGTTGGATTTGCACCCACAAAGCATTAAGCACAGTCTATTCATTAGGATGCTTAGTCAAACTAAACCTTACATAGGAGGAGAGAGTAAGGTTAGTGTAGAGGAGGGGCAATTATCCCCTAAGGTGTCATTAGTCACTAAGTTCCCAGTACAAGCTTCAGTTAGAACTTAGAAGAGCTTACTCTCCATTGCATTTATTTCAAGGCCAGAACAACAATGGAAAGCAATGAGGATGATGTCCCTCAGAAGTCCCCCAACATCTGGTGGTTACCCTTAGAAAATAGGAGGTTGTATGCATATATGAGCATGACCATTCCCCAATATTGTCATTTCTTTCCTTATTGCAACATCATTGACAAGGCAACTGAATGCTTCCATCACTGTACAGAAAGTAAAGGGTTCAGAGGATCCCCTTGTCTCAATTCATAGGAGATCTTTAAAAAAGACATGTCTGTGACCATTGACAATGATAAAAAATGAGATTATTGTAGTCCTTAATCCCATAATTCCAAACATCCCAAAACCAATGGTAAAGCAAATTCAGCAAGGACTCTTGAGCGCCTCTAATTATTGGCCTTTGATAGAAGCCGCTTAATTGGAAGAGATAAGGTGGATACTACCATTGCGAGTCTTTGCGAGCGTAGATTTCACCACTAGGACATATTAAGCTGGGCTTGGTCTCGAGAAAGGGCTTTTTTGGATTCCAAGGGGTGTGCTCAAATCAAAAGGGACAAGTGAAGATGGATTCACAGAGACCTCCTCCACCATCAATGAAGATTACTGAGATAGGAGCCATCACAGCAAGGAAGGGCAAGAGACGGAACCCTCCATTTCCTCGAAGTTGCTAGAATGGAATCAAGTCGATTCACATAGCTAGATACGGCTAGGACTATATGTTTCTTCAACTACTAAAGAAATCAAGATACTATGTTTGTTTCTTTCAAGGCTGATTGGCTAATCATACTACGTTTTGACCCTGCTCTCTCTCGAGGATAGGAAAGAAAGATCTTCCATTCATTCTTCTGATGCTTGATACCATTCGAGGATGAGATCGATCGAAATCCCCATTGGATTTGGGAGATGATCTTTCTGTAACAAGGGTGATGAAGGTATGAATTCACCACCAATTTTCCTTCTCCATACATTAGTCTCAAAATCTCAATCAATTCTAATGGGGGTCCAAGGTAGGCTTGACCACAACAGGCTTGTTTTCCCTCCTCTCTCCCTCTCCCTCCATCTCTCTCTCTATCCAAAATCAAATTAAAAAACCGTCTTTATGGATTTAAAATGGGTATTCTGATCCATGTGTACGTCAAATTTAATTTCAATCATGTTAACAGATCAGCATTATTTGGACTTTATAATCATTTAAAAAAACAGCTGAACCTCCACTGCTTACAGTCCTCATTTGAAATGAGTGGGCCTTGGAACAAATTGGCACCCAACATAACTTATTCATCAGAATCATCTTTGGATTTATTCCCACCCTGCTTTAGACTGCTTGCTCGAATGATGAAAGATATTCCAATGGGTTAGAAGAGGACAACGAGTAGAGAGAGGAACTGCTTTTGGTGTTGGATGGAGCGATCTGCTGTAATGGCCACTTAAACAGGAAACGTGCAGGAGCGTATTAGCCTGTCTTATGTACCTGGGGGCCCTCCATATTGGTCATCCATGTTTGATTAGACGAATAATTAATCCCTGGTTTCATGCCATGTGATCACCTGACAGTGGTTCTCACGCATTGACTACAATCGTACTGCTTTGACCTCACTTCAGTAACCATCTCCATTAGCAGGAGATCTCTTTAAAATTAGCTTTGGAGGTTTATCTGTAATCATAAGTGGCACATCTCATGTGGGGGACAATGGAGTGATGAAGGCCAATAGCAATAGCATCACTCTTTTCTTCTCCACTGTTCAGAGGCACCTGAGCCCATTAATTGCACTGTGTACCTCAGCTGATGAGTCCTCGACCCAACACTGTTCACCTCAAAGCAGGAACCATGCATTTTCTTTGATCTACTTCTCTCGGTCACATGTATGATGTAGTTCAAACGATTGAGGTAACAAAACTGGTCATGTTGTGCTAGATTGCTGAAAGAATCTTATCTATGGATAGTGGGGGCACTCATGTCTCACCCAGTTGCACAAAACAAGATTACATCGAAGATTTTCAGAGCAGTGTCAAGATATAGAAGATGGGGAAGATCCACCTGAACTGGAGAAGCGACAAGTGTCACTCTTGTGCGTAGGCATGACGACGTAGGGATGCATGTACCCAATGAACCCATCAGCTATCTCTTTTGTGCTGGGGATATATTGGAATCACATCAACCAAAAGCGAACAAAAAATCGACAAATGTAACTATATATCTGCTTGCGTGGGGGCCAATGTGGGAGATGGGTTGTGCGTCCACGAGTCTTTTTTTATAATTAACAGCAGAGAGAGAGAGAGAGAGAGATTGGATTGGAGTGCCATGCGAATCCCATGCTCCCTTTCTTTTCTATCATTACGTGCAAGCAAAGCATCGATTTGCGCAAATTAAAAAAAAAAAAAGCATCGATTTGAAGGCGTCGAATCCGTCTCTTCTGATGGGAATTTCGCAGTTCATGATGGCAGCGGAGGAGGTTCGAGATCTTTTGCCTTTTTGTTGAGATTATAGTCAAATAATAGAAGGAGACTGTGATTAGGAGCTGGAACTGTAAACTAATGGGTTGTTGTTGGGGATGAATGGATGGCTGATATGTGATGGTGACGGCTGATGTTTGGTAGGTGAGAAGATAAAAGTGAGGAGTGAAAGTGGAAAGCATGGCTTTTGTTGCAGTGGTTATCATTATGATGGAATATTTACATGTATGTCCAATGTGAATATTCCACCAAAAAAATTGATTTTAGTTCAAAACGATCAAAATTTAGAATTAGAATAAGTGATTGTTGAAATTCGCGTTGGAGCATCCACTTTGAATTTTAAAGAAAGGGTCCCAACAAAATTGTTTACATTGTTATTCGATCATGTGAGTTTCTACTGTCGCCTCGGAAGACACTTCTTGGCTCTAGTACATTCGGGAATGAGAAATTGGAAAGAAGATAAGGATATTGCAGGGTCATTGAACTATCCTTAGAAGTGTGAATGCAAGCTTATGTGTGTTTCACTTCTTGAGGGATCAACTGCAAAAGAGAAAAAATAAAATATATTGTTGTTAGATCATGAGAGTTTCTAACATCGCGAGGGGCACTTCTTGGACCTATTAGATTCGAGAATGAGAATTTGGTAAGAAGAGAAGTATATTGCAAGGTCATTGAACTATCCTTAGAAGTGTGAATGTAAGCTTAAGTGTTTTTCACTTCTTGAGAAATCAACTGCAAAAAAAGGAAAATAAAATAAAATACATCGTTATGCAATTGTGCAAGTTTCTATCGTCGTCACCTCGAGGGACACTTCTTGGACCTAATAGATTCGAGAATGGGACATTGGTAAGAAGCGAAGGATATTTCAGGTTCATTGAACTATACCTAGAAGTGTGTAAATGTAAGCTTGTTTGTGTTTCACTTCTTGAGAAATCAAGTGCAAAAAAGAAAAAAAGGATTAACTTTGTTATTCGATCGTGTGAGTTCCTAACATTGTCACCTTGAGGGACATTTCTTGGATCTAATAGATTCGAGAATGAGACATTGGTAAGAAGAGAATGATATTCCAGGGTCATTGAATTGTCCTTAGAAGTGTGTAAATTTAATCTTATGTGTATTTCACTTCTTGAGAAATCAATTGCAAAAAAAAGGGAAAAAAAGCCAACCTTATATGACTCCATGCATGTGTTAAAATCAAGCATATGTTTTTGATTTGTTTTCTTCCTTTGGGTGGTTGTCATTCTTCATACTTATAGGAGTAATCTATGTTATTTTTCCTATTTTCTCTCAACTATCATAACACTATATTCCATTTTAACATTTAAGTATCCAATTTAAATCCTCATTTCTGTTTATTTCTATCCCATCGGTTCTAACCTCTTTATCTACTCATCTTAACCTTCCTCTTGAAAGTGAACTTCATAAAGAAAATTCAACAGACTATTACGTATCTAGATGAGAAATAGAAGAAAATTCAACAGATTAGAGAAATAGAAGAAAATCAGAAGAAGTTCGACAAAACTTACTAAAATAGACGGCCTTATTTAAAGAGCATATATAGACTCAAGATAGGTGTACTCCAATTCCACAATCACTCTAGTCTCTATCTAAGCTACTTGATTGGCTGGAGATTCCTTGTCCTTTAATTCCATATCTTACTTTAATTTCAGACCTCGTCTTACTTTTTCGCTTCCTCCTTGCCACTCTCAAATTGTTGGATTCATCAGAATATTCATGTCCTTAGTCAGTTTTCATATCTTCTAGTGAGGAGATTGTTTATATATCTCCCTGATGAATCTATGATTCATCGCTCTAATTAGATGAAGATAAAGCTTCGTCCCCATAATTTAGGTTCATTTGCATGTTAACTTCGTAAAATTAACTTTCAGGCACCTGTAAATAATTTGTATAAATTTACACTTCATATTACATCCATAATCTTCCATGCATTTTCTCCTAATTTCACCCAATTGTAAATAATTCATGCTAACTCTAATTGACATAAAACCCACTCTATTGTGTACATATCACTAACCTCAATCATGAAAAATATTTAAAAATACTAACTTTTAAATATGCAAAATAACCCCAAACACTAATTTCGGAAAAGATAAATGAAAATGCTAATATCTCTCTCATATAGTGTCCAAATAAACCCTGCTCACTTTTGAATCAATGTACGTTCAAATATCTACACATCAAGACCAAATTCAAAAGAATCAGAGTTGTATGTGAAACTTAAGTTTTGGGCACCTCTTTGTATATTGTACATATGACCCCTTTTATTTTTATCTTTTTCTTAATTTTGAAAAATCCAAAAAATATATATTAAATTGTAAATATTTATTTTACATTTTATTGGATTTTTTATTAATTTTTATCTTATTCAAAAAATAAAAAAATTGCTAAATACAAATTATGTATTTTATATCTATAGGATACTATCAAAAATATTTTTTGCACAGATGATTTCTTTTGGCTTTTGACCCTATACAAAATTATAGATCTCGTTGAGACGAGAAACTTTTGTGTTGACCACTTTTTAAATTGATCCCTTTTGTTATTTCTTTTTTATTTTTCTTTTGAATTAATTTTTTATTCTTCTGGGAGCAACATATGGCCACTCATGGAGTTGCCACATGTCACTCCCTTTTTATTTTATAATTTCTTTTTATTTTTAATCAATTAATTACTTAATTATTTTATTTAATTATTAATTGCTTTTATTATTATTGTATTTATTTATTATTCCTTTTGTTATTTATCATTTATTTATTTATTTATTTATTTATATTTTACTATATTTATCTATCTATTTATTATTATTATTATATTTTTAAATTTTTAAATTTTAATTTTTAATTTTTAAATTTTGTTTTTAAATTTTTAATTTTTTATCCTTCCCCCTCACACACTATGTGCATGCTGTCTTCCCCTCACCGCATGCGCTTGGCCCCTTCACCATGCACCGTCCAGCCGCACCGTCGCATCCTCTTCCTCCTTGTGAGCCCCCATCACCTCATCTCTCTATTCATCCATCTCCGACCATCATCTCCACTCCTCTGCAGTTCTCTTCTAGTCATCCCCTTCTCTTTCCTTATCCCTATCTTCTCCTCGAACGGCTGAAATCCAACCTTCTCCCTTCTCTCCCCTATTATCAGCAACAACCAAATGGATTCTCCTTTAACTGATTACCTCTAGCCTTATCATATTACACTCGCGGTTTGTCCAACCTCCTCCATCTTCTATGAATACCCACCACCAGTTCCCCCTCTATCCTATATCCTACAACTACACATGCCATCACCAAATCCTCCAAACACGCCTCTCCCTATAAAACCCCATCTTCATCAGCCTTCAAGGGTATCTGTCGATAACCACCATTAATCGATACAGAGAGAGAGAGAGAGAGATGGAGGACGGGGTGGTGACAACACCCCACTTTGGCCGATGAAGACCTCCCCTAAGCGTGATCCACAGTGCCCCTCCCCACCATATTGCATGCTCCAACCACCACACAACTTTTTCATGATTGCCCATGGTTGAGGCAATCATCAGGAGTTGAGGAATCCTCCAACACCGGTGAAACCTACTTCTCTTATTCCTCCTACTGCTCATATGGCTGAAACCCTCTCTCTTACGAAGAATCACATCAAAGTCCCTGCCGTCCTAGACGACATGCAGCGCACACACACCCTCTGGAGAAATTGTACCGCAACCCGAAGATTTCTAGGAAATACACATATGTCCCTGTGCAGGGTAAATTGCAGAAGGAGTCTATTGGATTTTTGTAAATTACATAAAAGTCCTTTCCATGGGTATAACTGCAAGTATCTATTCATTTTAGTTACGTTTTAGTCCATGTAACTTTAAACAACTATATCTTGAGCACTATTTATCAAATTTTGATGTTCCGCATGTCATTTTAAAGCTTATTGAATCCTCTATCATATTAGACGCTGAGATTCCAATCTTGAGACATTATTTGACTTAAACAAATTGAGTATATTTATTTGATGACATTGATTACACTTATTCTTTGATATTAATTATCTATTTCTCTATAAAACATGCATTAAATTGGGGGATTAACTTTTGGAAAATTAATTAAGCTTTAATTGAACAATTATTTAAGTAATCATGGTGAAGTGCATTAATTTGATCGATTGCACTTGGTCTGACTTGATGCTTCGTATTCACCTTCATCTTGCGTCATCATTATATCATTACATCATTTAAAAAATTCAATAAAAATTGCACTTATTTCAGTTTTCTCACCACATAGCATAACATTATTTTCCTGCATCAAAATATTTTCAAAATTCATGCATCATACTTCATTTGTCATTTATTTACATCTCTTTTAAATTAAAATCCATAAAAAGCTAAAAAGATAAAAACATCAAAAGTAGTATTCTCCCTTTGAAAACCTAAATTTCTTAGATATTTACTCATTAGTTCTAAGCTCTCATATTACCTTCCTGAGTTCGATATTGAAACTTGCCCAAGTAAAATAAATAAATCTTGATTGCATCGAGACTTGATTCTCCATATCATTTCTCTATGTTATCGTTGTTGAGGAATCGCTGAATTTTTCAGCTATAATAACTTCAACATCATTTGTTAATTCCACATAATTATCGTGGGGAATTCAACGTTCGCCACTCCCTATCTCTACCATACTCACATGGCTTGAGATCCTCAATATGTTCCTTTGCTTTCATAATGTGTATCTTAATTCCCTAGGATTTTGCTACACTTACTCATCCTTAGACTAAGGATCAACTATGACTTGTGCTGAGACTTCTGTCTTCTTATATATGACTCAAAGCGCTACACCATGATCATCCTGAGAAATAGAAAGACACTCAAGGATCATGTCTCAAGAAGAGATCAAGGGGATTTACAAGAAAAAAAGAAGATGAACTAGAGAAAGAAGAAGAAATAACAAGCTTCTCTAACATTGGAATTAACACCATGTCTATTTCCCCATTGTCTTCTAAAACAAAAAGAATCATAAACATGATAGTCCACTTCCCAATGCCTTGAAAATTTAGAAGTAATACAATAAAAAATTCCAGAAGAAGGATTCTGACATAAAAAATAAAAGAATTAATAAAGAAGGCTCAATTAAAACTTCAATGGTTAAATGCTTTAAAGCACTTCTGGGTCATCATAAATTCATGCATAGAAAATGTATGTTTAAAAAAGCTAAAAAAAGGAAAATGGAACATGTAGAAAATATTATTTTTATTTTTAACTTCTTATTGGATCATTACAACTTAGATATCAAAGAAAATTTTAAAAAATGATGACCCATTCACAAGGACAACTATATGAACCGTGATTTTTACTAAACCATAATTTTTACGATGATGACGAATCGTTTGCGAATAAAAAAACTTAAATATACGATAGGTTTGAAATCAAACTGCTCAAGAAGACATCCATGATCCTATTCTTAGCGACATATTTGTTTCGAGCCCATGAGACATTTTAGAGGATGTAACCATGATGGTTTAGAGTGCCCAATCCCTTCTAAGCCATATCATTTGCAACATTGATTTGAATGTTTTATAAATTCACTCTTTGATTATTCTTGAAAGATCACTTTTGAGATCTACTAAGGTCAACATAGAATTGGAGGATGGACCTATTCACTTTTATGTGGACAGTGAAAGTATCCTTATGTTCTTAAATTCACCACAATGTAACCTCCAAGAAAGAATGTGACATTAAACTTCTACAATGACCACCAAAAAAGAACTACCTCATTTAGAAATAAAATATGTACAGCATAAGTTACATTAAGGATCTTGAGACTGACCATGAGACTACATCTAAGAATTCATATGAAATGTCATTAGAGACAATTTCTAAAAGTCCATATGGATGGGATAAACCTTATGATTGGAGCAAACACTATAATTATGATGATGGCCTAGGTTTAGATTCCAAGGCCACTGTGGTTCATACCTCCATGGACGACACTAGCACTAATATAGATATTTATGGAATTACCTTTACATACCCATTCACAACACATATATGAACAACTACCCTCCCATTAAGAAGGAAACGATTGAAATAGATATTTGAGATCCTCATAGTTTCCTATTTGTCAAGCCACTACGAGTTCATAGATCACTTCAACATCTGAATTCACCTACTCATAGATGTTTCTCTTCAACATCATTTACACTTTTGACCAGCCTCCAATTAGGATGCAAACAGATATAGATGTATCCGTATGATCCATTATTCAGACTATTGATTTTAAAAACGATTAGCTACTTCTCAGTGAGGAATACGTGTAGCCGATAATCGGTCCGGACTTCCTTAGCAGAGTGGGTGGTTTAGACACCGCGTAAGGCTCCGTCCTTAAGTAACACGGGTAGCCGTTTTACGGTCCGTACTTACACCTATACTGGCTGAAAGTGGATGCAACTAGTCGTACGAACTCGGGACGGTCTGTAAGAAAATTTCGGCACCTAACAGCTCGCTAAGTTTTTGCCAAGATTGATTTATCACCAACTAAAAATTGAAAAGATAATAGCCAAACTCTGACGGCTTTATTGTGTGAGTTGGTGAACCCGGGGTTTGAGTTGTATTTGCATTGGTGTGCGTGAACCGTTTTCGAATATCAAAAGCCACATACTTGATAAAAATTCTTTTGACTATCCCGTACACCCATCTCTCATCTCTTGATTTAATTCTCATCATGGAACTTTTTCCAAATTACAGATCCAACCCATCATCTCTTACAACTCTTTCAAAAATGATCGAACATCCATCAGAGCTATACTATAAAAATAAATTTGTCTCGGTTAGGCCCACATCAACTACATCCTCTTCTTTCAATAATCCTCCAACATTCATGGGAAACTTTCAACTGCAAATGAATTCGGACTCCTCATTGAATTCTTACTCAAATCACCCAACCACAAATGACCACCTACCATCTTGGACTGAACCACCTTATTCTCAGTTTCTCGTCAATAAAACATTTCAAAATAAAAACCCCTTCGAGTCTCCTAACTGGCAGAGAAACCAAGCCCAAATGGAAAGACATGCACTTAATGATCATCAACATTGGATTGACCATGACAGACCCCTCTTCAGACATGATACCCATACAGAGGACTGGATTGACCTCCTAGAAATACATAAACCCTGTATGCTGACTCCACAATATCAAGGTCTGACCAATCATGATCAAAGGATTGATATCTATTCAGATCAAATACACATGCCTGGACCATATGAGCAACCTCCTTCCATAATTTTTGAGGAGAAATTTTCAGAAAATAATGATCATATGATGGATATTCCAAGAAACTCTCCTCCTACCACATACATGAAAATGGAAGACGAAATTATTGAACATATACTGACTGCTCCCATGATTGATCATGAATAAAATTTTGAGGATGATATGTTGAGGATAAAAATAAGATTTGAATTGATGGATGATAGATTTCAAAAATTTGCCGACCGAGTAATCTCATTCTATGGTGGCTCGGATATAAAATTGAATGAGGAAAGGATTGGATCTCGTGATGAAAATTTTGAGGATATTCAAAGACATAGGGATGATTCTGACACCAATACTTCTGCTTATTATTCCCCTAAAAATAATTATGCCTCTGACATTTACCCTGAGCATCAAAGCCCCTACTCATCTGAGGAACATACCACATCACCACACCACACAGAAAATAACAAAAAAATTGAAAATTTTGAAAACTACAAAAAAATCGAAAATCCACAAAATTTCATAAAAATTGAAACTGAAGAAGATCTAAAGAATTTGGATCCTATTGTACGGGAAGCATTGGAAAAACACTTGATTTTTGAACTTCCCATTATAAAGGCCATTGAACACTTCCCCGACCTTAAAAATTTTTTAATGGACAAATTAATGAATAAAAAGTCGGGAAGGATTAGAACAAAAATTGAAAGACATATCTTGTCAATGGCCTCCTCCTTGTTGTTGAGGAGAAAAACTAAGAGCCGCATAGTGAAGCCGTTGCCCAGATTCGACTGTAGAATTAAAGACACAATTTTCACCCATGATAGGATTGATGACGATTCACAGATCAATATCCTCCCGACCTCTGTATTTCATGAACTCAAGCTCGGACTGATTCAGAAGATACGAGAGATTGTTCAATTGGCAGACCGATCAATAAAGCGACCGAGAGGAATCATTTCTGTCATCATAATATTCCAAGGTGCTCTGCTCAAAGTAGAATTCACGATCATTGATATTGAGCGTCAAGGAGAATTCACCCAGTCTCCAATTATTCTTGGAAAGCCGTTCTTAGCATTGTCTAAGGCAATTATCGATTGTGAGACCCGGGAAATCAATTTTACAGCATTGGAATCACTTAAATCGGACAAAGTCTTTGTGGAACCACGATCTTCTGAGGTAACCCACGAAGTCCCCAACAACCGTAACTATAAAACGGTAGAAGAGCCCTACCCCACAGCTACACCTAAGATAGCGGTTGTTAATGAGACTATTGGTTTAGAGAATCTCCCCCTGCTCCATTCACAGCTGCTCTCACCATGAAAATTAAGCATATGAATCTTATGATCCGGAAAGTTATGCATGGTCATACCCTGGGTCAACCTATGCTGACTACATGGATTACATCAACTTGACACAGGAATGTTCAAATGTCAAATCAATTGAGAATGAACATGCAGAAACTATCCCCGGTATCTCAATTCCCGCGGATCTTAAAATAGACAAATCCTTCTACTACGATCCTGAGACATATGCATGGTCGTACCCTGAAGCAACCTACTCTTATTATCTTGATCAAATCCTCCCAAATCGAGAGTGCACCAACATTCAAGAGACTGAGAACAAACATGCAGGCCGAACACCAACCAAGGAGAAGAATTCTAATGGCTACTCATCTGGATACTCAAGTGAACCGATAGCTTCACGAAACAAGAAAAAGAAAGTCAGATTTGACATTTCGGAAGAGGAATCGGCTCATGATCCCTCATCAGGTCCGGAAAAGATAGTCTACATGAGTTAAGTCTGTTCAACAGCTCTAAAGCCATATCTTCGCAAGAATCCAAAATTCGATTCTCGTTGGACAACTCCCGTTCCTAATTATTACTCATCCAAAGCTGATGCTCCTACCTTCCACAAATACACTGGAATTATTTCTTATGAGCTGACTGAGATCGGAGCATCTGATTATTCATCCGAGGACAAATCGATTGATCTTAAAAAGGAACGAATTTTGAGGAAACAATTAAAGAAACAAAAAGACATGAATATCTGGAGTGTGTCCACCTTCAAATACTATTCCTCTGAGGATAACTCTGATGATGGCTACCTTTCATCCGACTCAAATATTTCATCTACTATCCATCATGATTTTTCTGAGGATGACACTGATAATGGTGGGGAATCATATGCTTCATCTCCGTCTCATCATTACGATCTCCCCCCACAGGCTCACAAGAAGATCAGTCAAAAACCGCCTTAATCATTGGCTAACCACCCTCCCTCCCGACCACATCGGTCTCCTTGTACAGCTTCTTCCTCTACTTAGGCCAAGGCCTAAGTATAGGGGGGGACCGATGCCATCTGTATATACCATTTTCCCGCATCACACTCTTTCTCCCGATCGTTCCATTTCCACATTTCTCTTATACTTAGGCTGATGAGAGCCTAACTATAGGGGAACCGACACCCACCTGTATATACTCTCCTCATTCACATATCCCGACCGCCTCTTTTTGCGCTCTTCTTCTATACTTAGACTATTCACAGTCTAAGTATAGGGGGCGGACCATTGTACATCAAAATTTTACTCTCTTATGCTTAGCCCGAGCTATGTCTTCATTACGCTTCTTGTGCTATGAGGATACAACACTCGCTAAGTATAGGGGGGTCTGTATATATACTGTGTATATATTTTAGCCGTACCTCGTACTTTCGCGTAAGTCTATATGTATTTACGGGGTGGGTAATTAATAAAAAAAGGCTTCTAATTCATTTTTGCATAAAAAATCCCGTGTATAAAAAAAATCAATAAAAAATGTGTCTGCATTCCACACACCCGCACTTCATCCAGCATCGCATGCACTTGCATATGTGAATAGTCATCGAGTTCTGAACCGAATTATGAACTGAAATCGAGAGTGGTTTGGACTTGACTTAATCCACCTAATTTTCAGAGGAACTTCACCAAGAAATAGGATTTTGGAATCTTCAGGTCTTTGACTTAATTCTTTGAGTTCCACGTGACAATGTGCAGAGTTTGACTCTTAGTGTCTAACCTGGTCTCTTCATTCTGGGTACAACTCTGGAATAAGGAATTAAATTGCACTCTCGCACTATGCACTTAGCTCAACTCAGACGGGATGTTGGAAGACTGTGTGAGTTTCTTTTCTGGTAGCGTGGAAATCTAAAGACCGGAGTACGGGTTGAAATAAAGCTTCGGAAAAGGAATGGACGGCTGGGCACATTTTTTTCTATGATCCCAAAAAATGTACGGAAACAAAAAGATTCTATATCCGTAGGGGCACAACAAGATGCAAGAAGAACCACCAAAAATTCCAAATACAAAGAAGCATTCTACCAAATAAAATATCTGACCAAAAGGTCCAAGCTTCAAGAAACCTGCAGATCTTGGTGGAGACTCGGCTACACTGGCCACGCTCCAGTTCTTTTCTCATTCTTCTAACTTCTCCCCCAATTCGATTGTGAATACAGCGCGACAGACCTTAGAAGGAAATACCTGACTCCCCGAGGACGAGTTACTGGAGAGGAGGTTTGCGCGGTAGTCCGACATTCTGGGTGGGAAGAGCTAAAACCTTTCACACACATGAGTCGGTAGTTCATTGTTCATAGGGTATGCTTTGGAAAGAGGATCGATCTAAGATGACTTCTGAGCCAAAACTGTAGCAATGATGTGCAGAACTTGAGGGCTGTTGATTTTAAAATTCTAAGACTCACAGAAGTTCCGTCAAACTATTAATCCAAAGGTCGAGTCTAGATTCATTTTCACCTTCAGCTCATGGTCTTGGTATGGAACCCAATCTCATTTCACTTCATGGCATTTCTTTTTGATGCTCAGGGACGAGAATGCTTTAAGTATAGGAGGATGATGAATCTCGAATTCATCACTCTAAATCTCATTTTTTAAGCTCAAAACCCTTAAGATCAACAACATTTCTGCATCTATTCTGCATAATTAGCATCCATGCATGTTTTCATAAGAATGACATTTTAACATAAATTTCTGCACAAAATAAGAAGCCAAAAATCCAAGCCAAAAATGACCTGTAAATATCCTAAGTTCCCAGATTTTTCAACTCATTCATACTAACTCCGAATAAGCCAAAACTATCTCCACTATGTACATATCACTAACAAGAATAAAGGAAAAATAAAAAAAATAACTAACCCAAATAAGTGGACCAAAAACCCAAACCCTAGTTTCAGGATTTCCGAATAAAAAATTCATATCTTCCTCATCCAATGTCCGATTTAATCCTACTCACTTTTGAACTAATATACATTCAATTATCTTCAAAACAAGATCAAGTTCAAGTGAATCGGAGCTCATATGTCAAAGTTGGGTTTTGGACCTCTTTTGTATACTGTATATTTTAGCAATTTTTGACCTAACATTTTATGTATATATTTTATTGATTACTAAAAATCCAAAAAAATAGATTAATGTGTATCTCTGATTTATCATATTTTTTCAGGATTTTTATCTGATCTAAAAATGACATAAAAATTACAAAACCCTAAAATCAAGGTGTTCTATGTACATGGGATACCCCAAAAATACCACTTTGTGCAAATGATCAATTTTGGTTTTGATGTCTTCATGAAAGTTGTAGATCTCATCAAGACGAGCAATTTTTTTTGATCCGAGGTCATTTACTAATTTTTATCGATTTTACAAAATCTTTTATTTTCGAATTTTTTGGTGCTGACATGTGGCAGCACCTGGTGTCGCCACGTGTCAGCTATTTTTTGCATATTTAATATCGTTTTTATTAAAAAATTTAAAAATATAAAAAATAAAAAAATAGTAATTGGATGAGCGTGCGTCGCATGTGCCTCCAAGGCACGTGCTCTGCACGTGCGCCCCCTCCTCCGCCTCCTGTTGCCACTTGGCACGACAGGAGCCGTCCGATCGCGCACGATCGGACGGCGTCTGTACGTAGTCCACCTCGTGCCTCCCCCTTCCAAATCCAGTGCCGCGCCGCCCTTGCGATCGTCGTCAAAATCTCCGATCACGATCTCCTCCTCCCATGATATCCGTCCTCGTCGAATCCCCCGCCACACCACCTTCCTTCTCCGACCATACCTCTACCCTATAAAAGAACCGCCGCCACCCCCTGAAGCAGACATCCACCGCTTGCACAACAGGACGGGGGGGCTGGGGTGACAGGCTGCTCCTCCTCCTGCTCCGGCGATGTCCGAGTCTCACAAGCTCGTTGCAGCTCCGCCCTGTCGACCTGCCAAGCTCCTCTTCGCCATTGAGCCACTACACGTTATCTTCACCGACAACCATGCTACCTCTGATATCACTGCTCCAACTTCGCTACGGTCGACTTTGACCTCCTTCGTCGAGCACCTGCCAGCTATCTCCATCACCTCCACCGCAAGCTTCAACACAACTCCATCCATCGTCCTCGATAACGCTCCACCGCGACTCCGCCACAATCTTCGAGCTTCTCTGACAACAGCTCCGTCGACCCCTCCACAACTCGGCCTTCCTCCGCCTTCATCAGGACAGGCCCAAAGCCCTCCTCCGTCTCTCTCGAGCCGATCGGGCACCATCCCCGAGGCCCCCGCCTCACGTGCGTGGCACGTGGTGGGGAAACTACATCAGCGTACGTCAGCGACCTAGGGGTCACGTGCCGGGCACGTGACCTGCTGGGTCAATTTACAGAGGCGCCCTCCGGGTTCCCCCATATTGTGATTCGGTCTAGAGACCCAAGGAGCACGTGCGCCGCACGTACTTCCTTGGGAATTTAGCACTTCTGCCCCTAGGGCTATTGGTAATTGCTCTTAGGTCCCCCTGTAGTTTTATATTTATTTTTATTTTATTTATTATATTTGCAGTTACACCCTTGTGTTCTCCCGTAATTTTGGACCTCTTCTTTATATTATTTTCTTAATCTAAAAATAGCCTGATGTTAATTAATTCTCTACACTTTGACATATTGTGGGCATTTTTATGATTGATGGTTAATTAATAAATAATTATTTTGCGAAAATTTGCATATTTTGCCCATTTCTTGCTCTGAAATTCATAGTTGATTAACTGTTGCTCTAACAATTCCTGAAAAATCATATATTGTAGAGTTAATTGTGCTTGACATTGTGCCCAAAAAGAATTGCATTTACATGCATAGTTTGCTCTGTAAAAATATTTTGCATAATTCAGTGTTTACTTTTAGTAGGTATTAAATCTCATATTTTCAAGGTTTAGGATTTTTCCTAGATCAATCACCTAGTGATAGATCTTACATAATTTTATCTCTTGAAAATAAGTAGGTTTAATATTTATTATAATTAAATATTTAAATTCATTTTGTTTGCATTTAAAAATCCATAAAAATTTATATTGCGTCCAAAAATTCCAAAAAAAATACAGTGCACTCATTTCATCATATTTTACATTGTGGTCAAATTTAGTATTTTTCGGACACCGTTTGAATGTAGTTCACGTTTTAGTCCCTAAAATAGGCCGAAATTGCATATTGCACCCTTTATTGCATTAAAAATTCCAAAAAAAAGATCGCCTTGAAAACCACACACGATTTTTTATAAGACTAAATTCTAAGTTGTTCCTTTGCCTCGTGATCGACCTTGGGACTTGCCCAAGTAAAATAAACATAAAACCGCATTATTCAAATTGACGAATATTTTGTGCGGTTATTTTCTTGATCATTTCCGATTGCCGCCTAAAACGCACGACATATCTTTTTAACTCGAACGATAAAAACAACTCCTTAACTCGGCATTTTCGGATCCGTCAGAGCTCAAGTTGGACCTTTGAAATTTTAGTGCGGGCGGAACCTTAATGAGAACCGAATTTGAAATCCAACAGCCTTCGAGAATTTCAAAACTCTACTCAAGTCTCCTCAATAGCCAGGTCACTTCAACTTATACACAAACCCTTATGACTATGAATCTGACTCGTACATTGTAAATGATGGTGGCTCTCCCCAACTGAAATGACAAAGAGACTAACTTCTCCAATATGACAACCCAATGATTCCCCAATCCAATAACTCATTCCTCGAGGAGCGAGGTATTCCCTTCTAAGTTCAAGTAGCAACCAGCTCAAGAGGAGGTGGTGTAGAGAAGAATGGACAGTAGCCAGTGTAGCTACCTATCCTAGGATGCAAGACCAATGTAGTCAAGTCATCCAGCTGCAGGCTCACATGATTTGACTTTGAAGTTAAAGCTTGCTTATTGACTATACAAATATATATATATATATACCCTCCAGCAGATATTTTTATTTTTGTACAAGCCTGTCCACTTTTTTTGGAGTTTTTGCTTTTCTATCATTTTGGAATACTATTCACAACAGCATTTACATAAGGATTTTTTCCTCTTGAGCCAGTAGACTATCCCTCTTTTGAAGCTTTACTGTAACCCACACTCTTCTGTCCTCAAAACTCATCATTACCGGATGGGTTGGGGTGCACTTCCCTTCCTAGAGGAGGATAAATGTTTCCACTTATGTGCGTCTCATACCGGCAAATCCATCCCCCTCACCACTCCAACTGAGTTGAGCCATGTGGAAGGTGCATGTGTCCAAGTTAGGTCAATATCAACAAGAGTCGTGCGTGTGCTCCGAAATACTCTACTTAGGCAGTCAAGAATCCATTGAACCAAGTCCCGTGATTCTCAAAGAATTAAGTCAACTAGACCTGAAGTACATCAATTCCAGCTCCTATAAGGTTCTTGTTAATTAGGTAGATTTTAAGGTCCAACCAAGCTGCAATCTTCAAATTTTACTTATACTTGTTCAACAATCAAACTCGATCCGAAAAATGCTAATGCTATGCAAATGCTACGCAGAATGCATAAAATATTTTTGTGACGCAATTTTCAAAGATTTTAAACTTTTTATGGATTTTTGAAAAGATGATGCATATGCATTTTTTGGGTTTTTCAAAAAGATTTTTCTAATGTTTTGGTATTTTTAATTTTTCAAATGTTTTTTGGATTTTTGAAAACAAAAGATTTTGGCCGAAAACTAGGTACACATATTTACATAGGGATGTATATTATATTTACAAGAAGTGGATTTTAAGGATTTACAAAGGTAAGTGGTCAATTTTATAGATATATACATAAAGAATTTTAGTTGAGATGTATATATTCCTCAAACTTATTTGAAAAAGGTTTTATAAACAATTTTTGAAAACTATAGTTCAAAATATTTTTTTACAAACATTTTTTACAAGCATGTACACACATTTGAAAATCATTTTGCAAAGGTTTTTCAAACAATATATATATATATATATATTTGGAATCATTTTTTCAAACCATTTGCAAATCGTTTTTCAAACATTTTTATTTCACACAAACAAATATTTTTTTAAACAAAATGTTTCACAACGGTTGAAAACATGTAACAAATTGTTTTCCAAATAGTTTTCAAAAGATTTTTCACAAAGATTTTCAAACTATTTTTCAAATATTTTGCAAAAAATATTTCCACTTGATTTATCAATCTGTAAATATAAAAAGAATATGAGGAATAATCACATTATTTTATTACGATTTTTAATGAATTTTAATAGTATAATTAGCCAAAATTATTAAGGAAAATACGAAAGCACGAGTTATGGCTAAAGTATATACGGAGTATATACGACCCCTATACTTAGCTTGAGCTATGTCCTCACAGATAAGAGAGAAAAAGAGAAGATATAACTCGTACTGAGTATAGAAAAGTCTAAAGAATAACGAACAAATGAAGGAATGAACGAATGAGAAGTTGACCCCCCCCCATACTTAGGATCAAATAATCCTAAGTATAGCAGACTATACATAAAGCAGGGAGGGTCAAGGGTGGGAATGAACAGATTGTAGTCAGACTGTCTCCCTCTATACTTAGGGTAAGATATCCCTAAGTATAGAAAAAAAGAGGAGACAGTGGAGAGGACAAAAGAATAGAAGAGACCGAGGTGCACACCTTCCTATACTTAGGACAAAGTACATCCTAAGTATAGAAGACTGACAAAAAGGGGTGACACCTTTTAGGATAGAAAAAGAATATAGAAGATGAAAACAAGAAAATAAGAAAATAAGAAAAGAGATCCGAAGATGGAAGAAGATAGAGAGGTATGTATGCATCACTCCCACTATACTTAGGGTAAAAGAAGCCCTAAGTATAGGCAACAACAGGAGTAATGAAACGGAACGACGAATGAAGACTCGGCTCATCCACCCTCCCATACGTAGGACAAAGTACGTCCTAAGCAAGGCACACACGAGAATGGGGTGGATGAACAAATGGGAGGAGAACAGAGGGAAACGAATGAATATACAAGATGTACAAAAGGTCAAGAAGATCGAAAGCAAACCTTCTTACGGGACCGTTGAGGAATGGATCTGGTATGGTGCAAGTCGACATCGAGGTCCTCAGATGACACTAACCGATCAAGGTTGACAGGGTGGAGGTCCTCAGTGGCCATATAGTGTGAAGGCACAGACGGATCAGTGGAAGAAGTACAACTAGGTCCGGCCTTGGGGGACTCGCTGATATCGAAGTAAAATGGGATGAACTCATCATCATCGGAAGAAGTGTAATCAGTGTTGTCTTGTGAGGTCTCGTCCAGGTCAAAACCAAAAGGAATGAACTCATCAGTGGAAGTAGTCGAACTCTATTTGTCCTCTATAATCTCAATCGGATCATCTTTTCCATCAAAAGGCCCGAATTCTCGAATAAAAGCAACCAAATCAAATGCGGCCTTTGTCTCATCAGTGTCTAAGTGAACAGGAACAGACCCATCAGTGAAAGTAGTCGAGTCTTGTCCGTCCTGTCTAGTCTCAGGATCTGCCCTCCGCTCTAGGGTGTCGATCATCTAAATCCCGCAGATGTCATCAACATTCGCCAAGTCCCATAAGAAGGAACTCTGAGGTCCATGCTTTCCAAGTCTTCCTCCTTGAAGAGGAATTCCTGCGTCTTAGTGGAATCCAATAAGAAACAAAATTCTCTGATAGTCTCATCAAGGTCAAGGTCCTCAAGGTCAGCCAAGATAGGTGAAGGTGCATCATGTGCATGTCTCTGGTCAACTGTGGGTGCAGTGATCAACACTTCGCTCTCGTCAATAGGACGGAAGCGAATCTCTCCTGATTCATAGTCAATAACGACCCTCGCGAAGGCGACGAGTGGTCGTACCAAGATGATTGGAGAATGCTCCCCAGTGGAGGTCTCCATGGGCAATATGACAAAATCAACATTGTAGCTCGTGCCTTGAATCGAGATGATGACATTTTCAAGGATACCCTTCGGTCTCTTGATAGATCCATCAGCAAACTGAGCTATCATCTTGGTTTTCTTGAGAGGCGCTAAGTGAAGAGTCTGTACCAGCAGGAAGGGTAATATGTTAATCGAAGCACAACCGTCGAGGAGAGTGTGATTACATGTGAAGTCAGAGATGGTGCAGCTAATGAAAGGTGTGGCAGTGTTCTTTTTCCTAGGAATGGGACAATGTGTGATGGCATGGGAAGTGGCCATGGTCAAGATATGATGCTCAGATCTGCTCCTCCGCTTTCTCTTCTTGGGAAGAGGAGTAGATAAATTGGTCATGGCCTGCTAAAGTGGAGCACGGGTAATCTCATGAATGGTGGCCACCACTTCGGGTTCAGTCAATAATTTTTTAATTTTTGGACCTCCTCCATACAAGGGAGGAAGTCGGAATTAGCATATATACGAGGCATGCCAAGAGCTGTCTGTACATCAGCATCCTCGAGGTCAAAGGTGGGACAGGGTGTGAAAGGTCGTGTGGTCAAATGATCTGGGTCAAGTGCACAAGGGTGGACTCTATGAAAGGTGACTCCAACAGATCAGTCTCGGGTGGATGTAAAGGGAAATGTGAAGGTGGATGTGGATAAAATTCTGAGGTCTGATAATGTGGCTGAGGAGGATATGTACAAAAGTCAGGAGAAAAGTCCTCCTGAAAAAAGAGAGGTGGACCGGCTGAAGTGAACGAGGGATCCTCAAAGTCTATATAAAATACGCTCCAGTCGGCCATCTCGAAACAAGAAGAAAATGATAGTCGGGAGAACATGATGGTCAAGTCAAGAGGGGTGAGAAAAATGCGCAAATGTGCAGAGGCGATCTAGAATACACACACGTAGTCACAAGCAAACTCACACAAAATAAACCTTCAATTCACCTACTCAACTCGGTAGAGACCGAAAAGTCGGTCTTTTTATCTTGTCTATTTTAGAGTTAGGTGAGAAGTTCAAAAGGTGCACAAACACTTAGGGGCTGAATGGGATTTTGGCACTAATCCTTAGTATGTGCGCGAGCAGGTAAAATCAAAGACAATGAGGGGATTACTCGCCCAATGCAAGATTTTTCTTTTTTTGGTCTTTTTTAAGGTCGAGTTATGTCAACAGTCCCAATTTTATTGGTTATCACTTTTTTTTAGATTTTTAATGAGAATGCACGAGCCTATCGAGGAGTCAATTCCTTTAAGCACCTAGGTTGGCAAAATCAGAGGGAGAGATGGAAAAGCAATGCAAGCGACAAAATAATGATGAATGCTAAAGTGTAAATGCTCACCTTGCCTCTAGCACTCTACATGCAAAGATGCTTAGCAGAATTGAAACCTATCTATATGCGAATGCAAACCAATGAAATCACCCTAAGTTTCAAAAATTGTTATTAGCGTAAAGAACCAAAGCTAATGACTTAGAATGGAACCGAAGTGTCCGGTCTTGGAGTCTCCTCGATGCCCACCACAATGGATCCTGCAAGCGTTGTATGGATAACTCTCGCAGCGCGGTGGTTCTGAGACTAAGTGAGAAGCAGTTTAAAATTTGACTAAGTCCAAACAAATCTATATGAGCATGCAATGGTATTATGTGTTTTCCCTTAATCTATCGCAAGCAATCCTAAAACTAAGGGCTCAATCACACAAAATAAAGAAAACAAAACCGAGAAACAAAGGGAAAAATGCGAAGAAAACCGACAAAACCACGATGAGCCCCCAAGTGAACAGACACATGGAAATTGGGCTCGAATGTCCAAAGTCCAGGGTACCTGTATTATTACAAATAATAGATCTCTCTTTCACAGAAATTACACAAGTAAAATAAAATACTCAAATATGCAACTTTCTTCTCAAGTCCTCCCCGCCTCCTTCAATCCTAGGTCATAAGTCTCACACCGCCTTCACGTAGGTGCACGAGCACCTTGAGTAGAGCGCCTCCCTCAATCTGCGGTTCCTCGCACAAAATCAACAAGAGAGGATGATTAGACAAGTCAAACAATTATATCAAATAAATGAGCAAAATATAGACAAATATCACAATCAAGCAAAAAGACGATCTATATGTCGCTGCTCCCCGGCAACGACGCCCTTTTTATCCCAAAAATCGTGAGGTCGTGTTAATTCACAAGGCGAATCAATAGTATTTAGGTGACCTCATATGAAATCCGGATTAAAACAACAATTAACCCACAACAAATAAATCAAGCAATGAAAGTAATTGTGCGGAGTTAAAATTTAATATAACTCTACAACAAAGATGTGTATAGGTGCAAGTAATGTACAGCGTCGAACACAAAAAGCAAGTAGGTGGATCGGGGCAATCAAGCTCAAAAATGAATGTGATCAATTTGTCTATAAGTGCTATTTTTTGTGGATTTTTTATTTTATATTTTTACTTAGATTTTTTATTATATATTTTATATATTGATTTTAAATTTTTGATTTTGGTATTTTCTTTTTATATTTTTATATTTTCTTTTTCTAAAAGGATATAAAACTATATAAGGAGTATATAGACAACATAGATAAGAGAGAGATAAAAATAGGCAAAAATTCAAAATATAGGAATTAAAATGTTTTTGTGCTTTTTATATTTTTCTAATGTTTTTGTGATATTTTTGTATTTTTGCTAATTTTTTGGTATTTTAAAGTCAAAAATACTCAAAACAGTGAATAAAATAAATAACAAAAATTAAAATGGAGATGAAAAATATCAGACAGTAACAAACATTCTCCAAATTAACTTTAGAATAAAGATAATAATACAAATAAAATTCAGGAACAAAAATTATATCTTTAGGTTTTTTATGGATTTTATATATTTTTATACAAAATTTTAGTGTTTTTCGATTTTTATGAGTTTTCTTTTATATTTTTTTAGTGATTTTTGGTCTGAAGCTAAAACAAGTATAAACAGAAAATATATTTTTTTGAGAATTTTCCAAAAATGTTTTATCATTTTTATGTATTTTCTAATGCAAACAGTGATGAAAATGCATATTTTTGAATTCTTAGAAATAATAAAATGATGCAAAAATGTAAAATAAAAATATGGTGTGATTGTGCAATACAACAGACATGCAATGATATTTTTTAGATTTTTTAGAGATTTGTAGATGCACGAAATAAATAGAGACAACAAAGAAACTACACTATTAACAAGGGCATATTTGCAAATAGTTAAAAGTGCGAGGGCCAAAGTGCAATTTTCCCACAAAATTATAACTAATAAAAATAATTTAGGACCCATCACAAATAATCAAAAGCCTAAGGTTATATTTGCAAAAATGCCAAAGCTACGTGCGTGGACACACGTGCCAGGCAAGGATCTATACGCAATTTTCCCAAACCTTGGGGCTAAAATGCAAAATATCCAGAAATAATGTAACTGCAATAAATATTTCCTAGACTGATTCGAAACACAAAAAGGAATGGGTCCCGCGCAAAATTTCCACGCCCCACGTGCGCCAGGCACGTGAGGTGACGCGGACAGGGACCTCATTGTAATGTAGCAAAGTTAGGGGGGAGGATATGCAAATAGTACAAAAGTTTTTAAACAACAAAGGAAAGTTTGTAAACTAAATATTAAGATGCAAAAAGAAGTTGGGTGGCGATGCAAAATACCCAGCGGGCTGCGGATCGGACGGCAGAGGAGATGTCACTTAAACACGTGGCACGATCCGGGCGGCTGATAACAGTTCGCGATCCAACGATCACGATCAGATGAGCATCGACGATCGAACGATGCAGGCTTTGCGAGATCCGACGACTGTTGTACACCTGGAGCATCGGCCTCGACCAACAGCAGATGGTTGATCGCGGAGAATAGGGGAGAAGGCCGACGAAGATGAACTTCCCCGTCCTCCTCCTCTCTCCTCCAATGACAATGGAAGCTCAAAGGTGGCCGAGGAGACTCCTGGGGAGGTCCTATGTGTGTTGGCGGTGGCAAAAAGCTACGGTGGTACCCGGAGTTCCCCCAAGAGGAAGTAGCATGAAGCTCCTAGCTGCTCTGGCGGACCTTCAAAATTGCCTCCAGACGCGCTTGAAGTGGCTAGACCTGCACAAAAAAAAGTTAAGAGGGCCACGGGCAAACTGCCACGACCCTCCAACGAGCGTGGAATGCTGAGATGGGGCGACGTGGTAAAAATGGATGGTGACCCGAGCGAAACTCCGATGAGAATGGTGGCGAGATGATTGATTGGATAAAAGCGTGAACGGGGTGTGGGGATTTGATCCTAAGACTACGGTGAATGAAGAAATGCAAGAAAAACCAAGAAAAATGCACCTCGAAGGCCAGTAGTGCTTGAGATAAGTACCTCATGGCTGTCGGCCAGAGATGGGGTGGAACGCCGCCCTACTTCCTCGCCAGGCCTCTCCTGAAGGAGCTGAAGATCCTCTGTTACCGGCATCAATCCAAAGCTCCAATGCTAGGGCAAACTCGGTCGAAAAGGGGGTTCGAGAATGGAAGGAAGTGTTGGAGGGTTTTTAAACGAGGTGCGTGACGGTGTGAAAATGCTTCAATGTACCTACGATTAGAAGAAGGGCTCGAGTATAAAACTCGCCACGATGTTAGGTACACAAAAAAATGGAGTATGAGTGGATTTTCCTTCGATTTGGTGAGGGAAGAAGGAGGTACTCTGGCCACCATATGTGATCGAAAATGGAGGGGGTTGCGTGGGAGAATACGCAGAGTAGCGGAGGATGGCGATGGTGAAATGTAGGCCGCGTCGAGGAGGATGAATGAAAGTTGAAGATGATTGGTTGTTACACTACAACAAGAAGAAATACTAAATCTAAAAGTTACCTACAAGAAGACAAACATAGCATGTGAAGGTAGTCACCTATGGGGATCGATTCTCCGATGAGAATGATCGGTCATGGCCTCGATTCCGGCGGAGAAGAGGCTTGACAAGCTAAGAGCTTGTGATACAATGGAGCAAGAAAACCAAGGGATCACGCTAAAGAATCCTCCCTTCGTCTTGGCTTCGTCTCCAACCTTCACTCTGTCACAATGGAGGTGGGAGCTAGAATGAAGGCTCCATTGATGGATGACTTCAAAATGGGAGTTGAAGCTCTTTTATTTGGTGGAGGAATAGACGTATCCATTTTATATAGTTTTTAGCATTTGTATTCGTTTTAAAAATGATATTTTGATATCTGTGAATTGTTGTGAATCGTTGGAAATTAGAAAAACTATAAACCCAATAGGTTGGCGCCAAATATTCCACCCCAAAAATCATATTTGGACCAGACCTCAACTATATCAATTGTACTTGAACAATAGATAATCCTAATCGATGATAACATTGTTGTTCCCATTGCTACTTTAGGATTGTACGTGAGACCTCATCTTCATATGACTCTTTTATGGTCACAAATAAATGTAAGAACTCATTCAATATTAACATGAATTTTCGTATCCATTCATTGGATAGAATGAATATAACAAAAGCATATCAAAGAGTTTCAAATTAGACCGATGAAGTTTTGTCCGCTAGAATAACAAATAAAAAATGCTTAGGATTCAAGGCATATCCACAGCAAACATCTATATTCGTATGCGTATATCGATTTTCATATATAAATATACTTGTAGGTTTATTTTTATCCATACATAACATAATTGTATACCCTTTTCACCATATTTGGTATAATTATTATGATATAATCATATTTAGTATATTAGATCATGTGTATTCCATCCAATACATGTAAAATTAAGCTAGTTTTATAGAGTACTTCTGATATTATTAGTTTGCAATTAGCATCCATTTTACATTTGTATCCATGTTATCAGGATATGGTAACATCTTTTTCATCCTTCTATATCCATATTCGTATTCGTATTTAAAAATAGATAAGGATACGATAGCACCTATATCCTTATCCGTTTGTTTGCATCCCTACAAATCTATAAATGTTTTACTGACACCACATTCAGGGATAGAGCGAGACACTTTTTATAAAGGGGACACAAACTAAAAGAATCATTTATATGTTGACTATTCTATTACCAACTGACAAGTAGAGTAATTATGATGCTGTAAGAAATGAAATAATTTAATTGAACTTCCTTATTTTTAGCTTTACGCAAATTTTTAGCATTACGCAAATGAGACACATGTAAGACATTTGAGCTTCCTTTTTTGGAAAACCGCTTCATTCTAATTACACACACATATATAATTATGAACATCGTATAAATCAAAAACTCATGAACTCAAAATAAATCAAGTGTGTCGATGGATTTTTTAGCATGCAACAACAAAAGTTACATTGCTAGAAGCCAGCTAAATTTTATTGGTAAATGTTGTGGTAAATTTTCATTTCCACAAGTCAGGTATATGTTGTGGTAAGGTAACATTTTCTTTTTTAAATTAAGTTAAATATAGATGCTATTAGCTTAATATATAGTGTAGAAGTACTTTCTATTAAGGATTTTATCAATTGTGCCCCTTAGAGATATTGTAATTTTAGCTATGCCCCTCCCTTTTGGTAATATCAGTTGTGCCCCGACTTCTTGTCGTTCTATAACTTTTGCCACTCCGTTACTTTAGCTGTCAGTAATTTGAACTTAACCATGGTTTTCTCCAACCATGATATAGTTAAGAGGAACATATCCATAAAAAAAGATGGCATCCCCTTTCCCTCTTCCACCCTCCTCCTCACCCTTCAACCCCTCCTTCTCCGACCACCACCTCCTCGATCTCCTTCTCCTCCATCGTTCACCATCAACATCAGCATGTTGAGGACGAGACCGTGGGTTCTCGAGGATGAGACCGACCACCTCCTCTTCATCTTCCTCCTTTACAGGTTCTTCACAACTACAATAGAGTGGAGGGGCTCAGTGGATTGGGCAAGAGGGGCTGGATTGGGAGGAGGTGGTGGTCGGTGGAGGAAAGGAGGGGCATGATGGGGGCGGAGGGGCAGAGGAGGAGGGAAGACGAGGTAGGTGAGGGGGAGGCACTGGGGCAGTGGAAGAAGTTCGGGGTAGGAGGGTGACCTAAGGGCGGGGGAGGAGGCGAAGCAGGGGGAAGGGATGGCGTGGGGCGGAGGGGGCAGGGGGAGAAGCTCAGGACTGGGGGGCGACTTGGAGGTGGGGGAGGAGGCAAGGCAGGGGGAGGCGCAGGGTGAGGGGGAGTCGTAGGGGCAAGGGTGGAGCATTGGGTCGGGCCAGCTTGTACCCGACCCTGACCTGACTCGTAAAATCCAGGGATCAACCTAAACCCGATGTATATATGTGTCGGAACCAAGCCCTCATATTTCAAAAATATTATGCTCGGGACGGGCCGGGCCCGAACCTGAAGACAAATGGGCCGGAGGCGGGCCCGGGCCCTCATATTTCAAAATATCATGTTACAACCAAATTAGAGGACATGGATTTATAGACACAATACATCCAAAATCTCCTTTGTCCATGAATAGTAATATTATATCATGACAATACATCCAATATTCATGTATTTTGAATTAATTATATTCATAACAATAAATTGGAATCAAAGTGCGACTTCATAGAATTAAAATGGGTACGATCTAAGCCCGGCTCAAACCCAAGGATATGGGGAAATCCTCAAGCACATCAGGAAAGCATGAGGATCATGATGAAGCCACATTTCATCATCTTTATTATATCATTTTGGCCTCAAAAACCCTAGCAAATGCGTGTAAATACCCTTAATTAGAGCATCTTAGCATTCATGCATGTGCATGTAAATAGTGTATAAAATACTGTAATTAAATTCAAAATTATAGAATACATAAAAAAAGAAAAATAATAAAATAGTGTAAATATTTTAGGACCCGAAACCCCGAGACCTAGGCACCTAGATGAATAGGTCGACAAGGAATAAAATAGGGGGAGATAAGGGTCAAAATACAATACAAATTCCTTTTATTTTATTCATTCCTTATTCATTTTGGGACCTATTTTTGGTTACACTTTTTATATCTCAAATAAAGAAACTTTGTACATGAAAGTTGTAGATAATTAAATATAGAAAAATACAAAATTGATTTCACACAAAAATATTGTACAGATAAAAAGATATGATCTGAATAAGATTCCAGAACTCCAACTTCCCAGACCCGTATCTTGCAAATAAAAACTCGAAATGTGCCAAACTCACCTTTAATTGTATATAGCATAATAATCTATTTAATGGAGGTGGTTTCGTATTTTTCAGAGCTACGGTTTGAAAGTTGAGTTTTGGACCCCACTAGTATACTTGTAAAGATTAAAATATTCAATTTATTATTTATTCATTATTTTTGTATTTTTATATATTTTGTAATGTTGTAAATATTACTTATAATATATTTGTATATTAAAATCAGAATAAAAACATTAATAAAATACAAAATAAAATACTTGTATACCATATACATAGGTATAATACCTATACTTATACTTGTACATTCAATACTTATATTTTATTAAGTGCACAAAATACATCAGAAAAATAAAATAAAAATATAATTAAGTGTATAAAACTACTTTTATAAATTTATAAAATAATAAAAAATAATAATAAAATTAAATACACAAAATAAAAATAAAATATTAAAATATACAAATAATATACCTATAAAGGCTAAAATAGGTAACTTGTAATTATTAACCTCTAAAAAATAAATAAAAATTACCATAAAATAATTTATAAAATTACAAACATTTTTTATTTTATAACTTAAAATTAAATAAATCATTTTCTATTTTAAAATGATTTAATACAAGTTTTTTCTCAGGAATTTTCCTGGTTGGTCCACGTGGACCAACCAGGGGGCCAGAAGAGTTGACCTCGGGTCAACTCTCTGACCCTAGGTCCTGTAGGCTGTCAGAACTAGTTTTGACCCATTTTCAAGGTTTTTTGGGGGCCACGTCTTTCACCATCTCGTGTCGCTTCCTTTTTGGAAGTTTTTCCTCGATTAGTGATCATACACGCCCAAGGTTCTCCTTGGGCTGTGGATCATTGAATCGAGCTGCGCAACTCGATTTTTGAGACGCTCGACCATCATTCAAAATTGAGCCCCCTTCTTCCTTCTCCTCTTTATACCGGTTTTGGAGAGCCTCTGAGCTCCGAGTGCAGCAAGGTTGAAACTCCTGTGATAGGGGAGGATTTCGGTACCCTCGTCGAGGTGCGGCGAGGCTCGACGGCCGCGTTCCACCATCTCTGACGGTTGCGCCGCCGTGAGGTACTACCTTGGGCTCCCATCCCTTGAGGTTTGTTTTTCTTCTTTTTTTTTGCTTTATTATCTTTGTAGTAGCTGTAGGAACCACTTGCTTCCATCATTTTCCGATCGACACCCCCATAGTCGCCTTGACTGTTTGCCTCGCCGGAGCTAGCTCTAGCGAGCTTCTCCCTCATCGCCTTCCGCCTTTTCCCGCTGCTAGGTGGGGCGGGGCATTTTTCCCTCGCCCCCCTTGACTTTTTGGTGCAGGTCCTTGGGCTTTGAAGACCACCTGAGGCTTTGTCGAGGTCGGCTGGAGGTACCTGGAGCTCTCTACCTTCCCCGACGTTGTGGGAGAGCTCCGGTGACCCCCAGCCTTCTCTGAGGTCTCCACCGCATTTGGGATCCCTGCAGGAGTGATACAGGGCGTTTTTGAGCTGAAAGGAACGTCGGAGGTGAACGGACGAGCCCGGGGAACCTCGCCCCAGGCGGAGCTCCTCCCAATTCGTCGTCCAGCCTTCGGAGCCGTTGATCTTGCCCTTGTTCTTGGCGGAGCGCAGCGTCCGTTGGATCAGATCACGCCTCGGCCATCAGATCATTCCATCTAATTTCGGTCGTTGGCAACGAAGGGGTACGGGCCGTCACGATCACGACACATGTCTAAGTGAGCCTTCATCTGCCGTCGGATCGTCAAAGCTTTGGGGCATTTTGCGATAACCAGCCCGAGCATTTTTTGTATTTCATAAAAAGTACATAATCATTCATTTGCCCTTTTATTTATTTTGCGATCTTTGCGTAAAGACACCTCAGATTTTGTAATATTACATTTTGGTCCCCGCCAGGTCACATGCGCTAAGCACGTGACTTGGCAATTTTGCAAAGGGGCCCCGGGTTGTTCTCGTATTTTGTTGTAGTCCTAAAACTTCAACCTGCAGTTATAATATTTTGGACAAATAGCAATTTAGCCCTCAAACTTTTGATAATTGCACATTCGTCCCTGCCAGGTCACGTGTCCCGTGCACGTGACCTTGGTAACTTTGTAGGGAAGGGCTTGAAGGTTTTAATATTTATGTTCAGTCCATTGATATTTTAATGAGGTTGTATGTTTTTGGATAAATTGCAGAAAAGCCCATGAATTTTTGTCTATTTACAAAAATACCCATGCCAGGCCTTTTATTTTTGTATGCTTTGTCTATTTATTGCATGCATTTCTAATACCCCAAAAATTCCACAAAAATCATCTTAGACTCCTGTTTAGTTGCATATTCACGCCATATTTTTGCATTTCATTTTTGTTGCATTTAAATATTTATTAAAAATAAAAAACATGCATTTTAGCTATTGTTTGCATTAGAAAATATCGAAAAAATATCAAAACACCTTGAAAAATTCCAAAAAAAATTACCTAAGGTCTAATTTAGTATATTCTAGTGTAGTCCAAAAATCACTAAAAATTTCAAAACAAAAACCTTAAAAATTAGAAAACACCTAAAAACTTCATAAAAATATAAAAAATCCTAGAAAAACCCTAAAAATGTAAACTCGGTTTCTGTAGTTTCTCTATTTTATTGTCTTTACTTTAAAATTAATTTGGGAAAATTTTGTTATTGTTTACTATTTTTCATTCTCATTTTAATTTCGGCCATCATTGTTGTTCATTATTTTCTTGTATTTTCACTTTTAAAATACCAAAAACATTCTGAAAAATCCCCAAAAATCACAAAAACAGTAGAAAATTATAAAAAGACCAAAAACATTTTATTCCCTGATTTTTGAGCTTTTTCCCTATTTTTATAAATACTCTACTTCTCTCTTCCTTATATTGTACATATATTCTCTTATTGAAAAAGAAAATACAAAAATATAAAATATAAAAACAAAATATAAAATTAGAAAATTAAAAAACCAAAATACAAAATTAAAAATTAAAAACAAAATAAAAAAAATCAAAAATCAAAAACCCACAAAAAATTTACATAATTGTAGACACATAATCACATCACAATTTTTTGCATTATTGCTTGATCTATCCTGCCTTGCTCCCTGAGTTCGACACTATACACATACTTACACTATACACCTGTTTGTAGAGTTAAAATAAATTTGACTCCACATCTTGTTTTACATTGTTTTATCATTATTGTGGGTTCATTGTTGATTAAATACGGATTTTTAGCGGTCACCACAACGACTTTTGTGTTCCCGCCTTGTGTGGAATACACGACCGTTGGAAATTTGGGTTTATCAAATGGCGCCGTTGCCGGGGAGCAACATCGCACAGTTCAGCTTTTTGTTTGTGATTGTGATTGCTTGTCTCTTTCGCAGCTTTTAATTCTGCTTGTTTTATTATTTTGATATATCTTGTTGAATTGTCTATCCACTCTCCTTGCTTGGATTTTGTGCGAGGTACGCGGATCGAGGGAGGAGCTCTTTTCCAGGAGCACCTGCCCACCCACGTGAGGCGACTTGACTTAGCACGAAGGCAGGCTCACAGAGAATTTTGAAGACATTTCTATTGCATTTATTTACTTGTGTAATTTTGTGAGAGAGAGACCACTTTATTATTGTAGTAATACAGGTACCCCCGAACTTTGGACTCTTGAGCCTATTTTCCAAGTGTTTGTACACTTGGGGGCTCACCGCGGATTTTTGTCGGCTTTTCATCGCCTTTTTCATTTTTGTTTTCTGGTTTTGTTTTCCTTTCCTTGTGTGATTGAGCCCTTAGTTTTAGGATTATCTGCGATAGATTAAGACCAAACACCTAATATATTTGCATGTACCTATAGACTCGTTTGGACTTAGTCAAATTTAAACAGTCGCCTCATCATCTTCAAGCCTACGTGCTGCGAGCCCACCCTGTCAAGCGCTACTCCTGAACTCGATGTGTCGCGAAGAGGAGGGGTGAGCCTAGACCGGACTCTTGGATTGAGGATTGATGACCAACTTGTGGTTCTTCACGCTAATAGCAATTTCTGAACTTAGGGTGATTTCATCGGCTTTGCATTTGCATATAGATAGGTTTCAATTCTACTGAGCATCTTTGCATGTAGAGTGCTGGAGGCAAGGTGAGCATTTACGCTTTAGCATACATCATCGTTTTGCCGCTTGCATTGCTTTTCCGCCTCTCTACCTCTATTTTTGATCACCTAGGTGCTAAGTAAAATTGACTCCTCGTTAGGCTCGTGCATTTCTTATTAAAAATCCAAAAAAAGTTATAACCAATAAAATTTGGATTGTTAATATTACTTGACCCTAAAAATTGATTAAAAAGAAAAATCTTGTATTGGGGCGAGTAATCCCCTCATTGTCTTCGCTTTTACTTGCTCGCGCACATATTAAGGATTAGTGCCAAAATCCCATTCTCAACCCCTAAGTGTTTGAGCAATTCTTGACTTCTCACCTAACTCTAAAACAGACAAGATAAAAAGACCGCATTTTTGCTCTCTACCGAGTTGAGTAGCTGAATTGAGGGTTTGTATTGTGTGAGTTTGCTTGTGGTTGTTTATAGACAATGGGTGGAAGTGGGAGATCAAGAGGGATATCGGTAACAGATTAAGTGAAGAAGATGGTCTGCTAAAAAAAGGCTACACCTGCAGATATCTAATAGCGACGTCCAATTGGATCATAGCACATGTAACCTTTTTGAGTACGAGAATAACGAAGAAAAACACATTTAATAGCACGAGGAGGGAGTTTGTCAGAAGCGTGAAAGTAATGAACAAATGCAACACATCCAAAAATTCGTAAGGGTAGAGGAAAATGTAGCTCAGTTGGGTAGAGCAGAGAGAAGGGGGTGGATCCATTTAGGTATGGAAATGGAACCCTGTTGACAAGATGGACAACAGTTAAAACAACATCCCCCAATAGGTTTTGGGAACTTTCATCTGGGTGAGGAGGGATCGGGCTATATTTAAAAGGTGTCTGAGTTTCCTTTCGGCTACTCCGTTTTGTTGCGATGTGTAATGACATGATGTTTGGTGAATGGTGCCCTGGGATGCAAAGAAGTTGGTTAGATCATGTTGAGTGAATTCCAAAGCGTTATCTGTGTGAAAAATTAGAACACCAGAGGATAAGATATTTTTGACATAATGGAAGAAATTCTTAATAATGTTGCTAATCTCCGATCGTTCTTTTAGCAGATAAACCCAAAATGATCGACTATAGTCATCGACAAAAACAACAAAGTATTTATGTCCACTCAGGGTACGGACCGGACATGGTCCCCAAATATCACAATGGACTAAAGAAAAAGAATTTTTGCAGCGAGGTTCAGAACAAGCAAGGAAGGACGCTCGATGATGTTTCCCAAACTGACACGCCTCGCACTCAAAGGACTTGAGTGTAGCAAGCTCGGGGAACACTAAAGAGAGAGCTTTGGCAGATGGATGACCGAGACGAAGATGCGAAAGAAAGGGATCAGCGGAAATAGATGTAGCGCCAACAAAACCAGAATCAGAGGGGATATCAAGATAATATAGGTCGTTCTTCTCATATCCCCCACCAAAATTCTGTCTCGTTCGGATGTCCTGAAAATAACAACAGAACTCATCAAAAATCACATGACAGTTATGTTCCTGGCATAACTTTTGAACATATAAGAGACTAAGCGGAAAATCAGGAGCACAACGTACATCCGTGCGTCGAAGTTTGGATGAAAACTCCATAGTCCCCACACTAGTGATAAGGGAATGTGCTCCATTGACAACCCGAATAGTCCTCACAACAGAAGACGGATGTGCATAGGTGAGAAGACTACCTTCTCCCGTCAGATGAGTAGAGGCACCAGAGTTAATGATCCATGCAGGGCTGGATGCAGAGGCAACATTGGCAAGTGTACCTGAAGTAGTGGCTAGACTCGCAGTAGGAGCAAACGTACTAGTGAACTGGCAAAATTTTGTAGAAGCTGACATAGACAAGCATATTCAGATGCAGTGAAGGATGTCTGACTATCACCAGATGATTGTTCTGGCGAGGTATCTGTATTATCATATGGGCCTTCGTATGAGGTAGCCCCATAAGCACTGTTGGCATTAGCAGGCATGCCAAACTTCGCCCAACAACGTTCAGAAGGATGATTCTAGCGTCCGCAGTGAGTGCATGCTGGATAGCAGGCGGTGGCAGGATCCCGTCTACGTCTACGTCCGAAGTCACATCCTCGTCCAACCTCAAGGCCACGACCACGACCAAAGTCATGATTGCATCCTCCTTGGTAGTTAGGTCGTCCTCTAGCAAAATGTGCAGTAGTCTCCGTAGATAGCTGAGGAGAGGGAGAATCAAGTTCCTGTAGTCGACCATATATCATCTCTAGAGTAGGTAGCGCATCAGTAGTTAGAAATTGGTCCTTCACAATCTTGTATCGCGGATGTAATCCTGACAAGAAACGATACACTTGCCATTCTGCACGCTCACCTATCTTCTTATCACAACAAGCAGGCTGAAAGATAAGAAGTTCCTCAAACAGGCCGGTGATGAGCATGTAGTAATCGACCAAGGATGTATCTCCCTAATTTACAGACCAAATCCGTGCGTAGATATCTGAGAGCCTGGACTTAGTTGTCTTTTGAGAGTAGGTGTTCTCAAGGCTCTCCCACTGTCCCACATAGCCTTTGTCGTATCCTTGTAAAGAAGATTTGATGCAATATTTGGATCAACGATGTTCGTCATCCAAGTAATCACTTGGCAGTTGTCTACGTACCAGGTATCGTAGTCTTTGTCCATCTCCTTGGGCGGATCTTTTGTGAGAACATGATAGACCTTGGTTCTATTTCATCTCTTCAACAAGTTTAGTAATGAGCATAATGGCTCTATTGTTCCGATGGAGAGAAGAACCTATGATTAGCTTTTCGGGAAATTTCCAAACGGTTCTTTCACTGACCACCAATAAACACCTTGAAGGATCTGGACCATAATACATAGTTCTTATAGCCTTTTAGCTTTATAAAGGTACCATGTACCATCACAGAAGAAGTCAGGTACATGGGCTTGGGCTCTGTAGATGCCATGATGGTTGAGTAGGTCAAGAAAAAGTCACCTAGTTAGTTCTTGTAGTCTTATTCAAGCATCACAGAGACCTAGTTCGATTAGGTAATCGGCATCAAGTGATGATACCTTAGGTGATCGACAAAGGAGAGAGAGGTAGTTGATGCGGGAGCAGCGCGAGGCGTCTGGGACGACATTGACGACCTAGGGCAGCGCATGAAGCATAGGATGGCATCTGCCAGCGCTGGAAGGTACCTGGGGCGCGAGCGGAGGCGCAGGGCACCTGGGATGGCACGGGCGAGCGTCTGTGGCGGTGCTAGGCTGCCTGGAGCAGCAAGCGGTGGCGTGGGTTGCGCTGCAGGCACTTGGAGTCATCGCAGGTAGGCGGTGGCTGCTTAGGGAGGACTTGGGGCTAGCATTAGCAGAGGGATTTAGGTCAGAACACCAGTCTAGTATCGCTGCTCTGATACCATGTGGAAAAAAATGAAAGAATAGAAAGGCTTGCTTTATTCTAGAGTTCTAGGGGTCCTTATATAGGACAAAACCCTAAAGAGTTCAAAGGAGAAAATATATAAATGTCTCATTGAATATCCTGCCATATAAGATATTCTCTTAACATATACTTCTACCACATAGCATATTCTCTTAACATATACTCCTGTTACATAGAATATTCTCTTAACATATACTCCTGCCATATAGAATATTCTTTTAACATATATACTCCTAACAGATCTAATATACCAAAGGCTTCTAAGCATCCTTCAAATTAGGTCTATCTATCCTCCTCTGATTATACTCGCCACTTCAAATCTAAATCTATGGATTCCACGTATGACTACTAGATGTTTGCTTGTTTAGCCACCAATACATGTATTATGTTAGTGATGTGTTTATATTTATCCTATTTTCATTGTAACCCCTCTAGACAATATTTATGTATTTTTCCACTTATGAGCTCTCTAGGGTTCGTCCTATACAAGGACCTATAGACCTCCTCAATAAAACATCTCATTGTGTTCTCTCTTCATTTTCCACATGGTATCATAGCAATATTACTAGACCAATGTTTTGACCTAGATTCCATTGCCACCACCAACCTCTCGTCACACATCTGCAAAGAAGCCCTTGTGAATGGCCCTTCCAGCAACTCAAACCCCGCGCAAGGGGACTTGGCTTCCGCTAGGAGGACTTGCTCCTACACAAGGCACCAACGATGCTCCAGCACCTCTGTTAGAAGGTCTTATGTCTTCCCAAGGCACGGGCAATGCCCTAGAAACCTTCTCGAGGAGGTTCTGCTCCTCCGCCAGGAGCCTTCATGTATTGCCTAAGCACTAATCTTGCCCCAGCTCCTCGGCCAGGAGCCTTTACTCATTGCCAAGGCACCAACGGTGCTCCAACACATCTGCCAGGAGGTTTCGACCCTCCACCAAGGGGTTGTGTGCCTCTCCAAGGAAACCATGTTGACCTAGAACCTCCGTCAGGAGGTCCTTAACATCCTCCTGGGCTACAATGGCCCATGCTGAGGAAATCTATGGGATTCCAACCATGATTTGCTGCTTATGAAGCCCAAGGAATACTTGAAAAGGTAACCTAGGTCACCCTCATGCTTGATTAAGAGAACAAATATCTTCTAGGTCAGCTTTCATGACCTACATGATCACCATGACATCCATCGAGACCAAGCCCGTGTAACCGACTTCTTTTGTGATGGTACAAGACACTTCTATCAAATTAAAAGGCATAGAGAACTATGTGATGTGGTCTCGATCCTTCAAGGTATTCATTGGGGGTCAATGCAAGAATTATTTTCTTACCAAGGATCTGCTCAAGGAGACAGACAAGGACTATGACACCTGGTATGTTGACAATTGCCAGGTTATCATTTGGATGACCAACAACGTCGATCCAAATATTGTGGTAAATCTCCTCAATAAGAATAATACACAGATGTGGGAGAATCTTGAGCATACATACTCTCAGAAGACAATCAAGTCTCAAGACTCTGCTATGTTCTTACCAAGGATCTGCCCAAGGAGACGGACAAGGACAATAACACCTGGTATGATGATAATTGCCATATTATCATTTGAATGACTAACAACGTCGATCGAAATATTGTGGTAAATCTCCTCGACAAGGATACTACAAAGGCGATGTGGGAGAATCTTGAGCATGCATACTCTTAGAAGACTACCAAGTTTCGAGACTCTGATATATACATGTGGATCTGGTCCACAACTCGGGGAGATTTGAGTCTTTTCCAGTACTACAGGATGCTCACTAGACTGTTTGAGGAGCTTCTCATTTTCCAGCCAGCATATTGTGATTAACAAGTCGGAGAGCGTGTTGAATGGCAGGTCCATCGATTTCTTTCTGGACTGCATCCATGATACAAGCCCGTGAAGGACCAGTTTCTGACGGTTGATACATTGCCCATCATTGAGACCATCTTTGAACATCTGCAGGAACTTGAGACACATGTTAAGCATCCTCCCACCATGTCATCTACGGAGACTACAACCCACTATGCATTGTCAGGGAACAGAGGACGATCTTGTCCAAGGGGGGCGCCTGGTGCCCTTGAGGGCGGTGTTATCCGCCATGCCGGTGTACTTCTCCTCCACGCGGCTCATGCCTGCGGGGATCAGGAGGAGGTTGGAGGGCTTGATGAGAAGGTTCTTATGGGGAAGAAATGAGCAGGGCGCGGGGATACACCTGGTTAGCTGGGAGGAGGTCACTTTGCGGAAGGACGGCAATATCGGTATCTGTCGGTTGGGCGAGCTAAACGAGGTGCTTTTGATGAAGTGGGTGGCCAGAGTCTGGGGTGCAGGTGAGGACCTTCGTTGCACTCTACTTAGGCGTATCTACGGGGTCGATGTTGCGGCTCCTAAGGCGACGGCGGCGATTGGTTTACGCGGGCGGAGACCCTCTCCCTTCTGGAGGGCGTCCTCTCGCTCTCCCAGAGCTTCCTGATGCTTTTCAGGCCGGTGTTGGGTAATGGGTTGCGGTTCGCTTTCTGGAGTGATGACTGGACGGACGGGAGAGCGCTAACCTTGCGCTTCCCTCGTCTCTTTGCTTTGGCGGCTGACAAGGAGGTTAGGGTTGCGTCCTGCTGGGTGGACGACAACTGGATGCCGACTTTTCAATCGGGACTCTCTGACCAGCGCATGGAGGAATTCTTACAGTTACTGGACGCGCTTCGGGATGTCCCAGGGCCCTCCTGGGGGCGGGACCACTGGGTGTGGCGTGAGGGCTCTTTCTCCGTCGGGGAGGCTTACTCGACGATTTGCAGACCGCCCCCATCTCTTTCGGCGGAGTTGGCAGTGGACTGCTCTTTATTCTGGAGGTTGGGTCTTCCGACGAAGGTTGCTTTCTTCTTCTGGCTGTTCAAGAGGAAGAGGTTCTTGACCCGTGACCGTTATGCTAGGTTGGTCGTGGCGGAGTCCAACAGGTGTGCTGTGCGAGGAGGGGATCGAGACGTTGGAGCATCTCTTCTTTGCTTATCCGATGGTGCTTTGTCTTTGGGCCGATCCGAGCCTGGCTGGGTTGACACGGCAGGTATCGATGGTTTCTGCAGGGCCCTAGGCGTTGCCAGGCATCGACCGGGGCTTGAGTTGTTGTGGCCTCTAGCGCTGGTCTGGTCTATTTGGTTGTCTAGGAATGAGTGGTTGTTTTCTGGCCAGAGGTTTTATGTGGAGAATGTTTGTACTCGTACCTTGGGCGTGTTGTGCTCTAGGCCTATCTAGAGCGCCCCTTCTTTCTCTTTTTGTGTACTCTTTCTGCTATTTTTTACTAATATAATTATGGGGTGAACACCTAAGAGTGTCTCCCCCTTTTCTGGTTTCAAAAAAAAGGGAACAGAGGACAACATAGTTACCAGGGAAGACGAAGTCATGACTTTGGTTGTGGTTGCGGTTGTGGGTCAAGATGTGGCCGTGACTTTGTTCATGGATGTGGTCCTACCACAGCATGTTATACAACATGCATAAACAAGGGATGTTGGAATTATCCGTCTAAACATTGTTGTGTAAAGTTGGCATACATCCTAATGCCAACAGTGCTTACGAGACAACTTTATTTGAGGCATCCTATGATACCATTGAGGACATGTTTGATCAGCACTCTAGTGGAGCACATGCACCCTTTACGGATTCTAAATATGCCTGTCTGAGGCAACTACTACATAAATCCATCCCCTCTGCCAGTGACGGTACTACTTCTGCTTCCACTGCGAGTCTGGCTACTACTTCAAGTACAATAGCCAACTATAACTCTACCTCCAGCCATGCTTGGATGATCGAATCAGGAGCCTCTACACATCTTGATGGGAGAAAATAGTATGCTTACCTTCTCACAGTCGTCTTCCTCTGTGAAGACTATTCGGGTTGCTAATCGGGTATGTTAAGATATTAGTTATCTTTCATGTCTTTTATGTATGATTTATTTCCTTTATCTTCTTTATGTAATTTGCCTAAAAGATTACTCTCCTATATAAGAGAATCCTCGGACTTCATGAATAAACAATTTCATTCTTTGCTCTCCACATGGTATTGGAACGACGATCCTAGATCGGAGTTCGAATACCAACTCGTGTCCTAGCCCTCACCCTCCAACCTCCACGCATGTGCAGCTTCTCCAATGTCGTTGTAGGGTTGCCACTGCCAGGACCCCCTACAGGGTTGCAACAGTGATGAATAACCATTCATCACTCTTTATTCTTATATTTTAGCTACAAAAACCTTTGCAAATACACGTAGATATATGTAAATATCAATAATTAGCAAAAGCATGCATTTTGTAAAAATATGTAATTAGCATGTTTTTGTGCAAAAATAAAAGAATAAAGAGGAAAAATAAAAAGAGGGAAATATTTAGAATAAATATTGAGCAACCTAACCCAAGGGAGGGCTCAGCATGGGCCTGACCGCATAAAAGCCACAAGTAGAGGGAGATAGGGGCTCATGTGTATATATATTTATGTAAATAAATAAATAATATTTTCCTCAACCAAAAAAATATATTTGTACATATTTTGTATATATAGAAACTATGGAAAACAAAACAAAAGTTAAAAATCAAAAATTCAAAAAGAACCCTTCATCATGTACATAGCTCATCATCTCTCTATTTATTTCACCTTGTAAATAAAGCTATTTATTTTCAAAACTTTGTGTAAATATTCCTGTTTGTGTTTTGTAAATAAATAAAATAAAAAGAATTAAACCAAAAATCAAATAAAAATTACAAAATTAAAACACAAAACTACCTTGTATATATACCATGTATATAAGTATAAATAAATAATTATTTGACCTATGTATATAAATAATAAAAATAAAATAAAAATAGCCTTTTATTCCTCATTTTATCCTATAAATAAATAAAATATAAAATGGGAATAAAAATGTATAAAAATAACTAATTAAAAATCAAAAATCAAAAATCTACTTAATGTATATATACCTATGTATAGCTAATATGTATATACCTTATTTTAAATTCCAAAAATTAATTAAAAATCACAAAAAAATAGAAAAAATTAAAACAAACATTTTTCATGTTTTAAGTTTTTGGAAATTCGGCCATTTAAGGCCTCAAAAAAATCAAAGAAAATCCCAAATATTGGCGGGCTCTGATTGGTCCACGGGGGATTGTTGACCCCCGGTCAACACCTCCCCCAGGACCACCAGAGCCCGGGTTTGAGTATTCGACCCGCCTTCTCGGATATCTCCTGTGTTGACCCGATTCCCATTCACCCCAAATCCGGGTCCGTTATGACCTCAGCACATCCGAGAAGCTCGCCGGAGCTTCTGCCTCGAGATCCGCGCTTCGGCGCGCCCTACCCGCCACCTCCTTTCCGGACCTTCATGCGTATATAATCCGAGCTCCGCCGCTTTCTCGCGCCATCTTTGGCTAGCCATTCTCTTTCCTGTGAGCTCCACTGTGTCCACCGAGGTGACAGCTCGCGCCGGCCTGTGTCGCAGCGAGGAGGAGGTGCGTCTACCATCGATCCGGCCGCTTGTAGCCGCCGCGCTCCGACGACCATCTGGAGCTCGAGCCTCAGGTGTTGACGACCCTTGAGGCAAGGACCAGGAGTTAGCCACACTCCAGCCCAGTCTCCCGCGTCATATAGGTAATCTTCTCGCCTTTCCATTTCGCCTAATTTTCGATTTCGCCCAATTCGACCTCTCGCCGTGTTCCTCTGATTCCGATCAACACGCTTAATCTCTCGATCATCGGAGCACCCTATCATCTTCGCCATCTCCCTGCGCACGTTCTTCACCCACGCATTCACCCCAGCTCGCCCCGGAGCTGGGAGTCGAGCCCCACCGTCTCCGCCTCGCCGGAGCTCGTTCGCCCCACCGCACAGACCACCTTCACCCCGCTTCCTTGGGTCGAGGCATTTTGCCCTCGACCCGCGAAGCGTTCTGGTTGCTTTGCAGGTTCAAAGGGAGGCATCTGAGCCCCCCTTACATTCCAGGCCGGAGCTTCGCGCCGCCAGCCTCGCCGGAGCCCCTCCAGGGCTCGGTTGGGCCATCGGCTACCACCATCAGCTGCGGGGTTGCACCAGGAACGTGTTCCGAGCTTTAGCAGCAGCTGAGGAGGACCGGAGTTCACGCAGGAGGCCGGCGAAGTTCGCCGGCGTTGAGTTCTTCCTCCATCATCCAGAGCCGTCCGATGACGCCTCAGCTCCAGTTCTGATCGTGAGCGTCCATCTTTCGAGGAGCAGTAGCCGTCGATCCATCTGAGGAGTGCATCCGGACCGTTGATAGCAGAGGAGAGAAGCACCAGAGTCTCGGACGTTAGATCATCCATGTGGCTTCGTCTCCACCGTCGATCGAGCCCAAGAAGAGAAGAGAAGGAGAGCGCCATCCAATCTCAGCCGTCCGATCACCACGTGGCGCACATCTGGCCGTCGGCGAATAAAGGGGTAAATATCTTAGGGCCCCCTCGTAGTTTGTCATTTTACTTTTAGTCCTGTAAATAGTTTTAAAACTTTATTTGCGTAGGGTAAATTGTAGTAGGGACCTTGTGCTTGTTGTTAATTGCATGTATGCCCCTGTTTGTGTGTGACCACGTGCTTCGTCACGTGTGTATCTGGGCTTTTTATATTTTTAGTCCTGTAGATCTGGGATGTTATGAATGGAATGAATCTTTTTGAGTAATTGCAGTTATGCCCCTGTGAGTGTTTTTATTACGCATGTGCGGATTTTAGTGGGCTTTTTGCAACCCGACCCTTGGACTTTTTGGTACCCGTTACCAAAAGGTCCTGGAACGTGGTTTTTATTACCATTTGGTCCCTGTGTGCCCCAGCCACGCGCCACGCGCGTGACTTGCTGGGTATTTTGCACCAGAGCCCCCAGATTCTCGGGTATTTGCACATTGGTCCTTGTGCACTATGCCCCCTTTGCATTTTTGAATAAAATATCAAACGACCTCCAAATCCAATGAGATTTTGACACATGGCTCCTGCCATGGTGTAGAAATTTTAGGGATTTTTGAGGACATTTTTGCTTCCATTTATTATTTTTAAAAATACAAAAACATCTATTTCAGCTACTGTTCATCTTTGAAAATCATAAAAAAATATAAAAACCCCACCAAAAATTCTAAAAAAATTAGATACTGTTGTTTGCTTGTGGTTTGATTTTCTAGCCAATTTTGGCTATTTTTCATCACTTAAAAACCTTAAAAATTGCAAAACCCTCAAAAACTCATAAAAATTCTAATAATTAATTTAAAAATCCAAAAACAATAATTAAGGTGCCCAAATTTTCCTTATTCTTCATAGATTATAGGAAAATTACCTCCAGGGCTTAGTGAGACTCTTAGATATTTTATTTTTGAGTCTCAAGCCTTGCTGGACAGTACCTCTCCTGTTTTGCATTGTTTGATTTTTACAAAATAATCTACCCGTCAGAAAAATATCAAAAATTAACCAAAAACACTTAAAAACATAAAAAACACAAAAACAATTTTTCCCTAATTTTTGCATTATTTTTGGTGTGTTTAATAAATTGTTGAAGTTGGCTTGAGTTCACTCTATTCCATTTTCTTTATCTTTTAAAAATCCAAGAAAAAATTTAAAAATTCATAAAAACCACTAAAAATAACTTTTCTTGTATTTTATTCTATTGTGACTACTTCGTAGGCTTTCGAGCCAACCCGTGCTCCTTGTGTTCGACCCTGGGAGCTATACCAGGTTAATCCATAGCTAGACCGCTCTATTTTGTGCTTGATTGTTTTTATCTGAGTTGAGTGGTTGATTTTTCTTGATATTCTCCGTTTTTGTGAATGAGGTCGCAATGACCATTTTCCGACCTTTACCTCGATCGTATTTTCGGGTTATCAGAATGGCGCCGTTGCCGGGGAGCACGGCTTAGTAGTCTTTTAGATTTTTCCGCGGCTTTCGAGTTTCGCGGCTTTTTGTATAGATTTTTGTAGATATACATATTTTCTGATATTTCTGAATAATTCTGGACTGACCACACTTCTCTCTATTTTTCTTGCGAGGGCCCGAGGAGCGAGGGCGGCATTCTTAGGAGCGCCGGAGCACCCGAGCGAGGCGGAGGCGGCTTCTTTCTTCACGAAGCCGCAGGAGAGAGCGAGAGAGAGAGAGAGTTGAGTGGGTGAGGTAGCTTAGGATTTTATTCATTCATCATTGTAATAATACAGGTTTCAGACTTGTGGACTTGGACTGTTTGGACTCCAGGGTCTGTTTCGCCGAGCACCGGTGTGCTCGGGGGACCCTTTGGACTTTAGCGGTTTTTCACGGCTTTTTCGCGGCTTTTATTTTTTCCTTTTTTACTGCCTTTCCGGTGTTTACGCGGCTTTTTGATCGAGCCCCTAGCAGTAGGATTTTCTGGTGACTGTGCCGTAATAGTAGGATCCCCACACCTAATTGCTGATTTGTTCCTATAGATCGTTAATTGGACCTACTAAAAATAATTAATAAAAATAACCGATTCATCTTCCTTCGCAGCCTACGTGCCGCGAGCCTGCCCCACAAGCGCTAACTCCTGAACTCGACCTGTCGAGAAGAGGAGGGGTAAGCCAAGACCGGACTCCTTGGCTTGAGGGTCGGTGATCGGATAGACGGTTCTACGCTAGCACTGCTGTTTAGGACTCGGTTTTTACCGCTTGCATCATTTAGGTAGTTTACTTTCCTGCCTTTAAATTTATGCGCGGATCATATTGCATGTAGAGTGCTGGAGTCAGGTACGCCTTCCTTACTTTGCATGCATCATTGATTTCATCGTGCATCGGCTTTTTCGTCTTCTCCCCCCTGTTTTCGGCTTAAATAATCAGGAGAACCGAAAAATTCGTTAGGCCTTTTGCTTGCTTTGAAAAATATTAAAAAGAAAAACAATAAAATCGGGACTGCTAATCATACTTGATCATTAAAAACCGCTCACCCTAAAAACCTTGTCTTGGGGAGAGCAACCCCCTCATTGTCTGGTTTGGATGCGCGAGAGAGTGACCCGCACCCTAGGTAGAGCCTCCCGGTGCTAGACCCGACTGATTACCGACTTCTTAGTGCGGGCCAGTCGGTTGGGGCTAGTATCGGATATCCTAACAGGTCACGTAAGCGCTCTGATACTTTGTGTGTTCACCAAAATAAAATAGACAAGATAATTTGACCGAACTTTCACGGTCTTCAGCTCGTGTTGCGTTGGTGAACCGGGGGTTTGTTTTGTGATCATAGTTGATTCCAGATCTCATCCGCCTTACTCGCCCAGATCAAGATGATGGGTAGACGGTCTCTTAGGCAGCCTCTGGCTGCACCGCTTTCGGGCACGTCTACCCGATCATCTAGGTTGGCTCGTGAGAGCCTAGACCAGCTCTCCGAGCCCGAGTACGATTCCGCCCTGTTCCCCCTCGACCCCCTTTCTTCTGGTATTGAGAGACATGAGCCTGAGGAGAGATTATCAGATTTGACAGCACCTGAGTTGGGCTCATTTGATTTTGCAGACGTCGTTATGGCCGCCAGAGCAGACGATTCCCCCAGAGGTCGATAGGGAGACCATCATGTTGTATTTGACCAGGGGGCGATCAACTCCACCCTGATCGCATCACTCGAGACGGTACAGCAGCAGCTTCGTGATCAGGGGGCGTTTATGATTGAGATGAGGCGTGAGTTGGAGAGGCTCAGAGCAGAGCGAGGATCAGAGCAGAGCGAGCCTGAGGAGTTGCTTGATGCAGATGCCGCAGCCGCAGCAGCCGCAGCAGCAGCAGCCGCCGCCGCCGCGGCAGCGGCAGTCGCCGCGGCAGCGGGAGGACCACCACAGCCGATGCGGGCGTTACACAACCCCGGATCCACTCTGATGCATCACTGGGTGGTAGTGCCAGCTATCGTGGGGGACTTCAAGTCCCCCCCGAACACCTTGCAGCTACTACCCCGATTCCACGGGCTAGCCACCGAGGAGCCTCACCTCCACCTCCAGGAGTTTCTTATGATCTGCAGCACTGTCCACGATCGCCACGTGGACCAGGACACTATACGGATGATTGCCTTCCCGTTTTCACTGGCAGACAGAGCAACCAACTGGCTGAAGCACTTAGGGAAGTTTGTGTATACCTGGGATCAGCTCCGCACCGAGTACTTGAAAAAGTACTATCCACTCGGGCGGACGAATGCAGCGAGGGCCCTGATTAGCAACTTCTCCATGTTCCCCAACGAGCAGTTCCACGAGGCTTGGGAGAGGTTCCGAGAGCTCCTTGACAGATGCCCGCACCACGACATATCGAAGCCGAACCTAGTTCAGAGTTTTTTCAGCGGGTTGATGCCAGAGCTTCAGGGCCTGGTGAACGCTTCTTGCGGCGGGTCCTACTTCGCCAAGGACCATGACCAGGTCTAGGCCATTTACGAGGAGATGTCAGAGAACTATATGGTGATGTCTCAGACCAGGCTCTACACTCAGAAGACCCAGCCACATCAGCCAGGACCCGTGCAGTACCAGAGGATAGCACGGGTAGATGCAGGTCCATCCAGTTCGTCAGCAGTAGCAGCAGCACAGGCCGAGTCGTCCGCTGCGGACATGGGCATTATCAGCGAGAAGTTGGACCGCATGGAGCTGATAGAGAAGAAGCAGTGCCAGAGTATCACGCAGATGGAGCAGATGGCACAGGTCTTGAGCGACATGAAGACACAGCTCATGTGTCTCTAGGAGACACAGACGGCTTCGCAGCCCCGTCTTCTGTCGCGAGGCGATACCGGCGGCAGCAGCAGCTCGTCCCAGCGCTCCAGCTCCTCAGAGCAGCCTAGACAGGTTCACTTTGTACATGCGGAGCCGTACCAGCAGCCGCAGCCCACCTACCAGTCTCCACCATCTTCAGAGATGCAGATGGTGCTCTACCAGCCGGACCAGCCGTTGGCAGTACTACCCCCAGCCCCCTTGGATGCAGAGCCGTTGATGGATGTCAACGGGATCTGGTACGACCGTCCCCAGCCTGGGATCCGACGAGACCATCCCGGATTCAGGTGGGGGAGTGGTGGTGCCCAGCCCCAGCAGCAGCCGTCAGGTCAGGGAGGGCAGTACTCCCATCAGAGAGACCAGCACCAGTCGCAGCAGCAGCCCCCAGTGTACCAGCAGCAGCCATCCTATGGTCCTCGTCCCTATCAGCAGCAGGGACAGTCTGGGAGACGTGAGCAGCAAGCTCACCCGGGATACCAGCACCAGCAGCACCCTCCGTCCTACCCCTCTCACCCACAGCAGTACCAGCAGCCTCACCCACAGAGAGGCTACCCGTCGGGCTCCCACGAGAGCCCTGCCTTGGATGATATCGCCCGCCTCCTCACGGACCAGCAGGCGACCTTCAGACGGGAGATGGATGAGTTCCGCCAGGAGATGCGGGACTTGGTGAGAGGGAAGGCCGCCATACCTGCACAGATAGAGCCCAATCCGAACAACCTGAAGCGGAAGTCTGAGCAGGTAGTACATACTGAGTTAGCCACTCCTAGCGATCCATTTGATGATACTTCTTCAGATCTGTTTGATGTTGATTTTGCCACGCTTAGGAGCGGTAGGACCCCAGCCGGCGGCGGCGCCTCAGCTGAGCACCATCCAGAGGCGCCCCAGGAGGAGGAGGAGAGCGGTACTGAGGCCGCTCCAGTCGATGACGGTGGTACTGAGGCCACCGATGATGCTGATCCTACAGGCGGTACTGAGGCCGCCACTTCACCAGATCGAGGAGGTGGTACTGATGCCACCCCAGCAGCAGCCGAGCCAGCGAGCGGTACTGATGCCGCCCGACGTCTACCTTCACCAGCAGCAGCAGAGCAGCCCATCCGTGGTGGTACTGAGGCCACCGGTGTCTGTAGAGAGAGAGTTGTTGTTTTTCCTCATGGTCATGTATCTCAGGATTCTGTGATGAATAAAGGAAAAGGTTTACTTTCTTCTGGTCCCACTGTGTTGCATGATGTATGTGTGGATCCGGTCCTTGAACCGCGTAGATCTTCTCCTAGTCCTTCATCTGAGAAGGACCCAGTGATCCCCTTCCCTAGAGCCCTTCAGATGGGGAAGGGGAAGAAAAAAGAAAATACAAAAAAGAGAGAGTTCGAGGAGTTCAGCCAGAGCATGATAGATCGATTCCACATTCAGCTGACCCTCCAGGAGGCTTTGCAGCACATCCCCCTTCTCCAGAGATCTTTGAGAGAGAGGACTACAGTTAGGAGGAGGAGGAGGAACCATACTTCAGAGATACATGTGCTGACGAAAGCCACGTGCTTCGCGATCCAGAACCGACTGCCAGCCAAGAGGCCAGATGCAGGGGCCCCGTATGTCAGTTGCCAGATTAGTGAGCAGAGGTTCGACCGTACTCTTTTAGATAGCGGATCGTCGATTAACCTTCTTCCGGCAGCCCTTCTCGACCGCTTCGAGTTGGGCACTCTTCGACAGAGCAGGACAGTCCTTCAGTTCGCTGATCGATCTGTCAAGAGGCCGAAGGGGTTATTACGAGACGTTATCGTCACGATTCAGGGCCTGAAATTCCCCGTGGACTTCGTAGTGTTGGACATGGAGATCCCTGAGTCAGTGACTGATACCCCCATCATCCTTGGTCGTCCGTTCTTGGCCACAGCCAAGGCGGTGACTGATCATGATAGCGGGAAGGTGTACTTTTGCGTCGAGGGCGAGAGTATACAAATAGAGACGGTCGAGGATTACAGAGCCAGACTCAGAGCCATCTCAGATGCGAGTACCGATACAGAGCAGCTGACAGACGCAGAGGCAGACATCCACCAGGACTGCGATTTTGTGATTTCAGACGATGAGGCAGCTTGGGCAGACCTGGAGACACAGACCACCCTCTCACTTTCAGATACAGCTGATGCAGAGACGATAGCAGAGGAGAGTCTGGAGAGCACAGACCTGGTTCAGGATACCATAGAGGCAGCAGAGCCGGTCCTCGATCGCAGCACGATGATTAGTGATGGTGGTGCTGATGCCACCTTGTTGTTCGGTGGTACTGATGCCACCGCTTCTGATACAGATCCCTCGGATTCAGAGTCTGATTGGGCCGATTGCTATGATCAGATGCCAGACATGAGTCCATTTGAGCCTACAGTTGAGGAGGAGGTAGAGGCAGAGCAGAGCAGAGACAGTGCAGTTGAGCCGCCTTCTCCCGATCCAGTTTGCGAGAGTACGCTTTCACTTTCCCAGGCAGATTTGGCAGACCTTGCAGCTTTCACGCAGTTCCTTCCGCAGCCAGATTTGCCAGCACCCAGCATTCCAGAGCGAAAGCCGCTCCCTACTTCGCTGAAGTATCGATTCCTTACGGGCGATCCAGAGATGTACCCAGTCATCATCTCAGCCGAGTTGACTGGAGAGCAAGAATCCCGTCTGATGGGGGTTCTTGAAAGGAACCGCAAGGCGATCGGATGGAGCGTAGCGGATCTCCATGGGATTAGTCCAGCAGTGTGCTCCCACCATATCTATCTTGAGGAAGGGGCGAAGCCGTCGCGTGAGTTCCAGCGGCGACTGAACCCCAACCTGAGAGAGGTCGTTATGAAGGAAATATCCAAATGGTGGAGCGCAGATTTTATTTATCCCATTTCCGACTCCAAGTGGGTCAGCCCCTTGCATGTGGTGCCCAAGAAGACGGGCATCACGACTGTGATCAGTGAGTCGGGAGAGGAGATCGCTACACGAGTACCCACTTCTTGGAGGGTTTGCGTTGACTACAGGAGACTCAACCAAGCCACCAAGAAGGATCATTTCCCCCTGCCCTTTATTGATCAGATCATTGAGAGACTGGCAGGGAAGAGCCATTATTGTTTCCTGGATGGGTACTCGGGCTACAACCAGGTGGCCATCGCTCCTGAAGATCAGGAGAAGACCACCTTTACCTGTCCCTTCGGCACATATGCTTTTCGACGCATGCCATTTGGGCTATGCAATGCCCCTGCGACTTTTCAGAGGTGCATGCTGTCGATCTTTTCGGACATGGTAGGGGAGTGTTTGGAGGTCTTCATGGACGATTTCTCGGTCTACGGCGACGGATTCGATTCTTGTCTTGACTGCCTAGACCGGGTACTCCAGCGATGTATTGAGTTCCATTTGGTGCTATCTTGGGAGAAGAGTCACTTCATGGTGACTCAAGGGACGGTGCTTGGCCACATCATCTCCAACAGGGGCATGGAGGTGGATCCGGCCAAGGTTGATGTCATTAGAAAACTCACACCGCCGTCCAATTTGAGGCAGTTACGGTCATTCCTGGGGCATGTTGGATTTTATAGGAGGTTCATTCAGGATTTCAGCAAGATTGCCCGACCGTTGACTGACCTCTTGACGAAAGACACCGAGTTCCTTGTAGATGACAAGTGTCTCTCGTCTTTTGCGACTCTCCAGCAGCATGTTATAGAGGCTCCTGTCCTCCAGCCGCCTGATTGGTCTCTCCCATTCGAGATCATGACGGACGCCTCCGATTTTGCCGTGGGGGCAGTGCTGGGACAGAGGAGGGATGGAGTGCCATTTGCCATACACTATGCTAGCCGCACATTGGATTCCGCCCAGAGGAATTATACGGTCACAGAGAAGGAGATGCTAGCAGTAGTGTTTGCCTTAGATAAGTTCAGATCATATATCATTGGATCTAGGGTGACTTTGTTTACAGATCATACCGCCATCAGGTACCTTATGGCAAAGAAGGATTCCAAGGCCAGACTGACTAGATGGATCCTTCTACTCCAGGAGTTCGACATTGAGATTAAGGATAAGCCTGGAGTCAAGAATGTGGTGGCGGATCATCTCTCCCGATTAGAGCAGCCTGAGGATTCTGAGCAGATTGATCCTATTCGTGATACCTTCCCAGATGAGGCGATTCTTGCTATCGCCTCACTCCCGTGGTATGCCGATATTGTGAACTTTCTCGTTGCAGGGAAAGTCCCACAAGATTGGCCCAGGCAGAGGCTTGAGACCTTCCTTGCGAAGGCCAAGTCCTACCACTGGGAGGATCCCATCCTTTACCACGAAGGAGGGGATAGCGTCTGGCGTCGGTGTATTCCTCAGGAGGAACACCATAGCGTCCTCACCTACTGCCACAAGTTTGAGGCAGGAGGACATCATTCTGGGAGGAGAACGGCACAGAAAGTGCTCCAATCCGGCTTGTGGTGGCCTACCCTCTTCAAGGACTCTGATGAGTTCGTGAAGAGGTGTACTGACTGTCAGAGGATGGGCACTTGTGGACAGCGTGATATGATGCCGATGCAGCCCATTCACTTCTGTGAGGTCTTTGACGCATGGGGCATCGATTTCATGGGTCCATTCCCTAAGAGTCAGGGATTTGAGTACATTCTGTTGGCCGTTGATTATGTTAGTCGTTGGGTTGAGTCTATCCCCACCCGAGCCGCTGATGCGAGGACAGTTTGCAGATTTCTGAGGAAGCATATCATCACGCGGTTCGGGGTTCCACGAGTTCTTATTTCTGATGGGGGGTCTCATTTCATCAACGACCAGGTGAAGGCCCTTGCTAGCGAGTTCAGTATAGACCATCGTGTTGCCACACCTTACCATCCACAGACGAATGGTCTAGCTGAGGTGTCGAACAGGGAGATCAAGACTATTCTGCAGAAAGTTGTCCGCCCTGACCGAAAGAATTGGTCGCAGCTTTTGGACTCGGTCTTGTGGGCATATCGGACGTCTTTCAAGACTCCATTGGGTACATCTCCCTTTCGCCTCGTTTATGGCAAGCCATGCCATTTACCTGTTGAGCTGAGGCACAAGTCACTGTGGGCAGTCACTGATATTCTTATGGATCCAGATGGTATAGGAGACCAGAGGAGGGCAGAGTTAGCTGCCCTGGAGGAGCTTAGAGATGCAGCTTTCTCAAGCAGCCTACATTATAAGGAAAAAGTGAAGGAGTGGCATGATTCTCATATCAGCCACAAACATTTTGAGATTGGACAGAGAGTGTGGCTGTTTGATGCGAGGCTTAGACTATTTCCAGGGAAGCTACAGAGCAAATGGAAGGGACCTTTTCTCATCAGAAAGGTGCACGACAATGGTAGTATTGATATATCCGAGTTGTCTTCTGAGAGCACCTTTCGAGTGAACGGCCAGCGGCTCAAGCCATTTCTAGATCATGAGCCGCAGGACGTTATCATTTGTGCCCCTATTCATTTTGCGTGAGATGTGGTCTTTTGACTCACATCTTTTGCATCTCACGCCTGATTTTCACTGTTCCTCCGCCTGTATAGATCCAGTTGTCCATATCATTCTATTCTTTAGTCCCACATCCCTTTTCTCATCTTATGATTTTGCTATACTTAGGGTGTACTTTACCCTAAGTATAGGGGGGATGTCGGACCTGCGAGTATTCTCTTCAGTCGTTTTGCCCCTGTTTTGCTGCCTATACTTAGGGATATTTTACCCTAAGTATAGGGGGGGCAGATCCTGTATCTTCTTCACTCGGCTCTCCCTTCACGTACAGCTTGCTATACTTAGCATTAGTTAATCCTAAGTATAGGGGGAAACCACCGAGTTCCTCTTATTCTATTCATTTATTCGTTCCTTTTGTATAGCCTTTCTTTTCACTTCCCTATACATAGCACGAGTTATGTCTTCTTCATCGCTCTTGATCACTCTGAGGACATCGTTCGAGCTAAGTATAGGGGGGTGTGTATATATTTCATATATACTTTAGCCATAACTCGTACTTTGTGTGAGTGTGTTAATAAATAAAATGGCTAAAAATCACAAAAATTTAAAAATTTTCATGTACATAAACCTCTTTTATCCTTGCACATACATAGCTAGTGTACAAAGTATTTTTGTAAAAATGATTTCAAAAATCTTTTGTGTAAAGCTTGTGTAAATATGTTGTATCAAAATTATGTATATAGTACAAAATTTTTCCAAAATGTTTTGAAAATCAAAAGTTTGCAAAAATCTTGTGTAAATGTTTGTAAATATCTTTTTGCTAAACTTGCACCTCATGCATCATCATCATCCATGATTTCAAAACATTTTTCAAAAATTTTGCATGATTGTAAAATATTTGTAAATAGCATCTTGTGTACATATATGTATATAGTTTTTCCTGGATGAGAGTTGACATTTAAACTAAGCCTGGAATTAAATTGAGAAATGGAGCTTGAATAAGATCTTAATCCACCTAACTTTAAGAGGAACTTTATAGGACTTAGGGTTAAGGCTTTTCAGGTCCATAAGGACTTATTTCTTTGAGTCCACTAGGCTATGAGCATATGTCATCTTGATGAGCTTAAGTAGAACACTTAACAACACACGCATGACTCTTAGAGACAATGGCTTGACTTGCACCTGCACTTTACACATGGCTCTCCACGGATGAGGTGGTGAGGAGGCAGTTTCCTTTGGCTTGGGGTAGCATATGAGGGTAGTACTTCTAGGCGGAACCTCTCTTCTTCTTCTAGTGAAGGAAGTGCACCTCAACTTGGTCTAGTGGTGATGAAGGCTAAAGACAGAAGCCGTGGGTTGCAATAAAGCTTCAAAAGAGGGATAGTCTACTAGCTCAAGGGGAAATTTCTTATATGCTGCACCATGTAGATATGCTGTACAGAAGTCTTTGAAAAAAAAAAAAGAAATATGCAAAAATGCAAAAAGAACTCCAAAAAAGTGGTGGGTCGGATTGAAAATTTAATAACCCCACCGGAGTGTACATAGTCAAATAAAGCAAAGCTTATGTTACCCATGTTACATCTCATGAAGCTTGCAGCGGGAGACCTAGCTACACTGGCTAGGCTTCCAAAACTCTATACTTCTACCCCCTCTTCTTGAGCCGGTTGCACTTGAACTTAGAAGGGAATACCCCGCTTCTCGAGGAAAGAGTTGCTAGACCGAGGCATTAGAGTTACCAGGTTGAGGGAGGTTGTCTCTTTGTTGCTTCTGAGGTGGGGAGCCACATATCACTTACACTGCTTGGAAAGATTCATGGTCATTAGAGTTTGTGTATGTAGACTTGTTCTGATCTGGTTTATTAAGGAGTCTTGTCCATAGATTGGTGGAACTTAGAGGCTGTTGAGTTTTAAGCTTAAGTCCAAATAAGGTTCCGACACATTAATAATCCAAAGATCTGATCGAGCTCCATATTTCAATTTAATGAAGGAAAGTTTAATAACTCAACCTTGATCCATGTACATCCTCTTTTTCTTTTTCTTTTTCTTTCTTTTTCACTTCTTTTTCAAATAAGTGTTTGCTAAGGGACTAGCAAAGTATAGTATAGGGGGGGTGATGAATACCCATTCATCACTCTTTATTCTTATATTTTAGCTACAAAAACCTTTGCAAATACACGTAGATATATGTAAATATCAATAATTAGCAAAAGCATGCATTTTGTAAAAATATGTAATTAGCATGTTTTTGTGCAAAAATAAAAGAATAAAGAGGAAAAATAAAAAGAGGGAAATATTTAGAATAAATATTGAGCAACCTAACCCAAGGGAGGGCTCAGCATGGGCCTGACCGCATAAAAGCCACAAGTAGAGGGAGATAGGGGCTCATGTGTATATATATTTATGTAAATAAATAAATAATATTTTCCTCAACCAAAAAAATATATTTGTACATATTTTGTATATATAGAAACTATGGAAAACAAAACAAAAGTTAAAAATCAAAAATTCAAAAAGAACCCTTCATCATGTACATAGCTCATCATCTCTCTATTTATTTCACCTTGTAAATAAAGCTATTTATTTTCAAAACTTTGTGTAAATATTCCTGTTTGTGTTTTGTAAATAAATAAAATAAAAAGAATTAAACCAAAAATCAAATAAAAATTACAAAATTAAAACACAAAACTACCTTGTATATATACCATGTATATAAGTATAAATAAATAATTATTTGACCTATGTATATAAATAATAAAAATAAAATAAAAATAGCCTTTTATTCCTCATTTTATCCTATAAATAAATAAAATATAAAATGGGAATAAAAATGTATAAAAATAACTAATTAAAAATCAAAAATCAAAAATCTACTTAATGTATATATACCTATGTATAGCTAATATGTATATACCTTATTTTAAATTCCAAAAATTAATTAAAAATCACAAAAAATAGAAAAAATTAAAACAAACATTTTTCATGTTTTAAGTTTTTGGAAATTCGGCCATTTAAGGCCTCAAAAAAATCAAAGAAAATCCCAAATATTGGCGGGCTCTGATTGGTCCACGGGGGATTGTTGACCCCCGGTCAACACCTCCCCCAGGACCACCAGAGCCCGGGTTTGAGTATTCGACCCGCCTTCTCGGATATCTCCTGTGTTGACCCGATTCCCATTCACCCCAAATCCGGGTCCGTTATGACCTCAGCACATCCGAGAAGCTCGCCGGAGCTTCTGCCTCGAGATCCGCGCTTCGGCGCGCCCTACCCGCCACCTCCTTTCCGGACCTTCATGCGTATATAATCCGAGCTCCGCCGCTTTCTCGCGCCATCTTTGGCTAGCCATTCTCTTTCCTGTGAGCTCCACTGTGTCCACCGAGGTGACAGCTCGCGCCGGCCTGTGTCGCAGCGAGGAGGAGGTGCGTCTACCATCGATCCGGCCGCTTGTAGCCGCCGCGCTCCGACGACCATCTGGAGCTCGAGCCTCGGGTGTTGACGACCCTTGAGGCAAAGACCAGGAGTTAGCCACACTCCAGCCCAGTCTCCCGCGTCATATAGGTAATCTTCTCGCCTTTCCATTTCGCCTAATTTTCGATTTCGCCCAATTCGACCTCTCGCCGTGTTCCTCTGATTCCGATCAACACGCTTAATCTCTCGATCATCGGAGCACCCTATCATCTTCGCCATCTCCCTGCGCACGTTCTTCACCCACGCATTCACCCCAGCTCGCCCCGGAGCTGGGAGTCGAGCCCCACCGTCTCCGCCTCGCCGGAGCTCGTTCGCCCCACCGCACAGACCACCTTCACCCCGCTTCCTTGGGTCGAGGCATTTTGCCCTCGACCCGCGAAGCGTTCTGGTTGCTTTGCAGGTTCAAAGGGAGGCATCTGAGCCCCCCTTACATTCCAGGCCGGAGCTTCGCGCCGCCAGCCTCGCCGGAGCCCCTCCAGGGCTCGGCTGGGCCATCGGCTACCACCATCAGCTGCGGGATTGCACCAGGAACGTGTTCCGAGCTTTAGCAGCAGCTGAGGAGGACCGGAGTTCACGCAGGAGGCCGGCGAAGTTCGCCGGCGTCGAGTTCTTCCTCCATCATCCAGAGCCGTCTGATGACGCCTCAGCTCCAGTTCTGATCGTGAGCGTCCATCTTTCGAGGAGCAGTAGCCGTCGATCCATCTGAGGAGTGCATCCGGACCGTTGATAGCAGAGGAGAGAAGCACCAGAGTCTCGGACGTTAGATCATCCACGTGGCTTCGTCTCCACCGTCGATCGAGCCCAAGAAGAGAAGAGAAGGAGAGCGCCATCCAATCTCAGCCGTCCGATCACCACGTGGCGCACATCTGGCCGTCGGCGAATAAAGGGGTAAATATCTTAGGGCCCCCTCGTAGTTTGTCATTTTACTTTTAGTCCTGTAAATAGTTTTAAAACTTTATTTGCGTAGGGTAAATTGCAGTAGGGACCTTGTGCTTGTTGTTAATTGCATGTATGCCCCTGTTTGTGTGTGACCACGTGCTTCGTCACGTGTGTATCTGGGCTTTTTATATTTTTAGTCCTGTAGATCTGGGATGTTATGAATGGAATGAATCTTTTTGAGTAATTGCAGTTATGCCCCTGTGAGTGTTTTTATTACGCATGTGCGGATTTTAGTGGGCTTTTTGCAACCCGACCCTTGGACTTTTTGGTACCCGTTACCAAAAGGTCCTGGAACGTGGTTTTTATTACCATTTGGTCCCTGTGTGCCCCAGCCACGCGCCACGCGCGTGACTTGCTGGGTATTTTGCACCAGAGCCCCCAGATTCTCGGGTATTTGCACATTGGTCCTTGTGCACTATGCCCCCTTTGCATTTTTGAATAAAATATCAAACGACCTCCAAATCCAATGAGATTTTGACACATGGCTCCTGCCATGGTGTAGAAATTTTAGGGATTTTTGAGGACATTTTTGCTTCCATTTATTATTTTTAAAAATCCAAAAACATCTATTTCAGCTACTGTTCATCTTTGAAAATCATAAAAAAAATATAAAAACCCCACCAAAAATTCTAAAAAAATTAGATACTGTTGTTTGCTTGTGGTTTGATTTTCTAGCCAATTTTGGCTATTTTTCATCACTTAAAAACCTTAAAAATTGCAAAACCCTCAAAAACTCATAAAAATTCTAATAATTAATTTAAAAATCCAAAAACAATAATTAAGGTGCCCAAATTTTCCTTATTCTTCATAGATTATAGGAAAATTACCTCCAGGGCTTAGTGAGACTCTTAGATATTTTATTTTTGAGTCTCAAGCCTTGCTGGACAGTACCTCTCCTGTTTTGCATTGTTTGATTTTTACAAAATAATCTACCCGTCAGAAAAATATCAAAAATTAACCAAAAACACTTAAAAACATAAAAAACACAAAAACAATTTTTCCCTAATTTTTGCATTATTTTTGGTGTGTTTAATAAATTGTTGAAGTTGGCTTGAGTTCACTCTATTCCATTTTCTTTATCTTTTAAAAATCCAAGAAAAAATTTAAAAATTCATAAAAACCACTAAAAATAACTTTTCTTGTATTTTATTCTATTGTGACTACTTCATAGGCTTTCGAGCCAACCCGTGCTCCTTGTGTTCGACCCTGGGAGCTATACCAGGTTAATCCATAGCTAGACCGCTCTATTTTGTGCTTGATTGTTTTTATCTGAGTTGAGTGGTTGATTTTTCTTGATATTCTCCGTTTTTGTGATTGAGGTCGCAACGACCATTTTCCGACCTTTACCTCGATCGTATTTTCGGGTTATCAAACAGCGCCGCCAGGACTCCCCAACACCGTTGCAGCAAGCTATTGGGGCTTCCTGAGTCGCCTCAGGGCCACCGCAACAGCCTCTTGGGCCCCTCTCAGTCCCTCTAGGCATTGTACAGTCCCTAGCGGCCTCTCGCATCTTTCCACAGAATCTTCCTTCCCGTGCTAGGCTTGCCAACTTGGGAAGTATTACCGTTCTTTTCCATCTCGTCAGAGTCAGATGTTTGAGCTCCTTCACTTAGATATTTGGGGTCCAAGTCATGTCCCTGATCACTACGGACATCGTTTATCTGGTTGCGATAAACTAGTCTAGACTTTCTTGGGTTTTCTTGTTAAAGAATAAGTTTGAGACTGGATCTGTCACTAAATCATTTATTATTGAGATAACGAATATTTTTCTGCTACTGTCAAGTATTTGTATTCTGATAATGCCTTAGAGTTTCACACTTTACAGCTATCCGAGTTTCTCAGGTCTCTTGGCATTGTACACCAGACCTCGTGTGCCTATACATCTCAACAAAATAGTGTTGCCAAGCACAAACATCGCCATTTACTTAGTGTGACCAGAACCCTTCTAATTTAGAGTCACACTCCTTGCTCTTATTGGGGTGATGTGGTTCTCACTACCTGCTACTTAGTGAACTGTATGCCATCTTATTTTTTCGAAGAAAATATTCCTTTCTCGATTGCATTTCCCGAGAAGGATATGTTTTCCCTTACACCCCGTGTTTTTGGATCTGTGGTCTTTGTTCACAATATTTCGCATGATCGTGACAAGCTTTTCCCTAGAGATGTCAAGTGTGTCTTCGTTGGCTACACTAGTACCAAAAAGGGTATTGTTGCTTTGATCCACTTTGACGAATATAATTTGTCAGTACTGATGTTATATTCTTTGAAACTATTATGTATTTCTCTCCTACAGGTGACAGATTGGCCCCATCTGACTCTGATGAGGAGGTCTACATGCCTCCACCTCCTGCAGCTCTATCACCTCATGCACCTGCTCTACCACCTCCATCACCTCTTTCACCACCACCACCTCATGTACCTACACCTGCTTTTGTGGCTGCCTGTGGACCACGACCTAACTTGACTCAGTTTTTGCCACGTGTGTTTACACGCAGGTCTCGCTCTGTTCCCTTGCTCATAGGTGTTCCCCATCATCCAGCATGCCTCATGCATGTAATGAGCCCATTGTTTCTACTGATGGCACTACCGAGTTGTCTATGCAGAAGGATTCCTTACAGGATGATCGGGTGGGTACCCTCTCAAGAGGGGAACTTACAGGTTTAGGAGATGGTAGATGACCTCGATGTGCCAATTGCTCAGTAAAAGCAAAGACGTACTTGTACTTTATATCCTCTTGCAGCCTAAGTTTCTTTGAGTGGACTCTCATAGGATTTAGGAGATTTACTATGGCACTATCAGCCATGGAGATACCACGGGCGTATCAGGAGGCCATCCAGGATAGCATCTTGCCATGGAGGAGGAGATAGCTGAGGTACAGTTGCGCGGTAGTTGAAGCCTTGTTTCAGCTCCAATTGACGCATCTGTTGTTGGGTGTAAGTGGGTGTTTACGGTGAAGCACCGACCAGACGGCAGCGTAGATCGCTATAAGATGAGACTTGTCGCACGTAGGTTCACCCAGATATATGGGGTGGACTATCAGGATATATTCTCTCCCGTAACCTAGCATTCTACTCTACGTATACTTTTATCAGTTGCAGTAATACGGGATTGTCCCATCTCTTAGCTTGATGTGAAGAGTTCATTTCTCTATATGACCTATAGGAGGAGGTTTACATGCAGCAACCACATGACTTAGCTATTGAGGGGGAGTTTCAAAAGGTTTACAGGCTTCACAAGGCCATCTATGGCCTTAGGCGGAGTCCAAGAACATGATTCCAAAAGTTCTTAGATTTGATAGAGTAACAACATTCTGTTAAATCGATTGTTGACCATTCACTGTTTGTTTAGAGCATGGAAGGACATATCGATATCGATATATCGCTATATCTAGGAATCTTTCTGAAGAAAATGCCTGAAATCGGATATATCGATATATCGATTTCGATATCGGTCCCATGTCGATATCGATATATCGACGATATATCGCCGATATATCGGGATACGACCTTCCATGGTTTAGAGGACTAAGAGAACTACAATTGCCATACTTGTTTATATTGATGATATTATTGTAACAGGGGATGACGAGTAAGGTACCCATGCTACTAAGGATTTTCTGGATCAATAGTTTGTGACCAAGGACGTTGGTAGCCTACATTAGTTCCTTGGACTGGAGTTTGCCAGGAACCAATAAGGTCTTGTGATGACCCAGAGGAAGTACATTATAGAGCTTCTCTATGAGACATGTATGGCAGATTGCAGGTCTGCCACTGCTCCTACATACCCGAGCATGAAGTACTATGATGATGACACTGAGAAGGAGGACAATAGGAGGTACATGGAGATTGTTGGGAAGATTGTTTATGTGACTATAACCAGGCGAGATCTATCCTTTACAGTGAAAAGAATGAGTCAAATTATGAAGCATCCTAGACAAGCACATATGGATGCAATCCATATGATTCTGAGGTATATGGAGACCTCACATGGCATTGAGCTTCTATTTAGCAGAGGTACATCCCTTGTAGTTATAGCATGTGCATATGCAGATTATGCGGGGTGTCCCAAGGACATGAATTCTAGTTCCGGCTTTACAGTGTTTATATGAATTTCCTTGGTGTCATGGAAGAGCAAGAAGCAGAATGTGGTTACCAGATCTAGTACAGAATCAGAATATAGGGCCATGGCACAAGCTAGTATAGAGATGTTATGGGCCATATCTGTTCTTACTGACCTAACTGTTGAGATGCATCTTCCCATACACCTCCAATGTGACAACCATGTTGTTCTCTTCATTGCAAACAACCCAGCCTTCCATGAGAAGACCAAGCACATCGAGGTGGATTGTCATTACACTCATGACATGATACAGAATGATCTCATCTCCATTACTCATGTCAGCTCTGGAGATCAGACAACAGGTGTACTTATCAAGGCCCTAGCCCGAGGGCCTCACCAGAGATGCTTCTCCAAGCAAAGCATAATAAATATCTACGCTTCATCTTGAGTGGGAGTGTTAAGTAGTTATCTTTCATATATTTGATGTATTATTTGTTTCCTTTGTCTTCTTTATATAATTTGCCTAACATGTTACTCTCCTATATAAGAGAACCCTCAGGATTCATGAATAATAGTTTCATTATTTTCTCTCCACAACCCATTCACCCCTTACTATTGTTTACACTTTAAAGTTTTCCTTCAAACTCCGACTAACTAGAGTTCATTGTGCCCCTACTTTCCTAGTCAGTCCATAATATGTTCCCGAAGCTATGTACTGAGCTTAAATGTAGGCTTATTCTTAATGAGTTCTGTCGTTATTTTTAGGACATATGGACGAGGCAGATTTTTGATGGAGACCATGAGAAGAATGGTCTCTATTACCTCAACATTTCATCTGATTCTAGTTTTGCTGGCACGGCATCTAACTTCGACGATCCCCTTCTCGGGTACCTTTGCCTTGGCCACCTTCTGCCAAGACCATCTCCATGATGTCCCTGAACTCTCTGCACTCAAGCTATTTGAGTGCAAGGCGTGTCAGTTCAGGAAACATCATCGAGTGTCTTTTTCTTTACATATTGAGCCTCGTCATGAAGTATTGTTTCGTCTAGTTCATTGCAACATATGGGGCACTATATGGTCTGTACTTTAAGTGTAGATAAGTATTATGTTGTTTTTGTTGATGATTATAACCGATGCTCTTAGGTATATTTGTTAAAGGAACATTCAAAGATTAATAATATTATCGAAATTTTCTTTCAGTATATCAAAAATATTATATCCAGCGGTGATCAAATATTTTGTAACCGCCTTATTAGTTATGCCTGCTATACCCGAGATGAGAGTCAGGTCCGGATCCTTATTTGGTTCTTCCATAGTACCCGGGTTGATAACCGGGTTCGGGTCCGAAGCAACCGACCCGACAAGCTTACCAGCTTCAGCAGGTGGTACAGGCGCCACGTAGGCGCAGGGACCCCCCCTTAAAGTCATGAATCTGCGAGGGGAGCTGAGGAGCCGCGGGAGTCCCAAAAGGCGGGGGTATAGATAGACCCCCCTTCTCGAAAGTAGCAAAAACACCAAAGAATGGGAGTTGAAGAGACGCCCCAACGAATCGCAACGCATCGATTCCCGAGCGCCGGTCCAGCTCCCTTGGTCGCGACTCGGCGAATCCCCTCCCCATGCTGCCTCCCGATTTCCCCTCCGGCCGCCCTCCACCTTGGCCTGGTCAAGCCCAGTATCGAACGCTCTGTCCCACCGCAGTGATCTTTATGGGAAAACTCATCCTGCCCACACGAGCCCTCCTCCAGCCAAGAAGCTCCAAAGGCATCCCATTCACCTTCAAGATAGGATCGGGCAGCTCCCCTGGCCGGGAGCCCAACGACTCCAAGGCCTCAATCACCACCTCGCCTCCCAACATTGTGCGCAGGTTACGCAGGTTGCGCAGGGTCAGGGGTACCCCACCGATGCGAATTCGCTGCACGGTCACAGGCTGTCACGTTCCATCCAAGATCGCTAGTCTGCGCCATCGCATCCCCGTCCATCCCTCCTTGGACCACCTCAAGAGTTCTCTGGACTCTGTATCTGTGAGCCCTCTCACCAGTGCTCGCATCGCGGAAAGCGAGACCAAGTCTCCCCTGAATGTCACAGATATCAGGCCTACGTCTGATGCTCCAATGAATGGGGCCTTCCCAGGCCCTCCTCCTTCGCCCAACAGCAAGCACGAGCTCCCCCCTCCAGCGCCCTTGGCAACCCTGGAGAGTGATGGGCTGCAGTTGGCTCTATGCGAGAGACCTCTGCACTGAACGCAGCAAATGGCATCTCGACACTACCGAACCCAATGAGAGAGCGAGTCGCGTCTGAAACAGCCTCTCCCGAAAGGATTAGTGAATGCCCGATTGGCACCAGCAATCTGACGACGACGACGCTCCCTTCGGCTGGGCACAGTTACCCAGCCGTCTTCTCCTCCCTTCTCTTCGCTCTCCATCAAATTTTCCAAGAGAGCCTGGGATGTTACAAATGCCATTAGAGCAGATTCCCTCTAATAGTGAAAAGAGTTGTCCACGAGGTGGAGCCATCCCTTCCATAGAGTTAGGAGGAAAGGACTACTCAACATGTGAAGCTACCATTGTTACTGGGATTCTGGAAATAGGTCATGAGCCATTGCGCAACGAGGATGTTGCGAATATTTGTAGGGGTGATTGTTGCACCCCAAACATAATACGATATCTAGTAATCACATAGCATGGTAGTAGCTTATAAACAGTATGCGCTACTACTATATAACTTGGACTTAAGCATTTTGGGTTGTGTTCATGGCCTTCAGTTGGAACCAAGCCAAACAAGTTGTTTGGGCTAGTAGTCTAATCACAACGTGTGGTAGTAGCTTATAAGTAGTAGGGGCTACTACTAGTCAACCTGGGCTTATATATTTTGGGTTGTGATCAAGGGCTCCAGTTGGGTCTAATTCCAATAGGTTGTCTAGGCCAATAATCCCCGATAACAGACCGAACCTGAGGGCCCGAAATGTTACAAATAGTATCAAAGAAGATTCCCTCTAATAGTGGAAAGGATTGTCCAAGAGGTGGAGCCACCCCTACCATAAAGTTAGGAGGAAAGGGCTATCCAAGAGGTGAAACCACCACTATTACTGGAAATAGTTCATGGGCCATTATGCAACGAGGACGTTACGAATATAAGTGGTGGTATTTGTAGCATCTCAATAACATAGTAACACATCTAGTAATCAAAAAGTGTGGTGGTAGCTTATAAGTAATAGGGGCTACTACTAGTTAACCTAGGCTTAAACATTTTAGGTTGTGGTAATTGCTCCAGTTGGGCCCAAGCCGAATAGGTTGTCTGGGTTTGTAATCCCTGATAACGGATCGAGCGTATGGCTCGGGACATTACAATATTGGTTGGATTATTATGAATCATAAATATCAATGGTTTATTTATAATTGTCACAAATAATTTGCAAATTATTTGGTGATATTTAGCTGATACATAATTCTATGAATAAAGATTTAATGTAACGAGATTACATTAAAAAAGATTGGAGAGAGAAAATCTCTCTCCAACTCTCAAGATAGACATCCACCCTCCAAATCATGCTCTGGAGGTAAACTCTAGTCCAAGGAAGTAGCGTAGACTGCCAAGGTCCTTGATAACAAGCTGATGTCCAAGAAAAGCCTTAGCTACATGAATATCAGTTGCATTATCCATTGTAATGATGATATCATAAAAATAAACCAGTATAGCAACAATACCTTTCTGGGACCTCTGAACAAACAGGGAGTGGTCTGTAGTTAATCGCACGAACCCCTTCTATTTTATCACGTCCAAGAGCTTTTGAAACCATGCTCTTGGACTCAGCTTCAAGCCATGGATTGCCTTATGAACTATGAAGTATGCACACATTCTAACACTCCCCCTCATCAGCGAACCTAGTGGTTATTGCATGTAGACTTCCTCATGTAGATCGCCATAGAGGAAAGCATTCATTACATCGAGTTGTACAGAGGACAATCCCGTATGACTGCAATAAAGAGAACCCAAAGTGTGGAGTGTCAAGCTACTAGAGAGAAGGCGTCTTGATAGTCTACCGCATAAGCCTGAGTGAACCCACGAGCCACAAGTCGTGGCTTGTAGCGATCAATGTTGTCTTATGCTCGACGCTTCACGGTGAACACCTACTTGCATCCTATAAGGGACACATCTGCATGAATTGTAACAATGATCCACATGTCATGAGACTGTAAAGCAGTCATCTCCTCCCCCATGGCTACCGCCATTGGCTCACCTTGAGAGCCTCCCAATATGTATGTGGGATTTCAATGGAAAATAATCCGACAACAAAATTCTTGAAATCTGGTGAAGTCGCTACAAAGACACGTGACCTGCGAGGAGGCATCGTGCACATGAACATTTGCTTTTCCTCAAGGCAATAGATCACCCCAAATCACTCTCCTGTGGTGGTTATGGCTCATCCTGTATATATGCATGCTCATCCTATGATTGACCATGTACGTCATACACACCACTAATATTATCAGTAGAAACTAAATTTTCATAATTTATCTGAGGTGCGTTGGATGTTGGCGATGGCATTGGAGCATGGAAGATATGTTGAGGTACATGTATATGTGGTGGTGGAAGAACAACCGCATCCTCAGACTCAGAGGGACTCAATATGTCACATGTAGGAGAGTAGTATATAATGGACTCAAAGAAGGTAACATCGACACTGACATAGTATTGTCCTTTTTACAGGATCAAAACACTAATAACCCTTTGGAAGCAAGAGTATCCAACGAACATATATTTGACAGCTCGAGAAGAGAGCTTGTCACAATCAAGACATAAGAGATGGACAAATGTCATGTAACCAAATACCCATGGCATAAGAGAGAAAAGGTTATTCGTTGGAAAAACAAGGAAGAAGGGTACATTTTAACCCAAATGTAGACGACATTTGATTTATAAGGAAACATGATGTCATCACAGCATCACCCCATAATAAATGAGGAGCCCGACTATGTATTAGGAGAGTCCTAGTGATATACAGAAAATGACGGTATTTGCATTCAGCAACACCATTCTATTGATAAGTATAGGTATAGGAAGTCTGATGGATAATGTCACATGAGCTGGAAAAAGAGACAGTTGTATAGTGCTGAACTCAGGTGCATTATTAGAACAAATGTATTTTATAGAGGGAGATACATATTCTTTACTAGCCCCAGACTTATTCTTTAACAAAAATATCCAAGACAGTCTTGAAAATAAACACAAACCAAATACTACATGTGTCCCTAATGATCAGGTACACGACTTGAACCTCACATATCAAGATGGAATAATTCAAAAAGAGTCTAACTACTACGATCTTGACAACTTGAAAAGCAGAACCAATAATGCTTTCCATTTTGACATGGTTCACACTAGAAACTGGACTTGGTAGACATGCCAGGGATGAGACGACAAATCTTTGGCAACGGTAGATGACTGAATCTAAGATGCCACGTGTAGGTAGAAATCAACTCTACATAAAGAGAGGTGGCACCGGCATAAGGAGAATGGGTCAATGTGTACAACCCTCCATATTCACAGTCACATCCAATCACCTTGCTCGTGAATATATCCAGAAAAACAAGGGAAGTATGGTCAAATATAGCATGACAATATAAATATTTTGTAATCTGACTAATAGTAAATTCATGGAGAAGGTGGGTGAATGAAGAACTCTTTGTAGACATGTGGAGGGAGTCAAATGAACCTCCCCCTTGTCCAGTAATAGGGGAATGTGTCCCATCAACAATCACCACCAATTTACCTGGTTGTGTTGCACTATAAGTACCAAATTGCAAGCGATCACCGCATATATGATGTGACGTTCCAAAATCTATTATCCCATTTGAAGGATCTGTTATATTGTGACAAGTAAATGCATGTGTAATACATGAAGTACTAGTAGAGCCAATATCGGATGTATCGATACTAGAAGATCCGGTGAATGGTGGCATGATCTCTCTCATGCGAGCAACGAAGTCATTATAACGATGATCGGTGAGATCAGGAGCAGTTTAAACATGCTCAACAATACAAGCCGGTGGTGGAAAGCCATGCTTGGAGTAGCACGTATCCTCTAAGTGGCATGATCGATGACAGTATGAACATGGATAACGTATGCGTGGCTCACCTATGTCGCATGTGCATCGTCCTCTAAACGTAGGCGTGGACCGTCTCTATCTCTTACCACACGTCATATCTCTCTCTCTCTCTCAACCTTTTATGGTCGTCCACCTAGGGTTTGTTGAGAGAGTGATTGTCACCGCAATGTCGTCGTGTTGCCGGATTAATCGCTTCTGGAACTTTGCCTTCTTCGACAACTAGTACTCTTGAAGAAGACGTCAGATTTTGTGAGACAAAATCAAGAGATTCTTTGCTTGGATTGTCTCCTTGGATTGTAGCACGTGTCTCATCCATGCACCCACAAGTGTTCTCTCATTAGATCGGACTTAAGACAGGAAGCCTCTTCCTTTAGAGGCTTTAAAATCATAGTCACGCTTCAAGAGGTAAACCTTATACTCGTGTGATCATGATAAAACGGCATGGGAATTGTTCCAATACCATGTGGTTTCATCAAAAAAATTTAAATTCCGTTACACCATCGACTAGTATGACTAGTCGACCAAGATCAGATACGATTCGATTTCCACGCTTTTGAGATGCGTGAGTCCATTTTTTACTCAATTCAGTAAGATGGTTAAGCAATGAGGAGTTGTTCCCAATATTTGTTACCAAGATACTTCAAAGAAATGTGAAGAGACTTGGTCATGACTCCGGATTATATATGGTCCAAAAAGAGATGATTTAGGGACATGCTAGTACATGATTAAACACTTTGATAATATTATTAGTACCCCTCATAAATATTGAACCAATGCATTGGCTATTGTTGTATGGGACACCTGTAGGTATGCCTTGGTGATGTGGTACTAATACTTCCAGCTAAGGCAAATACCCTTCAATTGATATGTGGCTACACAAAGTAGTGCCAGATTTACTGTGAAATTATCAAATAAAAAGTTGGTGTATCAAGAAAAAAAAAGTTAATATGGTATGGACACAAAGAATCTCTTCACATGCTTTATTTTAAAGTTGTAAAACTTAAAAAAAATAGAAGTAAATCTATCTGAAGGCGGAGAATCTATGGAGCCAACCTTATTGAAAAAAGGAAAAGACGGTGGTGCTATTTTGTGGTGGACTTTCATTATCTTTCACTTTATTGAATGGTGTTAATAGAAGAACATATGGAATTGAATAAAGCATCTCGACGAGAGAACGACGACTGCCAAAAAATTTATGGTGTATGCGTACTAAGGATATATACAAGAGGTTACTATAGCATCGATAAAAATTACAATAAGGGCATTATGGCCCTATAATATTCTAGGATAGTCAGAGAGTTTAGCAAATATTATATTTTGCCAGGCACTAGTGCTATATACTTGCAAGAATGCCTAAGATTGCCCAAGTGTCAACGTATTCCAAATTGGACCAATTATGAGAGCCTTTGCAAGCACAATGCAACTATATATGCATGCATCTGCATGTCGATACATACACGTGCTCAAGGTACCGACATCATATGCATAGCCCTGCATCAAATTAAATCACTAGCATGAAGAAAGAACAACATTTAATTGTTAACCTTGAGTAACCATTACTTCCTCCAGGGAGATGTAAACCATTTGAAAATGCTTCTTCATTTTGCTTCAAAATTTCAGCCTCTTCAGCTAATGCAGCTCTCCTGAATTAAAAATTGCTCCCAAATGAATAATTGAATTATTCTATTTTTGAAATTTTGAATTTGCGATATTGAATATATATGCTTACAAACGACTTTGCTTCTCATATTCAGCACGAACCTCGTGTACATTCACCATTACTTCAAGTTCATGATCCAACCATTTCTGCATGGACTTCTCATTGTGCTAAGTTCCACCCAAGGTCAATTACCCTTCAGTCAGTTAATTGAAAATTTTAACAGGACTAACTAAGTTTCGAGTACATATTATAGAACTTACCGGGCCACCATGTGAATTGCCATTCGAACTAACTATAAAAACAAAAATAAATCCACACTTTGGAATGAGAACATGACAACTAAGACAAACATAAAAAGAATACAAAACTTTGCAAGTTCAGGTAGCAAACCAGAAGTTTCATGAGAAGAGGCCTTGCGAGCTTCTAGTAATTCTTTTAATCGTTTCGTAGCCATAGCAGCCTCTTCTGTCTTCCTTTGAAGAACCTAAAAATATCTACTCAATCAAAGGCCCTATCTGCCTTCTAGCATGCGGCACAATCTGAAAAGGTGTTGTTTTATCTATATCGAACAAACCAGATGTTTCAAACATGAGTCATAAAAAATTGTTGCCTTTTTTTAGTAATTAGTGTTTGCATCTCCGAGTCAAACATCTTAAAGGTTTATATGATCTGATATGCTCTGATCTGTCGGAGAAATCAACATTCCAAACAAATGTGATGGGTGGAAAGGTTACTTTGGCAAGTGTGATTAAGATCACTGTAGCCAAGGGGACTAAGAATCAGAAAGTTCTCTACCATCACCAATCAAGGGTTTGGAACATCTGAATCATTAATCTATTTGGAGTCAAATGTGGATGCTAAGTTAGCTACAATAAGGGTGCGTTTGGTTCGTGGGTTATCTGGGGGAGGATAACCCGTTTTTGTATTTGTGTGGTTGGTGTGGGTTAAGGGTTGGGAGGGTTTGTGTGATGTGATTGTATTGAAATTTGAAAAAGTTAGTAGTAATTATGATATGATTGTATTGAAAAAGTGGGTAGTTGTTGTGATGTGATTGTATTGAAATTTGAAATAATGAGTAGAAATTGAATATTTTATGATTTTTAGATGGTATGATGGTATAATATTTTTTTTATGAAAAGATGGTGGCCCTACAAGTGGGTTAGGAATATGGGTTTTGGGGGATAACCCACCCAAAGTGGGGGTAACCCCCCAAACGAACACACCCTAACCGTAGCACATGCAAAACCTAGAAAGGAAGAGGTTAGATCAGCTGTATGTGAAGAAGTTTTATCAACTCCGAGTGCTTGGTACATGGGTAAATGGATCTTGGGTGAGATCCATTTACCCGTCTGTGACCTTTGTATATCTCTCTCTCTCTCTACCACTGTATTTTTAAGTGTGAAAAATAGAAAGAAGAAAAACCCTCGCGTTGAAGAGTGTAGGGTGTTGCCCATGGTTCTCTCCCCTCAAGCTTGAATTACTATTCAGCCCCCTTCCCCCCACAAACCCAACAAAAATAATCCAGAGTGAATCCCATGCAGCAGGAATATTCATATATGAAAGATAGATCTACATAAGTGTGAAGAAAATTTGAGAATGAATGGAATGTCATATTCAATGGGTATAGGGTTTCTTCTTATATAGCGTGAAACATTAGAGATGTGAAAAGAGAAAAAATACATAGATGAACCGAAGGAATTACAAGACTCAATAACTATAAAGAGAAATAACCCATTAACTCTAATAATCCCCCCTCAAGTTGGAGCATATCTATCAATCATGCTTAACATGAAAATCTTCTACGATAGACGTTTCTTCAGTAGCGTCTATGTGAATATATCTGCAAGTTGAAGATCTGTGGAGATATGAGTAGTAATTTTCCCTCCCCTACTGCATCTCGAATGAAGTGACAGTCAACTTCAATGTGCTAAGTTCGCTCATGAAAAATTGGATTGCTGGTGATGTAGGTAGTAGACTTATTGTCACTATATAAAGGGACATGAGTAGTAATATGAAGTCCAAGCTCCTGTAGAAAAGAGACAGACAAGCTCGGTAATCTAACAAGTGGCTTAGGCCATCGCCTTGTACTATGCCTTTGCACTTATCTAGAAACCACTATCTGCTTCTTGCTATGCCATGTAACAAGGTTGTAACTAACAAACATAGCATAGCTTGTAATAGATCGCCAGTCCATAGGTGAATTGACATAATCTACATCAACATAAGTGGTGATATTAACATGGCCATTGATCCCGTAGAAAAGGCCTCTCCGTGGAGATTCCTTCAAATATCAAAGGATCAGAAGAACATCCTGCCAATGACTATAGAGAGGTATCTCCATGTGTTAGCTCTCTCTTCTCACGGCATACCATGTATTTGGCCTAGTGACAGTAAGGTAAAGCAATTTTCCTACTAGGCTTCTATATCTTGTAGAGTCCTCAAACTCAGGATCAATGGATGTAGAATGTTTTCGCAATTCTACAAGGATGCCAAATGGTTCGCATCCAAGTAGTCCAACCTCTCTAAGAATATCTAAGAAATATTCCCGTTGTGTTATATGTAATCTCTTTGTAGTGTGTATCACATTAATGCCAAGAAAGTAGCGGAGTTGACCAACGTCCTTCGTGATAAATGCATTTCGGCTGGTCTCTGAAATGCCAAACTTTATCATCACAAGTAACTACCATATCATCAACATAAAAAACCAGTATAATTGTATCAGTGGACCGTCATGTGACAAAAAATAGTCAGATGTCATCCTGTGGAAATCAAGAGAGTTGATCTCAGTAGTAAGCATATCAAACCAAGCTTGTGGACTCTGCTTTAGGCCATAAATGACCTTACAAAGTCGGTACACATGCTCCTCCTGGATTGAGTAAGCAGGTGATTGTGTTATATATATATAGACACGCACACACACACACACACATACACATCGACGAGGTCGCCATAGAGAAAAGCATTTTTCACATCTAGCTGAAAGATAGATCGATTCTTATTGGCAGCAATAAAGAGAATAGTGTGGACAGATCACATCCTAGCCACTAGAGAAAAAGTTCTAAAATAATCCACACCATAAGTCTAAGTAAAGCCATTTGCTACTATAGAGATATTTAAATATTTCCATATTCTCTATGTACTTTTTTCTTTATTTTGTTTCTCAGTATCCATCTTACGTAATTTACCATTAGGTCTCTCCTCTATATAATAGGGCCTAGGGTTCTCAGAAATTAACAATGCACTTATTTCTTCCAACATAGTATCAGAGTGAGTCCCAGACCGGAGGTCGTATACCCTAACCCTAATCCACACCTGCCAGTCCTCCTTTCCGCCGGTGCCACCAGCTCACCAGCCCCCCACCCGCGCACCATCTCGACACTGCCAGCCCGCAATCCCCCCCCCCTCGTGCACCTCCTCAGCGCCGCTTGCCCTTCTCGGGCCTCTCCACCATTGCTGTCAGGCCGTCAACCCCCACTTCCGTCGTTCTCTCTTCGTTCACCACGGTTGATGGATTGTACTACATAAGTTTACATATGCAATCGAATCCTCACATATCAATGTAGACATCTATCTATCGGTCTCCAAAACCCCTGTGATCTTTGTCAAGAAATAAACATGCGAAAGCGAACATGGAAAATGATAAAGAAAATAGGAACAACGGGATTTAACTTGGAACCCTACTCCGTGAGGAGCGGGATGAAACCACGGGAGAAGCCCTCAAAGGGGCATATGCCTCTATTGCTTTTTTCAATGGATACAGGAGGTCTGGGGCTCCTTATATAGCTTCTCCAAAGCCTGCAAGTCCCACCACTAGACGATGTGGGACTAAACACATGGATGGGGTAAATGGATCTTCTCCAGGATCCATTTACCCTGCTACAACTCATGACGCATAAAACCAAGTACTCCAACACTCCCCCTCAAGCTGGAGCATGCAATGCTCAGTATGGACAAACAGAAAGAAACTCAACTCAACGCTACAGGATACTACAGACAATATCAACCCAACACGCACATTGTTGCAGTCGAGGACGTTGCTTCTCATGCCGTGCAGGTGAGGAGGACGAACATGCTAGAGTGTGAGTCTGCAGAATCTCCTCGTCGGAAAGCATGTGCTCTGAACTGCGCCTGTCAGAGTCACTGCAACTGGAAATGAGTCTCCTTGTCGGAGTACTCTAGCCCGCCACAATAATGTGGACAACTGCTCCATCTCTGAAAAAGGGCCGAACTGAAAAGGTTGTGGATGTGCAATCCTTGTCGGAGTCCACGGTCGCTGGAGAATGGAGTCTGAATAAGTCTCCTCTTCGGTGAACTGGGTCTCTCGCATCTGGCTCAGAGAATGGTACACTACTCTGGTGTCCCTATGATACCACATGAAAACCCTTGCCAACATGGCATAGGGAATGGTCCTCTACTCTGTAGTCCCTATGGCTCACATGAAAACTCTGGCCTACAAAATAAGAAAGGATGGGGATCTCTGCAAAAGATGGCAAACAAGTGCTCATCTGAAATAAGCTGCATCCTTGTGCGTGTCTGAAAATGAGTCTCTCTCTGGAGAACTCGAAAAAAGGGCCTCTCATCATGGAGTGTTTCGAACTTGGACTCTGACCAATCTGTCGAGTCTCAATCTGCACATCAAACCGAGACTAGGAATCTGAACGTCGAGTCTGAAATTGCGCATGGACAATCTTCGTCTGAAAAATTTGTATAGTCTGAAAATCTGACTTGGTCTCTAATATGGAGTCTGGAAAATTTGGATCTGACTCGGACTTGACTCTACACAATACTCCCCCTTTCTCCCAAACTTGTCGGAAAATAAACATCAACAAATTGGGAGAAGATAAGATAGATGGGGAAAACATGAAACTTGCGGCTTTTCAATTTTTTTAAAGTCGTTCTATTTTTTACATCTTTTGCAATTTTTTTTACTTACGTACGATTTTTTTTCGTACGCTCCTTTTTTTAAAAAAACAATTTTTTCTTTTTTTTTAAATGGTCCACATGGGCCTGATAATCATGCCCCCCCCCCAGGAAAAAAATTCGGCCCTTTCTTTTAAAAAAAAGCAGATCCCTGGGCCCGAAACTAAATAACACATTTTTCTTTCATTTTTTATAACTCGTGGTCACGAACCCTTTATCCTCTTCAACCTGCCACCCCCGTTGGGGGGTTTGCTACTCGACCCCGCCTCCTGGGGCCTGGACTTGGTTGTTGCAGCAGCCTGGAGGTCGACGATGAAGACTCGCCTGGCTGTGAGGGTGCTTCCTGGCGACCTGGGCGCAGGGGGCTTGGGGTGCGGGGCTATCGTCCAAAGCCGTTAGGGCTCGCTGCTTATGGGGAGCAGTCATCGGGGGTGTGCCGCCGCTGCGGAGAAGATGGTGCTGCCTGGCTGGTTCCGCCTAGAAGGGCGGCTTCGAGAGGAATCGCACCGCCGCGCAGGAAGGCTGCCCCGGGCCCCTTTCGCTGTCGCAGGGGTGATGGAGCTCGTACGCGCCGTGCATATGAAGAACTGCGTCTCGTTGGTGTTGGCGATGGGCAGGGGGTCTCGCACCTGCGCAAGAGCTTGCTCAGTCGTGCGATGCGCACGAAACTGGAAAGAACAGAGGGGATTCGCGCGTCTGCCGCCTGCATGGGCCGGGAATGATCACTGGATGACCTCTGTTGCGGCTAGAGCTTGCGCACAGGAGATTTGTGCATTCAATCTTCACAGGATCAGGGTTGGAGCCGGGCGGCATGGCAATAGGGCGGATCGAAGAGAAGTCAGATGCTTGTAGAGAAGCCAGAAGCAGTGGCTTCTGCTTTGGATCATAGGTTTCGAGAAAGAAACCCTCCACGATAATCTTGCTGCCAGAACAAAGATTAGGGTTCCTGACGGGAACCCTAGAACTTGGATATTGAAAAAAACTCGGAATAATTTTCCTCTCAAACAATCTTCAAGAACAACGAATAATATATCGAATCTCGAATACACAAAATAAATAATATAAAACTCCTCGAGAATCGAACCCTCTCTGATACCATGTTAAGAAATAAACATGCGGATGCGAACATGGAAAATGATAAAGAAAATAGGAACAACGGGATTTAACGTTGAACCCTACTCCGTGAGGAGCGGGATGAAACCACGGGAGAAGCCCTTAAAGGGGCATATGCTTCTATTGCTTTTCTCAATGGATACAGGAGGTCTGGGGCTCCTTATATAGCTTCTCCAGAGCCTTCAAGTCCCACCACGATGTGGGACTAAACACATTGATGGGGTAAATAGATCTTCTCCAGGATCCATTTACCCTGCTACAACTCATGACGCATACAACCAAGTACTCCAACACTCCCCCTCAAGCTGGAGCATGTAACGCTCAGCTTGGACAAACAGAAAGAAACTCAACTCAACACTACAGGACACTACGGACAATATCAACCCAACGCTCACATTGCTGCAGTCGAAGACGTTGCTTCTCATGCCGTGCAGGTGAGGAGGACGAACGGGCTGGAGTGTGAGTCTGCTGAATCTCCTCGTCGAAGAGCGTGTGCTCTGAACTGCGCCTGTCAGAGTCACTGCAACTGGAAATGAGTCTCCTCGTCGGAGTACTCTGGCCCACCACAATAATGTGGACAACTGCTCCATCTCTGAAAAAGGGTCGAACTGAAAAGGTCGTGGTTGTGCAATCCTCTTCGGAGTCCACGGTCGATGGAGAATGGAGTCTGAATAAGTCTCCTCTTCGAAGAACTGGGTCTCTCCCATCTGGCTCAGAGAATGGTACACTACTCTGGTGTTCCTATGATACCACATGAAAACCCTTGCCAACATGGCATAGGGAATGGTCCTCTACTCTGGAGTCCGTATGGCTCACATGAAAACTCTGGCCTACAAAACAAGAAAGGATGGGGACCTCTGCAAAAGATGGCAAAGTGCTCATCTGAAATAAGACTGCATCCTTGTGTGTGTCTGAAAATGAGTTTCTCTTTGGAGAACTCGAAAAATTGGCCTCTCATCATTGAGTGTATCGAACTTGGACTCTGACCAATCTGTCGAGTCTGAATCTGCGCATCAAGCTGGGACTCGAAATCTGAATGTCGAGTCTAAAAATGCGCATGGGCAATCTTCGTCTAAAAATTTTGTAGAGTCTGAAAATCTGACTTGGTCTCTAATATGGAGTCTGGAAAATCTGGATCTGACTCGGACCTGTGACTCTACACAATACTCTCCCTTTCTCCCATACTTGTCAGAAAATAATCATCTACAAATTGGGAGAAGATAAGATAGATGGGGAAAACATGAAACTTGCGACTTTGTAATTTTTTTAAAGCTGTTCCATTTTTTACGGCTTTTGCAATTTTTTTTACTTGCGTACGTTTTTTTTCGTACGCACCTCTTTTAAAAAAAATCAATTTTTTTAAATGGTCCACATGGGCCTCATAATCATGCGCCCCCCCCCCCCCCCCCCCCAGAAAAAAAATTGACCTTTTTTTAAAAAAAGACAGATCACTGGGCCCGAAACTAAATAACACATTTTTCTTTCTTTTTTTTATAACTCGCGGTACCCCTAGGGTTCCCACGAACCCTTTCTCCTCTTCAACCCGTCGCCCCGGTTGGGGGGTTTATTACTCGACCCCGCCTCCTGGGGCCTGGACTTGGTTGCTGCAGCGGCCTGGAGGTTGGCGATGAAGACTCTCCTGACTAGGAGGGTGCCGCCTGGAGACCTGGGCGCAGGGGGCTTGGGGTGCGGGGCTATCGTCCAAAGCTGTTAGGGCTTGTCGCTTATGGGGAGCGGTCATCGGGGGTGCGCCGCCGCTGCGGAGAAGATGGCGTCGCCTGGCTGGTTCCGCCTAGAAGGCGGCTTCGAGAGAAATCGCACCGCCTCGCAAGAAGGCTGCCCCGGGCCCCTTTCGTTGTCGCAGGGGTGATGGTGCTCGTGTGCGTCGTGCATATGAAGAACTGCATCTCGTTGGTGTTGGCGATGGGCAGGGGGTCCCGCACCTGCGCAAGAGCTTGCTCAGTCGTGCGATGCGCGCGAAACTGGAAAGAAAAGAGGGGATTTGCGCGCCTGCCGCCTGCATAGGCCGGGAATGATCACTAGATGACCTCTGTTGCGGCTAGGGTTTACGCACAGGAGATTTGTGCATTCAATCTTCACATGATCAGGGCTGGAGCCGAGTGGCTTGCCGATAGGGCGGATCGAAGAGAAGCCAGATGCTTGTTGAGAAGCCAGATGTCGTCGCTTCTGCTTTGGATCATAGGTTTCGAGAAAGAAACCCTCCACGATGATCTCGCCGCCAGAACAAAGATTAGGGTTCCTGACGGGAACCCTAGAACTTGGATCTTGAAAAAAACTCAGAATAATTTTCCTCTCAAACAATCTTCAAGAACAACGAATAATATATCGAATCTCGAATACACAAAATAAATAATATAAAACTCCTCGAGAATTGAACCCACTTTGATACCATGTTAAGAAATAAACATGCGGAAGCGAACATGGAAAATGATAAAGAAAATAGGAACAACGGGATTTAATGTGGAACCCTACTCCGTGAGGAGCGGGATGAAACCACGAGAGAAGCCCTCAAAGGGGCATATGCTTCTATTACTTTTCTCAATGGATACAGGAGGTCTGGAGCTCCTTATATAGCTTCTCCAGAGCCTCCAATTCCCACCACTGGACGATGTGGGACTAAACGCATGGATGGGGTAAATGGATCTTCTCCAGGATCCATTTGCCCTGCTACAACTCATGACGCATACAACCAAGTATTCCAACAATCTTCATCCGACAACATGTCAGAAAATAAAGTCAATGTACCCACTACAGGTGCCTTCAGAGGTCTGGTACCAATTGTCAAGAGGACGGGACGAACTATGAACTCGATGTTATGCAGTTCATGAGCCTTGTGAAGTCTAATGGTAAGAAACATATTCTTATCGGCGATAAACCGGTGGAGAAAACAGGTATTCATGCCTCGTGTGAGGCGGACAATGCGTATGCCAAAGTCTGGCTATCAAGTACAACGACGATAGAGATCACCAATGACGTGTTGCATCAGCTCACAACTAAGGCAATGTGGGATATTCTCGCAGCATCCTATTCTCAGGAACGGAATGAGACCAAGATCCTTCAACTACAACATGATATCTTCACTATCAAGCAGAACAGACGGCCTCTCCACTCATTGTACACATCCTTGCGTAGGATGTTTGAGAAGATCCACGGTTTCATGCCCCTGACGGCCACTCCTAAGCAGCAGAAGACATACAGGAATGCTACCATGGTTGGTATATTCCTTGCCGTAGTTGATCCTGAATATGACGCCTCTCGCTCTTAAATCCTTGCGGATGCTACTATTCCTCCTATGGAGGAAGCTTTTCGTAGACTTAGCAGGATCACTGCCCTGACCACTACTACTAGCCAGACCTCTTCAGCAATGACAACCTCTAGGGGCAAAGGCAGCTCATCTAGCATTCATGGAGGTGGACCCTGTGGTAGAGGGCGTCGAATCCGTCAACCATGCACATAGTGTCATCGTTCTGGTCACTCAGAGGATACATGTTATTCTAAGCATGGTTTCCCAGCATCAGCATGGGTAGTGGAACAAGTTGAGTCTCATGCACCTTCTACTTTAGATCATCGATTTGGTGATCCCATAGCCAGACTAAGAGATATCATGCCTCATGCCTCATCTCCAAGAGGCCATTCAGATGTGCCAGCTTCCGCTTCTGCTAGTACGTCCGCTACAACCAACACCTCAGGTAGTTTGTATGCTTTTACCTCTTGTCATGGATCTGAGATTACACAATGGATTATGGACTCTGGGGCGATACATCAGTTGTGGAGACAGAGAGCAGCTTACAGCATATAGGCAGGTTCCTCCATGGAGAACCGTGGTGATAACCGATGGGACTCATTCCTTGATCACAGGATAGGTGAAGATTAGTTTGATGCCTTCGATGCGTCTGTAGAATGTGTTACATGCTCCTGATTTCTCTATGAATTCGTTATCTATTAGTCATATTACAAAGGATTTGCACTATCGAGCTATTTTTGACCGATCGTCTCTTATTTTTCAATACATTCTTATAGGCCGAGCGATTGGTTGTGACCGTGAGCAGGGTGGTCTTTATCGCTTGGTCAGCACTCCCTATGCAAGCATATCCTATCACTCAACCGGACCAGTCTCTCCCTATACTTGGCGTTTATATTTTGGCCACCTCCATCTCCAGAAGATGTTTCGCATTTTGCCGCAATTTCTCTGTGTTCCTCCTTCCAGTGTGAAGTGTATCAATTAGGAAAGCATCATCGATTAACTTTTCCCATTCGTCAGAGTCAAAGCAATAGCTTTCTTTTTGAGTTAGTTCATGTGGATATTTGGAGTCCAAGTCGTGTTCCTAATCACCAGGGACACAGGTTTTATCTTTTTGCAGTCGATGATTTTTCTCATTTGTCATGGGTATTTTTATTTAAGAATAAATCTGAAGCAAGGGATGTGATCAAAACTTTTATCAATGAATTGCAGGATGTTTACTTTTATTCTGTGAAATTTGCGAGGATCGATAATGCTTTGGAATTTTGTACTCGTGTGCTATCATATTTCTTTTTCGATGTGGTATAATACATCAAACATTATGTGCTTACAGCTCTCAATAGAATGATGTTGCAGAGAGAAAGCATCAACATTTACTTATTGTCACTCGGACCCTACTCATTCAGAGGCGTTCCTCACATTCATTTTGGAGTGATGATGTTTTTACGACATTTTATCTAGTGAATCGCAGGCCCTCGTTTGTCTTGGGTGAGAAAATTCATTTCTCTATCGCCTTCGCTGATAAGGAGTTGTTTTCTCTTACTCCTTATATCTTTGGCTCTGTTACATTTGTTCACCAATTGGCTCCAGGTCTTGATAAGCTCTCTCGTAGGGCTGTCAAGTGTGTGTTTGTTGGGTACTCCAAGACCCATAAGGGATATCAGTGCTATGATCCATTATGTCGGAAATACTATATCAGAGCTGATGTCACATTTTTTGAGTCTTTAATGTATTTCTCTCCTACAGGTGACAGGTTGGCTTCTTCAGAGTCTGATACTGAAATCTACATGCCACCTCCTACGAGTCAGTTGTCTCCCCTACCTATTCCACCACCACCACTTCCCTCTACATAGACGCGTGTGACCGTTGTTCCACCATTACCGAAATTCTAAACCCGTCGACCAGTTTCTGCTCATAGTCATCGCCCGTCATCCAGCACACCCCAGGTTTGTTCTGATAACATTGTTTCTAACGATGGGTCTGGAGATATTTCTGTACAGGGATCATTGCAGGAGGAGGTTCCCGAGGATCTGGACATACCCATTGACATTAGGAAGCAAAAGCGTACATGTGTGTCATATCCACTTGCTTCCAGGTGTCTTTTCATCGCCTTACAGGGAATTTTCAGAGATTTACAGTTGCTCTGTCTGCCTAGATATTCTACGGACTTACCAAGAGGCCTTGAACGATAGTCGTTGGAGTTTAGCTATGGAGGAAGAGATGGCTACTTTGCAATCCTGTGGTACCTGGACTTTGGTATCTGCTCCTCCTGGAGCATCTATTGTCAGTTGCAAATGGGTGTTTACTGTTAATTATCATGCAGATGGGAGCTTTGATTGTTACAAGGCTAGATTGGAGGCACGTGTCTTTACTCAGATCTATGGTGTAGATTATATGGATACAATCTCTCTTGTTGCTCGTCACTCCCCTTTATGTGTTCTTCGGTTGCAGTGATATGTGATTGACCCTTATTTCAGCTAGATGTTAAAAATGCATTCTTGTATGGAGATCTACAAGAGGAGGTATACATGCAGTAGCCTCCGGGGTTTGATGCTGAGGGGGAGTGTTAACAGGTTTGTAGACTCCTGTGGTCCTATATGTGAGTCTAGATGACATGAAGACCCATCTGCAGGAACCAGTCTTGACACCAGAAGGGCATGGCATAAGATCTCACATGCCCTATATGTGAGTGCATCCACCTTCTCATTCATGGCCTTTTTCCAATCATGGTCCTGCAATGCACTATAATGATCCTAAGGAATAGAAATAACCATCAAAACATCTGTAAATTGCCTGTCATAACTAGATAGACTATCAGTGGAAGTAAAATGTGATTTTGGTCCCCCGCAAAGCCATAAGGAATTCTAATAAAGCATCTGGAGCTGCATAGGTCGAGACATTTGAAGAGGACACATCATCGTGCAAATAAGGAATATGTAACAGTGCATAGACAGAATGACTAGTGTGTCTTCTTTTGAAGACAATGGGTAGTGGTGGGAGCTCCAAGGTCATGTCACTAATAGTCTGAGTAAAGTAGCTAATATGTTCAAAGAAAGTGATGTCAGCAGAAATGTAGTAACAATGACTAGTAGGGTCATAACTGATATATTCCTTTTTGGGTGCAAGCGTAGCTAAGGAAAACACACTTGGTAGGACGAGGAAATAATTTATCTACAGTCTAAAAATTATGAACAAACGCAATGAAGCCAAAAATTCTCAATGGGAGTGGAAAGGATGTCTCATTTGGGTATAAAAGAGAGAAAGGAGTTACCCCTTTTAGGAAAAAGGGTGGGACCCTATTGATGAGATAAGTGGCATCGAGGATGGCATCCCCGCAACAATGTACGAATAATGTCTAGAATATGGCGAAGTTTCATTTCTGTTGCCCCATTTTGTTGAGAGGTATATGGACATGATGTCTGATGAAGGGTTCCCTGAGAAGCAAAGAAAGACACCAACTCATGTTGGGAAACTCAAGAGCATTTTCAATTTATATAGTTTGAATACAAGTAGAGAAAAATGTTCTAATTAACTGAAAGACGGTCTTGACAACCTACAAAAAAAACAAAGTATATGCGATCAGCATAGTACGAATAGGACAAGATTCCAAATATCACAATGAACTAAAGAAGACGGCGATGATTGATGTGGCTTAATCGTAGGAGGAAAGTAAGTGTGATGATATTTGTTGAACTGGCACGCTTCGCACTTAACTGGTTTCAGTGAGAACAACTCACGAAACATTTGAGAAAGAGCACTACAAGAGGGGTGACAGAGCTGCAAATGCCATAGGAACGGGTCAGTAGAGATGGTGACAACACCGAAAAAGGTTGAGTCAGCAGGGATATCAAGGTAGTAAAGACCATTCTTCACACCCCCACCAAAAAATCTACATAGTCCAGATGTCCTGAAAATAGCAATAGAATTCATCAAAAATGACATGATAGTTCAATTCAACACATGGCTTATGAAGTGACAATAAGCTCAGAGGAAAATCAAGTGTGCAGTAAACGCCGGAGAGCCTGAGCTCGGAGGATAACTCCATAGTCCCAACAGTGGTAACAGGAGAACGGGCATCGTTGGCTAGCCAAACTGACATTACAGTGGAAGAGGGTTGAGAAAAGGTTATAAGACTTCCTTCTCCAATCAAGTGGGTAGATGCACCCTAGTAAATGATCCATGCTGGTGTTGAGACTGAAATAGAGTTGGATATAGTATCTCACATATTAGCTAGATGCATAGTACAAGTAGCCTCACTAGGAGTAGACTTCTACAAAAGCTTCATTAAGCAGATGACAGAAGTCCCTTAACAGCTGACGAACACCTTGAAGGCTCAAGACCGGAGCACATAATCATCTGTGCCCTTGAGTTTGATAGAAGTCCCATGTACCACAGAGATAAAAGACGTGTATATTGGTTTCGCCTCAGTAGAATTTTATGCCATCAAGGTTAAATACAGGGTTCAAGACATAGTTGTAGGAACTCAAACAATCATGAAGATGCAACATGTTGTCCTTGTTTTTATTGACCTAGGACTCGCACACAAGGATCCTCGGGCACCGCGGAAGTGCAGTGGTGTTGCAAGTCATGTGTGTGGGTTTGATGTGTATAATACTCAAACCTCGCTTAAGTCTCATGCAAACTCTGGAAATGCATATCTTATGCAGATAGAAAATGCATATCAAACTCAGATTTGTAGTGCCACTATAGACGTACTACTATAGCACTACAATAGACACATTATTGTAGCGTTATGGTAGATGCATTGCTATAGCGATATGGTAGACATGTTACCGTAGCGATACGGTAGATGTGTTATTGTAGCACTATGTAGACGTTTTACTTACCGTGAGTAGCCCATGCTTTGCTTTGGCTGTAGGAGCATAGCCCTTGAAGAAGGGTTACACTTGGGCAGAAAGTTGCATGCGTGAAAGACGCCCTAGTTGGAGGCTAGAAGAAGGCGGTTCACGCCCTCGCTTGGCCGAAAGAAGAGGATGTAGGTGGCAGCGAGAAGTTGGGTACAATCCACGGTCTAAGACCGTTGCTTTGATACTGTTAAGAAATAAACATGCAGAAGCGTAACATGGAAAAAATGATAAAGAACATAAGAAGAACGCGGGATTTAACGTGGAAACCTACTCCGTGAGTAGAGGGATAAAACCACGGGAAAAGCCCTCAAAGGGGCATGCTATGCGTTGCTTTTTCTCATTGGATACAGGAGGTCTGGGGCTCCTTATATAGCCTCTCCAGAGCCTCCAAGTCCCACCACTAGACGATGTGGGACTAAACACATGGATGGGGTAAATGGATTTTCTTCAGGATCCATTTACCCTGCTACAACTCAATAGGCGCACAACCAAATACTCTAACACTCCCCCTCAAGATGGAGCATGCAATGCTCAGCTTGGACAAACAGAAAGAAACTCAACTCAACGCTACAAGACACTATGGACAATATCAACCCAACGCGCACATTGCTGCAGTCGAGGACGTTGCTTCTCATGTCGTGCAGGTGAGGAGGACGAATGGGCTGGAGTGTGAGTCTGTTGAATCTCCTCGTCGGAGAGAATGTGCTCTGAATTGCGCCTGTCAGAGTCACTGCAACTGAAATGAGTCTCCTCGTCGAAGTACCCTGGCCCGCCACAATAATGTGGACAACTGCTCCATCTCTGAAAAGGGCCAAACTGAATAAGAGCTGTGGCTGCGCAATCCTCGTCAGAGTCCACGGTCGCTGGAGAATGGAGTCTGAAAATAGTCTCCTCGTCAGAGAACTGGGTCTCTCCCATCTGGCTCAGAGAATGGTACACTACTATGGTGTCCCTATGATACCAGATGAAACCATTGCCAACATGGCATAGGGAATGGTCCTCTACTCTGGAGTCCCTATGGCTCACATGAAAAACTCTGGCCGAAACATAAGAATAATGATGGTGACCATGACAATTGATGGCATACATATGCTCATCTGAAACTGATCGCATACTCGTGCGTGTCTGAAACTGGAGTCTCTCTCTGGAGAACTCAAAAATGGGCCTCTCATCATGGAGTGCCTCAAACTTGGACTCTGACCAATCTGTCGAGTCTGAATCTACGCATCAAACTGGGACTCGGAATCTGAACGTCGAGTCTGAATCTTGCGCATGGATAATCTTCATCTGAAACCTGTAGAGTCTGAAAGAACCGGTTGTCTCTAGAGAATCTGATATCAGACGAAGACCTGTGACTCTACACCATTCTCCCCCTTTCTCCCATACTTGTGGGAAAATGACATCGACAAAGTTGGGAGAAGACACTGACTTGGGGGGAAAATCACAAATGCCGGTCTCCTTTTTTTTGGTTGCGCAAATCATTTTTTTAAGTCGTTTCATTTTTTTCGGCTTTTCTCATTTTTTCTGAAAACATTTACGTACGGCTTTTTCCTTCTTCTTGTTTTTTTCGTATACGCGCCTTTTCTTCTCGAAACAAATGCCTCGTTTCATTTTTTTAAAGGAAACGGTCCACTTGGGGTTCGAAATATGCGCACAGCCCCTTCCCCTCCTTTTTCGGCCCATATTCTCCCTTTTAAAAAAAAACAAAAAAATCACCCCACTAATTAAGGTTTCTATCGATGAACCCTTTCACAAAAATAAGCCGCCTCTATGGTGCAATAGTGGTGGCGGCGATGTTGCTCCTTGTGTAGCTGGGCTCGTTCTTTTGCCGCCGAAGTTGGGACGGGGACACGCCTAGGAAGGTCGTTGCACAACCACCTGGCGAATCGAGAGGATAACTGCGCGGAGGGATCATGTGTAGGAGTCGAGGAGGAGATGAACGCGCCACCAGGGAGAGAGGGCGCCTGGCGGTTTGCCTGGGGGGGGCGCATGGGTAGCGGCATAGCTACGGGGCTCGCGCGCTCGATGTGCGCATGGGGTTCGCGCCGCCACGGAGGAGGTGCCTGCGCGAGCAGAAGAGGAGTTGTCGCCCGTGCCACCTGAGCACGAGGGCGCCGCCAGAGGGTGCAGAGGGGACGCCATTGTGGGGAGAGAAGACGCGGCCTGGAGCCGCCCTTTGTGTGTTGTTCGAGGCATCGCGATGATGACGAGGAAGGGTCGCACCTGTTGTGCGGCCTGATGCCGCCGCCAATGAGTGGACTCGTCCTGCGAGTTTTGCTAGCCACTAGAGATGGAAGCGGCGCCTGGATCTTGGATCTTGGTTCTGCGGGAAGAATCGTCAGGAGGAGGACGCCTGCGTGTTAGGGCGGCTGCTTGAAGATGTTCCACCAGAAACCCTAGATCGGCAGAAGAACTTCGCCTAGGGCATCACGCGGCCCTGGATCTAGAGATCATGCAAAGTCGACGAAGATTTTCCAGAACGTCGAGAACAAGGGTTCTAGGAAACCCAAACCCAAAATATGAAACCTAAAATCACATCTCGAATCTCGAATTCAAAAATAAAAACAAAAAAATTCCTAGAGAATCGACCCGTTTTAATACTATGTTAAGAAATAAAAATGCGGAAGCGTAACATGGAAAAAATGATAAAGAACATAAGAAGAACGCGGGATTTAACGTGGAACCCTACTCCGTGAGGAGCATAATGAAACCACGGGAGAAGCCCTCAAAGGGGCATGCTATGCATTTCTTTTTCTCATTGGATTCAGAAGGTCTGGGGCTCCCTATATTGCCTCTCCAGAGCCTCCAAGTCCACCACTAGACGATGTGGGACTAAACACATGGATGGCGTAAATGGATCTTCTCCAGGATCCATTTAACCCTGCTACAACTCAATAGGCGCACAATCAAATACTCTAACAGATACTATGTAGAGAAAAATGAGAATGAATGGAATGTCGTATTCAATGGGTCCAAGGTTTCTTATATAGTGAGAGACCTAGAGAGGCGAAATAAGAAAATTACATAGATGCCTCAAAAAGTTTATAGGATCCAATAATTATAGAGAAAAATAACCCATTAACTCTAACAATAAGAAAAGACATGACGTATGAGTTACGCTATACGTCAGGAAATTACCAATTTTGTCTTTGATTCACTACTTCTAGTTTCTGTTTCTCATACTCACTTCTTCTTCCCTCTTTCTTAACTGCAAAAACAACCAGGCATTCCAAATGGTAAGAGAACAAAATTTAATATCAGGAACCAATTTTATCTTGTTTGACAACAAAAAGATTAAGTATTTCGTTAAAAGGGAATAAAAGATGCTAAAAAATAAGCTAACGCAGATATTTACAATAACATCTAAAAAGAATTTATTAATAAAATATTCATAATTGTTTCTCTGGTAAGTTGACAGTAAATTCAATTGATAAGGATACACCCTAAGTCCAAAACTGAAACAATGTGGAATGAAGTGGAGTTTCACTTTTCGGTTACATTGACGAATTTAGTTCTAAGACGTGCTAAACTCCAGCATCAAATTCAGTACAAAAAACATAAAAATGATGTATTATGCTCACTAAGAATTATGCCTCACAAAATCGTAAAGTTCAAGTAATGAAAGGATGTACGAAATAGCATATGGATGCTGTTGTTCAGCCAACTAAAAATTACCCATGTCCTTCTGGACATACCTGCAATAGGCTCCTTCTCACGAGAGGCTTTCCATTGTCGAAATTGTTCCATCTCTTGTTTTATTTTGTGTTGCAATTGAACCTTCAAAAATGGTTGCAGATTTCATACAAGTAACAACAAGTGCGGTCATGAAAGAAGCAGCATAATCTTGGGGGAAAACCACCTTCTGGGCCTTGACTGATTGAATTTCCTGTTGCAGTTTCTCTGCAGCTTCATCACTTTTCTGCTTTTGCTTTAAGAGCATAACCTGATTTTCTTGTTTTCTCTTAAGGTCTATTATCTGTACCGTTGGCATTAAATAACACAGCATATAATGGAAACTTTTTTCAAAGAAAGGGAGTTAAATGTTGAGTTGAAGAGAAGTTCTTTCCTACCTGTGCTTCAAGGGATTTCAACTGTTCGGAGTGATTATCAGATGTCGGTCCTTCAGATGTGGTAGAAAGGCTTTCCACTTCAGCCAATAAACGGTCTCTTTCATGCTGCATTCTCACCAGCCATTTTTATCCTTAAAACACTATCTAACGTGAAGTCAAATAATTCTCTTCTTGTCATTATTACTGTAACAGACCTGTACAGCCCGTTTCTCGTCTTCTAGTTCCATGAGTTTCTTCCGGAAGTGTTTTTTAAGAGCCATTACTTCTGAGGCTCTGAACATTTCATTTCCGACTGCACAAGTTTGGAATACTCAATCTAGCATATGTAAAGTAACTAAAAATATCTGGACAAGGAAACAACTACCAATGAAGAGACCCGAGAAAAGAAGATATTAAATGGTGAAATGAATCAATCAATTTGCAAATATGAGTCTTTAACAAGGTTTGACTTAAGGGACCTATGCCCTTCTTTGCTAGTCATGGAAGAGTAGAATTATCGTGCATATATAGACCAACACCACCATATTTCTTTGTGGGAAGAGAGGACTTCGTCAATCATGGGCAGATCCAATCAACTTCTTAAATCTCAAGAGAAATAACAACCTTAATTTAAGCCGAAGGATGATTAGATCCACAGCTTCTTGCTGTTTTGTATTTAGAACTAAGAGGTCACAACTACATGGTTCCACATATGCATTAGTGTTAGGTGATTAGAGCTGCCAAAACCCATTTGATCTATTTTGCGCAACCTGCCACATACAGCATAATTGGGTTGTCTGTTCATGGCATGATTAAGATCTTCGTTCCACATTTTTGAAGCACCCACTTCATGATGGAACTTTCACTAAAACAGGATGCAGGATGCAAAATGAGATGCATCTATATGTATCCATTGAATGTGATTCGATTGGGTATATTGAGCTTGTACATGCATTTGTTTACCATGAGGACTACATATTGTGTCAAACCCCCCATCCCCCACTCTTAATGATGGGAAATGAGAGGGAAAAAGTAGCCACTAATGACCTGCAAGCAAGCATGCTCTGTCAATTTTCTCCCTGGTTTAGGGGACTTTTTCCAGTAAATTTGTGCATCCTATGGTTGTTTGTCCATTGTTTCTGTCAGCATGATGTCAGAACATGTTCCAATCTATTGGTATCTCAAGGATCTGATTTTGTGGCGTGGAAGAGAGACTCAACAATTATCAAATAATCTCAGGGTCTCTTTTATATAGAGAATATATTTCAACAATAGAAAAGGAAATTTACATGATATACAAGAAAAACCCCCTCAATAATAATTCGTCTAAATACCCTCCTCAAGTGGAAGCATAAGCATCGATCACTCCCAATTTCGAACCAAGAAATATTTTCTTTGGAAGCAAGGAACCAAGAAAGAAATGCTGCTTCTGGAGAAGTTCCTTCATAAATATGCGTGCCAACTATAGCTCAATAGCTACGAAGGGAGTAATAATTTAAAATCATTTTGCAGCAGTATGAATGAAATAATAGTCAACTATAATACGCTTTGTGCACTCAAAGAGTGGTCACCCTTTTATCATCGTCAATGTCTTAAAAATGCAAGGGGAATGAGGCTATTACCAGTGATTAAGGCAAGGCATAAACCTCACTTTGAAGAGTAAATTTTAAACAACTAGAACTACACAAAATATACTATTCCAAATTATGGAAACAAGACAACTCTAGGAAAAACCATGTCCATATCATTTTAAACATCACATTGAAGCATTATAATTACATATATCATTTTAAACATCATTTCGCCTTCTTTAGAGTCAACATATGACATAATGACTCCTCCGATGGGGGGAATGAATTGACTTATTATGTGAGCTTATATCCCTCATATATAGGATCCGCGAAGAAGATAGACGACAAAGGTCCTATGGGCTAACTATTGGCAATGATGGTGGTGAGATGACCATAGCATACTGGCAACGGAGATGGAGACCACTCGAGTAATTAACCTGTAGGAAGGAGGGGGCTACATGGTAGTTGATGGCCGGTAGAGGTAGCAGGGTATCCTCGCAGGGAGAGGCCGCTCAGATGGTGTCCTTACTAGTGACGAACACGAAGCTAATAATGGTGACAGAAGAGGAGAAGCATCATTTGCAGCTCAACGACACGAACACCGAGGTGTTTTGGGCCACATGTAAGATAAAGGTCAGGGTGTGAAGTTTAAGAATCTTATTTGGATGGAAGAATAGGATCAATCTAGGACATCGACTCTGATACTAAGTGATAAGAGACAAAGATTTGAATTATTATGTGAGGTCAGACCCCTCATATATAGGAGAAGAGGAGTCCAGTTTTTAGAAAATATTATAGATGTAACCCTAGGTGAAGATCCTAGGGTCTATGAGAAGATTACATAAAATCCCATAAGCTAAAAATAGAAAGAGTTCAATGGGGTTGCCCCTTGGGGGAGCTAACTTGGCCCCCCCGCGCAATTTCGCCCATTTTTTATTTTTTTTTTAATTTTCTTTTATGAATATTCATCACTATATCCCTATATTATGCTATTCAAATTTTGTGCGAAACAGAGACTTCTACGGCCTCCATCCAGATGGTCATTTATTAACGGTAACAGAATTGCTAAAAATAACCCTTTTGGATGGAGGCCGTAAGAGTCTCTGTTTCGCGCAAAATTTGAATGACATAATATAGGAATATTGATGAAAACCCACGGAAGAATTTTCAAAAAAAATAAAAAAACGGGTGAAATAACGCGGAGGGAGTTTGGTGCTCTATTTAATGACCTGCTCTATTTAATGACTCAAAAACCCATCCAATTTATTATTTCATGGGTTTGGGTTTAAAACTTACTACCCATGCGGGTGCAGATTTGGGGTTGGGATTCCGTCATGGGCACCCAAACTCGAACCCGTCGCAAACCCAAATATATATGCATACACGTATACATACAGATGAACACACACATCATTTTAAACTCACTTATATAAAAGTTGTTGAAAGATGTCATTGGTAGCTCATGTATTTACTCCCACATCGTGTGATGGTGGGAGTTTTGTGCCTTATGGGGCTATATAAAGAGCCGCACACTCCATGTATCCATTGAGAAATTGAATGAAACATCAGTCCTTTGAAGTGATTCTCCCGTGGTTTCATCATGTTCCTCACAGAGTAGAGTTCCACGTAAAATCAAAGTGTTCTTCATTTTTATGTTTTTGCTTGGATTCGCTTCCGCATTTCATATTTTTAGAAGTCTTATTGTGTTTCTCCTCATTCATTCACTAAATAACATACATATATTTTAATTCAATAGTTCAAGTTCATGATATTCTTGCACATCTGTTGCATATGTTTGATGTCTCCAAATTAGCTCCACATATTATGTGTTAACCGCTAACTAAATGTCAACGCCATATGCATTCTTCTCATATAATATATTCTCTTAATTGGTTTTGAATTGACTCTATGTTAGATGTGTGTCTAAAGTTTCTTTATACTAACTTTGTTTATCTTTTTGTGAAAATATATTGTATGAATAGTTAGTTAAAGTTTAAGATTTGATTTTATATTAGATATGTGTATCCGCTTGAAACAAAAAATTAATAAACGTGTGGGTTTGGGTAATGATTTTATAAATGGGTATGGGTTTGGAAATACCAATACCAACCCCCAAACACCACAAGCTGACATGACTAATTGAATGTCAAGATTTGTGGATACAGTTATACCGGTACATAATTCAATATACCAATGCCACAAGACTTGGAAGTAGAAACTCCTTAGGGTGTATGTATTACTACACCATCTATGTAGTCGTACAATAGGACTAAAGAGTGTCTGTACTGAAATACATAATGCGAATATGCACTAGTAGTTTAGACGGGTGCATATTTGAGTACACCGATGCTATAAGACAAAAAGAGTGTGATCTAAATGTTGTTCTTGATTTATGTTGATATGTATGTGGCGCATCAGTACTTGGTAGTGATGCTAGTGATCCTAATTGTTGTACTCGTGTGCAAAAAGATTGGAATTTGAGATGTTACAGATGTTATTAATAACCCTACCAGATGTAAAACCCAATGCATTGGTACTGTTGTAGAGGATAGCTGTGGCTATGCCTTAGTAATAGCTTGTTCTACAGTTCTACTAGTAGTTTGGTTGGTGACCCGAAATGAATATGGATTAGCCTTCACTAATGTATTCAAGTGTTGAAAAGATCATATTCTCCGAGGGGTGATAGAATAAAAGAATGAACAGTATCGTGTTAATATTTGTAATTATTTAGTTGTATATTTTTTAATTATTGTATACGTAAAAATAATCAAATTTGTTGGGAAAATAGAAGAACTTGTTTATTCCATCAGCCCTACGCTCTCTTATATAGGAGAGTAGTTATGGGTAAATTACATAAAGAGTACGGCAGAAACTGGAAATAACTTAAGAGTACATAAGTGAATAATATATGTTTACACTCCCCCTCAAGATGGAGCATAGATATAAATCATGCTCAGCTTGGATGCACACTTCTGGAACGGACCTCGTAGTAATGCCTTGGTAAAGATGTCTTTCAGTTTGATTCTCTGAACTGACATGGGATGTAACAATGAATCCCTTCTGGATCATATCACGTATAAAGTGACAGTCAACTTCAATGTGCTTGGTTCGTTCATGGAATGCTGGATTGTTTGCAATGAATAAGGCCGCCTGATTGTCACATTCTAAAGCCATAGGAAGTGGAACTTCTATATGTAAATCTATAAGCACAACCTTTACCCACATCATTTCTGTGCTAACCTGGGCCATAGCCCTGTATTCGATTCAGCACTAGACCTTGCTACCACAGTTTGCTTCTTGCTCTTCCATGAGATTAGGGAATCTCCAACATATACAGCAAACCCCGACGTAGACTTCCTGTCCTTGGGACACCCGGCATAATTTGCATCTGCACATGCTGAGATAGAGATCGCTTTGCCTTTCTTGAACAGCGAACCCGCACCTGGAGATGACTTGAGGTACCTGAGTATCATATGTATGGCATCCATACGAACCTGGCGTGGTTGCTCTATGAACTGGCTCACTCAACTCACTGCAAAGGCTATATCGGGCCTAGTGATAGTGACATACAGAAGTTTGCCCACCAGTTCTCTGTATCGTCTCCTGTCCACTTCCTCTGTATCATCATCATATATCTTCATACTAGGGTCCATTGGTGTGGTAGCAGATCGGCAACCAAGCATTCCTGTTTCACTCAACAGGTCAGTAACATACTTTCTCTGAGACATTCTACTCTACGGATTTTGCTGTTAGTTGCGGTTAGAATATGTTGGAGTTGCAGAATCTTTGTCTCATTCTTCGCTTGAGAATATGTAGCGGCTAGAATATCCCACAAATCTTTGGTTGTGGGCTGATGGAGAATATCATTGGCAATCTCGATTGCCAGAATTCCAGATAGCCATACTTCAGCATATGCATCATCTGCCTCCCATGAGGCATTGACTCCCAGTCTTCTCAGCAGGCTCTTCTTCAGTAAGAATGTGCTTTTTACTGGTTGACTTCATCATACTCATGAACTGCATTGCCCACAATTCATAGTTCGAACCATCCATCTTCACAATTGGTGCTGGACCTCGAAAAGCACCTATGGATGGGATATCTGCCTTGTTTTCAGACATACTTGTAACCAAAGACTAGAGTAGTAGACTGAGGATAAGATCGTCTACACGGACATAGACAGGTTTAGTTGCAGGAGTAGACTTCAAGCAACCGAACCCATTCCTTTGGAGTTGTGCGCGCTAGACACAAAATCGTGCAGGGCTGATTCACGACTTAGGGACGCACAACAGATAGCGCGTGATAGGGAGCGCAGGAAGCGCGTGAGAGATCACGCGATAGAGCGCACAGGCATGCGCATTGGAGATGCACGAGATGCGTGAGGTAGCGCGCAGCGTGCGCACTAGAGAGCGCTAGGGCGCAGTCGTGCATACTGGCGATGTGCGCCTGGGCGCAGATGGTGCGCGCAAGGGGCGACGCTCAGCACAGGCGAGGCGCACAGAGCTCGGGGCACACGAGGCGCACGACCGTGACGCGAGTGGGGGTCGACGGCGCGCAGAGAGAGAGAGAGGCACGCGGGTGGGGCTAGGGTTAGGGTTAGGGTTTCAAGAACTCCGGTCTAGGACCGTTGCTCTTATACCATGTTGGGAAAATAGAAGAACTTGTTTATTCCATCAGCCCTAGGCTCTCTTATATAGGAGAGTAGCCTATGGGTAAATTACATAAAGAGTACGGCAGAAACTGGAAATAACGAAAGAGTACATAAGTGAATAATATATGTTTACAAAATCCATATATTCTTTTATATTCATATTAGGGATTTTTACACCACGAGCCCTAAAAACTTTATAAATTACCTTCTCGATAATGTATTTTTCATAATTATCACTTGAACCTGCAAACTTGCTAATTCTTGTACTACGGACCATGTGGTTAACTCTCGGCCTTTTGACCGTTATAATGTACCGGATTTTGTCAAAAATATATCATACCTCCCCATATTGTTTATTAAAATTACAAGAGGTGCCTTTCTTCTTCCTCCTCTCCCCTTCCCTCCATCATTTTACTTTTCCCTTCTCCAAAGCACACCCCCAATCCCACCACCAACAATGTCAGCACCCTCCCCACCCCCAACTGCCACATCATTGCCCCTTCTGTTGTCTCCTACAACAACTTCACCCTCGGTCACTGATGAATCTGCGGTTCATCACTGTAAAAGTCAAAATAAAGCTTTTCCTGAGTAATTAGCTACATATCTCCATTTATTTTGCATTATTCTCATTCATAAATCTAGAATTAATGTCAGCTTTCAGCATGCATTTTTGCATTAATCAAGAATTTAAATTCACTAGTAAATATCACATGTATATTCATCTTATATTCCCATATTTTTATTTATTTTTCATTAGATCAAAAATTGCATAAAATCAACTCTATAGTGTATATATTACTAACACTAATAATGAAAAAATACCAAAAAAATACTAACTTGTAAAATTGGCCAATAAAACCCTAACCTCAATTTGAGACTAAGAACCTTAAAATGTGAATATCACTCTCATACAGTCTCCTATGGACCACTACTTACTTTTAGATTAAGGGATTTTTACACCCATAACTCTAAGTAATTTTGCAATTACATCATAACCCTGCATAATCGCGAATTACATGAGAAACCCTGAGTAATGCTTAGCTCTTACATGACATAAACCTGTGTTATGTTCCATTTTAAATGCTCATTATATTTGACGGTTTCCATTTAAAAAAGACTATATTGTCCATAGTATTCATCCTTATTTGCAAAATATGCCATCCTTCTCTATTCATCATCTGACGGGAGGTTGCAGAAGCTATCCTTCCCGACATTGATGATTAACCCTCCCCCACATCGAAGCCTGCCCATCTCCCCCCTGCCGAGAGCGCCACCTTCTCGTCCCCTGCTTTGAAGACCCACTCAAAACCCCACGACCCCGCTCCCATTTGAGGCAATACGCTCCCTCCTCCCGCGCTCCCAACTCCCCCCGACCTCTGCTCCCACCACGGCCCCAACCATTTCGTCTGTAGGGAAAGCCCACCCCCCTCCCTGGCCCCGTGTTGACCTCTGCTCCCGCCACACCCCCTCCCCCCTCCAAACAAAACCAGATGATCGACCTCTGCAGGCTCCGCCCTCCGCCACAAGCAAAGCCCCCCCAGCGGATCGACCTCTGCAGAAGGCCCCTTTCGCCCCCCCCCCCCCCCCCACCTCCCCCACCACCACCTCTCTGCAAGCCCGCGCATTGACCGACCGCCCTCGAGCCCCGCCCTCCGCTGCAAGCAAAGCCCCCCCGCCCTGCCTTCCGCTGCAGGCAAAGCACGCCCTCCCCCCCCCCCCCCCACGCGCGTCGACTGGCTACCCCACCTCTACAAGCAAAGTCCCTCCCTACCCGCTCGTCAACTTCCGCCCAGTCCTGTCGTCGTTGCCACCTACTGCTCCTCTGCACCCGCCGTCGCCGCCCTCTATCACCGTCAAGCTCCCAATGTCTCGCTCCAGAGTCACGTTGGGTACGCGTGCTGGCTCAAGAGAAAGATGTGGATACTTTTTTAAAATTTAGGTTATTCTTAGCCGTTAAATTGTCTGTTGGTTAGATCAACTCAATCATCTGGTTGAGTTAATGAAGTAAAGTAACAAAATGTTATGGGTGTAAAACGACATACTTATTCAGGGTCCTGAGCACAATTCGTCATTATGCAGGGTTATGAATGTTATTACGAAATTACTCAGGGATATGGGTGTAAAAATCCCTTAAATTAATGTACGTTCAATTACCTTCAAAACAAGATCAAATTCAAAAGAATCAGATTTCATATGTAAAACTTGGGTTTTGAGCACCAATTGTATATTTTACATATTAACCTAACTACTACTTTATTTTATCTTTTTATTTTCTTAATTATTAAGAATACAGAAAATATATTAGGTTGTAAACATTTATCTCATATTTTCTTTGATTTAATTTTGACTTTTATATTATCTAAAAAGACAAAAAAATACAAAAGACAAAAAAATCAGCATTTTATGCCTATAAGGTACTCCCAAAAATACTTTTTTGTACGAATGAATTCTTTGATTTTTGATCCTTCACAAAAGTTGTAGATCTCGTCGAGACGAGCAACTTTCGTGTTGACCACTTTTTGATTTGACCCTTAAATTTTTTTTTATTTTCCTTGTCATTTAGGAGAGTCGCTTCTTATGTAGTGCTTTTGTGAAGACATATGCAAGCTGAAGGTCGGTGTTGATGTGAGGAGTAGTAATCCTTCCGATCCTGACAACATCACGAACAAAATGGCAGTCAACCTCTACATGCTCGGTTCGCTCATGGAACACCAGATTCGTGACAATATATGTAGCAGATTTGTTGTCATAATATAAGTGGAATAGGAGTAGTGTCAATAATACCAAGTTCTTGTAGAAAAGCTAATTACCGCGTGATCTGGCAAGTAGCTTGAGCCATCGCCTTGTACTTTGTTTCTGCACTGGATCTAGATACAACAGTCCGCTTCTTGCTTCTCCAAGTAACAAGATTTCCTCCAACCATCATAGCATAACCTGTGGTGGAGCGTCGATCCTCTGGTGAGCTTGCATAATCTGCATCAGCATATGCAATAATATCGGTGTACCATTTGCCCGATAGAAGAGGCCACTTCCTGGTGATTCCTTCACGTATCGTAGAATCAGAAGAACATCCTGCCAATAACTGTAACAAGGTTGCTCCATGTGTTGACTAGCTCTTCTTACTTCATAGGAAATATCTGGTCTGGCGACGGTAAGGTAAGAAATTTGTCAACCAGACTCATATATCAAGTAACATCTTCGAAGATAGGATCAGAGGATGTGAAGTGTTTCTTAAAATCTACGGGAATATCAGCGGGCTTGCATCCAAGTAATCCGACTTTCGTAAGAATGTCCAGACAGTATTTTCTCTGTGAAAGATGAAAACCCTTTGTAGTGCGTAGTAATTCTATGCCCAAGAAATATCGTAGCGGACCAAGATCCTTGGTAACAAATGTATTCTGGAGGAAGGCCTTGGTCTCTAGTATCCCTTTCTCATCATCACCTGTGATGACCATATCATCTACATAAACTGCAAGAATAACAATACCAGTTGTTTGTCTTCTAACAAACACGGAATAATCGGAGGTTGTTCGTTGGAAGCCAAGAGTGTTGATCTCTGTAGTAAGTCTGTCGAACCATGCCCTTGGCTCTGCTTTAGGCCATATATTGCTTTGCGAAGTCGACATACACACTCCCCTTCAACTTCAGAACCCAGAGGCTGCATCATATATACTTCCTCATCAAGATCGCCATATAAAAAGCATTTTTCACATCTAACTGAAAGATAGGCCATGCCTTATTAGTTGCCACAGGAAGGATAGTCCTTATTGACCCTATAAACGCAACCGGTGAGAATGTCTCAAAGTAATCTACTCCATATGTCTGTGTGAAGCCCTTCGCCACAAGACGAGCTTTCAACCTGTCAATCGACCCATCTGATGATTGTTTAGTCGTGAAGATCCATTTACATGTCACAGGTTTAGTCCCCTTGGGACATTGCACTAGATCCCGTGTTTCCCTGGAAATAAGAGCATCTATCTCGTCATCCATGGCCTTTCGCCATCCTGAATCTTGCAAAGCACTATGGTGGTCTCTTGGAATAGAAATTGTCATTAGAGCATTTGCATATCTTTTATCAGTGGTTGATAAACTAGCAGTAGAAGTGAAATGAGACATGGGATGAAGTGTGCACTGCCTCTTAGTTCTACGTAGAGCAATGGGAAGCTCCTCAGGAACATCCGGGACAACAGTGGAGGGGATACTTGAATTAGGTATATCATCCTGCAATAAAGAAATAGGTAATGGAACATTTGGTGATTGGGATTTTATTTGCATTATGTGAGGATGCTATGGTGCTCCTCCTGAAGAATGCACCGATGCCAGATGCTATCTCCTCCTTCATGATAAATTATGGGATCCTCTTGACTTGGCCTTTGCAAGGAAATTTTCAAGTTTCTATCCGGGTCAACCTTGTGGAACTTTCTTGGCAACAAGATAGTTCACAATGTAGGCGTACCATGGAAGCAAGGTGATAGCAAGGATCGCTTCATATGGGAAGGTCTCTGTAGTAGGTGTCATATGCTCTAAATCCTCAAGATTCTCTGTGTGCATTCTAGATCTTCTCTGCGCATTTGCACCTTCTTTTTCACTCTCTTGACTTGACCTTTGTGCTCTCCCGATCATTTTCCTCTTGTTTCGAGATGGATCCCTGGAGCGATTTTTATCCGGATTTTGCGGATTCCTTGTACCCTCCAGTCGGTCCACCTCCCTTTTATCAGGAGGATCCTCCTCCTACTTTTTTCTGATTTCTGTACATATCCGCCTCAGTCGCAGTATCAGACCTCGGACTTCTACCCACCTCCACCTCCACCTGTATATTATCCACCTCCACTTTCACATCCACCCGAGTCTGACCTGTTGGAGTCACCTCCCTCGATCTCTATAAGTGATATCGTGAACCGAATGACAAAGCGCATTGATTTGATGAATGATAATCTTGCTATTTTGAGGAAAAACCAGATTAATGCTCTTTCGTCGAGGATATGGATTTACTTGTGGGTGATCATGGGAGCTTGCAATCGCCCAAAATACAAAAAAGTGGGAAAATTTTAAAAATCCAAAAAGAGTTCGGGAGACCTTTGGTTGATTCAGACTGAGAAAAGAGTGCCCATCTGTCAGACTTTTTGACCACACATCCATTCACACACTGCCCCACCTCTGACCCCGAGGATGTCGCTGTACAGACTGCTCTTGGCATGCCTCGTGTATATGTTGATTTTGACTTCCTCCCTTGTTTGGAGGAGGTCCAAAAATTCAAAAAAATGCTATCTGAACCCGAAGTGGTGGCTACTATTCATGAGATCATCCGTGCCCCACTTCAACAGGCCATGACCCATTTATATGCTCCTCTTCCCAAGAAGAGAAAGCAGAGGAGCAGATCTGAGCATCACATTCTGACCATGGCCACTGCCCATGCCATCACACCGTCCCATTTCTAGAAAGAAGAACACAACTACCCCTTTCATCACCTGCACCATCTCTAACCATACTTGTGATCACACTCTCCTAGACAGCGGTGCTTCTATTAGTATATTACCCTTCTCGCTGGTACAGTCTCTTCAATTAGGGCCTCTCAAGAAGACCAGGATGATAGTTCAATTTGCTGATGGATCTATCAAGAGACCGAAGGGTATCTTTGAAAACGCCGTCATTTCTATTCAAGGCACGAGCTACCAGGTTGACTTTGTCGTGTTGCCCATGGAGACCTCCATAGGGGAGACCTCTCCAATCATCTTGGGATGACCATTTCTCTCCTCTGCGAGGGTCGTTATTGACTATGGATCAGGAGAGATTCGCTTCTGTCCTGTTGACGAGAGCGAACTGTTGATCACCACACCCACAGTCGACCAGAGACCTGCATCTGATGCACTTTCACCGACTTTAGCTGACTTCGAGGCATGTGACCGATCTGATGCTACTAGAGATGTTTGCTTAGCGACCGCTGATAAGACCCGACGGATCCTCCGAAAGGAGAGGAAATCGGAAAGCATAGACCTCGCAGTTCCTCCTTCTGGTGTGTGGCGATGTGTTGATGAAATCCAAAGTATTTACGTGATTGATCCCATTGAGGGGAGGGCAGATACAAAGACTAGGAAGGACGGACCTGGTTTGACTACTTCTGCTGATAAATCCGTTCCTGGTCACTCAAAAGTGATGATGATTGAGGCCGGTTATGATGCTGGCTATTATTTTGATAGATTCAGGCCTCTTGTTGGAGACAATGATTCAGGCGAGACTCTTGAGGACGAACATAGTTCGTATACTTCCACTGATGATTTCATTCCTTTTGATTTTGACCTAGACGATCCCTCGCAGGATGACTCTGATTACACTTCTTCCGAGGATGATGAGTTTGTCCCATTCCACTTTGATATCAGCGAGACTTCGAAGGCCAGACCTAGTTGTACTTCTTCCACTCACTCGTCTATGCCTTCTCACCGTAGGACACCAAGGCCGAACCTAGCCATAGTACTTCCACCGATCAGTTCGTGCCTTTTCGATTTGATTCCACTGAGGGTCGTCACCCTGTCGACCCTGATCAGCTTCCGTCCACTGTGGACCCCGATTTCAACCTGCACCACACTAGATCTATCCCTTATCAGTCTCGCAAGAAGGTTAGCTTTCAACCTTCTTGATCATGTGTATATTCATCTCTGTTGTATATTCCATTGTGTACCTTTGTTCTCTCTCCCGTATTGCTCGTCCACCCATTCTCGTGTTTGCCTTGCTTAGGACGTACTTTGTCCTAAGTATAGGGGGTGGACGAGCTGAGTGTTCATTCGTCGTTTCGTTTCACCACTCATGTTGGTTGCCTATACTTAGGGCTTCTTTTACCCTAAGTATAGGGGAGTGATGCGTACATTCTTCTTTATCTTCTTCCATCTGTTGATATCCTTTCTTCTTTTCTTCTTTTCCTCTTCTATCTTCCTTATCTATCGAAAAGATGCCGCCCCTTGTAGACAGTTTTCTATACTTAGGGTGTACTTTGTCCTAAGTATAGGGTGGTGTGTACCCCGAGTTTCTCTATTCTTCGATCCTCTCCATTGTCTTCTCTTCTTGTCTATACTTAGGGATATCTTACCCTAAGTATAGGGGGAGACAGTCTGAGTACGATCTGTTCATTCCCACCCTTGACCCTCCCTGCTTTGTGTACAGTCTGCTATACTTAGGATTATTTGATCCTAAGTATGGGGGGATAGTCGACTTCTCATTCATTTATTCCTTCATCTCTTATTCATTTATTCTTTAGACTTTTCTATACTTAGTACGAGTTATGTCTTCTCTTTTCTCTCCGATCTATGAGGACATAGCTCAAGCTAAGTATAGGGGGGTCGTATATACTGTGTATATACTTTAGCCATAACTCGTACTTTCATATTTTACTAATTATGGCTAATTATACTTTTAAAAATTCATTAAGAACCTTAATAAAAAGATGTGATCATTCCTCAAATTCTTTTTGTACTTACTGATTAATAAATCAGGTGAAAATCTTTTTGCAAAATGTTTGAAAAATAGTTTTGAAAATTCTTGTGAAAAAGCTTTTGAAAACTATTTGTAAAACATTTTGTTACATGTTTTCAACCTTTATAAAAAATCTTTTGATTGAAAAAGTTATTTTCTTTGTGTGAAATAAAAATGTTTGAAAAATGATTTGCAAATGGTTTGAAAAAATGGTTGCAAAAATATGTGAAAAATCTATATATACTGTTTTGAAAACCTTTGCAAAATGATTTTCAAATGTGTGTACATGTTTGTAAAAATGTTTGTAAAAATTATTTTGGACTATAGTTTTCAAAATTATTTGAAAGACATGGGTCAAATAAGTTTGAGGAATATATACATCACACCAAAATTCACTATATATACCTATAAAATTGACCACATACCCTTGTAAATTCTTAAAATCCATTTCTTGTATATATAAGAAGCATTCCCGTGTAAATATTTTAACCTAGTGTTTAGCCAAAACCTTTTTATTTTCAAAAATCCCAAAAACATTTGCAAAATTAAAATCCAAAAACATTTGAAAAATCTTTTGAAAAATACAAAAAAATGCATATGCATCATCTTTTCAAAAAATCCATAAAAAGTTCAAAATCTTTGAAAAATTGCATCACAAAAATATTTTCTGCATCGCATTGCATGGCTTAAGCATTTTTCGGATTGATTTTGATAGTTGAACGAGTCTAAGTAAAATCCGAAGATTGGAGCTTGGTCGGACCTTAAATCTACCTAATTAACAGGAACCTTATAGGAACTGGGATTGAGGTACTTCAGGTCTAGTTGACTTAATTCTTTGAGAATCACGAGACTTGGTTCAATGGATTCTTGACTGCCTAAGTAGAGTATTTCGGAGCACACACGCGACTCTTGTTGATAATGACCTAACTTGGACACCTGCACCTTTCACATGGCTCAACTCAGTTGGAGTGGTGAGGAGGTTGGATTTGCCGGTATGAGACGCACACAGGTGGAAACACTTGTCCTCCTTTAGGGAGAGAAAGTGCTCCCCAACCCGTCCAGTAATGATGAGTTTCGAGGATAGGAGATCGTGGGTTGCAATAAAGCTTCAAAAGAGGGATAATCTACTGGCTCAAGAGGAAAAACTCCCTATGTAAATGCTTCTGTATATAGTATTCAAAAAATGCAAAAGCAAAAACTCCAAAAAAGTGGACAGGCTTGTGCAAAAATAAAAATGCCTGCCGGAGTGTACATATGTTGCAAAGTCAAATAAGCAAGCTTGAGCTTCAAAGTCAAATCATGTGAGCATGCAGCTGGATGACTTGACTACACGGGTCTTGCATCCTAGGATAGGTAGCTACACTGGCTACCGTCCATTCTTCTCTTCACCCCCTCCTCTTGAGCTGGTTGCCACTTGAACTTAGAAGGGAATACCCTGCTCCTCGAGGAATGAGTTGTTGGATTGGGGAATCATTGGGTTGTCATGCTGGAGAAGTCAGTCTCTTTGTCATTTCAGTTGGGGAGAGCCACCATCACTTACATTGTACGAGTCAGACTTATAGTCGTAAGGGTTTGCGTATGAATTGAGATATTTCTGACCTGGCTATTGAGGAGACTTGGACAGAGTTTTGGGATTCTCAGAGACTGTTGGATTTTAAATCCGGTTCTCATTAAGTTCCGCCCGCACTAAAATTTCAAAGGTCTAACTTAAGCCCCAAACTTTGATTTTGTGAAGACAAGTTTGATAACCAAATTTAATCCACTTTCTTCTTTTTCTTTTCTTTCTTTTTCTTTCTGCACTTATTGCATAAGTGTTTGTTAGGGACTAGCAAAGGTAAAGTATAGGGGGATAATGAAGCGACATTTTGTCATCTTTATTCTATCATTTTGGCCTCAAAAACCCTAGCAAATGCGTGTAAATACCCTTAATTAGAGCATCTTAGCATTCATGCATGTGCATGTAAATAGTGTATAAAATACTATAATTAAAGCCAAAATTATAGAATAAATAAAAGAAAATAAAAGAATAAAATGTTGTAAATATTTTATGACCCGAAACCCCGAGACCTAGGCATCTAGATGAATAGGTCGACAAGGAATAAAGTAGGGGGAGATAAGGGTCAAAATACAATACAAATTCCTTTTATTTTATTCATTCCTTATTTATTTTGTGACCTATTTTTGGTTCCACTTTTTATATCTCAAATAAAGAAACTTTGTACATGAAAGTTGTAGATCATTAAATATAAAAAAATACAAAATTGATTTCATACAAAAATAATGTACAGATAAAAAGATATGATCTGAATAAGATTCCAGAACTCCAACTTCCCAGACCCGTATCTTGCAAATAAAAACATGAAATGTACCAAACTCACCTTTAATTGTATATAGCATAAAATAATCTATTTAATGGAGGTGGTTTCGTTTTTTTTGGAGTTACGGTTTGAAAGTTGAGTTTTGGACCTTACTTGTATACTTGTACATATTAAAATATTCAATTTATTATTTATTCATTATTTTGTATTTTTATATTTTTGTAATGTTGTAAATATTACTTATAATATATTTGTAATATTAAAATCAGAAAAAAAACATTAATAAAATACAAAATAAAATACTTGTATACCATATACATAGGTATAATACCTATACTTATATCTGTATATTCAATACTTATATTTTATTAAGTGCACAAAATACATCAGAAAAATAAAATAAAAATATAAATAAGCGTATAAAACTACTTTATAAATTTATAAAATAATAAACAATAATAATAAAATTAAATACATAAAATAAAAATAAAATATTTAAATATACAGATAATATACCTATAAAGGCTAAAATAGGTAACTTGTAATTACTAACCTCTAAAAAATAAATAAAAATTACCATAAATAATTTATAAAATTATAAACAATTTTTATTATATAACCTAAAATTAAATAAATCATTTTCAATTTTAAAATGATTTAATAAAGGTTTTTTCTCAGGAATTTTCCTGGTTGGTCCACGTGGACCAACCAGGGGGCCAGAAGAGTTGACCTCGGTTCAACTCTCTGACCTAGGTCCTGTAGACTATCAGAACTAGTTTTGACCCATTTTCAAGTTTTTTTGGGGGCCACGTCTTTCACCATCTCGTGTCGCTTCCTTCTTGGAAGTTTTTCCTCGATCATTGATCATACACGCCCAAGGTTCTCCTTGGGCTGTGGATCACTGAATCGAGCTGCGTGACTCGATTTTTGAGCCGCTCGACCATCATTCAAAACCAAGCCCCCTTATTCATTCTCCTCTTTGAACCGGTTTTGGAGAGCCTCTGACCTCCGAGTGCGGCAAGGTTGAAACTCCTGTGACAGGGGAGGATCCCGGTACCCTCGTCGAGGTGCGGCGAGGCTCGACGGTCGCGTTCCACCATCTCTGGTGGTTGCACCGCCGTGAGGTACTTCCTTGGGCTCCCAGCCCTTGAAGTCTGTTTTTCTTCTTTTTTTTGCTTTATTATCTTTGCAGTAGCTGTAGGAACCACTTGCTTCCACCATTTTCCGATCGACACCCCCATAGTCGCCTTCACTGTTTGCCTCACCGGAGCTAGCTCCGGCGAGCTTCTCCCTCATCGCCTTTCGCCTTTTCCCGTTGCTAGGTGGGGCGGGGCATTTTTCCCTCGCCCCCCTTGACTTTTTGGTGCAGGTCCTTGGGCTTTGAAGACCACCTGGGGCTTTGTCGAGGTCGGCCGGAGGTACTTGGAGCTCTCTACCTTCCCCGACGTCGTGGGAGAGCTCCCGTGACCCCCAGCCTTCCCTGAGGTCTCCACCGCATTTGGGATCCCTGCAGGAGTGATACAGGGCGTTTTTGAGCCGAAAGGAACGTCGTAGGTGAACGGACTAGCCCAAGGAACCTCGCCCCAGGCGGAGCTCCTCCCAGTTCGTCGTCCAGCCTTCGCAGCCGTTGATCTTGCCCTTGTTCTTGGCGGAGCGCAACGTCTGTTGGATTAGATCACGCCTCGGCCATCCGATCATCATCTGCCATCTAATCTCGGCCGTTGGCAACGAAGGGGTACGGCCCGTCGCGATCACGACACGTGTCTAAGTGAACCTTCATCTGTCATCGGATCGTCAAAGCTTTGGGGTATTTTGCGAAAACCACCCCGAGCATTTTTTGTATTTCATAAACAGTACTGAATCATTCATTTTCCCTTTTATTTATTTTGCGAACTTTGCGTAAAGACCCCTAAGATTTTGTAATATTACATTTTGGTCCCAGCTAGGTTGCGTGCGCTAAGCACGTGACTTGGCAATTTTGCAAAGGGGCCCCGGGTTGTTCTCTTATTTTGTTGTAGTCCTAAAACTCCAACCTGCAGTTATAATATTATGGATAAATAGCAATTTAGCCCTTGGACTTTTGATAATTGCAGATTCATCCCTGCTAGGTCACGTGTCCCGTGCACGTGACCTTGGTAACATTGCGGGGAAGGGCTTGAAGGTTTTAATATTTATGTTCAGTACATTGATATTTTAATGAGGTTTTATGTTTTTGGATAATTTGCAGAAAAGCCCCTGAATTTTTATCTATTTACATAAATACCCATGCCGGGCCTTTTATTTTTGTATGCTTTGTCTAATTATTGCATGCATTTCTAATAACCCAAAAATTCCATAAAAATCATATTAGACTCATGTTTAGTTGCATATTCACGCCATATTTTTGCATTTCATTTTGTTGCATTTTAGTATTTATTAAAAATAAAAAACATGCATTTTAGCTACTGTTTGCATTAGAAAATACCAAAAAATATCAAAACACCTTGAAAATTTCCAAAAAAAATTACCTAAGGTCTACTTTAGTATATTCTAGTGTTAGTCCAAAAATCACTAAACATTTCAAAACAAAATCCTTAAAAATTAGATAACACCTAAAAACTTCATAAAAATATAAAAAATCCTAGAAAAACTCTAAAAATCTAAACTCAGTTTCTGTAGTTTCTCTATTTTATTCTCTTTACTTTAAAATTAAATTTGGGAAAATTTTGTTTTGTTTACTATTTTTCATTCCCATTTTAATTTCGGCTAGCATTGTTGTTCACTGTTTTCTTGTATTTTCACTTTTAAAAATACCAAAAACATTCTAAAAATCCCCAAAAATCACAAAAATAGTAGAAAATTATAAAAAGACCAAAAACATTTTATTCCTTGATTTTTGAAAGTTTTCCCTATTTTTATAAAATACTCTACTTGTCTCTTCCTTATATTGTATATATATTCTCTTATTGAAAAAGAAAATACAAAAATATAAAATATAAAAACAAAATATAAAATCAAAAAATTAAAAAACCAAAATACAAAATTAAAAATTTAAAACAAAATAAAAAATCAAAAAATCAAAAACCCACAAAAAATTTGCATAATTGTAGACACATAATCACATCACAATTTTTGTGCATTATTGCTTGATCTATCCTGCCTTGCTCCCTGAGTTCGACACTCTACACATACTTACACTATACACCTGTTTGTAGAGTTAAAATAAATTTGACTCCACATCTTGCTTTACATTGTTTTATCAATATTGTGGGTTCATTGTTGATTAAATCCGGATTTTTAGCGGTCACCGCAGCGACTTCTGTGTTCCCGCCTTGTGTGGAATACACGACCGTTGGAAATTTGGGTTTATCAGATCACATCGATGAGATCGGGAGCGACTAGTCGCACTAGTTGCTCCGGATAGCGGAATTTTAAAATTTTTAAATTGATAAAACCACATGATCCAAGAACACTTCTCAGATCGTTTCATCTAAACCACAATAGGTACTAAGGTTACCTCTTGAAGCGTGGTTGCGATCGAGTCTCTAAACCAAGAGACCTCCTGTCTCAAGTCCCATCCAAAGGAGGAGATGCTTGTGAGCGCATTGATGAGACGCGTGCTCCTCGTAATCCATGTTGATGATCAAAGTGACGTATCTCCTGATCTCATCACACGAGATCCAACATCTTCTTCACGAGCGAAGCGCACCGAAGGAGATGGAGATTCACAAGTAGTTGATCTGGAAACATAAAGACGATGTTGCGGTGATGGCGACTCTCACAAGGGCTCCATGGTGGACGGCCACTATGAGAGAGAAAGAGAGACTTAGAATGTGGAGAAAGAGAGAGAGAGAGAGAGAGAGAGAGAGAGAATTTATTAATCATGTATCATGTCTCTCGAAGATTACGGGGTGCTTCTTCTTATATAGGATTTTGGGAGTCCATGGATCTCAACCCATGGGCAACACACAATCAATAGTTGTGATTGATTTATATTTCTTTCAAAGGCTAAGATGTTGTCATAAAAACACTACAACAAATGATTTAATTTAAATTAATTTATATTGATAAATCAACATAATTAATTCCAAATTAAATCATCTTTGACTAGAGATGAGATAATGAGGAGACTAACCTCTTTCCCTACAAAAGGAGAGACGACTACTCTTCTCTACATGGAGAGTAGTGGCCGTCCACTCCTCTTGAGAGGAATGGGTCTATATCCTCTGATTATCATGAGATCTCATTATCTAATGATATCTCCTGATCTTTTGTCGAAAGTATTTTTCACAAAAATAACTCCAAATTATCTTGTGGAAAATATCAACCAAGCTACTGAAATTATGTGAATCTCATTCACAACCCAAAACAAAATGTAAATTATATTTTCAATTAATCATCCAATGTGAATTCAATTCACATCAATAATTAATTAACAAATATAAATCACAATATACTCTCTCCATTATATTATAAATCATATTTATAATATACCTGATTAACATGGATAGTGCTATCCACATTATTCATATCCATGATAATTAAATCTTATTTAATCATCTTGGATCTCTATTCTCACGTGCCCAAATAATATGAATCACATTCACATTATTCATATATTTAAGAATTAAATCAAATTTAATTATCTTAGATAACTCTCCTCATAATATGAATCAAATTCATATTATCCATGATAACTAAATTACATTTAATTATCAATTTTCTCGATGCTCGGATACACATATCAACTTTGAAATTATCCTGAACTCTTTCAAGGATAATGCACTTTCTCCGGGATAATTGGAGATAAGGACAGGGCGATTGTATTAGTCCACGTACAGAGACTTGGATATTGAGATCAAATCTCAAATCCAGATCTTGCAGACCTCCCTTAGATGTTTGATTAAATCAAAGCCGTAGATCTAATCTTCTCATTGCATCTGAATAACATTCATATCAATGTCCAACATTTGGACTAAGATTAGATCACTTCTCTATGAGAGGAGTCACTAAAATCCAGAACTATTTCATCACTCCCTCGGAATGGAAGCATCATGGTTATACAATCGTTTATTATCACATCACCCTCATATATTCCCAATCTCTGTACATCCTGCATACTGGAAGACCTAGAATAAACCCGAAGTATTAGATCTCTTTTAGACTATCTCCTTCATGGTTTTATCATTAAGTTTCTCATTTGATCATTGGGTGTTTGTATCGATCATATACTTTCCAAAAGCATATATCATACCCGGGTGTTGATCATATACTTTCCAAAAGTATATATCAAACCTATAAATTCACTCAAACTTCCAAAGCGAGACGATCGTCCCCAGAATTTGATTCTTCCTAATATCTCATGAGTGAGCTCATGACGTCCGATTCAGTAATGAACCTGTATGATCCCTTTGAGAGATTATATTACTCATATGCCCTTACATGCAAAACAGTGCGCCGGTGTATAGACCTTAGTTAGGCCATGAACCTATTGGTCTGCCAAATGTACATACTCAGACAAATAGTAACACATCGGTCTCTGGTCAGAGGATGCATGCCTATATCGTGACAGCATACGACGTAGGAGTTTGGTTATCTCGATCTCGTTAGGTCAACTCCTTGACCTAACTTATATAACACCTCCAAATCTCTATTCCTATGCAGAGGACCTACATCAAGAGGTCGGTCAGATATCAACCTTTAGAGAAAAGAGTGCCATCTCCTTCTCAGGCTGGAGATCCTATCTTAATAATGATTTTACGGTGTTTGATGAGTCCTCAATTGAACTCTTTAGATATTCATCTAAGCACCAGCATCTATGATTCAATAATTGAATAAACGGTTGTATGGTCATTAAGATGGCCATGATATATAACCCTAATTGTACTAAAGGGCATATTATGTAAATTAATCATTCTTTATTTCAGATCATGGAATGATATTTGGAATAACATTTTTTGCATAATGGCTCATCGCGGGCTCGCAGGTCCAACAACCTCCCACTAGCCAAAGAGCCATTGATGGACTAATCATTTAAACCCACACTCATGTGACAATAATAGGCTATTTAGAAAATAGCTAGGTAAGTTAATTAGTCACTCTATTCCCAAGAGACTATGCCAAGTCCTTTTATGACACTTGCATATCCCATAGTAACAGTGCTCGCACCCAATGCGAATGTTGTGTACTATGCAATCAATACTCAATTTTTCAGTTATAGTCTTGATGATTTCATTGTATACTATTATAACAAGCCTAAATTATGTGGAGTACACTAGTAATCTTTGATTAATAAACTCCAAATTCACATAATTGGCATTTTATTGATCGTATATACATACCAGATAAAATCATCTGGATAAAATATTCTCAAAAATCTCCATTCCCACATTATTTATGGATTATATATGATGGGAATATATTTGATACCAAACATCCAACATATTGAATTGGCTCTATAAATATCTCTTATATATTGTTGGAAAGAAAAGGAGGGGGTTAATGTAAAATTACCACTCTTTAATATGCCACCCACATGCATGCACTCCCTCTTTATTCACTCTTCTCTCTTCCCCATCACCCATGAAAAGTAGCCATCCATATTCTTCCCCCGTCTCCATGCATGAGTGAATTTATTATTTTATCTTCAAGTGCATGGGATGTATCCCATCATTCCAAGCAAACATTCATCTATAAAAAAAGAGGCATGACACATGAAGGAAGCTCTCCCTTTCTGCACTTGTGATTCGTACGCCTCTCTTTCTTTATTCTATCTCTCTCTTTCTCTTTTTGATCTCACACAGGTGAAAGCATAGGCACCAATAGCCCCTTCCCTTGTGGGTATCATCTTCTCCTCTAATCAGCAGGTCGCTGTGAGCAACCCGTCTTCTCCAGCTTGCTACTGCACCTCCTGTGCTTCCAGCGGTATTCTCCCCGTGCGCAGGGCTGCACGTCACCAGCGTCCACTCTTCTTGTGTGTGGGTTCATAACCGACGTGTGTCCCACATTCTAGCGCACTACCTGTCGTGCGACACCTTCACGACAGCTCCAGCCTCCAGCCACGTGCGTTTGACGCACTCCACTGCACTCCGGCCGCAGACCTCCTCTAGCTCTCAACCTGCGGACCAGCATCATCACTGCCCCACGCAGCAAGCTACTGCGTCACCTCCGTCTTGCCACAGCCCGCAGCTGCACACCCCAGCTCGCAGCCGCACGCCTCAGCCTCCTGCGATGCCCTCGCGTGTGTCCAGCCATCTCTCTTGTGCGCCACCGACCACTGTCATCCAGTGGCATTTTCCCCGTGCACCAACACCAAACATGCACTCTCTCATACGTGCATGAGGATACGTGTTTCCATCTCTCTTTCTCTATTTACTTCCATTTATTAATATGTCAATTGCATTTCCAACCCTTGAATTCTTCTTTATTTCAAATATTTCAAGCATAGCCTTTAGTTTATTCATCAATTAGATTGCACACCTTTGAAAGAAATCTTTTCCAAATTACATCTATATTATCTCACTTAGTATTTTATGTGTTAGATGTCGAATTAAAATTTGCAAATTTTCTTGGTCCTTATGGATTCGAACCTCTACTTGCGCTCTACATTTTTCATTCCACCATTACACTCGTAATTGTATTATTATTTGTTTGATTCGGATTTTATGTGGGAAAACAACGACATGATTAAATCATCATTTTAAACCGTGGAAAATTGAGTCAACATTTTGGCGCCGTTGCCGGGGACTAGGCAACATTTGCAATTATAACTTATTTTCAATTATCTAATCTACGCATTTTTTTGTTTTGCAGGTACTTAGGCTTCAAAAAGAAAAAAATACTTGTCTTTTCATGCATTTTATTTTTATAAATATGTAATTTGTAATATTTTTTCCTCCCTCCTTCTCGGTAAAGCTCGCCATCAGCTGGACAAAATATTACGGATTAGTGTCAGAAGTGCAGGCACTGTAAGCATCTCTTTCTCTTAGGCATTTTAGGTATTTAAAATTTCTGCATTTGTTTGTGCTCCGAATTTAAACCGAAAAAAATTAAAAAATACTTCTTCTTTGCATCATCTCTGTGGTCTTCTCCCTCTGCTCACTTAAAAAGATCACCAAAACGTGCTTTATCGCACTAAAAAGATAAGCTTGAAAGGACACCGCAGTGGCCCGAGCAGAAAGTGGGCAAAAAATTCTGAATGCTTATTTTGATGCACATGTATGACACAAAAATCACAAGCACATAGAACCCTTGGATAGAAACAGAAATCCCTGGTGCTACGTGGGATTGCAGAGAGAAATCGTAACTTCTCGACGCGTTGGACACATGTTATTGTGGGAAGAACAGATCCTCGATCTGAGTACCGCACCCTGGATCCCCCAGCTAGATTAGGACATCAATTTCTCATAATCTTCCATACCCACCTCCTCATTAAGGACTCTAAATTCTCTGATAATTTTTGTTGAAATCACTAAACTAAAATCGAAAAGATAACTGCTTCCGCGGTAATTTTTATGTGAGTTGGTGACATCACAAATTGTTTGGTGTTTTTTTGTGCTGTGTATGAGAGGTCGTAGATCCCTGAAAAATTCATTACAACAACCTCTAGAATGCGATCCGGTTTACAAATCAAAATCCAACCCATCTCCTTCTACTGAGAAACCTGAGAATTCGCCTGACCTAGGAGAAATGGGAGAAGAAAATAGATCAAATCCTTTGGATCTCATCATGCATCAACTGCAATTGTTGAGAGATAAAAATGCAACGATCCGCCATACCATAGCACCTCTCATCTGACCACCGCTTATAAGCACGCATTACAACACGGCTGCAGAAGACTTAGTTCATTGGGTCCAAATCCCGCATGAAGTAGGAGACTTCAAAATAAAGCCCGCATCCCTCTCCTTGATTCCAAAGTAATATGGAAATGACTCTGAAGATCCCTTCCTCCACATCCAAGATTTCCGATCTGCTTGTAACACAATGAGTATCCCTGGGGTAGAAAAAGAATACATCTACATGAAAGCCTTCACCTACTCACTCAAAGACAAAGAAATCCAATGGCTTCAGAATTACGGAACTCCTCTCACTTCATGGGATGTCTTAAGGGAAGCCTTCATTAAGAAGTATTTCCCCATAGGAAAAACCAACACCCTAAGATAAGCCATTTCATCTTTCACTCAGAAAAACAGAGAGCCCATTCATGAAGCCTGGGAACAGTTTAAGGAACTTCAAAAGAAATGCCCTCATCATGCCATCCCCAAATGTAAGTTGGTTCAGATATTTTATGAGGGCATAGATACATCATTTAAGAGAGTGATAGATGGCTCCTGCGATGGAAACTACACCAGCTGCGATGAGCATTTTGTTTGGACTTTATTTGAAAATATGGCTGATAATTCGGTGAATAGTTCCTCAATTGAACAATACAGTGGGAACACGAGGACAGTCAACATCATCGACAATGAGATATCTATCAAAGAGAATCTTGACAAATGGGAAAACCTATCAAAACAAATGGACCTCATGACTCAAGCCATAGGAAAATTAGCCATGAATAATCCCATCGTCCAAGAAGTTGACCACACGACATTCACCCATAATCAAGACATGACTCCTGAGACTATGAGCAGGAGCATATTCAAACAACTACAATACAGGATGGAGAGAACAATCAAATTCTGGGTGGAATGGATAAAACAACTATCATTTCCAAAATCACATCCAACCAAGACAACCAATAGCACCACCCGTAACCCAACCCTCCACCACTGCGGTAAACTTCGATGCCTTGGCTCAAGCAATACAACAACTGGCTATAACACAACAACAGGCTACTGAAGCTCAACAACAAGCCAATTCTGAGAATGCCCGACAATTCACCGAGATCAGGTCATACATCCCAGCCTTGTCACCTCAACCACTGCCCAACCCAAATACCAATAAGGCTAGTTTATCTGGAGTACTTCAAACACCACATGGTTTCCAAAACCAGAATCAAGGATTTTTTACATCTTCTAGGACAAATCAAGGGAACACCCATCAAGCACCTAGAAATCAAGCTAATTTCAAAACCCCACCTCGTCCAAACCAAACTACTAATGCTATCACTTTGAGAAATGGTAAAACCACTTTTGCTTTCATCAGAACACTTGCTTCAGCGGATCAACTAGAAAATGAGGAAAAGATTGATGAGGAAGAGAAGCTAATTGAGACAACCATGCTCCCTTCCTCCTTCCAAACCACAACCATCCCCTTTCTCGGAGCTTTTCACCGAAGAAAGACTTGATCATCCACTACTGATCCAGAATTGGAAAAATTATTTTTAGACATCGTCATTAAAATTCCACTCCTGAAAGCCCTCGAGCAAGTCCCAGCATTCTCTCGTTTCTTGAAAGAAAAATGCACACCTAGGTGGAAATCAAAGGGGAAGTAGAAGGAAGACCAGGATGAAACTGAGAAGTATGTGCTTTCTCGAGCTACATCAAATGCCATTTCTCAATTCATGCCCACCAAAAAGAAAGATCCAGGAGCCCCTGGTTAAATGCATAATTGGTGAATTGACCTTCAAGCACACCTTGTTTGATAATGGCGCTTCCATCAATCTTCTCCTGACTGCTATTCTGGAGAAATTTGACTTAGGAAAACTGAAACATGTCTCAATGATTTTGCAAATGGCTGATCGATCTGTAAAAATACCAAAAGGAGTACTTGAGGATGTGATAGTTGATGTTCAAGGCCATAAATTCCCGGTCGATTTTGTTTTGATGGACATAGATCAAGCAAGTATACTGAGTGAGACACCGATCATACTGGGACGACCATTCTTAGCCACTGCTAAAGCCCATTTTGATTATGAGGATGGAAGATTGAATTTAAAATCAAGGGTGAAGTCATTCTTGTTGATCTCGTCACCCCTACTCCCATTGAATCTGAGACTGAAGACTATGGTTGGATAGAAAGATGTCCTGTTCTCAACATTCAAAATGACTTTGGCCCCATCCATCTCACCAAAGATCCTTTAGAGGTTAGTATAAACACCTTTAAATCTATTATAAGAACGCCTCTCATGAAATTGCGACAAACAACCTGAATCTAGCACTCAAAGCTCCACCATGCCTTCTCACCGGACGAAAATTTCCCGCCCTCTAACCAAATTACTGGAAAAAGATCAAGACTTCACATTTACTGAGGAAGCATTTGGTTCCTTCAAAAACTGAAGAAAATCATCACTGAAGCACCCATACTACAACCCCCTGATTGGAACTATGAATTCGATATCATGTGTGATGCATCTGATTATGTTGTAGGGGCAGTATTGGGTCAAAGAAAAGATGGAAAACCCTATGCCATTCACTATGACAGCAAGACTCTGGATGATGCTCAAAAGAAATACACTGTGACTGAGAAAGAACTTTTGGCTGTGATATTTTCATTAGAGAAATTTCGATCTTACATCCTAGGGTCCCACATCATAATCTACGCATACCACTCTGCTTTGAAATATCTCTTTCACAAAGACAGATGTTAAGACTAGACTTATTAGGTGGGTATTACTGCTCCAAGAATTTGATATAGAAATTCGAGATAAAAGTGGAGCAAAGAATGTCGTGGCCGACCATCTTTTAAGACTCCCTCCATCAAACACAGATACTATCTCAATTTCTGATAACTTTCTAGACGAAAGTATCATGTCTACTTCTCAACTCCCTTGGTATGCAAACATCATCAATTACATCGTCACCTCCACATTTCCTGATGAATGGTCAAAACATAAGAAAGACAAAATAAGGCTCAGGCCCGATACTATCACTGGGAAGACCCTTTGCTCTTCAAAGAGGGTACTGATTTGATATGAAGACAATGTATCCTTGAATCTGAAGTCAACGATGTCTTAACTCACTACCACACTTCTAGGTGTGGAGGACACCACTCAGGGAAGCGTACAACCGCTAAGGTCTTACAATGTGGTTTCTATTGGCCTACACTCTTTAAGTATGCCCATAATTTTGCTCAATCTTGTCCTGTCTGTCAAACCAATGGAACAATGACCCAACACAATATGATACCCCTCCAACCAGTGCACATAGTTGAAATCTTTGATACTTGGGGAATAGACTTCATAGGACCTTTCACCACCTCACAAGGCTATCAGCACATCCTTTCGTTGTTGACTATGTGTCCCGTTGGGTTGAAGCCATTCCCACTCGCGCTGTTGATAGCGCCACTGTTGTTAAATTCCTGACCAACCTTTTCTCTCGAGTTGGGTTACCTAAAGTGGTCATTAGTGATGGTGGAACCCATTTTCTGAATGCTTCAGTTAAGAATTTACTTAAGAAAAATGGAGTCGAACACCGTGTCTCAATTGCCTATCATCCACAGACCAATGGAATGGCTGAGCTATCAAATCGAGAAATTAAGATCATCATCCAGAAAATTGGCCGCTCTGATCATAAAGATTGGTCTCAACACGTACCTTCTTCTCTCTGGGCCTACCGCACAGCTTTCCGCACACCCTTAGTAATGAGCCCATATCGGTTAGTCTATGGAAAGCCTTGCCATCTACCTGTTGAAATCTACCACAAATCACTCTGGGAAATCAAGAAATGTCATTTGGATTATGATGAGGCTGGAAAGAGAAGACTATTAGATTTATCTGAACTAGAAGAATTGAGATCACAAGCCTATGACAACAACTTGTTGTATAAAGAGAAAATCAAAAGATGGCATGATGCGAACATTTCGAGAAAAACATTCCAAGAAAATAAAAAAGTATGGCTTTTCGATGCAAAATTGAAACTATTTCCAGGAAAGCTGAGATCAAAGTGGAAAGGACCATACATTGTAACCAAAATTTTTGATAACGGTGCAATAGAAATCTGTGACCCACACACAAAAGCCACTTTTAGAGTCAATGGTCAAAGATTAAAATCTGTTGTTGAACCCTCTGGTCCCATGCCTGTTTGTGCAATATACCTTCTACAGGAACATTACACATCGTCGAGCTGAGGCATTAAATCATGCATTCTCGAGAGCCTCTCCTCACAGGTATCTTTTTCTTCTTATTTTCATTGCGTTGCATTAGATAAGTATGGGGGTACCTGTCCACACTACTTGAAAAAAAAACATATAAAAATACTTTTCACTCACCCCTTCTTTGGTCCTCCTATTACACTTTGTCTTCACCATGAGGACATGGTCTCTGATAAGTATGAGGGGGTGTATCTACATAGTTTTCAAAATTGCATTCTTTATTTAAAAAAATTGTATAAAATCCCCTAAAAATATTTTCAAAAAGAGAGAAAATCATCAAAAATACATCCTTCCTAGTTTTATCCTATATTGTGAGAAATCGGCTCTTCATTGCATAGATCATATACTGAAGCTGAGTTGATCCTAATCCACTTAATTCCATTAGAATTTCACTAGACATGAGCGTTTAAGCTTTCTTCAGGTCCACATGGACTTTGTTCTCTCAGTTCCACTAAATCTACTGGTGAATGAACTTCTGTATCTAACTAGAGCACCTGAGAAACTAGTAGCACTCTTAAACTCTTCAATGGATATTAAGCAACTGCACATTGCACTTAGCTTGATTGAGTTTATTTTACGGGATACAATTACAATCTATTTGAGGTGAGGAGTTGTCCTCTTGGTTGTGCCAATGCCTGATCCTTATCTATAGCCAGTGAAGGAACTTGACTCAGGGGCAACATGATCTCTCTAGTCTAAAGTATGTCAGCAAATAAGCCAGTATCGTGCCTCCAAAGTCAATATTAAGTCGACACTACCTTTGATGCCAAACCCAAGATAAATACACCACAAAAAGGCATATCACAATACAAATGCCAAAAACCACCAATCATGCAAAGATATGCAAAGATATGCAAAGCAAAAGCAATGAAAGAAGCCCACCAAATAACCCTTCTCCACCAAAAAGTCGTGATAGCAGCCCAATGATGCTACTAAATTCTTAAAAAAGGCTCGAAGAGGCTCAGGGTTATGCTCTGCAAAAGGAAAAGAATGAGAGCAATGAACTTCTGTATCTAACTAGAGCATCTGAGAAACTAGTAGCACTCTTAAACTCTTCAGTTGATATTAAGCAACTGCACATTGCACTTAGCTTGATTGAGTTTATTTTACGAGATACAATTACAATCTAGTTGAGGTGAGGAGTTGTCCTCTTGGTTGTGCCAATGCCTGAACCTTATCTATAGCTAAGGAAAGAACTTGACTCTAGGGCAACATGATCTCTCTAGTCTAAAGTATGTCAGCAAATAAACCAGTATCGTGCCTCCAAAGTCAATATTAAGCCGACACTACCTTTGATGCCAAACCCAAGATAAATACACCATAAAAGGCATATTATAATACAAATGCCAAAAACCACCAATCATGAAAAGATATGCAAAGCAAAAGCAATGAAAGAAGCCCACCAAATAACCCTTCTCCACCAAAAAGTCGTGGTAGCAGGCCAATGATGCTACCTAAATTCTTAAAAGAGGCCCAAAGAGGCTCAGGGTTATGCTCTGCAAAAGAAAAGAATGAGAGCAACGAACCAAAGCGGTCTACAGAAAACCCCGAAAGTTAAGTCCCATTCTCCAAAGAATTATGACCTACTTTTTATGTTGACATACTTGGGTGAAAAGAGAATATGCCTGAATTCAGGTGAGGACTGAGGCTATATGAGTAGGGAATCATTCGTTACATTGATAGATCATGTTGCTAGCTCGTTCTCTTGACTCACGAAAGCTAAACTATCACTAACACTGTTTATATCCATTCAAAGTCAAAGAGAATACTTGTTTCTTAGGGATGAACTGACTTGATAGACCTTCTGAAATCATGTCTGATTTTGTTGGAACTGAGAGACTATTGAAACTACAAAACTCAAGTCCAGTCGACAATTCGAACAAATCATTAATCCATGGGTCGACTCTACTGAAGTTTGTGTATTTGCGTCGTTAGGATCTGAAAACTTGAGACTTTGTGGGTATGTCTGCTACAAACCCTCACCCGATCAATCTTGGCTATTTTCCTTATCCTTCATTATTCCTTATCTTATTCTTGTTCGGGACTAGCAAGATTTAAGTACGAGGTGTGATGATTTCATTGTATACTATTATAACAAGCCTAAATTATGTGGAGTACACTAGTAATCTTTGATTAATAAACTCCAAATTCACATAATTGGTATTTTATTGATCATATACACATAGCAGATAAAATCATCTGGATAAAATATTCTAAAAAATCTCCATTTGCACATTATTTATGGATTATGTATGATGGGAATATATTTGATACCAAACATCCAACATATTGAATTGGCTCTACAAATATCTCTTATATATTGTTGGAAAGAAAAGGAGGGTGGTTAATGTAAAATTACCACTCTTTAATATGCCACCCACATGCATGCACTCCCTCTTTATTCACTCTTCTCTCTTCCCCATCACCCATGAAAAGTAACCATTCATATTCTTCCCCCTACTCCATGCATGAGTGAATTTATTATTTTGTCTTCATGTGCATGAGATGTGTCACTTCATTCCAAGCAAACATTCATCTATAAAAAAGAGACATGACACATGAAGGAAGCTCTCCCTTTCTGCACTTGTGATTCTTACTCCTCCTCTCTTTCTTTATTCTATCTCTCTCTTTCTCTTTTTGATCTCACACATGTGAAAGCATAGGCGTCAATAGCCCCTTCCCTTGTGGGTATCATCTTCTCCTCCAACCAGCAGGTCATTGTGAGCGACATGTGTCGCGATCCCATTTCCCGGGCCGTCGGATCCTCCCATATCCGGATCTGGTTACTCAACGATAATTTGTTCAGCAATCACAACTAACATTCAGAAATAGACTGCAAATAAAAATACTCAGAAGAAAGTATTTCAACACTTTTCCATTCACAAAATAAAGTTCAGATGATACACTATCCCACTATAACCATTTACATGTACATCAGCTTGAAAGGAAAATATACAAAAGATTACTAACTACCTTAAAGAGTAAAACTACTGTGGATGGCTGGATGTCTAGTATGTAAGATGGATGTAATTTTTAAAGTCCTTGTGATGGCTCACTGATACCTGTTGGGTTTTCAATAAATCATAGGATAAAAATTAGCGAATGCTAAGTAACGAAGAAGAGAAAAGCAAACAAATTGGGTAATTTTTCAAAACTTGATATCACAAAAATTTCATTCCTTCTCATTAAGTTAAGTCATATTCCTTTCTATTCCACATCGGGGATTATTCCAGGGGAACCCCACCATTCTTGGACTCTGAAGCTGTGGACACTTCGGGATTGGAGATTGTGTTGATCCTGGTAAGCTTTTGCCGCCGCACGTCACCTCAACCAATCCTCCAATACTACACTGACAATTTCCTTTTCTTTTATTAAACAGGGTCTCAACCCTCAGCCTGGAAAATCAAATGAGCACACCGTCCTCGAGGACTCGGTTGCTTAAAACTACAAGCTAACATTTAATCATATAACCTAGCGGCTTTAAATACATGTTATCGTGACCCAGCCGCTATTGAACCACCCGTGCCTCCACATTGCACGACCACATCTTCCGTCGTTCCAACCCGAATATATTGGCTCCCGGTACCATGCGTTGCAAAATATTTAATTTGTGTGCACTGATCATAACAGGGCAACCGTGTACCACCTAGGTAGGGAAACGCCAATACGGGTTCCTTCCGACAAACCTACAGGTTGCATGCCCGACCTGTAGTACTACTCCCAGTCATCCTTAACGTGACACACGATCCTTTTCATGATCCAACTCAAACCACATCAATTCCCATGATGTAATTCTTTCGTTAAGTCTTCGACTTGCATAATTAACAAGACTTAGTATAGACTCACATATATATAATTCATAACCATATATACTCGTATTAGTGCCTATTTTAACTCCCAAACCCTAACTTTCAAATCCAATGCATCAATTTGACGCGTAAACCTTATTTTAGTGGGAATCACAAAGCAATTCTTCAGACTTTTTCAAAATAGCCAAAATTAGGGTTCTTCATGGCAAAGAACACAAAATCAAGAATTTCAATAATTTCGTATGAAAACCCAACAACAAAAGGAAGGATTTCGTTACCTAATAGAGCTCTCTCTCGTGTATGCAAGGCTTTATCGAGTTTCGTTTTTAGAAAGGCTATTTTAAGGCTCCTGAAAAGATTGAATTTCATTTTCGTATCAAAACGCTAAGAACATGTCAAGAACGCGAAGAACGAACGAAGAACGCAAAGAACACGAAGAACATCAAGAACATATTTTCTCTTAAAATTTCGGCAGAGTTTCCCCTTATATAGGGAAATATTTCTCGGAAACTTTTGGAAGAGTTTCCCCTTATATCGGGACATATTTCTCGGAAAATTTCGGCAGAGTTTCCCCTTATATCGGGACATATTTCAAAATAAAAACAGAAAAAGTTTCCTCTATAAAATCAATCGAGAGGAAAATAACAACGAAACTGAAAGAATATACTCGAACAACAAGAGATGAAGAATCAGCAGACACCACGCATCTTAGGTGAGTGAACGTGTGACGAATCACAGGGTCACTGACGTGCATAGTCGCCCGCACCTAAGTAGGGTATTACATAGATTTCTTCATCAAAATAACTATAAAAGCATAATAGAAAGAATAGAAACATAAATGATGGAGAATCGGTAGACACCACACGTCTTAGATGAGTGAACGTGTGACGAATCACAGGGTCACTGACGTGCATAGCCGCCCGCACCTAAGTAGGGTGTTACACAGATTTCTCCTCGAACCACAACAGGAAAACGAATCGGAAAGAAAGATGAATCAAGAACAAGACTTGAAAGAACAAGAGGATGAATTGAAAGCCTAGCTTACGAAGCAAACTAAGAGAGGATCGTACCTTTCTCCTCCTCGTTCTCCCGGCAGCGCTTCTCTAGCACTCCTCCCTTGCCTCTCACTCCTCCTCCCGACCTCTCGACCCTAGCCCTTGGGGTGGTGGTGGTAGTGGAAGTCGTAGAGAATGAATGGATAGGGGGGTCTATTTATAGGCCCCAGAAAACCACTAACCATGGTTAGAAAACCATGGTTTAGACCTTAACCACGGTTTAGCGGCCCATGGTTTTAGCCAAAACTTATCCCAAACTTGGGTCTTAAGTTAGAACATTCTAGAGGATTCTAGATTCGCTAATGATGCTTAATTAACACTAATCGTGATTAACTTTCACTAATCACGATTTAACTTTCGCGGCTTTCGCTTATCTTTTGTTAACTATTTATTAGTGTTTACTAATGATCATTAGCGAATTTCAATCGTCATTAATTTCTTTAATCATGTTTAATTAGTTTTAATGACAGTCATTATGGATTAATGACATCTTAGCCTTCCTTCTCTTTCTTCGGAAAATCATAACAATTCGAATGAAGTCCGATTCACACGAAACAAATTTCGTTGGTTTTCTCTTTACGAGCCGCATCTTATTATATATGATCCGAGATTTGCCAAGTTCAAGGCTTTACAATTATAACAACCTTAAAGGAAGTCTCGTCCTCGAGACTAGAAATGCAGGCATAACAACCTTAAAGCGAATGAACGTCATTTCATTTATAAAGAAGATATACAATACATAGTGTTATTAATCAAATAAGTAGGGGTATTTCTCTCTCATTTCTGCTCAGGTTCCCTTGTGACTTCTTCAAACTCTTGGTTCCGCCATAATATTTTAACTAGAGGCACCTCTTTGTTTCTCAACTTCTTGATATCCCTTTCAAGTATTTGTACAAGTATCTCTTGGTATGTCAAGTCTGGCTCAACATGTAAATCATCATAACTTATCTTATTCTCTGGATCCCTAATGTACTTTCTTAGATTTGATACATGAAATACATTACGTATTGCCGAAAGATGTGGAGGAAGTGCAAGTCTATAGGCAACTTTTCCAATCCGTTGAATAATTTCAAAGGGACCCACAAACCTGGGTGCTAACTTCCCATGCAAGCCAAACCTCTGAACACCCTTCATAGGTGATACTTTGAGAAATACAAAGTCACCTACCTCAAATTCAAGGTCTCTTCGCCTCGTATCACTATAACTTTTCTGGCGACTCTGGGCAGTTAATAGTCTTTTTATAGCAAATTCTACAGCTTCCCGTGTCTCCTGAAGTCTATTTGAATCATAAAGGTTCTTTATTCTGACCTCTTGCCAACACAAAGGAGTAGTACACCTTCGTCCATATAGTGCTTTAAATGGTGCCATGCCAATACTTGTATGGTAACTATTATTGTAGGTGAATTCTGCAAGAGGCAAATGTTTAATCCACGATCCCTTCCATCCTAAGGCACAAGCTCGTAGCATATCCTCTAGTGCCTGAATCGTACGTTCTGACTGACCGTCTGTTTGTGGATGATATGTTGTGCTTAAGCAAAACTGTGTACCTAAGGCTTTCATGAAGTTCTCCCAATAGTGTGAGGTCAATCGTGAATCTCGATCGGAAACTACTTCCTTTAGGATACCATGGAGGCGAATCACATGCGTAATATATAACTCAGCAAGCTGGTCTGGAGTGAAAGATAAGCTTATCGGAATGAAGTGTGCTACCTTTGTCAGACGATCTATTATAACCCAGATATTATCTTTACTACCAGTCATCTGAGGTAAGCCAGTAATGAAATCCATGGAAATGCTTTCCCATTTCCATTCAGGTATAGGGAGGGGTTGCAATAATCCTGGTGGCTTTTGGTGTGAAGCCTTTACCTGTTGACAAGTGAAACATGAATTCACAAACTCAGCAAAATCTTTCTTCATTCCCGGCCACCAAAAGTATGAATGAAGATCCTTATACATCTTTGTAATTCCTGGATGAATAGATAGTCTTGAACAATGAGCTTCACGTAAAATGTCTTTCCTCAGTTCAGGTATGTCTGGTACACAAGCTCTGTGATGGTTATATAGTAACCCATCTTGTATCTAGAATCCCTCTATCTCATACTTCGCAAGTTGTTGTTTCAAGTCTTTAAGGACTGGATCATCTTCCTGTCCTTTCTTTATTTTATCCCATATCTCTGGTTTGTATCGATGAGGAATAGTTATAGTTTCAGCACTATTATCAAATGGTTTCCATTCGCTTAACGTTGATAGTAAACCCCAGAAGTGGATAGCACTCACTAACCCAGGTGAATAAGTTCTTCTGCTAAGGGCATCTGCTATGACGTTCCCCTTACCATGATGGTAGGAGATAGTGCAATCATAATCTTTCAACAACTCTAACCACCGTCTCTGTCTCATATTGAGCTCCTTTTGATCAAACAGATATTTCAAGCTTTTATGATCGGTGAAGATTTCAAAAGTAATACCATACAGGTAGTGTCTCCATATCTTTAAAGCGAAAACTACGGCAGCTAGTTCAAGGTCATGTGTTGGGTAGTTCTTCTCCTGTGTCCTGAGCTGTCGTGATGCATACACAACTAACTTACCATGTTGCATAAAAACCGCCCCAAGTCCTTCTTTAGATGCGTCAGTGTACACTGTAAACCCTTCACTCCCGGAGGGTAGAGTAAGGATTGTTGCAGATGTTAGGCATTCTTTCAGTGTCTGAAAAGTAGCTTCACATGTATCAGAACATAAGAATGAGACCTCCTTCTGAGTTAGTCTAGTCATTGGCAATGCTATTCGTGAAAAGTCCTTCACGAATCTTCTATAATATCCAGCTAAACCCAGAAAAGATCGTATTTCTGTGACAGTCTTTGGGCGTTCCCAACTCATCACCGCACTAACCTTTGTCGGATCAACTGATATACCTTCCCCAGAAATAACATGGCCTAAGAAAGATACTTCAGATAGCCAGAAGTCACATTTGCTATATTTAGCATACAGTTTGTTCTTCCTTAGAGTTTCAAGTGCCTTCCTGAGATGATGTTCATGCAGATACTTATCCTTCGAGTAAATAAGCACATCATCAATAATGACTACTACAAAGTGATCTAAGAACTCCTTGAATACTCTATTCATGAGATCCATGAAGGCTGCTGGGGGAATTTGTTAGTCCAAAAGGCATAACTAAGAATTCATAATGCTCGTATCTAGTTCGAAAAGCTATCTTGGGAATATCTGTATCTTTAATTTTCAACCGATGGTATCCAGATCTTAAATCAATCTTGGAATACACAGTTGAATCCTGTAACTAATCAAAGAGATCATCTATTCTCGGCAGTGTATATTTATTCTTTATTGTCCTCTTGTTTAGTTGTCTATAGTCAATGCACAACCGCATCGACCCATCCTTTTTTCTGACAAATAAGATAGGTGCACCCCATGGTGAAGTACTAGGACGAATGAATCCTTTATCTAACAGTTCTTGCAACTGTACTTTTAACTCTCGTAATTCAGCTGGTGCCATCCTATACGGAGGGATAGAGATAGGTTGAGTATCAAGCATAAGAGAGATTTCAAATTCAATCTCTCGCTCAGGTGGTAATCCAGGTAGTTCCTCTGGAAATACATCAGGAAACTCGCACACTATAGGCACATATTCTATCATTCTTTCTGACCCTGATGTAGTGGATACATAAGCTAAATAACCTTGGCACCCTTGCTCTAATAACTGTTGTGCCTTCAATGTAGAGATATATTTGATATTATCATTGGATGTCTTTCCAATGAACTGGAACTCTATCGAGTTTGTAAGGTGAAACGTTACTATCTTCTGGAAACAGTCAAGACATGCATGATGCCTTTCTAACTAATCCATTCCTAGTATAAGATCAAAATAATTCATTTCGATAAGTAGTAGATAAGCAGGTGACGGATGTCCTGCAATTTGTCCCACACAGTTGTCTAAGATCTCCTTGAATTATAATTGACCTCCTGATTCCTTACTGAGATAATGGTTTTGTGCTTGTATTGGAATCTTACCTCACGATAGGAATAATATATTCTTCTCCTTCCCCTTCTCTTTTTTTTCTACGAAGCAACTCCTCTATTGCTCTTCCAAATGGAGTAGGAGCAAACAAATTCTATAGACCGATGGTATCTAGACTTATTCTTATAAGGGTGAATAGAACCCTCAACTCTAGCATCTACGAGTCTGGAAGACTTTGAGCTCTCATTGTGGCATTGAGTCTTTGCTCTAATGCCTACTACCTTTGACCCATGTCTTGAAGCATTGCCATCATAACCGCTAATTGCCTAGACATATCTTGGTCTGCCATGATCCTGGGATGAGTCATGGTCAAAGGTCAGATCCTATAGGTCTTAGCATGATGTACATAAGGGATAATAACTTGTGAATGGTACTGCAGTCATTTATTAAGATCAAATGATCTTAATACAACCTTAGTTTCTGAATACCACTCATAGTTGTCAATTACTAAATAAATTACTGGAGTAACCAAGCTCTGATACCAATTTGTCGCGACCCCATTTCCCGGGCCGTCAGATCCTCCCATATCCGGATCTGGTTACTCAGCAATAATTTATTCAGCAATCACAACTAACATTCAGAAATAGACTGCAAATAAAAATACTCAGAAGAAAGTATTTCAACACTTTTCCATTCACAAAATAAAGTTCAGATGATACATTGTCCCACTATAACCATTTATATGTACATCAGCTTGAAAGGAAAATATACAAAAGATTACTAACTACCTTAAAGAGTAAAGCTACTGTGGCTGGCTGGATGTCTAGTATGTAAGCTAGATGTATTTTTTAAAGTCCTTGCGATGGATCACCGATACCTGTTGGGTTTTCCATAAATCATGGGATAAAAATTAGCGAATGCTAAGTAACGAAGAAGAGAAAAGCAAACAAATTGGGTAATTTTTCAAAACTTGATATCACAAAAATTTCATTCCATCTCATTAATTTAAGTCTTATTCCTTTCTATTCCACATCAGGGATTAGTCTAGGGGAACCCCACCATTCTTGGACTCCGAAGCTGTGGTCACTTCGGGATTGGACATTGTGTTGATCCTGGTAAGCTTATGCCGTTGCACGTTGCCTCAACCAATCCTCCAATACTACCCTGACAATTTCCTTTTCTTTTATTAAACAGGGTCTCAATCCTCAGCCTGGAAAATCAAATGAGCACACCATCCTCGAGGACTCGGTTGCTTAAAACCTCAGGCTAACATTTAATCATATAACCTAGCAGCTTTAAATACATGTTATCGTGACCCAGTCGCTATTGAACCACTCGTGCCACCACATGGCACGACCACGTCTTCCGTCGTTCCAACCCGAATATATCGGCTCCCGGTACCACGCGTTGCAAAACATTCAATTTGTGTGCACTTATCATAACAGGGCAACCGTGTACCACCTAGGTAGGGAAACGCCAATACGGGTTCCTTCCGACAAACCTACAGGTTGCATGCCCGACCTGTAGTACTACTCCCAGTCATCCTTAACGTGACACACGATCCTTTTCAGGTTCCAACTCAAACCACATCAATTCCCATGATGTAGTTCTTTCGTTAAGTCTTCGACTTGCATAATTAACAAGACTTAGTATAGACTCACATTATCTTATTCATAACCATATATACTCGTATTTGTGCCTATTTTAACTCCCAAACCCTAACTTTCAAATCCAACGCATCAATTTGACGCATAAACCTTATTTTAGTGGGAATCACAAAGCAATTCTTCAGACTTTTTCAAAATAGCCAAAATTAGGGTTCTTCATGGCAAAGAACACAAAATCAAGAATTTCAATAATTTCGTATGAAAACCCAACAGCAAAAGGAAGGATTTCGTTACCTAATCGAGATCTCTCTCGTGTATGCAAGGCTTTATCGAGTTTCGTTTTTAGAAAGGCTATTTTAAGGCTCCTGAAAAGATCGAATTTCATTTTCATATCAAAACACTAAGAACATGTCAAGAACGTGAAGAATGAACGAAGAACGCGAAGAATGCGAAGAACATGAAGAACGCCAAGAACATATTTTCTCTTAAAATTTCGGCAGAGTTTCCCCTTATATCGGGACATATTTCTCGGAAAATTTTGGCAGAGTTTCCCCTTATATCATATTTCTTGGAAAATTTCGGCAGAGTTTCCCCTTATATCGGGACATATTTCAAAATAAAAATAGAAGGAGTTTCCTCTATAAAATCAATCGAGAGGAAAATAACAACGAAACTGAAAGAATATACTCGAACAACAAGAGATGAAGAATCGGTAGACACCACGCATCTTAGGTGAGTGAACGTGTGACGAATCATAGGGTCACTGACGTGCATAGCCGTCCGCACCTAAGTAGGGTATTACACAGATTTCTTCATCAAAATAACTATAAAAGCATAATAGAAAGATAACATAAACGATGGAGAATCGGTAGACACCACGCACCTTAGATGAGTGAACGTGTGACGAATCACAGGGCCACTAACGTGCATAGCCGCCCGCACCTAAGTAGGGTGTTACACAGATTTCTCCTCGAACCACAATAGGAAAACGAATCGGAAAGAAAGATGAATCAAGAACAAGACTTGGAAGAGAGAGAGGATGAATTGAAAGCCTATCTTACGAAGTAAACTAAGAGAGGATCGTACCTTTCTCCTCCTCGTTCTCCCGGCAACACTTCGCTAGCGCTCCTTCCTCGCCTCTCACTCCTCCTCCCAACCTCTCGACCCTAGCCCTTAGGCTGGTGGTGGTAGTGGAAGTCGTAGAGAATGAATGGGTAGGGGGTCTATTTATAGGCCCCCAAAAACCAATAACCATGGTCAGAAAACCATGGTTTAGACCTTAACCATGGTTTAGCGGTCCATGGTTTTGGCCCTTGGTTTTAGCCAAAACTTATCCCAAACTTGGGGCTTAAGTTAGAATATTCTAGAGGATTCTAGATTCGCTAATGATGCTTAATTAACACTAATCGTGATTAACTTTCACTAATCACGATTTAACTTTCGCAGCTTTCGCTTATCTTTTGTTAACTATTTATTAGTGTTTACTAATGATCATTAGCGGCTTTCAATCGTCATTAATTTCTTTAATTATGTTTAATTAGTCTTAATGACAGTCATTATGGATTAATGACATCTTAGCCTTCCTTAATTCTCTTTCTTCGGAAAATCATAACAATTCGAAACGATGTCCGATTCACACGAAACAAATTTCGTTGGTTTTCTCTTTACGAGCTGGATCTTATTATATAGGATCCGAGATTTGCCAAGTTCAAGGCTTTACAACATGTCTTCTCCAGCTTGCTGCTGCGCCTCCTGCGTGCCCAGCAGTATTCTCCTCGTGCGTACGGCTGCACGTCACCATCGTCCACTCTCCTTGTGCGCGGGTGCATCATCGGCATGTGTCCCACCTTCCAGTGCACTACCTGCCGTGCACCACCTTCACGATAGCTCCAACCTCCAGCCACGTGCGTTTGACGCACTCTTCTTTACTCCAGCCGCAGACCTCCTCCAGCTCTCAACCTGCGGACCACCATCATCACCGCACCACGCAGCAAGCTGCTGCGCCACCTCTGTATTGTCGCAGCCTGCAGCTGCACACACCAGCTCGCAGCCACATGCCCCAGCCTCCTGTGACCCCCTCGCATGCGTCCAGCCATCTCTCCCATGCGCCACCGACCACTGTCATCCAGCGGCATTCTCCCCGTGCACCAACAACAAACATGCACTCTCTCATACGTGCGTGAGGATACTTGTTTTTATCTATCTTTCTCTATTTACTTCCCTTTATTAATACGTCAATTGCATTTCAAACCCTTGAATTCTTCTTTATTTCAAATATCTCAAGCATAACCTTTAGTTTCTTCATCAATTAGATTGCACATCTTTGAAAGAAATCTTTTCCAAATTGCATCTATATTATCACTCTTAGCATTTTATGTGTTAGATGTCGAATTAAAAATTGCAAATTTTCTTGGTCCTTGTGGATTCGAACCTCTACTTGCGTTCTACATTTTTCGTTTCTCCATTACGCTCGTAGTTGTATTATTATTTGTTTGATTCCGATTTTATGTGGGAAAACAACGACATGATTAAATCATCATTTTAAACCGCGAAAAATCGAGTCAACAAGTGTCCTTGATGACGAATCCACATTTCATCATCTTTATTCTATCATTTTGGCCTCAAAAACCCTGACAAATGCCTGTAGATACCCTTAATTCCTGTATTTTAGCATTCATGCATGTCTGTGTAAATAGCATATAAAATACAATTTTTACAGACAAAATAATAGAATAAAGAAAATAAAAGAAAATAAAAGGAATAAAATATTGTAAATATTTTATGACCTAAAACCCTGAGACCTAGGCATCTAGATGAATAGATCGACAAGGAATAAAGTAGGGGGAGATAAGGGCCAGATACCAATAAAGATTTCCTTTTATTTAATTTATTCTTTATTCATTTTAGGACCTATTTTTGGTCCACTTTTTATACTCTAAATAAATATATTTTGTACATGAAAGTTGTTGATAATTAAATATAGAAAAATACAAAATTGATTTCATACAAAAATAATATACAGATAAAAAATTATGATCTGAATAAGATTCCAAAATCCCAACTTCCCAGACCTATATCTCTCTCAAATAAATACTCGAAATGCATCAAAATCCTTTAATTGTATATAATTTTAAATAATCTACTTTATGAATGTGGTTTCACATTTGGCGGAGCTACGGTTTGAAAGTTGAGTTTTGGAACCCTATTGTATACTTATACAGATTAAAATATTCATTTTACTATTTCTTCATTATTCTTACATTTTTATATTTTTATAATTTTGTAAATATTATTTATATTATATACACATTAAAATCATAATAAAAACCTAAGGAAAATATAAAAATAAAAACACTTGTATATCATACATAGGTATCATACATGTACACATAGCTATAAAACTAATTCTTGTATTTTATTAAGTGTACAGAACACTTCAGAAAAAATAGAATAAAAATATATTCAACTGTATAAAAATGTTTATAAATATATAAAATACTAAACAAAAATAATAAAATTAAAATTACAATCTAAAAATAAAATATTAAAATATATAAATATGTATACCTATATAAGCCTAAAAAGGCAACTCATATTTTATACCTCATAAAAATAATTAAAAATCATATTAAAATACTTTAGAAAATATAAACAATTTTCATTTTATAATCTAAAAATAATAAACTCTTTTACTATTTTTAATAGAATTTTCTAATATTTTTTGCAGGGTTTTTCCTAGTTGGTCCACGTGGACCAACCAGGTGACAGTTAGTGTTGACCCCCGATCAACTAACTGTCCTTCCCCCTGTCCCTTCTCAGAACCACATTTCTGACTCGTTTTCTCGATTTTTTCGAGGCTTTCTCTTGCATATTTCATGTTAATGTCTTCGTGACTTTTCCTCCTTGAACATTGGTGATTTACGCCCTCACCTTTCCTAGGGCCTTGGACCAGCGATTCTGCTGCTTTGCCTCGTTCTTCTAGCCCATCCGTAAACCCTTCATAAGGAGCCCGATTTTCAAACCAAAATTTGAACCCTCTTGGACTGATTCCAGCCCCTCCTTTCGAGTGCCCGTGCGAGAGAGTGTGACAGGCTTCCTCCCAGCATCGTTTGCGAGTCGTGACGTGGACCCGAGTGATCTCCACCACTCCAGCGAACTCCCTTCCCGTCGAGGTTTCCCTCAGGTGACCCCACCTTCGAGGATCTCTTTCCCCCCTATTTTCTTGCATCTTTTTGTTCATTGTACCTGTAGGAGCAAAACCCCTTTCGCCCTATCATGTTTCGTCCATTATATCACCAAATCACCCCCTCGCCGGAGTTGCTCCGGCGAGCCTCGACTTCGCTCCACCGGCCATTATACCTAGCCAATCAAGGCCCCGGGCCCTTACTTTGTTCGCTGGAGCTTTATTTGTAGGGTCAGGAGCCAGAAGTCCCCATTTGGAGCCAAGTTTTGTTGAGCTTGAGGTACCTAGAGCCGTATTTTTTCCCGATGCCGCAGTGGCCCACCGGTGTTCTCCCCGCCATTTTGACGCCGTCGGCCGCTTGAGGAACTCTCCAGGAAGCCTTTGGGACCGACCATGCAGCATTTGGTCGATAGAGCAGCGTAATCCGAGCGATCGAGGGAACCCCAAGCTTCAGTTCTTCCCTGTTCATCCTGTTGCCTCCTTCGCCATTCGATAAAGGGCAGACTTCCAGATCTAGCAGGTGTCGTTCGATCCAGATGAGTTACAACTGTTGATCCTCGTCGCAGGATCTGATCCCAGCAGTCCCCGCGTGAATCGTCATCGGTCGTCCAAGGAGAAACACGTGGCAAGTGAAGAGTGATCAACCGTTCGATCCGTACCGGCCCTGGGTATTTTGCACTTCTTACCACGAGCGTTTTTGTATTTATTAAGTAGTATATAATCATTCATCTGCAGTTATATTATTTTGGATATTTTGCAAAAATGCCCCTGGATTTCTCATATTTACACTTAGGCCCCTGTCTACGTCACCTCACGTGACTCGTGCACGTGGGGTGTATGAATTTTGCATGGGAGCCTCTGTCATTTCTTTATTTCATTTCAGTCCAAGAATTATTATGTCGAGATTAATATTTTTATAGAAATTGCAACTTAGCCCCTCAAGTTCTGTTATTTGCGTTTGGGCCCTCGGTAGGCACGTGCTAGTCACGTGCGGACTAAGATTTTTGCAGGCATACCCTTGCAGGTCTGGTTATTTGTGTTTGGTCCTGGAACTTCGTTAATTAGTTATAGATTTTGTGAAAAAAATGCACATTTGGCCCCTGGATTTTCGGATATGTACATTTATGCCCTTGTTAGTAGTGTAGTTTCTCTTTGTTGTCTCTATTTATTTCATGCATCTATAAAATCCTAAAAATCACCAAAAAATTAATTAGGGTCATGTTTATTTCTCTTTCACGCCATATTTTTACTTTGCATTGTTATTGCATTTTAATATTTATAAAAATTCAAAAACATGTATTTTCTTTACTGTCTGCATTAGAAAATACCTAAAAAATATAAAACCTCTTTGAAACTTTCCAAACAAAATATTATTTGTGTATTTTAATGTCTTTTCACTTCAATCCAAAAATCACTAAAAAATTCAAAGGAAAACTCCTAAAAATTAGAAAACCCCAAAAACCTTCATAAAAATCTTAAAAATTCCTAAAAAATCCTAAAAATATAATTTTGGGCTCTAATTTTCTATGATGTATTGTCTTTCATATAAAATTGGTTTAAGGAATTTTTTAATCTGTTTGATATTTTCCACCCTCATTTTAGTTTCAGTCTTTTACTTTCCTCACTGTTTTCAGTATTCTTGACTTTAAAATACCAAAAAATTAATAAAAACATAGAAAAATAAAAAACATTATAAAAATATAAAAAGCACAAAAAGATTTTATTTTCTAAATTTTTAGTAATATTTCCTCTTTTTATAAATATATTATCTTGCTTTTCTTATATTGTGTACTTATGTTATTAAAAGAAAATAAATTAGAAAAATATAAAATATAAAAAGAAAATACTAAATCAGTAAATAAAAAAATCAAAATATAAAAATATAAAATCAAAAATTAAGTAATCTATATATAATTAAAAACCCACAAAAAATTGCACACTTGTAAGCACTCGATCACTTTCAAGTTTTGAGCACTTATTTTATATCTATCTTGCTTGCTCCCTGTGTTCGAATGCACTATACACTTTTGTTGTAGAGTTATAATAAATTTGAACTCCATAAGTTGATATTCATTGCTTGATTTATTTATCGTGGGTTAACTGTCGATTAATTCGGGTTTCGTGAGTTGTCGCCACAGCGACCTCGTCTCCACCTTGTGTGGGACGTATTTTGACCCTCACAAAATCTGAGTTATCATTTGACACTACAAATTAATTATTATAACTAGTACTTAAATAATCCTTATCAGAATACCCTTGTTCCCGGAGATCTCTATCTCCTAAGGTATCTGCAATTAAGACCTTTTAGATCTCTATCTCCTAAGGTATCTGCAATTAAGACAGGACTTTGAGATCACTATCTCTAAAGTCTTGTCCTCTATTAAGATTTTATTATTATTGAAATCAATTGTTTTATTTCTATAGTAGGATTAGTAATAACTTACTACTCCCATTGCATGACAGACATCTGACTTTTGTACACATCTAGTATACACTCGGCTTCTCTTAACTGATGCACAAGGGCGAGCAGTTCTAGCATTTACCTCCTCAACTCCTTGAGGTGTTATCCCTTTAGATAGGTCAGTACCATATCTTAAGGAAAAGAAGCCTTTCTTGTAATTTTCCAGAAAATAAAAATGTCCAAGGTATATTAATGTGACGGTCCCAATACCCTCTTCTCTTTGCTTCTGAACAACTTCAGAACTAAGATCTAAAAGGTATCCTTGAGATCATATCTCAAGGTATGGAATAGACATATTATAAAAACTTATTATTATCCTTATATCATTACAAATGATTATGATATCATCTACATTTAGTTCGATGAACATAATGACATTACCACTAAGCTTCACACGGTTCATCAAGATTCTATCTGAAATCATAACATTTATAATTTCATCAAATCTTATGTTCCAACTACAAGAAGCTTATTTGAGTCCATAGATGGAGTTATTCATCTTGCACACTTTGCTTTCCTTAATCATGAAGCCCTGGGGCTACTTCATGTGAATATCCTTAGAGAGGTATTCATGGAGGAATGCAATCTTGACTTCCATATTGAAGATGACATAGTCAAGTTGTGTAGCTATAGTTAGCAATATTCTGATGGGTTTAAGCATGGTCCCTAGAGAGGAAGTCCATCACAAGCGATGTCTTCTCTTCAACATGTATCTTTTGGATACGAACCGTGCTTTGAAGGTGTCTACCTTCTCATCAGGTTCCCTCTTTCTCTTGAAGATCCATTTACACCTTAATGGGTCTTACCCATATAGGTGGATCCTCGATGGTCCATATACAATATTTTTATATGAAGTCTACTTTAGACTTTATTGCTAACATCCATCTTTCCATGTCATGATCTTTAAAGACTATCACATGAAGTAAGATCATTGTCAGACTTAACTGACATATGGAATACATCCTCAAACTCATTTGAAGAGATATGAGTGTTTCATCTTTAATTATCCTTTTAATTTCCGATTTCAGAAGCATCATCATCATCTCAAGATTAAATGAGTTCTTTACTTCATTTTCATCTTGATTCTCAAGAGAGTCATCTTTTAAGAATCACATTCTCAGAGATGAGACCTTTTAAGAATTGAAGGTCATAAAGTAGGTATCCAGTACCATCCTTTATTTTCTTAATGAAGTAGCACTCTTTTGTGCTACATTCCAGCTTACTTGCATCCATAAAAAAATTATGGACCAAGCAACCCTAAATCCTCAGGTGTCCAACACTAGGCTAGGTTCCAAACAATAGCTTATGATGATGTTTGGGCTTAGATTTACATGGAACCTTTTAAGGATATATATTGTAGTCTCTACTACATATATACATGGAAACTAAGAGGTAATTATGCTAATATTCATCATTGATAAGATCATGTCATACATGATCCAATTGTATCTCCCTACAACTCCATTGAGTTTAGGTGTATTATGAGGAGTGAGATAGGAATGATATTCCTTTCTTCATAAGGTATTTGATGAATCTGCGATTCATCACTCTAAAAGTTTAAAATAAAGCTTTGTTCCCGAGTAATTAGATGCATATTTCTACTTATATCGCATAATTAGCATTCATGCATACATTGATAACATCTGCATTTTAGCATTCATATTTGCATTAAGTAAGAAGCCAATTTCACTTGTAAAGATTCACCTGTATATAAGATAAAATACTTTATTTGTATATATTTTATGCTAACTCCAAATGCAATAAAACCAACTCTATTGTGTATATATTATTAACACTAATTAAAGAAAAAATATCTAAAAAATACTAATTTGTAAAATTGACCAATAAAACCCCAATCCAAGTTGGAGACCTTAGATATTAAAATGCACATATCTCTCTTATACAACCTCCGAATTAGGTCTACTCACTTTTAAAGTAATATACATTCAGAGACCTTCGAAACAAGATCAATTTCATTAAAATCGGAGTTCGTATGCGAAACTTGGATTTTGGGCCCCTTTTGTACATTGTAAATAATGACCGTTTTACCCCTGTACTTTATCATTTTATTTTCTTCATTATTAAAAATTAAAAAAATTTAGATTAAATTGTAAATATTCTCCTCATATTTTCTCTATTTTTATTTTGATTTGAAAAATGACAAAAAATTGCAAAAGGAAAAATGTGGTATTTTCTATCTATAAGGTACCACCCAAAAATACATTTTGTACAGATGATCTCATTTGATTTTCGGCCCTTCACGAAAGTTGTAGATCTCGTCGAGACAAGCAACTTTCGTGTTGACCAATTTTTGATTTAATCTCTTTTGTTATTTCTTTTTTAATTTTCTTTACATTTAATTTTTGAATTTTCCAGGAGCGACATGTGGTAGCTCCTGGAGCCGCCATGTGTCTCCCCATTTTTCTATTATTTTATTAATTTCGGATTTATTTTATTATTTTCGGATTTATTATTTATTATTATTTTACTATTGATATTTTAATTATTTTTAGTAGCCTATTATATTATTATATTATTTTATTTATTTTATCCCCTTTTACCTCTTCTCCCTAACTTGTCTTCCACTCCAAGGCAATAACTTTCCACTACTCTTCATCTTCTCCACCTATTTTTCAACTCCCTCCTCCTCTTTATAATCACCTCCCCTCCTCCATTATTGATCATTCGCCATCATCGTGAGAGGACGAGAGCTCCCTTAGCCTTCCTGGTGACAGCAGAGATCGACTCAGGTCGAGCGACGACCATTCCTTTCCCGGCGAGATCCAAGGGGCTCCCCACCCCTTGTTGCAGCTCCCACTCGAGCTGCCCGAGCTCAGCACCTAGCCGCGGCTTTGAGCAAAGACCAGGAGCTTCCCAGCTCCGCCCCAGGCCCACTCCATCATCCGACTCCAGGTAACATCTTCTTCTTTTTTTTCATTACACCTCACTCTCTCTCCTCTATTCATCACCTTCCTCACACTGAATCGCAAAATCGATCGCATTTCAACGGACAAATCACACGTTGCGAACGCAACGGTGATTTTTATTTATTTTTTCGGTGAAATTTCATCAACCGATTCATTGATTATTCGCGCTCGTTAAAGAAATGCATGAGAAACAGGGGATTTCTTGAGATCCCCTCTCCACGTCTCTCTTCTTCCTCCATCCTACTCTCAACACCGGCCTCCGTCCTCACCGCTTCCTCTGCCCCGAAGACCCTTGGCCGTGTGTCGGCCCTCCCCTCGCCGCCGACAACGCCGGCCGCCCCCTTCAACGCCCAGGCGCTCCTTCGCGCCCTCCGCCTCGTGCGTGCAGAGCACGGAGCCTTCACCGACCGTCGGCCCTCCTCCCCTCGTCGCCAGGCCGCCTTCCACCCGCACCGCCAAGCGCGTCCTCCAGCTCGCCGAGCGCGTGGCGCTCGCCCCCGCCACATCATCCACGTCAGACGCCAGCTCCCGCCTCGCCGCGCGCGCCTGACAGCCTCGCCACTGCGCTGCCCCAGCAACGTCGCCGCGTTCTCCTCCTCAACGCCGCCCCTCGCGCGCGCCGCACCGCACGACCACTCGGTCCTCCGCCACCACGCCAAGGCCGTGCCACGCCAACGCCGACCAGCCCTCCTCCGCACGCGTGAAGCTCCAACTTGAGGAGAAGCTCCCTCCCCTGTTAAGGACAAAAGGTGTTTTGCAAAGGGGACACTTGCACCAGTTTTCATGTTCTCAAAGAAAGTTTAAGTTCCCATTAATTGCATGTAAGTCCCTGTTCTCCATTTGAGTTCATATTTCTATTTCTGTATTGCATTCATACCCTTGCATTGACACGTTTATTTTGTCATCATTTTATCATCAATTTTTAATTCTGAAAGTTGCATTGTGTAGCATAACTCTTGTTCTATCATTTTAGCATTTATTTGTATTTTTCTGATTTGCAGAATATTTTTGGAATTTAATTTGGTGAAAAAGAGCAACAATTTGCCCATGTTGATTGATTAATTTATTGCGCATTGTCTGCTTATCGAAAAATCTCTGAAAAATCATCATTGGTAGATCTAAGTCTATGCTACAACATATCCAAAAATCTTCCATTTGCATGTATAATTTGTCTTAGAAAAATCATTTAGTGAAAACTTTAATCGATTTTTTAATTAATCAATCGTGAAGTATTTTAATGAAATTCAAGTTGATTTGGATAGCTCTTATTTAGATCTATTTGGATTAATTTTTTTTCTGAGAAATATCATCGTTTGATAATTATTAAAATTGGTTTAGTCATTTTCATTAACGTCGGCATTTTTATTATTCGTGCATCGAAAAATTCCAAAAAAATTAGGGTAGCTTAATTTCATCCCATTTCATAATCTGGCCAAGTTTCATAATTTTTGGAATTAATTTAACCATCTTTCTGAATTAACGTTTAAACTGGCCTGATTTTGCATGTGTCTCGCATAAAAAAACCGAAAAAAAGACCAAAAATATTCCCTATGAAAATCGAACATTGGAAATTTGCTAAAAATCTACCTAAGGAGACAGCTGCCTCCCTGAGTACGACCTTGGACTTCACCAAGTAAAAAAAATTTGCCGCTCGAGATTAACTTTAATATAATTGAAAGTGGTTTTTGATTCCCTCTCGTATCCGACTGCAACGAACATTAATCAATTAATTTGGACATTAATCTGACCGAATTAACCAAGGGTGCTAGAGTGGTTATCAAAATGGCACCGTTGCCGGGGAGGCAAACGGCTTAGGATCACTTTAGAAAAATTAGATTTACGTTTTCCATTCACTCGGGTAGTCTGACCCCCGAGCCGCATTGTAATTATCCATTTCTTCTTTAATTATTTTTCTGACCATTTCTCTATATATCTCTTTCTGACATAATTTTTATCTTTTTGTGCGAGGGCCCGGTGGACTTGGAGCGGCTTTCTTGAAGTCGACGCATCTCGAAGTGCATCGGAGGCTAACGATTCGTGGATCAAGTCGGCTGTTGGACGTCAAAAAGATTTTTGTAAAAAAAGTGTCTGCATTTACAGTGGTTCCCGTTTGGGTTCTCGCATGTGTAAACATAGTGAAACTGTGTCCCCGTCTGCTGTGTGGTTTGAATTTTAGACTAGGCTTGCACTAGCCACTCTAGGATTTGCTTGTGCTCGTAATTTTTTAGGACCACATATCACTTAAAAGACGCACTTAGACCACAGATCTAGTCAAATCGAACTTGTTCTTCACTCGCTAATAGAACTGCTTGTATAGGAGCGGCTTTTCATCGTCTGCATTCATTTATTATAAAATTTCAATTCAGTACTGCATCCCGCATTGAAGAGAGCTGGAGGCACTGTAAGTCTTCTTACTCAAGCATTCATCATCGTTTTCTCGATTGCATCGGCTTTTCCCGATTCTCTCTCTCTCGATTTTCTAACCTAGGATAAAGGAATTGGGACTGGAAGGTAGACAAGGCAATAGTTGCATCACATGTGGAAAGTACAAGGCAATAGTTGCAAAAAATCCAAGCAAACTCGTGCGCAACACGTGAATCAAGCTTACAGGAGTGTAAATGTAAATCTCAAAAACTTGCCATTCCACTCATAACATCCATAAAGTACAGGGCATATAATGCAAATAACCCCGAAAGGCACGTGGGACGATATGTGAGTTCAAACAAACTGGACTAAATGCAAATATGAGAAACGACAAGGGTCTTACTGCAAAGTGTCCAAAGAAATTTAAACTATGATAAATATTTATAGGATTAAATAGAAAACACAAAAAAGAGAGGGGCCTAAGTGAACTTTACCCCTTATTAAGGCACTATCTGACGGATAAGGGATCTCCACTAATGGATGGATGGTCGAGATCTGATGGTACCCCTTCGACGAAGAACGGCGATGGAATAATCCTCAAATGGATCTGACGGTCTAGGCTCCCCGGAGCATGGATGGCTGAGATTAGAACTGGGGGGAGCCTGGATTGGACGGTAGAGAAGACGCCTAGAAGAACCGATGAAGAACTCACCTCTGCCAAGTTTCAATTGGCCAATGCGCATGACAGAAGTGTCCTCGGAGATGCTCTGATGGGCGAATTGTAAGGGTCTAGGACCAAAGAGAAGGCCCTAGAGAAGAGTGGGATTATGGAGTTGCTATCATTGGTTCCTTGACCTCCATATGAGGTCCTTAGGTGCTCCAATCCTGCAGAAGAATTGGTGTACTCGGAGATGACGCTTCTACAAGGGGTTATAGCACCACTGATATCGTAAACAGAGGAGGGATGAGTGGCCAGGTCTCCGGTGTGGGGAGGGAATTGACCTGCTGCTTGATTCCAACCTGGAAAGATTGCGGAGCTCGATGTAGAAACATAGGGTAGTCGTGTGAGGGCGAATGCAAGCGACGGAAGGGGGTTGCGACAGAGTATGGATAGGGTCATCGGAGTTAAGAAAATGTGCGGTTGATTAATCGATTGGAGCTAAAAATGAGGGGTAAAGAGGGTATTTATAGGTGAAGGAAGTCGCCTGGGGTTGCAGACAAGGTCCACGGTGGTGATGGCCTCAATGGAACGGCGCGTCCAGATGCTGAAGCTCCTTACGAAGGAGCTGAGATGAACTCGTCGGACCAGGGGATGCAATGTGCCAAATGCCGCCCTCTACCTCTCCCTTTTGTGTTGTAACTCTGAAATGGAAGAGGCAGGTGCAACGGAGGTGGTGGAGCAGTTGTAGGTGCTGGAAAAGGGAAGGGGATGCAAAGCTTTTATATGATTCCAAGTCTGGGAGGAGAGCCCGTGAACAGAGGCAAGGATCATCATGGGAAAAGTCGGGCGTGGATTAGGGACTCGTGCCCCTTAGTCAGGGCTTGATATAGGAGGGGAAGATGAGATGGTCGGGTCAGGAAAATTGGGCGAATATCGGTGCAAACCTAAATTGGGAGAAAAGGGGAACGAGAGGACCAGTTGACCGAGGTCAACAGGGATGATGTGGCCCAATCACAAGCAGCGAAGGAAAAAGACAAAAGGCCTAGAAGATAAAATGGTGAGAAAAATAAAGATAGATGAATTAAAAATAATAAATGAATTTAAATTAAAAAGAGTATAAAATGAAAAAATTATTATTATTCAAAATATTTTTCTATGATTTTTATTTTTTTAAAAAAAATAAAATAATGTATGTACAATATATAGTATTTATACAGGTATACTATTCATATGTATTACGTACAAGTATTTTTATTATTTTATTTTTATACCAATACCCTCATTTATATTTTATTTATTTACAACATATTTTTAGGAGTATAAATTGATTTTTATTTTATTTTTATAAATTATTAAAAGTGTGTGATAAATAGAGAATGTAGTATGTACACATGTTTTTGTACAAGGAATGGAGGATTTTATTTTTATTTTTTATTTAAATTTTTTGATTTTTTATTTTATTTTGTATTATTTTTAGGAATATATACAATGGAGTAAAAATAATAAACTAATTTTATTTTTATCAAAAATAAATATCTATAGAGACAAGTATAGGCAGTACATACATAGTAGACCCTATCTCTCTCTACTTATTTTATTTTGTGATCAGGTCAAGGCTTGACTTTCTCTTGAGGTTTGGGGTCACTGACTTTTCTAATATAATAGACTTGATACGGCTACCACCTTCCCTCGCACCATCTCATTATTCCTTTCGCTCCCCGGTGCAAAGTTGTCACTCTGTAATTAATCTAAATACATCATTCTTTTTCTTTATTCTTTTATTTTTGCCAAAAATGCATGCTAAAGATGCAATATTAATATTAACATGTGATTTGTTAAGTTATTATATGTATAAGAATTTACATGATGCTTTGCCAAGAAAAAGAGCTAAAATAAAATAATAAAGAATGAGGATCAGAGATTCATCACCCCCCATAATTTACCTTTACTAGTCCCTTAGCAAATGCGTATTTGAAAAAGAAGTGAAAAGAAAAAGCAAAGGAAAAAGAATCAAGTTTGATTATAAAACTTATCTTCATTAAATTGAAGTATGGAGCTCAGTCAGGCCTTTAGATTACTAGTTTGTAGGAACCTCATTGAGATATAGGTTTATAACTCAACAGCCTCTAAGTTCCACCGTTCTATGGTCAAGATTCCTTAATAATCCAGATCAGAACAAGTCTACATATGCAAACTCTAATGACTATGCATCTTTCCTTGTACTGTGTAAGTGAATTGTAGATCCTCACCACAGAAATAACAAAGAAATAACCTCCCTCAACAAGGTAATTCTAATTCCTCAGTCTTGCAGCTCTTTCCTTGAGGAGCGAGGTATTCCCTTCTAAGTTCAAGTGCAACCGGCTCAAGAAGAGAATGGACTGTGACCAGTGAAGCCATGTATCTAGGATCCTAACCAGCGTAGCTAAGTCACCTGTTGCAAGCTTCATGAGATGAGAAGGTGTAATACATAAGCTTTGCTTTATTTGACTATATACACTCCTACATGCATTTTATTTTCAATCTGGCATGTCCACTTTTTGGAATTTTTCTTGATTTTGCACGTTTTTTATGTGCATTTATACAACATATCTACATGGTGCAGCATATACATAAGGACTTTTCCTTATGGAGATGGTAGATTATCCCTCTTTTGAAGCATTATTGCAACCCACAACTCCGGTATTTAGACCTCAACACCGCTAGATCAAGTTGAGGTGCACATCCCTCCCTAAAGGAAGACGAGAGGTTCCGCCTAGAAATACTACCCTCGTATGCTACCCAAAGCCAAGGATTCTACCTCCTCACATCCTCATCCGTGTGGAGCTATGCGTAAGGTGCTGGTCCAAGTAAAGTCATTGTCTATGAGAGTCATGCATGTGTTGTTAAGGGATCTACTTAGGCTCATAAAGATGACATGTGAACATAGCCTAGTGGACTCCAAGAATTAAGTCACTAATGGACCTAAAAAGTCTTAACCCCAAATCCTATAAGGTTCTTCTAAAAGTTAGGTGGATTAAGGTCTTACCAAGCTCCATTTTCCAGTTTATTTCCAGACTAGTTTAAATGTCAACTATGATTCAGAAGAAGATACAAGAATATGTACAAAACTAATTTTTATGCAATTTTCAAATCATGCAAAAACTTTTAAAATGTTTAAATGCCAGGAAGAGAGGAAAGTTTTGCAAACTATTTACAAACATTACGAACAGATTTTTGCAAACTTTTATTTTTCAAACATTTTTCAAAAATTTTGTACTATACACATAATTTTGATACAAAAATATTTAGAAGCATTTTACAATCAAAACATTTTTACAAACATTTGTACAAAAATATATTTTTACAAATAACGTATTTACAAGTATGTATGTGCGAGAAAGAATTTTATATGAAAGGAAATATTTTAAAATTTTGGTGATTTTTAGCTTGTGGTTTTTAGCCACTTTATTTATTGACACACTCACACAAAGTACGACTTATGGATAAAGTATATATATATAATATATACGACACCCTCCTATACATAGCTCGAACGATGTCCTCAAAGTGATCAAAGAGTTGTGAAGAAGACATAACTCGTGCTGAGTATCGGGAAATGAAAAGAAAGGCTATAGTACAATGATGAATTAAAGAATATAATAATAGATGTCGGTGATACCCCTATACTTAGGATCAAGTAATCCTAAGTATAGAAGACTGTATACAGGGAGAAAATCGAGGACTAGAATATACAGGGTCTACCTCCCCTATACTTGGGGTAAAGTATCTCTAAGTATAGGAAGCAAAACAGAGGTAAAAAGAATTAAAAGAATGATAAAAAATCTGACACCCCCTATACTTAGGGTAAGGTACACCCTAAGTATAGCATAATCATAAGATGCAGATGAGGTGTTAGACAAAAGAATGTGTGATATGGACAAATGGACCTATACAGCTGCAGGAGGAAGTGATAATCAGGAATGAGATGCAAATCATGTGAGTCAAAGACTACATCTCATGCAAAATGAATAGGGACAATGTCAACAATCAACGGATCATGATCTAGATATGGCTTCAGGCGCTGATCATTAACTCGAAAGGTGGAATCAGACGACATCTCGTATATGTCAATGCTACCATTATCGTGCACCTTTCGGACCAAGTAAGGTCCCTTCCATTTGCTCTGTAACTTCCCTGGAAATAATCTTAACCTGGCATCGAATAACCATACTCTCTAATTCCACTCAAATTGTTTATAGCTGATATGAGAATCGTGTCAAATCTTACCTCTCTCCTTATACTGTAGGCTACTCGAAAAAGTTGTATCTCTAAGATCCTCTAGGGCTGCCAATTCTACCTTCCTCTGATCTCCTATACTTTCTGGATCCAATAATAACTCAGTGACAGCCCATAGTAACTTATGCTTTATCTCCGCAGGTAAATGGCTTGGCTTGCCATAATCGAGACGAAAGGGAAACGTACCTAAAGGTGTCTTGAAGGAAGTCTGATAGGCACGCAAGACTGAGTCCAAAAGCTGTGACCATCCTTACGGTCTAGGCAGACAACCTTCTGCAATATCGTCTTGATCTCCATATTCGATAATTCAGCAAGATCATTGGTATGAGGGTGATATGGAGTGGTAACTCGATGGTCTTGGATGAACTCGTTAGCAAGGGATTTACCTTTTCGTTGATAAAATGAGAGCCCCAGTCAGGGATCAAAACTCTAGGCACTCCAAACCATGAAATGATATTCTTCCTCAAAATCAGCAAACAGTCTTAGCATCTACAGTTCATGTGGGAATGGTCTCAACCCATGACTCACATAATCCATATCAAGCAGAATTTACTCAAATCCCTGACTCTTAGGGAATGGACCCATGAAATCAATGCCCCATGCATCAAAAACCTCACAGAAATAAATGGGTTGCATCGGCATCATGTCATGTTGTCCACAAGTACCCATCCTCTAACAGTCAGTACACCTCTTCACGAATTCATCAAAATCTTTGAAGAGGGTAGGCCACCATAGGTCGGATTAGAGAACCTTTTGTGTTGTCCTCCTCCCAGAATGATGTTCTCCTACCTCAAGCTCCGATCGATCTACCACCACATTCTTGCCTGGAGGCCTATGCTTAATCTCAATATCAAACTCGTGGAGTAGAAGGATCCATCTGGTCAATCTCGCTTTGGCGTCCTTCTTTACCATGAGGTACCTGATGGCGATATGATCAGTGAAAATCGTCACTCTGGATCTAAGAATATAAGATCTAAATTTATCCAAGGCAAAGACTATGGCTAGCATCTCCTTCTTTGTGATAGTGTAGTTCTGTTGGGTGGCATCCAAAGTGTGGCTAACGTAAATGGGATCGACCAATCAGGCGGCTAAAGTACATGAGTCTCGACAAATAATCCCTTGAGAGTCTTGAAAGATGCTAGACACCTATCATATACAATGAACTTGGTGTCTTTCGTCAGTAAATCAGTAAGCGATCGGGCAATATGACTGAAATCTTGAATGAATCGTTGGTAGAAACCGACATGCTCCAGAAAAGACCACAACTGTTGCTGATTGGACGGTAGATTGAGTTTCTTGATGATATACACCTTGGTCGAATCGACCTCCATGCCCCTGTTGGAGATGATATGACCAAGTATCGTCCCCTGAGTCACCATGAATTGACTCTTCTTCCAAGATAATACAAGATGGACCTCGATACAATGCTGAAGTACGCGGTCTAGGCAGTTAAGACAAGCATCAAACCCATCATCGTAGATCAAGAAATCATCCGTGACGACCTCTAACCAATCACCCACCATGTCCAAAAAGATGGACAACATGTACCTTTGGAATGTAGCCGGAGCATGATATAGACCAAAGGGCATCCGTCTGAAAGCATTCATCCCAAACGGATAGGTGAATGTCATTTTCTCCTGGCCTTCGGGCACTATGGCCACCTGATTATAGCCAGAGTACCCATCAAGAAAGTAGTAATGACTTTTCCCAGCTAGCCTCTCGATAATCTCATCAATAAACAGCTGAAGGGTCAGCACACGTCTCGAGATATGGTGCAGTGCTAACCATGGGTTCCTCGTCAGACGAGTCACCATATAGATTGTAATATTCCTGAAGGGTCAGCATGCGTCTCGTGAAGGTGCTACTGATGTCAGTTGACTTGGCATTATTAACATATGTCAGATAATCGAAATGGTTAAGACAATCAGCAAAAGTCGTGTTCGACTCAATGACAACTTCAGGTTGTGTCTTTTACCGAAGCTGATACAGTGGTGGTGATGCAAGCAGTGAGGATCATGGATGTGTGTGGAGTCTCGGATACAATGGCCGGCTCGACAGTCGATACCTCAGGTGTAACAGAGAGGTGAGACTCATCTATCTCTTGATGGTCTCGACTGTCAACAGCTTTGTGGATCACCTTAGAGTAGAGTGTGTCAAAGAATGGGTGAGGTCGAAGTGCTACTAATGTTGTGAAATCGATCTCCCGAGTCTCACAATCTATAGTCGCCTTAACCAAAGTTAATAACGGCTTCCCGAGAGTAATAGGAGACTGTTTAAAATCTCCTCGATGCTCAGTGTCAATGACCATGAAGTCTGCCTGGAGTAGAGCATCTTGGAAAGTAATGATGACTGAAATGGTTCCTCTCGACTGTTTGATAGATCGATCAGCCAGCTGAACGATCTCTCTCGACTTTCTGATTGACTTGAGTTTGAGCTGTCAAACACAGAGGTCGGGAGGATAATTATCAGTGATTCAGCATCGATTCTTGCATGGGTAAAGGAAGTGTCTTTGATTTCACATTCAACCCTAGGCAACCGCTTCACTCTGCGACTCTTGGTCTTTCTCCCCATCACCAATGAGGTGGCCATAAACACTATGTGTCTCTCAGTCCTTATCCTCTTATTGCTCGACCTCTTAGGCATTAATTTACTTCTTACAAATCATTTGAGGTTGGGGAAGTGATATATGGCCTTTATTAAGGGAAGCTTAAAAATAAGTTCCTCATCGAGTGCTTCCCTTACGGCGGGATCCAGTTTTTTTAGATCTTTTTCATTTTCAATTTTTATGTGATTTTTTAGTTTTTCAATTTTTATGTGATTTTTTAGTTTTTCATTTTTTTAATGTTTTCGGTATGTGATGGAGGGAAGGGAGAAAATGCAGACTCTAGATTGGATGGCAAATTTTAGTAGAAGGGGGAGGTAGAATTGACTCCAGTTGTACAGAATATGTGGGTTCTTTAATGATCACTCAGTTTTCAACATCAAATCTACTCATGGTGTTCTCCACTTTCATACCAAGTTGGCAGTAATTGAGTTCAATATGTTTGAGACATCTCTCAACTTGGCACCGAATGATTCATTTTTCTGGGTAAGCCTAGAAATGTCATCCTCCAAAAAGTTCTCATGACAAATCATGGAAGCAGTATGTTCGATTGTAGGATACTGCTGAGAACTTGGGATCTCATACTCAACATACCTAGACTCTAGCATGTAATTCTGGGTTGAGTATAGACCATCCTAATGGCAGATATTGGTCGAAGCCTCATATTATGGACTCAATACAGAGGGAGTTTGTAGGTTGAATTCATGAGTCCAATACCCTGTCTTTATAGGCTCTCTACATGGCTGGTACAAGGACTGGTGAATGTAAGCTTGATCACTAAATTCAATCAAGTCTGGGAAATAATGAGGTGCAGGCCTCTCCATTCGGGTTGTTCGATCAAACAAATTGTACCCTAAAGTCAAGTCAGTATGTGTATGTATGACTCGTTAGCTTGTCCCATCATTCATATGAAGAGAAAATGAAGTACGTGGGGTAGGTAATTCTTACAGTCATATGTCTCAACAGTGGCTTGCTCTTTGTATAGTTTATTGATTCTAGCAAGCTCTCGAGAATAAGGATAGGCAACCCAAGATGGAAGTGGATCCGGAGTGTAAGAATATGGAGTAGGTGAGAAATGCGAAGAAGTGGAGATGTTAGTTGAAGTTCTGACTCCATAATTGGGGTGAGATGGAGATAATAAGGGTATTTGTGGAGAAACCGTCTCGAAGAGAGGGTGTACGAAGGGGAAAGATGATGAAGATGGTCGGTGTGGAAATAAATGAGCTAACTTCTTCGAAAAGGAATGAGAGTGGACTGATGTGAAAATGTGCAAAAACATAGGGTGAGAACATACACAAACAGACATTAAGACAAACGCAAGAGCAAACCCTGAGTTCCCACTCAACACGGTGAAGGACCCTAAGCTAAGTCCAATTAATCTGGTTGATTTTAAGTGTGATTTTCAAGCAAAGTTAGCAAGAATTACGTGATGACCTGTAGGGAAGTCAGCTCACATGCCAGTTGTGTCTCTCATATTTAACCTACTGCCTAAGATACCAATGCCCTTCCTCTCTTAGCTCCTATCACCAACTTACTTGGTTAATACCGATGATGTTCAGGGACCTGAACCTATCTACCTACCGAAGGAGGTGGAGGCTGACAAGGCTTGTCACTTCACCCCGAGGGGGGGTTTACTAAGCAACTTGTCGCATCGCACGACTGCTTCACCCCTATCTACTTGTCGAAGCAAGCGGAGGCTACTTGGTGCTAGTCAGTTGAACTTTGAATACTTCAGCCTATGATATTTACTAAGAGCAGGGTACGTTGATATGGAAGGCAGGGATTTGGGTTCTATCTTAGTGTGTGCATGCACTCTCTGTACCCTCACTCAGCCTTAAATCAAGATCGGGTTTACTCTCCTGCAAACAGAATTGCCAGTTTTAAGTTGATTTTTTTGTCAATTCGTTTAACAGTCTCGATTTTAAGTTAGATGACCACTTGATTAGTCCAACACACAAGGCACGCTTATCGTCCAGTCCCAATTTCCTTTAATCCTAAGTTGTAAAACCAAGGGGAAGGGAGTCGTGAAAAGCTAATGCGATGAAAAATTAATGATGCATGCCCAATTCAGAAGATTTATAGTGATCCTCGCGCTCTACATGCAGGATGCAAAATAGAATTGAAATTTTTACACTAAATGAATGCAAGCGATAAAAAGACAATCCTAGATAGGCAGTTCTATTAGAGAGTAAAGAATTGATATAAACTTGACTAAAGTCATGCGGTCTAAGTGCGTCTTTTAATGGTGAAGTGTAGTCCTATATATTACGAGCACAAACATACCTAGGAAGCTCTAAGAGCCACGAGTGCAGGATCTAATCTACGTCAAGCAACCACACAACACATAGAGTTTTTTATTTCGGTTACACACGCGAGAACCAAAACAAGAATAGATGTAAATATGCAATTATTACAGATTAATAAAAAACTCTCTTCCAAAATCTTCTTGGCACTCAACACCGACTCGATACATGAATCATCGACCTCTGATGCTCTTCCGGATGCGTCGACTTCAAGAAAACCGCTCCAAGTCCACTGGGCCCTCGCACAAAAAGATGAAAATTCCGTCAAAGAGAGATATCAAAAAGTATACAAGAAATAAAAAGAGAAATAATTGAGAGAAAATAGATTAATTACAAGGTGGCTCAAGCGTTAAACTACCTAAGTGAATGAAAAACCTAAATCTAATTTTCTAAAATGATCCTAAGCCTTTGTCTCCAAGGCAACGGTGCCATTTGATGTATCCGTAAATCACCCTAGTTAATATGTTGTATTTATTTTGTTGTAGTCAGGAAAATCAGGATCGATCAAAAATTAACCACATAAAACGAATAATCAATGAAATAATTAATGTGTGGTTTTATGTATTTTTAACCTAGGCAAGCCCCGGGATCGACTCAGGGAGGCAAAGGAACATTCGGATCAACTTAGATGAATTAGCTCACATTTTCCAAGCGTATATTTTTTGTAATTTTTTATGCAATAAAAATGCAATGTAATTGAACTAGGTTATTAAGAAAACAAGCAAAACATGAAATTAATCCAAATTTTCCAAGTTATATTTTTCTTGTAAACCTAATCCAATGATTAATGCAAAACATATTTTTTTTGGAATTTTTGGGTTTAAAATGCAACAATTAAAAATACAAACATTTGGCATTTTATGCATTTTTCATGTAAATAGAATACAAAAATTATGGAAAATATATTGGAAGTGAAGTATGATGAAATAATGCTACACTAAATTTTGTGGAATTTTTTGGCCATTTATGAATTTTTTATGAATTTTTTACTGAAAATAGAGTGACTGTGAGTATTTAATTTCTAATAAAACCTAGTGTGAACTAGCCCTCCAACGTGATCAAACCTTTTCGAAATTGGTTAGGAATGGGCGCCACCCCCTGATTTTCCATCTTATAGGCGCGATGGGGAAAGGTAGGAATACCATCAGATAAATAATTATCTCAAATAAATATTTTAATGCAAAATCCAGAAGATCTGAAATTAGACAAAAATGATACTCATTGATTTAGTTAAAAATCAATTACAGAAATCAGTCAACTATTTATTTTATAGGCAAGGAACATCCATTTTTGATGAAATTTGGAGAGTAATTAAAGAACACTTAGAGGCATCATCTATAATTTTTGCATAATTTTTAGATCAAGGAATAACTACATGCGAATTTCAGAACATAAATGAGTAAAATATCATTAAATTTCATACTCTGATTTTTACTGAATTATCCGATGCTCAAAAAATCCAAATAAATAGACACATGATAGAGAATTAAGCGATCTTCAATATTCTATTTTTATTTAATAACAATGATGCAAAAATGATATCCAAATTAATGTGCAAAGTCAGGGATGTCTTTGCAATACAAATATAAAAACTTAATTGAACAAATTATGCCTAAGGGCACTTTTGGAATTGCAAAAACATGAAAAGGGTAATATGAAGTTTTGCCAAAAAAATAAATAAAAATGGACCTTCGTGTAGAACGGGGGTTAAGAACCCTAGGGCATTAGGAGCGCAGGGTGGCTAGGGTTGCGGCCGTTGGTGGTGCTGCGTTGGGGGCTACAGGCTAGCGTCGACTAGAGGAGGAAGGTCGTGGGGTCGGCAATGCTGGAGCATGGCTGGTTAGACAGCGTCGACTACTGGAGGGAGTGGAAGTGCGACGATGAGGTCTACGATGACGCACGAAGGGGTTGTGCATGGGTTGAGCGGCAGCGCCTGGAGGCGCACGGGGTAATGGAGCTGGCGCAAGCGGCTGGAGTCGTGGAGGATGCGCGGCCAAGGGGCTGGGGCGGCGCGCTGGGTCGCAGGTGGATGGTGTAAGTTGCGACCTATGGCTAGAGCAGGCGTGTGGCAGATCGACGCTCGATGGGGAGCGAGGTGCGGCTGAGTGCAGTGGCACTGCTAGGTGGTGCACGGTGGACTGGAGGATGGCGACCTGGAGCAATCTTTTTTTTAATTTTTATTTTTTTGATCTTTTTCATGTAATAAAATGAGAATGAATATGTGTTGTTGATAATTATGGTGGTGATTGTGATGGTATGTGATGATGAAATAAAATAATGATGATGAATGATGATGGTAAATGATGATGATTGATGTGGTAATGGTAGTGATAGATCATGTGATGTGGTGATAAATGGTGTAGAACAACAACAAAAAAATTGCTAGATAAATAAAATAACAAGGAGAATAAAAGAAATTACTTACCTGAGATGTTGTCGAGGGTGCGGAGTAGCTATGCTAGACTCATGTCGTCACCTCGATCAGTCCCGGGTGAAATCGGAGCAGAGAAGCTGGACGATCTTTGAAGAAACTCATGACGGTGGTCCGGACTCAACATCGACTCGATCCATGAATCATCGACCTCTGATGCTCTTCCAGATGCGTCGACTTCAAGAAAGCCACTCTAAGTCCACTGGGCCCTCGCACAAAAAGATGAAAATTCTATGTCAGAGAGAGATATCAAAAACTATACAAAAAATAAACAGAGAAATAATTGAGAGAAAATGGATTAATTACAAGGTGGCTCGAGTGTTAAACTACCCAAGTGAATGAAAAACCTAAATCTAATCTTTCTAAAATGATCCTAGGCCTTTATCTCCAAGGCATCGGTGCCATTTGATGTATCCATAAATCGCCCTAGTTAATATGTTGTATTTATGTTGTTATAGTCAGGAAAATCATGATCGATCAAAAATTAACCACACAAAACGAATAATCAACGAAATAATTAATGTGTGGTTTTATGTATTTTTAACCTAGATAAGCCCCAGGATCGACTCAAGGAGGCAAAGGAACAACTTTGGATCAACTTAGATGAAGTAGCTCATGGTTTTCCAAGCGTATATTTTTTGCAATTTTTTATGCAATAAAAATTCAATATAATTGAACTAGGTTATTAAGAAAACAAGCAACTTAGATAAATTAATTTTAATATGAAATTAATCCAAATTATCCAAGTCATATTTTTCTTGTAAACCTAATCCAATGATTAATGCAAAACATTTTTTTAGAATTTTTGGGTTTAAAATACAACAATTAAAAATACAACTTTTTTGGGGTTTTATGTATGTTTCACGTAAATAGAATACAAAAATTATGGAAAATATATTGGAAGTGAAATATGATGAAATAATACTACACTAATTTTTTGGATTTTTTTGGCAATTTATGAATTTTTTTATTAAAAATAGAGTGACTATGAGTATTTAATTTCTAATAAATCCTTGTGTAAACTAGCCCTCCAGCGTGATCAAACCTTTTCGAAACTGGTTAGGAATGGGCGCCACCCCCTAATTTTCCATCTGATAGGCGCGGTGGGGAAAGGTAGGAATACCACCAGATAAATAATTATCTCAAATGGATATTTTAATGCAAAATCCAGAAGATTTGAAATTTGACAAAAATAATACTCGTGGACTTAGTAAAAAATCAATTACAGAAATCACTCAACTATTTATTTTATTGGAAAGGCACATCCATTTTTTTATGAAATTCGGAGAGTAATTAAAGAACACTTAGAGGCATCATCTGTAATTTTTGCATAATTTTAGAGCAAGGAATAACTACATGCCAATTTCAAAACATAAATGAGTAAAATATCATTAAATTTCATACTTTGATTTTTAGTAAATTATCTGATGCTCAAAAATCCAAATAAATAGAAACATGATAGAGAATTAAGTGATCTTAAATATGATATTTTTATTAAATAAAATTATGTAAAAATGATATTTAAATTAATATGCAAAGTCAGGGATGTCTTTGCAATACAAATATAAGAACTTAACTGAACAAATTATGCTTAAGGGAACTTTTGGAATTGCGAAAACATGAAAAGGGAAACATGAAGTTTTGCCAAAAAATAAAAATAAATAAAAATGGACCTTCGTGGAGAACAGGGGTTAAGAACCCTAGGGCATTAGGAGCGCAGGGTGGCTAGGGTTGCGGCTACTAGTGGCGTTGCGCTAGGGTCTACAGGCTAGCGTCGACTGGAGGAGGAAGGCCACGGGGTCAGCAGCACTGAGCGTGGCTGGTTAGACAGCGTTGACTACTGAAGGGAGTGGAAGTGCGGTGGTGTGGTCTGCGGCGACGCACGAAGAGGTTGCGCATGGGTGGAGCGACGGCGCCTGGAGGCGCACGAGGGAACGGAGCTGGCGCACGACCAAGGGGCTAGAAGGGCTGGGGCGGTGCGCTAGGTCGCGGGTGGCTGGAGGAAGTTGCGACCTGTGGTTGGAGCAGGTGTGTGGTGGATAGACGCTCGACGGGCAGCGAGGTGCGGCTGAGTGCGACGGCACTGTTGGGTTGTTCATGATGAACTGGAGATGGCGACCTAGATCAATCTTTTTTAATTTTTTTTTTTGATTTTTTTCATGCAATAAAATGAGAATGAAGATGTGGTGTAGATAATTATGGTGGTGATTGTGATGGTATGTGATGAGGAAATAAAATAATGATGATGAATGATTGTGGTAAATGATGATTGATGCGGTAATAATGGTGATAGGTCAATGTGATGTGGTGATAAATGGTGTAGAACAACAAAAAAATGTTAGATAAATAAAATAACAAGAATAATGAAAGGGATTACTTACCTGAGATGTCGTCGAGTGTGCGGAGTAGCTATGCTGGACTCATGCCATCGCCTCGATCAACCCTGAGCGGAATCGGAGTAGAGAAGCTGGACGATCTTTGAAGAAACTCATGACAGTGGTGCATACCACCGGATCTTGTATTTGACTCGTTGTCGCTCGACGTCGAAGAAGGATCTGTCATCTCGCGACCTTCGACGGGGCTAGAACCTCTCTCACTCGTAAAATGGCGGATGAAGATTAATGAAGTGGGCGAGTGGAATAAATAGGAGGAGGAAGTTGGAAAGGAAGTTGGGTGGAAGTTGGAGGAATGGTGGGAGATGAGGGGAGAATGGGGACTTGGTGTCTTGGGTGAGAAGTTGGAGTAGAGAAGAATTGAAAGGAGAAGGAAAATAAAATAAAGTAAATAAGTATGCTACTAAAAATACTGAAGGGAAATTAAATAAAAGTTAATAAATATATAAATAAATGTAAATAAAGAAATAAATAAAATAAATATAACAAATAATAAATAAAATATGAAATTAATAAATTAATAAAAAATAGGGTGACAAATGGCGACTCCAGGAGCTGCAAGTGCCGCACCTAGAAAAATCAAAATTAAATGTAAACAAAGTTACAAAGGAATAACAAAAGGGGTCAAATCAAAAAATGGCCAACATGAAAGTTGCTCGTCTCAACCATATCTACAACTTTTGTGGAGGACCAAAAATCAAAGAAAGTTATCTATACAAAACCTATTTTTAGGGGTACCTTACCGTATTTTTATATTTTGCAAATTTTTTTGTCATCTTTAAATAAGATAAAAGTCAAAATAAATAGAGAAAATAGGAAAGAAATATTTACAACTTCATCTAATTTTTTAAGGTTTTTAATAATTAAGAAAATAAAAAGATAAAATGAAGGGCATTTTGGTCAATATATACAATATACAATAAGGGCTCAAAACCTAAGTTTCACATACAATCTCTGATTTTTATGAAATTGGTCTTGTTTTGAAGGTCTTTGAATTATATTACTTTGAAAGTGAGTAGACCTAAATCAGATACCATATGAGAGAGATATACGTGTTTTAAGATTCTTAGTTTCAAATTTGGATTTGGGCTTATTGGTCAATTTTACAAGTTAATATTTTTTGATATTTTTATTTTATTAGTGTTAGTAATATATACACTATATATTTAATTTTATTGGTTTTAGAGTTAGTATAAAATATATATATAAATAGGTGATTTTTGATAATATACAGGTGAATATGTATATGTGAATTTGGCTTCTTATTTAATGCAAATATGAATGATAAAATGCAGATATTATTTACATATGCATAAATGCTAATAATGCACAATAGATGGAAATATGCATCTAATTACTCAGGAACAAAGCTTAGAGTGATGAATCACAGACTCATCAAGATCACCTTTTCTGAATTTGAATCACGATTTTGTGTTGCATATGCGAGAGATAGCTCAATTAGGTAATGAAATCCTACCTTTTATTATTGGGTTTTCATACGAGATTATTTAAATTTCTGATTTTATGTTCTTTGCTACGAAGAATCCTAATTTGGCTATTTTTGAGAAATATATGAAAAGTTGTTTTGCGGTTCCCATTAAAATAACGACTAAGCAGTGAATTGATGCAGTGGCTTAGAAAGTTAGAATTTGGAAGTTAAAATAAGTATAAATATGAATATATGTATATACATAAGATTAATATATGTGTGTGTGTGTGTGTGTGTGTAAGTCTATACTCAATGTTGATGAATATGCAAATCAAAGGCTTGACGAAGGAACTACATCATAGAAATTGATGTGTATTGAAATGGATCCTAAAAAAGATCGTGTATTACGTTAGGAATGATTGGGAATAAAACTACAAGTTGGGCATGCAACCTATAGGTATTTGAGAAGAACATCTGTATTGGCAGGGCAAACCTAGATGGTACACGGATGCCTTGTTATGATAAGTGAGCACAAAATGAATGCTTTGTAATGCGTGGTACTCGGTTTCCATTGGGTAGATTGACTGAATGAAGATATTGTTGTTCCACGTGGAGGCACGAGTGGTTGAATAGCGGTTGGGTCATGATAACATGTATTTAAAGCCACTAGGTTATGTGCTTAAAGCTTAGCATATGGTTTTAATATACCAAGTCCACGAGGATGGTGTACTTCCTTGTTTGACAAACTGAGGGTTTAGAACCCTCGATAATAAAAGAAAAGGAAATTTTTGGGGTAGTATTGGAGGATTGGTTGAGGTCATGTGCAGCGGCATAAGCTCACCAGATCAATGCAATCTCCAATCCTAAAGTGTTCACAGCTTCAAAGTCCATCAGTGGTGAGATAATTCTCTAGACTAATCCCTGACATGGAATAGAAGGAATAGGAATTTATCTAATGAGAGTAAATGAAACTTCATGGTGTAATAAGTTTTGCTAAACTACACTACTTGTTTCCTTTTCTCTTCTTTGTTACTTAGCACTCGATTATCTTCATCCTATGATTTATGAAATCCCAACAGGTATCAGTGAGCCATCATAAGGACCTTAATCAGCCATCCGGCTAACAATAGTATCTTCTAGTGTATGGCAATTAGTAGTTCTTTTGTGCCCTTTTATTTTAACTTGATGTACAAGAAAATAGGAGGACAGTTTGTTATGTAAGCTTTATTTTGTGAATGGAAATTGATGAGATGCTTTCTCTATGTAGCATATTATAGATCATAATTTCATGCATTTTTATGTATAAAATATTTAATATTGGATGGGTAAATTTGGTTAAAAAATGTGTTTTTGTAAAATATGTAAAATACATGTAAATTTGTATAATGTGTTTACTGTATACGTGATATAAAATATGTATAATTTGTATAAGTTTGTGAAAATAATACTCTATTATGTAATTTGTTGTGAATAAGATGTATAAAAAACAAAAAACTTGTGTCAAATAAAACTGGCTTCTTATTTATTTTTGCACAAAAAACATTGAAAATTTTTACACTTCACTCATATGCATTTCATTTCATCTGCATTTCTTTTGCATAGCATGCATATGCCGAGTGGAAAGTCAGCGGGCTCTGAACTGAGTTATGAGTAAAAACCAAGGATGGACTTGACATGATCTTAATCTACTTAAATTTCAGAGGAACTTCATTGAGAAGTAGGATTTTAAGAACTTCAGGTCATAGACGTAATTCTCCAAGTTCAGAAGACAATGTCTAGACTTTGACTCTTAGTGTCTAACATGGTTGCATCATTCTGAGTAGACTCTTGGATAACGAATTAATTTATACTTTACACCACGCACTTAGATCAACTCATACGAGGTGTTGGAAGATCTTGTATCTTTTTCTTTGGTGGTGTGGACATCTAAAGACTGGGGTACCGGGTTGAAATAATGCTTCGGATGAGGGGTAGGCTGCTAGCACAAATTTTTTTCTAAGACCCCAAAACATGGGTGGAATAAAAGATTCTATATTTATCGGTCCACAAAAGATTAATGTAAAGCAACCACAATTCCCACCAAAAATAATAATATCTGAACACAATGGTCCAGACTTTAGATAGCTTGCAGATCTAGTGGAGACTTGGCTACAACGGCCAAGCTTCACAGGAAAGTTGATTGCATTGATCACTCTCCACTTCTTTTCCCCTTATTCTAGACTTCTCTCCCCACTCGTTGTGAACTAGCACATTCCTGAACTTAGAAGGAAATACCTGACTCCTCGAGGATGAGTTATTGTAGGAGTATATTGCACGGTAGTTCTACATCTTGGATGGGAAGATCTAACAACCTTCACTCACCAGAGACAGTTATTCAGTGTTCATGCGGGATTCTTTGGGAGGGGGTTGATCTAAGATGACTTCTAAGTTGGGTATGGGCAATGACTTATACAACTTGGAGACTATTGTTCGTAAAACCCTGATTCTCATACAAAGTTCTACCACATTATTAATCCAAAGGTCGAGTCGAGCTTCATTTTCACCTTTTGTTCCTGACCTTGTATGGAACCCAATATTATTTCACTTGTGCATTAATTTTATTTACTAGGGGACGAGCAAGGTTTAAGTATAGCGGGTGATGAAGTTGTGATTCATTACTCTAAAAGTTGAAAACAGAGTTATGTTCCCAAGTCATTACCTACATTTATTCATCTATATTGCATTATTATCATTCATGCATATGTAAATAATATCCATGTTTTAGCATGCATAATTGCATTAAAGAAGCCCAAAAATCGTGTATATTATCACATGTATATTACCATAATGTACCTAATTTTTAATTATTTTCACTAACTCTTTGTCAAATAAAATCAACATTGTTGTGTACATACTACTGACACTAATCAAGGAAAAATACCAAAAAATATTAACTTGTATATTTTCTCAATAAACCCCAAAGCCTAGTTCTAAGATAAAAGGTCGTAAATGTCAATATCTCTATCATACATTCTCCAATGGACCCTACTCACTTTTGAATTAACATACATTCAATTATCTACAAAAAGAGACCAAATTCAAAAGAATTGGAGTTCATATGTGAAACATGGTTTTTGGGACCCTCTTTATATATTGTATATATTGATCAATTGACCATATTATTTTATGTACAAAGTTAATTCTTTTTCACTTATTTCCTTTGATTTATGTTTTAATGAATTATGTAAAAATATAAATAAATTTGAAGCAAAATTAAAGAAAATAAATCTCTATAAGCATGTATATATAGTTTATATGTATGTCCCCTTTTTATTTTTTTAAATTTTTTTATTATTAAAAATACCAAAAAAAGTATGGTGTGTAGATAATTATTTTTTATTTTGTTTTATTTTATTTTTACCTTGTCTAAAAAATGACAAAAATTGTAAAATACAAAAATATGGATATTTTCTATCTCTAGAGTGCCACTAAAAATACGTTTTGTACAGGTGATTTCTTTTGATTTTGGATCCTTCACAAAAGATGTAGAACTCATTAAGACGAACAACTTTCATGAATATCCCTTTTTTATTTGACCTCATTTTCTTTTTTTATTAGTCTTTCTTTTGATTTTTCTTTTGAATTTTCTAGGAGTGACACTTTGCATCTCCTGAGCCGTTGTGTGTCATCCCCTTTACCCCTTTTATTTTATCTTTATTTTTTATTTTTTTCATTAATTATTTTTTCCTCTATGTAGATGCTCCTCATCACACCACGTGGCACCCCCTTCACCCTCTTAATCTCTGCCTTCTGTGACGGTGTAACAATTTCCTTGCCATCCTCGGGCGACCCAACTGCCCAAATTCTCCATCTACATACTCTTGCTCCTCTGTCACAAACCACCTCCACCTTCCTCGTTGAGTCGCTCCACCCATCTCGCACGTACCCTTCGTGTTGCCTCCTTCCCTTGTACCCATCTCTCTCCCTCTCCCAACTCGATCACCCATCCACCGATAAAACCCATCGTCCGCCCCATGTCGCATGCATCCACCGACGGAGAGGAGGTCTGGTATTCTAAGAGGAGCTCCACCAGCTTCTGTCTTGAACCTCCGATGGCAACAGACTCAAGTCATCTTGAGGTGATGAAGAGATCTATCCTTCCCCCACAGGTGTGATCCACAGGGACCTTCCCCCTTGTGTCACTACTCTAGGCATCAGACGAAGCAATTGAGCTTCGTGGTGTTTCTTCGCCGAGCACCACTTGAAGGCTAAGACCTTCAGTGCTCCACCGAGCATCTATTCCAGGAGAGCCACATCAGGTATAGTAACCCATTTCTTCTTCCTTATTCTCTTCTCCTTCTTCTTCTCTGGTTGTTTCCTCTACTACATTTATCTCTCTCCCCAATCTATGTTCTTCTTCTTCTTTTGATTCTACCCAAATCATGGCTTCTCCCTTATCATCCACTCTGATCACCTTCACCCTCGACTCACGCCACTTCGCCCTTCACTACAATCACGAGCTTCAGCACCACAAAGCTCTGCATCACCTCTACCTCTGCTTCATTGGGAGTTGCTCCGACGAGCCCCGCAACACCTAGGCATGTGTTGCCTGGACGAGGGCCCTCCACCTTCATCCATCGCCATAGTAGAGTCGCACCATGCTGCAGTCGCATCGCACCTCGACTTGCCCAAAAATTATCCAATTTGCATGCATATTTCTCTTAAAATAAATTAAGTTGTGATTGATGTGATTTATTTTTAGTGCTCTAACTTGATATTATTAGGAGATTTTATTTTTCTTTTACATATCTTCATTAGACATATCTTGGATAATTTTATCTTAAAAATATTTAGGTTTATTTTAAAATAAGATTCCTAAAAATTATACAATATGTATATTTAATTCATTAAAAATTTCTTTTACATCATAAAAAATCTAAAAAAACACAATATGATAATTTCATCTTAATTAACCTCATGACGAAATTTTATATTTTTTACTTATCATTTGCATGAAAAATTGCATAAAACTTCTAAAAGTGTTCATTTTTCATGTATGCATTTTATGATCGAAAAAATATACAAAAATATGTCCTGCAACCTTCAGTACATAAATAATTAAGAAAAATAGACAACTAGATTTTTTAGACTATTTGTTAATTAAGTTAGATTTTCTATCCTTGGCTAATTTAGCCTTAAAATTGTCATTCTATTTTTGCATATCATTTATATTTGCATTCAAAATTTCTCAAAAATATTCCTCTCGAAAACCTATTATTTTTATTATCTGAAAATTGACCTAAGGAGACAGTGCCTCCCTTAGTTTGACCTTGGGCCTGCCCAAGTAAAATAAATTTGGCCACTCGCATTAATACAAGAAATTTTATTAAGTGATCTTTTTTATTAATCTGAATTTCTCTCCTACAGCGAACATAACGTTAATTCCACAAATCCCCAGAGGGAAATTTTCTGTCCATCAATAACTTAAGATTAAAGGAAATTAGAATTAGTCGTTAGGCATGTCTTCTTTGGCGGACTTAATCAAGTGAGAATATAATATAAAATAAAGATTGTTAATTAGAATTGACAAAAAATGAATAAAAATTAACAATTATTTTCGAGAGAGCAACCCCATGCTTGTATGCAGGTACATACCTCCAGACAGAGTGGATGAGGACGTACACATTGAGCTTAGAGCTCAAATCCTTGGACTTGTGCCTTAAGTCTCTGGGTCCGACCCTTGCGGGTTTGGAAGTTGCAAGCGCTTACCTTCGACCTTAGAGAGGTGTTTTGGTGTACATCTTCTCACTATAATCCTTAGGTAAGCGATATAATTAAGTCCCCCGTGCAGATCGTCTCTTTGATTGGGATATAGTGGGAGTGTACACTGGACATCAGGTGACTCCCCTAGTGTGCCTGTGTAACAATATTGTTTTATCACTAAACTAAAACTGACGGTCGAAGCTTTGCAACCACCATTGTATTAAGTTGATGAAAACATGGTTTGCTTTTGCATTTGTTTGATTTCATGCGTGTAGTTATCATGTGCATTTGCACATTTTCTACCTTGATCTACTATTGTTTCATTCACTTCTTTTGAAGATGATGAGATATTGGTCCTTGTACCCACACTATGGAGGTCATTTCTCCTCGAACATATATCGATCATTTTCATCTTCTCCATCTTTCATGTACCCTCCACCATCCACGGGAGACCCTTACCCATGGTACCATCCCACTCCAATTATGAAGTTAGAACTCCGACTAATTTCTCCGCTTCTTCGCACTTCTCACCTACCCACATTCTTACACTCCTATTCCATTTCCATCCTGGGCTAACTCACTGTATTATCGAACATTTGTTGGAATTAAGGAACCATTCAAAGAGCAATCCTATGTTGAGACAGATGATTTTCATAGTTATTTACCCCCAACAGACCTCAATCACTTCTCATATTAATGATGGGACTGGTCAATGATTCACACATACACATCATGACTTGACCTTAGGATATAACATGGTTGGAAGAACAAACAGATTGGAGAGGCCTACACCTTATGATTTTTCGAACTTGATTGACTTTAGTTATCAAGCTCGCATTGACCAGCCCTCTTTAAACACATTCGGAGAGCCTACACATATAGGGGATTAGACTCATGAGCTAGATCAACAAGCCGCATGTCCATTGGCTCCATTATATGAGGCTTCAACCAATATCTTACATGCGAATGGTCTATATTTAACCTAGTATTACATTCCAAAGTCTAGCTATGTTGAGTATGAGAGCCCAAGTTCTCAACAGTATCCTTAGCCTAAGCAGACTTCTCCCATGATTTGTCATGAGGACTTTCTGGAGGATGACATTTCTAGACTTGTCGAGAAATATGAATCAATTGGTTACAAGTTGAAAAATGTCGATAACATACTGAGTTCATTTGCTACCAGCTTAGGTATGAAAGTGGAGGATGAGATGAGGCGATTTAATATTGAAAATTGAGAGGACACTAGGAAAACCACACACTCTATACAGTTGGAGTCCATTCTACCTCCCTCTTATACGAATCACTTGCCCTCCAGTTTCAAGTTTTTACATTCTCCTACTACTCCTTCGCCTATCAAAAAGACCAAAAAAATTGAAAATCTCCAAAAGACTCAAAAATTGAAAAAAATATCCTAAAAATGAAAATGAAAAAGTCTTAAAATTGGATCCTTAGGGAAGCAATAGATAAAGAATTGATTCTAGATGTTCCCTTAAAAAAAGTTTGTAGAACACTTCTCCAATCTCAGTTGATTTGTGAGAAGTAAATTATGCCCAAGAGGTCAAGCAATAAGAGAACAAAGACTGAGAGCCACCTAGTGTTTATGGTCAACTCCTTGGTGATGGGGAGAAAGACCAAGAGCTGCAAAGTGAATCGGTTTCCTAGGGTTGAATGTGAAATCAAATATTCCATCTTTACTCATGCTAGAATCGATGATGACACATATGTGAATATCCTCCTGACCTCTGTGTTTGACAAGCTCAAACATGACCACTTAGGAAATGTGATAGTTCAGCTAGCTAATCGATCCATAAAACGGTTGAGAGGGATTATTTCAGTCATAATTACTTTCAAAGATGATTACTCACAGTATATTACGGTCATTGATATTGAGCACCGGGGAAAATTCACCTAGTCTCCCATTATATTTGAGAAGTTGTTCTTAGCCTTGGTTAAGGCAACTATAGATTGCAAGACTCGGGAGATATATTTCCATGCTCTAGGTACACACTGATCGTACATGACCTTTAAGGACACACTCTATCCCAAGGAGACCCACATAGCCATTGATAGTTGTGACCATTGAGAGACAAATGAGTCCTATCTCTCTACTACACCTGAGATACCGATTGTTGAGCTGACCGTTAGTTAGAAAACTCCACACACACCCATATTTCCCGCCGCTCGCATTACCACCACTATGACAACTTCTATAAAGGACTCAAAAATAGAAGCTCTCCTCGAGCCAGACACAATCTTTTCCAATTGTATCAACCATTTCGATGATATGATTCATGTGCCTCCACTACCACCAACAATCGCATCCTTCTGCAAGTCACCTTCAAGACTTAGACCTAGAGAGACAACCATTACCACATCATTCCAATAAAATGCTTGTTTCTTCTGGTCAGTTATCTAGTGAGAAGAGAATGAGACCTGACTCCTCGAAGCGTTCCCCTGAACCCCTCAAGGTGTGTCATTCTCATCTCCCTCCCTCTACTTCAGGTTCTAGATCACCAACCAAAATGATCTACACAAACATGGAATCTTTTGAGGAATACTCATCTAGTTTTGATGATGTGGTCATTGTAAATGCACACGGTAAGGTTGTTATGCATGCCCACTCAAGAAAGCAACCATGTGTCAATCATTCGACATTCCATCCTCCTCATTAATACTCTTCAGAGGATAATTCTGATGTTGACACATATCCTCAAATCATCTTTTGATGAACGTTAAATCAAGGAGGGATCCTATCATCCAATCTTAGAGGATGTTGGTGCCTAACAAGTTGGGTCCAACAATCACTAGGTCGACTGCTCTCACGGGTCTAAAACATCCTCAATCAAAGCACATCGACAATTAGCCCTCACTAATGCTAAAATTTATTATACATGATGTAATGATATGTGTAGTATGCAAGTGTAGGGGTTGGACTACAAAGGAGTGATGGGGTAGACCACGAAATTTGGACTAACAAGACATAAATGTTTTTATGTATTTATAGGGATTTTTATTTTTGTGGGTTTTAATATTTAAACTTTTTATTTTTAATTTATTGTTTTTTAACAATAGTTTATTTATTTTTAAAATTTTCATATTTTTAATTCTTTAGTATATGTAATAAATATATATAGATAATGGATATATATATATATATAAAAGATATAAATATATAGAAAATATAGAAAATCAGAAAAATATCTTAAGTAAAATCCTTTTTATTTTCCAAGGGTTTTTTTAAATATATTTGGTATTTTGAATATTAATAATAATTATAACATAAGTAAATATAGTTACATATATAATATAAGCTAGTATATATAAGTATACTATAAATATTCAAAATCAAGAAAATAAAATATTTTTATCTTTTTATATTTTGTTTTATTTTTGATATTTTTATTTTAATTTTTGCTAACTTTTTTGCATTTTTAATTTAATAAAAAGGGCAAAAAAATGAACAATAATATAGAGTTGAATTGTTTTGGAATTTAAAAATAGCTAACTAGCTCAAAATTTTCCAAAACTATTTTTAATATATAATATATAATATATAATATATAATATAAATAAGATCCAGATATAGAAAATGAATTTTTTGGATTTTTAAGAATTTTTATAAAATTTGTAGGATTTTTTTAAGGTTTTTCTTTTGAAATTTTTAATGTTTTTATAGCTGCAAATACAATAACAAAGCAACTGAAATGTTTTAGAATTTTTCAAAATATTTTCTGATTTTTATGTATTTTTTAATGAAAATAGAGAATAAATGTAATGTTATTTTTAAATATATGAAAACATTTTAAATGTCCTAAGAAAATATATGTGATTTTAAATAATGTCGGGCTCTTAAAATAATTTTCCTATAAAATTTCGAAGCATGGTGATATTTTTAATGCAAGAAATACAAGATATAAAAATGCATATACTAGTAGTGTCCCAAACGTAATTAAAATTAACTAAATATACCTTCACATTATCCACCTTCACGTTTACCCGAGACTGATCTATTGGAGTCACCTTTCATAGAGTCTACCCTTGAGCACTTGACCTAGATGATGGAACATATGAGACAGAGGATTGACGACCTCACTAGTATAAATAAGAGCAACCATGATATTCAACCATTTGATGATATGGGTTCACTCGAGCATTCTTATGAGAGCTTGCAATCACCCAAAATATAAAAAATGAGAAAAATAATAAAAATACAATAAGAATTTGGGAGACATATGGTTAATTCATATTGTGAGGAGAGAGCCCACATGCCAGATCCTTTGACGACACATTCATTCACATCTTGTCCCACCTTTGACCCCGATGATGGCACTGTACAGATTGCTCTTCACGTCCTTGTGTATATGCTGATTCCAATCTCCTCCCTTGTATGGAGGAGGTCCAAAAAATCAAAAAATGTTAACTGAAATCGAAGTGGTGGCCGTTGTTCATGAGATCATTGATGCCCCACTTTGCCAGGCCATGACCCAATTATATACTCCTCATCATAAGAAGAGAAAGCAGAGGAGCATATCCGAGCATCATATCTTGACCATGGCCACTACCTACGCCATCACATATCACCTCTCTTCTAATAATAGGAACACTGTCACACCCCTTGTGAGTCGCACCATATCTGATCATTGATGTGAAAACACTCTCCTTGATGACGACACATCGATTAATATAATACCCTTCTCGTTGGTGCAGTCTATTCATCTTCGCCTCTAAAAAAACCAAGATGATTGATCGATTCACTGATGGATCAATAAAGAGGATGAAGGGTATTCTTGAAATCGTTGTCATTTTGATTTAGGGTATAAGCTTCACTACAGACTTTATTGTATTGCCCATGGAAACCTCCACGCATGTGGAGCGCTCTCTAATAAACTTAGGATGGCCTTTTTCTGCCTTTGCGAGAGCCGTTATTGACTATGGATCAGGAGAGATTCACTTTCGTTCTGATGTCGGGACTGATGTGTTGATCACCACACCTTCCACTGACCAGAGACCCGCATCCCATGAGAGTGTACCCGTGTTAGCCGACCTCGAGTCCTATGACCTATTAATGAACCAAAAATCCTCATCAATCGTGTGTTCCACACAAGGCTGGAGCACAGTCATCGAGGTGACCGACGAGAGCCTTAGTTCAATCAACAATTAATCCACAACAAGAATCAAGCAATTAATATCAAAAATGTGGAGTATTATAACTCTACAACAAAATGTGTATAGGTGTAATCATGTGTAGAGGTCGAACTCAGGAAATGGTAGAAGGAGGACAAAAATGATGCGCACAAAAATTTGTTCTTTTCTCTCTTGTTTGTTGTTATTCTTTTTATGGGTTTTTATTTTTTTATACATTTTTATTTTATATTTGTTTTATATTTTTGTATTTGATTTTTAATTTTCTATTCCTAGAATTGTTTGCTAATTTTTATGTATTTTTAAAGTCAAAATATCCCAAACAAATGATGAAATAAATATCCAAAATTGAATTGGATTTCAAAAATAGTAAATAGGTTCCAAAATTATCCAAATAAAGTTTAATATATAAATATTTAAATAAATAAAATTATAAAATAAAAAACATAATTTTGTATTTTTTAATGATTTTTAATATTTTTATGAAAGATTTTGGGGTTTTTCGATTTTTAAGCTTTTTCTTTTTCCATTTTTTGTGTTTTTTAGACTTAGTTAAAAATCATATAAAATATACTATATATAATTTTTTGGAATTTTTAAACACATTTTTATATTTTTTGTATTTTATATAATAAACAAGACAAAAGATGTCTCCTTTTCATTTTTAATCAATAATTAAAATGCCCAAAAATGTAAAATAAATACTTGTTGTGAAAGTACATAGTAAAAGGTATTTAATCCTATTTTTGTGGATTTTTAAGAGCTAGAGTGCTATTTTTAATAAATAAAATCCATGCACCAAAAATTATATACTAGCAGGGGCACATATGTAAATAAATTAAAGTCTAAGGGCCTTCTAGTAATTTTTACAAAAATATACAATGTAATTCAAAATTATTGTCCTAAATATAAATTCATAAAGTCGTAGGGGCATACATGCAAATTGCCCGGCTCACGTGGGATGACACGTGAGCTGAGCTAGACTGGACCCAAATGTAGTTTAAATAAATGCAGGGCTTATTTGCAAAATATCCATTTATTTGCATATTATAATTTATTTTACAGGACTAATATGTAAATATGCAAAAAGGAGGGGTTATATGTGTAAATTTACCCCAAATAGGCGCAATCAGATGGCGCTCAACATCCAACTTATCTATGTGTCGCCATCCGAGCGGCCGATACTGCTTCGCCATGGACCCTTGAGATTTGATCACAGGATGTGATCGGACGATCCAAGGTTGCTGCATCCAACAGCTTCTGCTTCGACTAGGGACATGTTCTTGATCGGACAATAGATGAGGGTCGAGGAAGAACAGAAGCAGAACTCGCATGGGGCAAGTTTTGATCTAGAATCGTGGGCTCCTAAAACATTCCCCATCACCACTGAGCATCGCTATTCATTCCTGGAAGTCCTCCGCGTCGGTAGGTGGTCTCAGCTAAGCACTTGGAGCTCTGATGCGGTCAAATGGAGTCGAGGAGGAATGGGAGCTCCATGTGCTTCCTCTTCTGAGAAATCGACTCCAGATGGAGTCCTTTGGCCCTCTGCACTTGCAGAGAAGATACACACAAGAAAAACAAAAGTCTAGGGACTTTATTGGATGGTGGGAAGTGCGAGGTGGGTCGTGGTGGAGGCAGCTCCGACGGGTGGCGGATGTGGAGCACCAAAGACTCGACCTAAAGGAAGTCGGAGTGAATGGAGGGGTGCGAAGCATGAGAAATCGGTTGGGAAAGAGAATGAAGGTGGAAACGGGGATCGGAGACAGGTGTTGAATGGCGAAACAGTCGTCGGAGCTCAAGTGCTCCAGCAAGGGTAACTTAATTAACCTAAGCTAATTAACTAATTAAAACATGAACTAAAAAGCATAAAAACAATCCTGCAACTAATCATAAGCTAACGGAATAAAAAGAGCACAGCTCTTACCTGACCTGAGGCCAAGGAGCAGAGATCATCGGCGACGGCAGCCTTGGGTGCACCTCCTTCATCTTCCAACTGACTCCAAGCTCCAGGGGACCTCCCTCTATCATAGGGATGCACGCTAGGCTGGAGTTGAGGGATTTTATGATGCAGGGGATGACCAAAGAATCAATGGAGGTCAGAGTTTTTATTTATAAAATATGTTAGGTACCCTTACTGACCGATCGAATTTAAGAATCTTACGCTATAAAAAATGGATCAAATGATTGGGCGTGGATGTATGATGATCAAGGATCATTTCATGTGAAGGAGTGGAAGGCGATGAATGGATGAATCATGCGGGAAAAATGGCTGAAAATTAAGGAGTTGACATCTACGTCAAGTCAGCAAGTCGGATGGGACAGTGGACCAGGAGTCAGCCATCGGGGCGATGTGGTTGGTCCATGCCAGCCTGCTAGAAGACAAAATAGCAGGTTTTATTAAAATTTCGTTAATTAAAATTGGTAATGATTTTAATAATTTTCGATTATAAAATAAAAAATGTTTATTATTTAATGTGGTATTTTATTATGAATTTTATTTATTTTTTGACATTATTTTTTAGTAGTTAAATTTTAAGTGTGGATTGATATGTATATTTTCCTATATTTTGTATATTTTATTTTTATTTTGTGTATTTTTTATTAGTTTATTATTTTATTTTATAGATTTATAACTTCTTTTTATGTACATAAATATATTTGTATGATGTTACTATATACTTAAATAAATTGGTATGTATAATTTATAGGTATACTTATAGGTATTTTATCTATGTATTATATACATTATTTTATTTTAAATGCATTTTATTGGGTTTTATTTTCTTTTTATATTTTTAATAGAATATAAATGATATTTACAGTAGTGTCAAAATATAAAAGGAAAAAGAATGAAAGAATGATTTTCATTTTTATTTATATACATGTATCACATAGGTATTTTACCAATATATTTATATAGACTTATATTATTTTATATTTTATTTTTGGTTTGTTTTTATTTTAATATATAAATATGCTATAAGTAATAGTTGTCGAATAATAAAAATATGAATTTGTAAAAATAATAGAGGATGAATAAATTGAGTATTTTGATCGGATATAATGTACAATGAGGGTCCAAAACCTAACTTTCAAACCTTAACTCCAAAAATTATGAAAACACCTCTATTAAATAGCTTATGAGAAGTTATATATAACTGGATATAATTTTGATACATTCTGAGTTTTTATTTGAAAGATATGTGTTTATAAAGTTGGGATTTTGGGTTTCTTCATTTGATGAATAAAATAGTTGTCAAAAATGAATAAATAATAATTAAAAGAATTGGGTTTTATCGTATTTTTGGCCCTTATCTCCCCCTATTTTATTCCTTGTCGGACAATTCAATTCTTGACTTGGTCTCAGGATTTAAGGCAATAAAATATCTTTGATATTTTATTCCTTTTTCTTTTCTTCTCTTTATTCCATAATTTGGCATTAAAAACTATAATGTTTATAAAATAAATACAATAAATGATGAATGATATGTTGTACAAATTGATGCTATTTACATGCATTAGCTTGGGTTTTTAAGGCCAAAATGATAGAATAAAGGTGATGAAATGGAGATTCATCACCCCCCCCATACTTGCCTTTGCTAGTCCCTAGCAAATGCTTATGCAATAAGTACAAAAAGAATAAAGAAGAAAAGAAAAAGAAAGAATAAATAGAATTGATTTCAAGTATTAAACTTGTCTTTACAAAAACAAAGTTTGGAGCTCAAGTTAGTCCTTGATGTGAAAATGTGTGTGGAACTTGGTCGGTAATCAAATTTAAAACATAACGACCTTCGAGAGTTACAGAACTTGGTTCAAACCACCTCAATAGCCAGGTCAGAACTAGCCTACATCGTACGCAAACCCTTATGAGTATGAAGCGGACTTGCTGAGTGTAAGTGATAGTAGCTCTCCCCAATTGAAATGAAAAAGGACTAACTTCTTCATAATGACAACCCAATGATTCCCCAATATAGCTCTCTTTCCTCGAGGAGAAGGGTATTCCCTTCTAAGTTCAAGTGGCATCTGACTCAAGAGGAGGGGGTGGATAAAAGAATGGACGGTTGCCAATGTAGCTATCTATCCCGAGATGCATGACTAGAGATGACCTAGTCCGCTCATCAACCCTCTCCCTGCTGTCGAGTGTGTAGTCAAGTTGTCCAGCTGTAGGCTCGCATGGTATAACTTTGATGCACAACCTTGCATATTTTCTATACAACATTTACACATACTCCGGTAGGATTTTATTTTCAATCAGGCATGTCCAATTTCTTGAAGTTTTTTTTGAAATACTATTTACAGCGGCATTTACATAAGGAACTTTTCCTCTTGAGCCAGAAGACAATCCCTCTTTTGAAGCATTAAATGATGTAATTTTTCAAATGATTTGAATAAAAATGTTATTTGCAAATAAATATAAAATATGCACAACTATTTATGCGGGCGTGCCTCTTTTTATTTATTTACAAGGATTAAAGGATTTTCAAGAATTTACAATTTTAAAAAAAATGTTTTTATAGGTATATATATTTGGTAAAGAATTTCATTTATATATATTTATTTTTATTTAATGATGCATATTCCTCAAATTTATTTAAAAATAATTTTGAAAACTATAGTGCAAAATAATTTTTGCAAATATTTACAAACATTTGAAAGCCATTTTGCAAATATTTTTCAAACAGTATATATAGATTTTTCGAAATATTTTGCAACCATTTTCAAAATCATTTGCAAATATGTTTTCAAAGAATTTTATTTCACACAAAGAAAATAATTTTTACAAATCAAAACATTTTTTCAAAGATTGAAAACATTTTACAAAAAGTTTTCCAAACGGTTCAAACCATTTTTGAAATCATTTTGCAAAAGTATTTTTGATCTGATTTATTAATCAGTATATATAAATAGAATTTGAGGAATAAAAATGCATTCTGTTATTAAATGAATTGTATATATATAGTATTTTAGCCATATTTATTATTAATAATACGAAGGTACGAGTTATGGCTGAAGTATATACAGAGTATATACTACCCCTTATACTTAGCATGAGCTATGTCCTCGTGGATCGAAAAGAAAAGGAAAGGCATAACTCGTATTGAGTATAGAAGAGACTATACTAGAATGACTGAATAAAAATGAAAGAATTAAGAGATAAATGAATCATAAGTTGATCGTCCCCCCTATACTTAGGATCAAATAATTCTAAGTATAGCAGATTGTACACAAGGTAGGGAGAGTCAAGGGTGGGGATAAATAGATCACAGCTCGGTCTGTATCCCCCTATACTTAGAGTGAGGTATCCCTAATTTAATAGAGCAAATCAATAAGAGAGGAGGCAGTGGAGGGGATCAAAGAATGAAAAAATATGGGGTGCACCCCTATACTTAGGACAAAGTACGTCCTAAGTACAGAAAACTGACAAAGAGGGGCGACATCTTTTTTGTAAAAAAAAGGAAAATGAAAAAGGAAAGAAGAAAAGAAGTAAAGGAGAAAATATAGATAAAGGCAGATGAAAATGTCTCCAAGAATGTATGCATCACTCCCCCTATACCTAGGGTAAAAGATCCCTAAGTATAAGAAACAACAAGAGTGATGAAACAAAACAGAGAAAGAACGACACGAGGTGTACCCTCCTATACTTAGGACAAGGTACGTCCTAAGTATAGACACACATATATGGCGAAAGATCTGGGGTACACATGACATACGGGAGAAAGAAGGAATGTACGACAAATCACACACATATATAACAAGTACATACCAGTGAAGTACAGTACGGTATCTAGTATGTGAATACCGTACTCTCATCATCATCTCCCTGTGAGAATGAGGATGTAGACATATAGCAAAAAGACACTCGGGTATACAATCAAGTGGTGTCAGCTACCGGGGGAAACGGATCGAAAATGAAACCAGGAACCGGTAGCATGAATCAGAACATCGGCTCATAAGGAGTGAATGATAGATTGGAGCCGATACTGCAAGACATGGAGGAAGAAGGAACAATACAGACTCCTCCAAGTCAATCATAGTCTCGGAAAGATATGAAAAGTGAAGAACAGGAGACCCTCAATGCAACGTGTTATCCAATGATCATAAGGTCTGAAACTCGTAAGAATACACTGAATACCATGAGACAAGTCTCAACCCTACGAGGGTCGTCAAGGTGAGCAGACTCAGATGAGTCAAAGATATCATAAGACTCGGCTCTGTGCTCCACCAGATTGGAGACACAAATAGCAAGTGGTACCGAGCATAAAGAATGTGTTCCATCCTCCCACAGATAGTCCTCGGGGAGTAATGCAGACTAAGCGATGAATAGTCAGAACTGATCTCATCCTTGCGAGGGTCGTCAAGGAGATAAGACTCAAAGGAGTATGAACGATTGGTCTTCGTAGACAACAGATCGGATACCCAACGGAAGAAACCGAAGGATCTAGAAAAAATGCCATAGTCTCCCACAGATAACCCTCAGGGAGCACGATAAACTAGGCAGGGAATAATCAGAAAACTTACACTCATCCTTGCGAGTATTGTCAAGGAGAGAAGACTCAAAGAAGTCCATGAAATTGGCCTCATGCATCGACAGATCGGGCACATAATCAGATAAGGAGGCAAATCACTCATCTCTGACGACTCAATTACGTGTTCTGCCATAATGGAGGCACAGTCAGCAAGTGGAACCGAGTGTAAAGAAATTGTTGCATTCTCCCGCAGATAGTCCACGGGGAGTAATGCAAATTAGGTCAATCAAATCATGGGAATGCTAGCATCAAATCTCAGGTCCTCAAATCAATCCTCAATCGGAAGGCATAAGATCATGTGAGGGATAAAAGAATTAGGTCAGTCGCAATGCATCCCTCAAGTCAATCCAATCAGCTAAGATGGCTCAGGACGTAAACATAAATCCTCTGAGTGCCACAGGTAGATGAAAGAGTCAGGAAATCGAGGATGGATTAGTCAGGGAGATGAATGAAGTCATGCGGGTTCCTGGGCACCATCGCTCCAAAGTATAAATGGCGATAGTTGATCAAACCTCTAAATCAAGATGGAAGGAATCACATAATAGATAATCTAATCATAGCTCATGATATCATCATCAAGTCATTAAAAATACATCACATCCTCAATCCAATGTGCGAGATCAGAAATCCTCAAATAAGAATCACACCTATTAATCATGTAATCATAAAAATCCTCCATAGTATCTATGCACATATAGGAGTCAGAGTCACCCACAGAAGCATACCAATCTTAGCATCCTCAAATTTGCCCGGCTTACTCATATAATCAATGTCATCCATAAATCTCGATGTGGGCCCTTATCGATAGGCACAACAATCCCTAGTAGAGGAAGGGGTGATACGGGGTAAACGAAGAGGGTAGGCAAGATGAAAAATGTACATAGACAAAATTGTGGTTCAAGGAGAGGGTCTCCAATAACCGGACAAGTAAAGGGTGATATGGGCAAAGAAGGTAGCTGCAAAATCCAGCTAAGAGGGTTAAGCTCAAGACCCAATATCATGACTCGAATGCAAATGAGGGAATATATATAAAAGAGGTGGAAAGACTCAATGATAAAAAACATGGTGACTCACATGGATGGGACCGACAACTCAAAGAAAGGTGCAAATGCAGATGAACTCAAAGCAATCAATGTACAAAGCAAACCCCCAATTCACCCTCGACATGGTAAAGACCAAGATGGCAGTCTTTTATCTTTTCTATTTTTAGAGTTAGGTGATTTCAACAAAGTTGTACACACCAAAGATAGGCCTGGGATTGGGGTACTAATCCTTAGCGTGTAGGTAGAGATAAAATGCGCAGATAATGAGGGGGTTGCTCTCCCTAAGACAATGACTCCAATACGTTTTATTTTTAAGTCCAATAGAGTTAGTTGTCTCGATTTTATTTTATTTTGGTTATCACTTTTTTTGTTATTTTTCAATGCACGTCCTATCAGTTTTCCAAATCCATTTGGCATCTTAGGTGGTCAAAATCAAAGGGAGAAGGTCGAAAAAGCTCTACAAGTCGAAAATCGATGATGCAAGCAAAGTCAGAAGACTTACAGTGCTTCCCAGCTCTCTTCATGTGAGATATATAACAGAATTTAAAACCTATGCTATATGAGATGCAAGCCGATGAAATCGCCCTAGGATAATAACTGTTATTATCATGAAGCACAATATGCTAATTATTTTGAAACAAACCTTAAGGTCCAATATTGGAGACATCTTGGTGACCGCTACAATGGATCCTACTACCGTTGTGTGATGTATCTCACAACGTGTTGGTTCGAATCTAAATAACTAACATTTTTCATTTGACTAAGTCCAAAATGGAATCTATAGGTACATGCAATGATATTAGGGCTTTGGACCTTAATCTATTGAGCAAATAATTCCTAAACTAGGGCTCATTTACACAAAATAAATAAAACAAAAATCGAGAAACAAATAAAATAAAGTGAAGCAAACACGATGAGGCCCCTAAGGGAACAATCCCTCAGGCACTGGACATCATGAAGTAGTTGTTTCTAGAGAGTCTGAATTATTACATATGTGTCACTCTCTCTCACATAAATAAATAAGATAAGATAAAAATGAATAAATAATGTGAAGAACTATGTTCAACAATTCCTTCACACTCTCCTTTGTTGCTCTCTCATGTCGGCTAAGCCAGAAAGCCAACTCCTCTTTGCTCGAGTGTGTGGGCCCTCCTAAGAAGGCCTTCCTTACGTAGTGGTCCCTCTGACAAAGTCAAACAAGAAAGAGTATCAGATAGTGCATAATTAATAACAAATAATAGATGAAAATAAATGATTAACATAAATAAATAAATGCAAGAAATAAATGAATGAACAAGAGATATAGGACAGATAAAATAATCCCCAACTATGTATCGTTTCTTCTAAGAAACGATGCCATTTGATGAACCAAAAATCCTCATCGACCATGTTTCCACACAAGGCGGGAGCACAGTCATCGAAATGACCGACGAGAACCTTGGCTCGATCAACAATTAACCTACAATAAGAATCAAGCAATTAATATCAAAAAAGTGGAGTTAAAATTTATTATAACTCTAAAAAAATATGTATATGTGTAAGAATGTGTAGAGGTCAAACTCAGGGAGTAAATAGTAGAAGGAGGGCAAAAATGATGCGCACAAAAATTTGTTCTTTTCTCTCTTGTCCATTGTTATTATTTTTGTGGGATTTTGATTTTTTTTATATTTTTCATTTTACTTTTGTTTTATATTTTGTATTTAATTTTTAATTTTCTATTTTTATATTCTGTTTTTATATTTTTATATTTTATATTTTCTTTTTCTTTTAAATATATAATATAGCATATAAGGATTTTTATATACAATATAGAGCAATACATTTATAAATACTAATAAATATCGATAAAATACATAATTAAAATTGTATTTGGATTTTCTAAATTTTTCTAATGTTTTTATAACTTTTCTGGAAGTACCCAATAAGTTGTCAGGGTCAGTTTTCCTCGATAACGGACCGGGGACCTAAGCCCGGGACGTTACAAATGGTATCGGAGCCATTTTCCCTTTGATAGAGGAAAGGGTTACCCGAGAGGTGGAGCCACCCCTACAAAGAGATAGGAGGAAATGTCTACCCAGAGCGTGCAGCTGCCACTGTTACTGGGAATAAGTGAATGGACCATGTCGCAGTGAGGACATTGCAAATATAAGTGGGGGAGGTTGTAACACCCCAACTCCAAACATAGTGCCATACCTAAAACTCACGAAGTGTGGGTGTGGTTTATATGTGGTGGGGATTACTACCTGAAAACTTGGGCTTAAGTATTTTGAGTGGTTGTCACTGGATCCATTTGGACCCGTACCTAATAAGTTGTCAGGGCTAGTTTTCCTCGATAACGGACCAGAGACCTAAGCACGGGACATTACAAACAAAATTTTATGTACTTCTAAAATCAAAAATATCCCAAATAAGGGATTAAATAAATATCTGAAATTGAATTGGATTTCAAAAATAGTAAATAAGTTCCAAAATTATCCAAAAAAAATACTATGTAAGTATTTATATAAATAAAATTATAAAACAAAAAACATATTTTTGGAATTTTTTTAATGATTTTTTATATTTTTATGAAAGGTTTTGGGGTTTTCTGAGTTTTCAGCTTTTTCTGTTTCCATTTTTAGTGATTTTTGTAATGTAGTTAAAAATCGGATAAAATAGACTACATATAATTTTTTTGGAATTTTTAGACATATTTTTATTTTTTGGTATTTTATATTGTAGACATGATAAAAGACGGCTCCTTTTCATTTTTAATAAGTAATTAAAATACCCAAAAATTTAAAGTAAATACATGGCGTGAAAGCACAGAGCAAGAGGCATTTAATCCTAAATTTGCGGATTTTTAGGAGCTAGGGTGCCATTTTTAGTAAATGAAATCCAAGCACAAAAAATGATATACTATTAGGGGCACAAATGTAAATAAATTAAAGTCTAGGGGCCTTCCAGCAATTTTTACAAAAATAGAAAGCGTAATTTAAACTTATTGGATTAAATATAAATTCATAAAGCTGCAGGAGCATATATGCAAATTGCCCAGCTCACGCGGGACAACACATGAGCTGAGTTGGACTGGACCCAAATGCAATTTAAATAGATACAGGGGCCTATTTGCAAAATGTTAATTTATTTACATGTTATAATGTATTTTATAGGACTAATATGTAAATATACAAAAGGAGGGGCTAGATGTGTAAATTTACCCCAAATAGGCGCGATCAAACGGCGCTTAGCATCAAACTTATCCACGTGTCGCCATACGAGCGGTTGGTACTGCTTCGTCATGGATGATCGAGATTAGATTGTTGGATGCGATCATATGGTCCTGAGTTGCTACATACAACGGCACCTGCTCCAACTGGGGACGTGTTTTTGATCGGACGACAGATGAGGGTCGAGGAAGAACAGAAGAAGAACTCGCTTGGGGCAAGTTTTGATTAGGAATCACGGGTTCCTTCAACCTTCCCCATTGCCTCCGACCATCTCTATTCGTTCCCGGAAGTCCTCCACATCAGTAGGTGGTCTCAGCTGAGCACTTGGAGCTCCGATGCAGAAAAACAGAGTCCAGGAAGAATGGGAGATCCATGTGCTTCCTATTTTAAGAAATCGACTCCATATGAGTCCCTTGGCCCTCCAGAACTGCAGAGAAGAAATACACAAGAAAAATAAAGGTTTGGGGAGCTTATTAGATGGCAGGGAGTGTGAGGTGGGACGCGGCGGAGGTAGCTCCGACAGGTGGCGGAGGTGGAGCGCCAAATGCTCGGCCTGAAGGAAGTCAAGGTGAATGGAGGGGTGCAAAGCGTGGGGAACCGGTTTGGAAAGAGAATGAAGGTGGAAGCGGGGGTCGGAGATGGGTGTTGAATGGCGAAACGGTCGTCGAAGCTCAAGTGCTCCGGCAAGGGTAACTTAATTAAACTAAGATAACTAACTAATTAGAACATGAACTAAAAAGCATAAAAACAATCATCCAACTAATCTAAGCTAATGAAATAAAAAGAGTGCTACTTTTACCTGGCCTGAGGCCAAAGAGCAGAGGTCACCGATGACGACGGCCTTGGGTGCACCTCCTTCATCCTCCAACCACCACCAAGCTCTAAGGGACCTCCCTCTATCATAGGGATGCACGCTAGGTCAGAGTTGAGGGATTTTAGGACGTAGGAGATGACTAAAGAATCAATGGAGGTTGGATGTTTTATTTAAAAAACATGCTAGGCACCCTTATTGACTGGCCGAATTTAAGAATCTTACGCTATATACAATGGATCTAATGGTTGGGCGTGGATGTATCATGATCAAGGTGTTGGACATGTGAGCCCACGGCGAGCCATTATGCAATAAATGTTATTGCACATATCATTCCCTGATCTGAAATGAAGAATAATTAATTTGCATAATAGGTCCCTTAGTACAATTAGGGTTATGTACCATGGCTATCTTAATGATCATACAGCTGTTGATTCAATTATTGAATCATAGAGGTTGGTGCTTGGATTAATATCTAAAGAGTCAGATTGAGGACTCATCAAGCACCGTCAAATGATTGTTAAGATGTGATCTCCTACCTGAGTAGGAGATGGCAATCCTTTTCTCACATAGGTTGATATCTGACCGACCTCTTGATGCAGGTCCTTTGTATAGGAATAGATATTCGGAGGTGTCAGATTAGTTAGGTCCAAGAGTTGACTTAACGAGATCGAGATAACCTGAGTCCTACGTTGAATGTTGTCACAGCATAGGCACGCATCCTTTGACCGGAGACAGATGTATTGCTATATGTCTGAGTATGTACATTTGGCAGACCGATAGGTTAATGGCATAACCAAGGTCTATACACCGGCGAGCTGGTGTGCATATAAGGGCATATGAGCAATACGATCTCTCAAAGGGATCATACAGGTTCACTTATGAATTGGAAGACATGAGCTCACTCATGAGATATTGGGAAGAATCAAATTCTGTGCACGGTCGTCTCGCTTTGGAAGCTTGACTGAATTTCTAGGTTTGATATATACTTTTGGAAAGTATATGATCAAGACCTAGGTATGATATATGCTTTTGGAAAGTATATGATTGATACCAAATCTCAATGATCAAATGAGAAACTTACTGATAAAACCCTGAAGAAGACATTATAAAATTGATCTTGATCTTTGGGTTAATCATAGGTCTTCCAGTATGCAGGATGTACAGGTATTGGGAATACTTGAGGGTGATGTGATCATAAACGATTGTATAACCATGACGCTTCCAATCCGAGGGAGTGATGAAACATGTCTGGATTTTAGTGACTCCTTTCAGTAGAGAAGCAATCTGATCTTAGTTCAAGTGTTGGACATTGGTCTGAATGAGATTCAGATGCAATGAGAAGATTATATTTACGGTCTTGATTTAATCAAGCATCTGTGGGAGGTTCGTAAGATCTGGATTTGAGATGAGATCTCAACATCCAAGTCACTACACATGGAACAATACAATCGCCCTGTCCTTATCTCCAAGTATCTGCGGAGAAAGCACATTATTCTTGAAGGAGTTCAAGAATAATTCATTTGATGAATTCTGTATCCAAGCATCGAGAAAATGGATAATTAAATATGATTTAATTACCATGAATAATATGCATTTGATTCATATTATAAGAAGAGATATCTAAGATAGTTAAATGTGATTTAATTATCAAAGATATGAATAACGTGAATGTGATTCATGTTATTTGGGCACATGACAAAAGAGATCCAAGATGATTAAATGTGATTTAGTTATCATGGATATGAATAATGTGGATAACACTATCGATATTAATCATATATTTTATAAATATGATTTATAATATATTAGAGAGAGAAACTATGTAAATAGCATTTGTTAATTATTAATGTGAATTGGATTCACATTAAGTAATTAATTAGAAATGTAACTTACAAATTAGTTTGGGTTGTGAATGTGATTCACATATTTTCAATGGCATGATTGAAATATTCACAAATTAATTTGGTGGATAATTATGTGATAATGGTTATTACATATTATTAAGAGATAATATGACATAATAAAAAGGAGATAATAGCCACCTTTGATGAGGTGGCGTAACCCATGAAAAAGTCATGGGTGAAGCCCCATTTTTTAGGGAGGCAACGTTATCCTCTTCTTATTATCTTGATTAATCTCTTAATTAATTGATTTATGTTAAATTAAATTATGTTGATAATGTTGCAACATATATTTAATTTAAATATAAATTAATGTTGTTGGTTTTTAACCAACAACAATCTTGGCCATTGATTAATACACAAGTTAACTTGGTCGTTGGATCTATGTGTCCCATGGATTGAGATCCATTGGATCCTAAACTAATATAAAAGGAGGGCTAACCTAGCTTTTCATGGTACATATTTTAGAGTTGTAGAAGCCTACTACTCTCTCTCTCTTTCTCTCTTTCTCACCTACCATCTCTCTCTCAATTTCAAGTGGTCGTCCATCTTGAATATTGAGGAGGAGAGTATCTCGCCTTCGCCTTCGACGACTCGAGGATCTCCTTCTTCTTTGGGGCTGATTGCTTCAAAGGAAGACGACGGATTTCGTTTGACGGAATTAGGGGATTCATTGCTTGGATCTTCATCGAGGATTGCGGGAGGAACGCGACTCATCATCGTGCCTGCAAGTGTGTTCTTCATGGATCGGACTTAAGACAGGAGGATCTCTTGTTTGGGATCTCACGATTACAACCATGCTCCAAGAGGTATTCCTTATACTTTGTGGTTTGATGAAACGATCCGAGAAATGTTCTCGTGATCATGTGGTTTCATCATTAGATTTAAAATTTTAATTTTCGCCGCATCTAGCGACTAGTGCGACTAGCCGCCCCGATCGCATACGATGCGATCAACACGCTTCCATGATGTGCTTAAGGATTCTCAATATCCTTCAAGTGGTATCAGAGCCATAGGTCGAATAATGTTTTGGATATGATCCATAGACCTAGGATGACTTGGGTTTGAAAGGGTCGCGAAATTTTTTGTCGCATTTCAATTTTCACACCTCTGTCTAATTGAAATTTTCAGTACTGTTTAAATTATTTAAACATGAATTTTTCAATTGTATTTTGTTCCCCATTAAATAAGGAAACCATAGGATCTGAGTTTATGAAATTTGGACTTCATTTGCTCAAGATATGGCCTTTTGAATATACATGTATTCACTGTTGGGGGAACTGCGGATCTAAACGTGATTAATGAGTTAATTGCTGTTTTGATCCGCCTAGAAATGTGTGAATTATCACTTGGGTTCTTTAATAAATCAAATTGACAATCTTAGGAAACTGATTTTGTATTTTTTGGATTTAAATTGATCAAGATAAGTTAATTTTAGTGATTGGGGTCACTGCTGGAAATTGACATTTTTTTATCATGAACCTTGTGATAAGTCATTCAAATATGATGACGAAAATTAATGATTAATTTTCTGAAATAATTAGTGATAAATATTTGTGAAATATTTAGAGAGATAATTATTTCATTGAATGACATTTGCCTAACCATAATGATAAGATAATTGATCTTGATCATTGGTTGATATGAATTCATCAACAAACATTGATTTCATGAAAAACCTTATTTATCCTAAAATAGTTGTAGGACAACTTCTACATGACAAACCCTCTTGCTTGAATAGGATTGGGGATTTGTTTAGCAAATCTCCTTATAATATAATAAAAATTATTTTGATGTATATTATATGGTATAATTTCGGTTGAAAAACCGATGAGCATCTCAAAGTAAGTGATGATCTATCTGGCATTATCCTTTCCTGAGGTGGATATGGTGCCTAGTCGGAGAGTATTGGGGTCGCGGGTTGCAACGTATGTGGTCCGTCCCAGTCTAGTCGGTATTGGCCATGACAGCGGGTAGGGACTCGATAATGCCGGAGAAATCAGAGTGTATTTTTTCTAATTATTAAAATTCGAATAATACGTACTTTGAGATTATACCTACTATTCAAGTAATAATCAAGTTTGTTGATTGATGATTGGATTAATGATTAATTTAATGTGATTAAATTAATTATATCCAATAAACAGTCTATTATAAATAGATGTGTATTTTCCTTGGAAGAATTAATTATGTGAATATGATTCACGATAATTAATTATTAAATTTGAATATAAGGTGGAGGATCATATAAGTGACATCCATGGTCTCCCGTCAAGGCTAAGGGTTCCGTCGCCAGGGATTGTATGTAGGACACGTCTGCCCGAAGTGACAGCTCCTATATGCAAGCGCATATGGATCGGGCTCTTTGCTTCTCGAAAGACTAAGGCCGTATGCGTAGTGACCCCAATATCGAGTCCTCATATTATTGGGGCGATGTTGGATTGCGCATAGCGAGTTCTAATCTTGTTGACGTTTGGTTCAATTAATAACGGGTCAATATCATCTTAGGGGTGGTGGGCCCGGGTTTTAAAGACCGAATTGGGAAATCAAGTTGGACTTGCAAGGCGGAATGAGTTCCCGCTCCTTTTTATCAGAGTCGCAAGTTCTCATATTATTGGGATGTGACGAAGATAGGAAAGGAGATCCCAGATCTTGCTAGAGATATAATGGTAAGAATATCTCTTACATTGAAAGTGATTAAGGGAATGAACTTTCATTGTTGACAAGGCAAGACAACTTTGATATAAAAATTCCTAAATCAAAGTAAAAACATGTATATATATTATATATACCCTTATGCAAATTTTTTATTTCAAATAATCCTTCATTAAACCCACTCAATGTTATACTCAATGATAACTAGTAAAATATCATGGATTGGACTCATGATCCAGATATTGTACTTGCAATTGGACACATAATGTATATGGTTGCATTGTGAAAGTTTCCTCAACATAATGGGGAATGACAATTGAATAAGACAATAAGACATCACCTTAGGGTTTGTATGTCTCTATTGTCTTGATCTTTCATCGAGTGTACTTTGGAAGTGACATGTCGATGATGATCATAATTGTCAAATTGATCCTTATAAAATCTAAGAAGATATTATGGCACACATATGTGCTCTAGACATTTTAATCATGAATGACATGGTTCTTTGCATTATGCAGAATGGTGGCTCGAAAGAGATGATGTATTCAAAATGTTTGAATACCTACCTGAACCTAAATCTCTAAGAGTTAAGATGTATGTAGATATGATGAGTGTCATCATTCTACTGTCTATACTCTAGTCATTCATGAAGCTTCATAATATTCATATTGTATGAATTTACTGAAGCATGTATAAATGTTGAAGTGCTCTTGTATTGAAATCTTTTGAATTCAACATAAGAGATTCTTTGTCTTGAACAATGGTTGTTTATAGATAAAGAGAGCACAGTGGAAGCGTGGGTCGGACCCATGTGAGAAGGAAAGTAAAAGAATTGATTGTACTTATATTACTTCCACATGACATCCAAAGAGTTGGATGAATGCCAATACTGCAATAAGTTGATGTGTTGATAGTATGACTATCAAGTCTGTCTAAAATCCTTAGTGAAGGACTCAGATAGAGCATCAGAATAATCTACATATAATCATTGACTTTGACTTACTTATTTCATAAGATAAAGTCTGATAATTGTATCCCAATCTTCTAATGACACTTGCAATTGGTTGCATATATATATATATTAGAAGATTAGAAATTTGATCTTAAGGTTTAATAGTCATCTACATGGATATTGATGTAATTGTTGCAGCAATCTCTGTTGGATAGATGGACTTCATATTTTCAGTGGGAGAGCCCTTTGTCTTAGAGAATGTCTCTATGACCTAGATATTAGAATACACTCATTGTTTCTTTCTAAATGTTGGAAATAAACATGAATTCTGGAATAAACCTGTCATAAAGAGTTATGATAGATATATTTCAGATAGTAATCTAACATCTAGTGGACTCCACAAATATAGAAAATTAATGAATGGATCATTAAGATTTCTAATACTGAAAATTAAACCTTGATAGATCAATAGGAGGATAAAGATCATTTGACAATGATCAGGAATTAAGTCTTGGACATTTATCTGTTGATTTGATCAATAGACTAGTAAGATATGAAACTTTAGAATGTCTAAAATTTCAAATCTTACATGCTTGTGAATATTGTATTCGAAGAATGTCTAATACACCCTTCTCTTAGGAAAGGTGTAAGATGTCAAGGTATTCGGGATCTCATACATATTGATGTATGTGGATCATCTATATCATAGTGAGCATTATGGATATGTGATATCTATTGATGATTATGTATGATATGAGATTTCTTCTCTTCACCTGAGAAACCTTTGAAATGTTCAAAGATTCCACAATTTTGGTTTAGAACCAAAGTTTGAAGAAAGATTAAATGAATTTGATCTAACCGAAGTAGCAAGTACCTGTTAGATGAATTCAAAAAATACCATATGAAGATATGAATATGATTTCTATCTCAATCATCCTAACACACCTAAACTCAATGGAGTTGTAGGGAGATATAATTGGATCATGTGTGACATGATTTGATCAATGATGATTTTTAGCATAATTATCCCTTAGTTTCCAGGTATATATGTGTAGCAGAGACTACAATATATGTCCTTAATAAGGTTCCATGCATATAAGATGGAATCTAGCACTTGAGAGTGCTGCTTCATTAGGAAAATAAAGGATGGTATTGGATCCTACTTTATAACCCTGAGATTCTTAAAAGATCTCATCTCTGAGAATGTGATTCTTAGAGGATGACTCTCTTGAGAATCAAGATGAAAATGAAGTGTAGGAACTCATTTAATCTTGAGAAGATAATGAGGCTCCTAAAATCGGAAACTTAAAGGATAATTAAAGATGAAGCACTAATACCTCTTCAAATGAATTTGAGGATGTATTCCATGTGTCAGTTAAGTCTGACAATGATCGGACTTCATGTGATGAAGCTCCTGAAGATCATGAAATGGAAAGATGGATATTAGCAATAAAGTCTAAAGTAGACCTCATATACAAATGTTGTATATGGACTCTAGAGGATCCACCTATAAGGGTTAGACCCATTAAGGTGTAAATGGATCTTCAAGAAAAGAGGGAACCTGATGAGAAGGTAGAGACCTTCAAAGCACGGTTCATAGACATGAGCTACACACCGTAAGAGAAGACATTGCTTGCAATGAGACTTGCTCTTCGGAAACCATGCTTGAAATCATCAGAATATTGCTAACCTAGCCACACAACTTGACGGTTGCATCTTTAAGATGTAAGTCAAGATTGCATTCCTCTAAGAATATCTCTCTGAGAATATTCACATGAAGTAGCCCCAGGGCTTCATGGTTGGGGAAAGTAAGGTGTAAAAGCTAAAGAAATCTATCTGTGGACTCAAATAAGCTTCTTGAAGATGGAAGATAAGATTTGATGAAATTATAAATGTTATGATTTCAGATAGAATCTTGATGAACCATGTGAAGCTTGGTGGGAGTGCCATTGTGTTCATCATGTTAAATGTAGATAATATACTAATCTTTTGGAATGATATAAGGATGATAATAAGTGTTTTATAGACTGGCTATTCCATACCTTGAGATATGATCTCAAGAATACCTCTTAGATCTTAGTTCTGAAGTTATTCAAAAGCAAAGAAAAGAGGGTATTGGGACTATCACATTTGTAGTACACCTTGGACATATTCCATTCTTGGAAATTCCAAGAAAGGCTTCCTTCCCTTGAGATTTGGTACTGACCTATCCAAAGGGATAGCACCTCAAAGAGTTTAGGAAGTGAATGTTAGAACTGCTTACACTTGTGCGTCAGTTACGAGAAGCTAAGTGTATGCTAGATGTGTACAAAAGCCAGATATCTGTCATGCAGTGGGAGTAGTAAAATGTTGCTAATCCTACTATGGAGATAAAACACTTAATTGCAGTAATAACAAAATCTTCATAGATGACAAGATTTTTGAGATAGTGATCTCAAAGTCTTATCTTCAAAAGCTTAAGACTTTATAGATAGAGATCTAAAAAGGTCTTAACTATGGATACCTTAAGAGATAGTGATCTCCCGGAATAAGGGTATTCTGATAAGGATTATGGAAATACTGGTTACAATAATTATTGAGCAATAGTGTCAAGGACACTATAACTGCTTTGACTAGATTGAGTATTGGTTGCATTAGATGCTACATTCGCATTGGATGCGAGAACTGTTACTGGGGATATGCAAGTGTCGTAAAAGGACTTGGCGTAGTCTCAAGGGAACAGAGTGACTGATCATCTTACCTAGCTATTTTCTAAATAGCCTATGATTGTCACATGAGTGTGGGTTTAAATGATTAGCTCATTAATGGCTCTTTGGGCTAGTGGGAGATTGTTGGACATGTGAGCCCACGGCAAGCCATTATGCAATAAATGTTATTGCATATATCATTCTCTGATCTGAAATGAAGAATAATTAATTTGCATAATAGGTCCCTTAGTACAATTAGGATTCTGTACCATGGCAATCTTAATGATCATACAGTTGTTGATTCAATTATTGAATCATAGAGGCTGGTGCTTGGATGAATATCTAAAGAGTTAGATTGAGGACTCATCAAGCACCGTCAAATGATTGTTAAGATGTGATCTCCAGCCTGAGAAGGAGATGGCAATCCTTTTCTCACATAGGCTGATATCTGACTGACCTCTTGATGCAGGTCCTCAGCATAGGAGTAGAGATTCAGAGGTGTCAGATTAGTTAGGTCAAAGAGTTGACTTAACGAGATCGAGATAACCTAAGTCCTATGTTGAATGCTGTCACAGCATAGGCATGCATCCTCTGACCGGAGACAAATGTATTGCTATATGTCTGAGTATGTACATTTGGCAGACCGATAGGTTGATGGCCTAACTAAGGTCTATACACCGACGAGCTGGTGTGCATATAAGGGCATATGAGCAATACGATCTCTCAAAGGGATCATACAGGTTCACTTATGAACCGGAAGACATGAGCTCACTCATGAGATATTGGGAACAATCAAATTCCGTGCACGGTCGTCTCGCTTTGGAAGCTTGACTGAATTTGTAGGTTTGATATATACTTTTGGAAAGTATATGATCAAGACCTAGGTATGATATTTGCTTTTGATCGATACCAAATCCCAATGATCAAATGAGAAACTTACTAATAAAACACTGGAGAAGACAGTATAAAATTGATCTTGATCTTCGGGTTAATCATAGGTCTTCCAGTATGCAGGATGTACAGGTATTGGGAATACCTGAGGGTGATGTGATCATAAACGATTGTATAACCACGACGCTTCCATTCTGAGGGAGTGATGAAACAGGTCTGGATTTTAGTGACTCCTTTCAGTAAAGAAGCAATCTTATCTTAGTCCAAGTGTTGGACATTGGTTTAAATGAGATTCAGATGCAATGAGAAGATTAGATTTGCGGTCCTGATTTAATCAAGCATCTTTGGGAGGTTCGTAAGATATGGATTTGAGATGAGATCTCAACATCCAAGTCACTATATGTGGAACAATACAATCACCATGTCCTTATCTCTAAGTATCTACGGAGAAAGCACATTATTCTTGAAGGAGTTCAAGAATAATTCATTTGATGAATTATGTATCCAAGCATCGAGAAAATGGATAATTAAATATGATTTAATTATCATGAATAATATGAATTTGATTCATATTATAAGAAGAGATATCTAAGATAGTAAAATGTGATTTAATTATCAAAGATATGAATAACGTGAATGTGATTCATGTTATTTGGGCAAATGAGAAAAGAGATCCAAGATGATTAAATGTGATTTAATTATCATGGATATGAATAATGTGGATAGCACTATCCATATTAATCATATATATTATAAATATGATTTATAATATATTAGAGAGAGAGAGAGAAACTATGTAAATAGCATTTGTTAATTATTAATGTGAATTCGATTCACATTAAGTAATTAACTAGAAATGTAATTTACAAATTAGTTTGGGTTGTGAATGTGATTCACATATTTTCAATGGCATGATTGAAATATTTACAAATTAATTTGGAATTAATTTGGTGGATAATTATATGATAATGGTTATTACATATTATTAAGAGATAATATGACATAATAAAAAGGAGATAATAACCACCTTTGATGAGGTGGCGTCACCCTTGAAAAAGTCATGGGTGACGCCCCATTTTTTAGGGAGGCAACATTATCTTCTTCTTATTATCTTGATTAATCTCTTAATTAATTGATTTATGTTAAATTAAATTATGTTGATAATATTGCAACATATATTTAATTTAAATATAAATTAATGTTGTTGGTTTTTAACCAACAACAATCTTGGCCATTGATTAATACATAGACCAACTTGGTCGTTGGATCTATGTGTCCCATGGATTGAGATCCATTGGATCCTAAACTAATATAAAAGGAGGGCTAACCTAGCTTTTCATGGTACATATTTTAGAGTTGTAGAAGCCTACTACTCTCTCTCTCTCTTTCTCTCATTCTCGCCTACCATCTCTCTCTCAATTTCAAGTGGCCATCCATCTTGAATATTGAGGAGGAGAGTATCTCGCCTTCGCCTTCGACGACTCGAGGATCTCCTTCTTCTTTGGGGTTTCTTGCTTTAAAGGAAGACGACGGATTTCGTTTGATGAAATCAGGGGATTCATTGCTTGGATCTTCATCGAGAATTGCGGGAGGAACGCGACTCATCATCGTGTCCGCAAGTGCGTTCTTCATGAATCGGACTTAAGACAGGAGGATCTCTTGTTTGGGATCTCATGATTACAACCACGCTCCAAGAGGTATTCCTTATACTTTGTGGTTTGATGAAACGATCCGATAAATGTTCTCGTGATCATGTAGTTTCATCATTAGATTTAAAATTTTAATTTCCGCTGCATCTAGCGACTAGTACGACTAGCCATCCCGATCGCATACGATGCAATCAACACGCTTTCGTGATGTGCTTAAGGGTTCTCAATATCCTTCACAAGGATCATTTTGTGTGAAGGAGTCGGAGGCCATGGATGGTCGAATAATTAGGGAAAAATGGATGAAAATCGGGGAGTTGACATCCGTGTCAAGTCAGCAGATCGGATGGGATAGTTGACCAGGAGTCAACCAATGGAGCGACGTGGTTGGTTCATGTCAGCCTGCTAGAAGAAAAAATAGCAGGTATCATTAGAAATTAATTAATCAAAATTAGTAAATGATTTTATTATTTTTTTATTATAAAATAAAAAATGTTTATTACCTAATGTAGTATTTTATTATGATTTTTATTTATTTTTTGGCAATATTTGTTAGTAGTTAATTTTAAAGTGTGGATTTATAGGTATATTTGCCTATATTTTGTAAATTTTAATTTTATTTTGTGTACTTTATTATTTTATTTTTTATTTTATAGATTTATAACTTCTTTTTATGTACATAAATATATTTTTATTATATTTTTATGATGTTATTTGTATACTTAAATAAATATGTATGTATAATTTACAGTATACTAATAGGTATTTTATCTATGTATTAGATACATTATTTTATTTTAATGTATTTTACTGGGTTTTATTTTCTTTTTATATTTTTAATACAATATAAATGATATTTACATTAGTATAAAAATATAAGAGGAAAAAGAATGAAAGAATGTTTTCCATTTTTATTTATATACACGTATCACATAGGTATTTTACCTATATATTGATATAGACTTATTTTATTTTATATTTTCTTGTTGGTTTTACCTTGATTTAATATATACATATGTTATAAGTAATAGTTTCCAAATTATAAAAATATCAATTTGTAAAAATAATAGAGGATGACTAAATTGAATATTTTAATCGGGAATAATGTACAATGAGGGTCCAAAACCTAACTTTCACAACTTAACTCCAAAAATTATGAAAACACCTCTATTAAATAGCTTATGAAAAGTTATATACAATTGAAGGTGATTTTGATACATTTTGAGTTTTTATTTGAAAGATACAGGTCTGTGAAGTTGGGATTTTTGCTTATTATCTTGTGTATAAAATGTACACTGTGTATTATTTTTGTACAAACTCAATTTTGTATTTTTATTTACATTATTATCTACAACTTTTATGTATAAAGTTTCTTCTTTTGATGAATAAATAATAAAGAATAAAATAGGTGTCAAAATAAATAAATAATAAATAAAAGAATTGGGTTTTTATCATATTTTTTGGCCCTTATCTCGCCGTACTTTATTCTTTGTCGACCAATTCAATTCTTGACTTGGTCTCGAGGTTTAGGGTAATAAAATATCTTTGATATTATTTTATTCCCTTTTCCTTTCCTCTTTTTATTCTATAATTTTAGCATTAAAAACCTTAATGTTTACACAATAAATGCAATAAATGGTGAGTGATATTTTGTACAAATTGATGATATTTACATGCATTAACTAGGGTTTTTAAGGCCAAAATAATAGAATAAAGGTGATGAAATGGATATTCATCACTTATCTGTTGAGATCAAAGAGGTTTGCTTTATGACTGATGATGAGATCTGAGAATTGCTCTACAAGGAGGAAGACTCAGAAAGCATAGACCTTAAAGTTTCCTCTTCCTATGATTGGCGATGTGTTGATGACATTCGTAGGATTTACATGATTGACACATTTGAGCGGAGGGCTGACTTAGATGATACTGATAAGGTCGAATTCTGATTACTTTTTTAAATAAATTTGGGTCTTTTGATGAGAATGATGATCCGATTGAGACTTTATAGGATGACCATGACCTTACTACTTCCACAGATGAATCTGTTCCCTTTTGTTTTTACCTAGCTGAGACTTCCCAAGCTGGACATGACCATACTACTTCCACCAACTGGTTCGTACCTGCACACTCTGAGACTGCTGAGGATACATTCCTGATCGATCATGATCATTTTTTGTCTAATGATGACCCCGATATCGACCTTCACCTTATCAGATCCAATCCTTAGTTGTCCCGCGTGAAGGTTTGCTTTCTACCTTCTTGATCTTTGTACATCCATCTCTGTTGTATATTCGCTTTCGTTTATCTCTGTCCATCCACCGATTGCTCATCCACCCCGTTCTCGTATGTTTCCTTGCTTGGGACGTACTTTGTCCTAAGCATGGGGGTGGACGAGTCGTGTGTTCTTTCTTCGTTTTGTTTCATCACTCTTGTTGTTGCCTATACTTAGGGCTCTTTTACCCTAAGCATAGGGGGAGTGATGCGTACATTCTCTTCGATCTTTTCTTCTATCTTCTTTAAACTTTTATACTTTTATTCTTTTCTTTTTTTCCTTTTCATTTTTCTTTTTATGTCGAAAAGGTGCCGCCCCTTTTTGTCAGTCTTCTATAGTTAGGATGTACTTTGTCCTAAGTATAGGGGGTGTGCACCCCAAATTCTTTTCACTCTTTGATCCTCTCCACTATCTACTCTTCTTGTATATACTTGGGGATATCTTACCCTAAGTATAGGGGGAGACAGCCTGAGTACGTACTATTCATTCCAACCCTTGACCCACCCTGCTTTGTGTACACTCTGCTAGACTTAGGATTATTTGATTCTAAGTATAGGGGGGACGTTCAACTTCTTATTTCTTCATTCCTTTATTATTTAGACTTCTCTATACTTAGTATGAGTTATGTCTTCTCTTTTTTTCTCTGATCTATGAGGGCATAGCTCAAGCTAAGTATAGGGGGTCGTATATAGTGTGTATATACTTTATCCATGACTCGTACTTTCGTATTTTTAATAATAAATATGGCTAAAATGCTAAATATGCCTATAAAATTCATTAAAATTACTTAATAAAAAGATGTCTATTATTCATCAAATTCTTTTTGTATTTACTGATTAATAAATCAGGAAAAATGTTTTCTACAAGATATTTAGAAAATAGTTTGAAAATCTTTTTGAAAAATCTTTTGAAAACTATTTGGAAAAAGTTTTGTTAAATATTTTCAACCTTTGTAAATTTCTTTTCTTTGTATGAAATAAAAATGTTTGAAAAATAGTTGCAAATGTTTGGAAAATTGTTGCAAAAAAATTTAAAAAGTCTATATATACTATTTGAAAAATCTTTGCAAAATGATTTTCAAATGTGTGCAAATGTTTGCAAAAATTATCTGTCAAATTTATTTTGGACTATAGTTTTCAAAATTATTTGTAAAATGGTGATCAAATAAATTTGAGGAATATATATATATATATCACTAAAATTCTTAATTAAATTGCATTTATATATCTATAAAATGGATCACTTATCCTTGCAAATCTTAAAAACCCTAACTCTTGTGAATATAAGATACATCCCCATGTAAATACTTGTACCTAGAGTTTAGCCTAAATCTTTTTTTCAAAAATTTAAAAAACATTTACAAAACCTAAAATCCAAAAACATTTGCAAAATCTTTTTGGAAAAAAATATACCAAAAAATTTCATGCGCATCATCGTTTTCCCGTAAAAAGGTCAAAACTTTGAAAATTGCATCACAAACATATTTTTCAGTGCATGGTACATAGCATTTACACAGCATTCACATTTTTCCGATTGAGTTTGATAATTGAACTAGTCTAGATAAAATCCGAAGATTGGAGCTTTGTTGGACCTTAAAATCTACCTCATCACAGGAACCTTATAGGAGCTGGAATTGAGGTACTTCAGATCTAGTTGACTTAATTCTTTGAGAATTGTGAGACTTGGTTCAATGGATTCTTGACTACTTAAGTAGAGTATTTCGAAACACATGTACGGCTCTTATCGATAATGACCTAACTTGGACACGTGCACCTTTCACTTGGCTCAACTCAGTTGGAGTGGTGAGGGGATTGGATTTGTCGGTATGAGATGCACACAAGTGAAAACATTTATCCTTGTCTAGTGAGCAGAGACGTCTAAAGACAAGAGAGTGTAGGTAGCAATATTGTTTGAAAAGAGGGATAGTCTACTGGCTCAAGAGGAAAAACTCCTTATGTAAAAGATTGTGCCTCAAAGTCATATCATGTAAGCCTGCAGCTGAATGACTTGACTATACTGATCTTGCATCCTAGGATATGTAGCTACACTGGCTACTGTCCATTCTTCTCTTCACCCCTCCTCTTGAGATGGTTGCCACTTGAACTTAGAAGGGAGTACCCCGCTCCTCGAGGAAAGAATTGTTGGATTGGGGAATCATTGGGTTGTCATGCTGGAGAAGTCAATTTTTTTTTAATTCAGTTGATGGGAGCCACTATCACATACATTGTATGAGTCAGACTCATAGTCACAAGGGTTTGCGTTTGAGTGGAAATATTCTGCCCTGGATATTGAGGGGACTTGAGCAGAATTTTGGGATTCTTGAAGGCTATTGGATTTTAAATCTGATTCCCAATAAGGTTTCGCACGCACTAAAATTCCAATGGTTCGACTTAAGCTCCAAACTTTGATTTTGCGAAGACAAGTTTAACAATTATACTTAATCCACTTTCTTTCTTTTTCTTTTCTTTCTTTTTCATTTCTTCACTTATTGCATAAGTGTTTGCCAGGGATTAGCAAAGGCAAGTATAGGGGGCTAATGAACATCCATTTCATCACCTTTATTCTATCATTTGGCCTTAAAAACCCTGGTAAATGCATGTAAATACCCTTAATTTGCATAAATTAACATTTTCTCTTTGTTGTATAAATACTGTATAAAATACTAATTTTAATGTCAAAATTATATAATAAAGAAAGAAAAGAAAAAGAATAAAATATAAAATATAATTTATGACCCTAAACCCTAAGAACAGTGCATCTCGATGACTAGGTTGACAAGGAATAAAGTAGGGTGAGATAAGGGTCAAAAATACAATAATAATCACATTCCTTTATGTATTTTTGGGGCCATATTTGTTTTTCATTATTTATACCTAAAATAAAGAAATTTTTTTGCAAGAAGGTTGTAGATAATAATATATATAAAAATACAAATTTGATTTCATACAAAAATAATATACAGAATAAAAGTTACACTCTAAATAAGATTCCAAGATCCTAACTTCCCATACCCATGTCTATCAAATAGAAACTCAAAATACATCAAAATCATCTTTAATTTTATATAACTTTTAATAAGCTACTTAATGAAGGTGGGTTAATTTTTTTGGAATTAAGTTGTGAAAGTTAGGTTTTAGACCCCTATTGTACATTATACTTGATTAGAAAAATAATTTCTTTATTATTTATTATTTATATATTTTTATATCTGTAATTTCGTAAATATTATTTATAATACTTTTACGTATTAATCCTTTTCACTTCCCTATACTAAGCATGAGTTACGTCTTCTTCATCGCTCTTGATCCACTCTCAGGACATCGTTCGAGCTAAGTATAGGGGGTGTCGTATATATTTCAAATATACTTTAGCCATAACTCATACTTTGTGTGAGTGTGTTAATAAATAAAATGGCTGAAATTCTTTTATCTAAAAAACCATAAAAATTTAAAATTTTTCCTTATACATAAAAATTCTTTATTGCACATACATAGCTATTTATAAAAATTATTTTTGTACAAATGTTTGTAAAAGTGTGTTGTATAAAGAGTTTGTAAATATTTTGATATCAAAATTATGTATATAGTACAAAATTTTTGTAAAATGTTTTAAAAACAAAAGTTGGCAAAAACCCTTGTGTAAATGTGTGTAAATATTTTGCAAAACTTCATGCATTCATTCATTCAAACATTTTTCAAAAATTTTGCATATTTTCAAAAACATGCATAAAAACATTTTTGTACATATTTGTACAGTTTTTCTGAATCATAGTTGACATTTAAACTGGCTTGGAATTAAATTGAAAAATGGAGCTTGGTTAAAACCTTAATCCACCTAATTCTAAGAGGAACCTTATAGGGCTTAGGGTTAAGACTTTTCAGGTCCATTTGGGACTTAATTCTTTGAGTCCACTAGGCTATGATCACATGTCATCTTGATGAGCCTAAGTAGAACACTTAACAACGCACACATGACTCTTAGAGATAATGGCTTTACTTGCACCAACACTTTAAACATATCTCTCCACGGATGAGTTGGTAAGGAGGGAGTTTCCTTTGGCTTGGAGTAGCATATGAGGCTAGTACTTCTAGGCGGAACCTCTCTTCTTCTTTTAGTGAAGGAAGTACGTCTCAACTTGGTCTGGTGGTGTTAAGGTCTAGAGACAGGAGTTGTGGGTTGCAATAAAGCTTCAAAAAAGGGATAGTCTACTGGCTCAAGAGGAAAAACTCCTGATGTATATATGTTGCACCATGTAGATATGTTGTACATATGCACATCGAAAAAAATGTGCAAAGAAAGAAAAAGTCCAAAAAAATGGTGGGTTTGATTGAAAATAAAATACCCACCGGAGTGTATATAGTCAAATAAAGCAAAGCTTATGTTACACATACTCATCTCATGAAGCTTGCAGCGGGAGACTTAGCTACATTGGTGGGCTCCCAAGGATACATGGCTACACTGGTCATGGTCCATTCTCTTCTTCCTCCTCTTCTTGAGCTGGTCGAACTTGAACTTAGAAGGGAATACTCGCTCATCGAGGAAAGAGCTGTCAGACTAGGGCATTAGAGTTACTTTGTTGAGGGGGGTTGTCACTTTGTCATTTCTGAGGTGGGGAGCTGCATATCACTTACACAGTACAAGGAAAGATTCATGGTCATTAGAGTTTGTGTATGTAGACTTGTTCTGATCTGGATTGTTGAGGAGTCTAGACCATAGATCGGTGGAACTTAGAGGTTGTTGAGTTTTAAACTTAAGTCCAAATAAGGTTCTGACAAACTAATAATCCAAAGGCATGACTGAGCTCCATACTTCAATTTAATGAAGGCAAGTTTAATAATCAACCTTGATTTCCCTTCTTTTTCTTCTTCTTTTTCTTTTCACTTCTTTTTCAAATAAGTGTTTGCTAAGGGAATAGCAAAAGTAAAGTATAGGGGGTGATGAAGCCCCATTCATCACTCTTTATTCTTTTATTTTAGCTAAATATCTTGGCAAAACATCATGTAGATAGTTGTAAATACAATAAGTTACCAATAAGCATGCATTTGTTAATAATTAATAATTAGCATGTATTTGTGAAAAAATAAAAGAATAAAGAATAAAAGAAAAAGAGGGAAATATTTAGAATAAATATCGAGTGACCTAAACCCAAGAGAGGGTCCAAAATGGACCTGATCGCCAAATAAAATAAGTAGAGAGAGATAGGGCTACTCTACCTTGTACATACTCCCTCCCATGTATATATATATATATATATATATTATCATTATTTTATTTTCACAAAAATAGAAATAGAAAGGTATTCTTATCACCTTGTATATATTCCTAAAAATAAAATAAAAATTAGAAAAATAAAACTAAAAATAAATTTCTCTCTATCACCTTGTATATAATACATGTGCATATGAATCATAAACCTATTTATTATACACTTGTAAATAACTAATAAAAATAAAATAAAAATCATTCTATACTCCAAATTTTATGATGTAAATAAATAAAATATAAAATTGGGGTATTTATACAAAAATAAGAAAACAAAAATAATTGCATATAATACCTAGGTATTTTATACATGTATATAATGTAATATAATGTACATACATAATTTATTTTTATAAAAATAATTAAAAATCACCAAAAAATAGTTTGGATAATAAGGAATATTTTTCATTCTGAACATTTTTTAAAATAAAATCATCTTCTATTTTTAATTTATTTTGCAAATATTTTTGACCAAGCCTTTTTCTGATTGGTCCAGGAGGGATGTTGACCCCAGTCAACTCCCCCTCCCGGACCCTCTCTTCACGGATCCGTATCACGTGCCCGACTTCTCCAAATTCTTTGGAGTGGATCTCGCCTTCTCTTTCCCCGATTCCTTCACCCGCACCTTCCCCTTGGATCCAAGATCCTCACGGATCCCTAGGGAAGGGCGGATCCTTCTCAGTTCGTACGCTAACACCTGATTCCTCCAGCCACCTAGGACGCTCTATATATTCTTCATCCGATTTCCCAAACCTCCAGCTCGTGCCGCGCACCTTTCTACTTGTCACACCCCGTCCTCCCGAGGACCTTAGGTTACCCGTCAAACACGTCATTCACGTACTTAATCAACTTAGAGTTAATCCATTGTTACGAAACCCTGAGGAAATTTTTTCGCTTTTTAAAACATGACATTCATAGGATTTAATTTAGGCTATGCAAGCAACCACAAGAAAACTAAAAGCGGAAGTAGTAGTACACCAGAACTGAACAAAAAGGATATTCATTCATTTTCATTTCATTCATATAACATCCTGAAGTTCCACAACATTCAAAATACATGTAAATATTCCAAAGATCAGGCTACAAAAGAGAACACAACTAACAACTGTCTAATGAACTCCAAAAGGATATACCTGCTCTGAAAGTGTAACACCCAAAGAAACAACAGCAGCCCAAAACCACGTCGGCTACTCGGTCGCTGGGCCCCTGCCTGCCACAAGTAGAAAAAAGGGACAAACAAGTATCTGTCACAAAGTTGTCAAGTACAAATTCTACATAGTTCTACTAAGAAAAGTATTAAGAACAGACTAGAACAGCTAGAAAACCGTACGGTAACTGTAGTGTACAAAAGAATCTAGCAAGTAAAAGTGGGTTAATTGATTCTTTTAAATTATTTACTTGCTTTCTGAAGTCTATCAAGAATACACTCGCTCACTACCACACTGTGTCTCCCTCGATCAATGGAACTAACCCAACTACAACTCAAGTCTAGAAGTAAGTCTGTGGTCTTGGTCCGGTTAGGACCTCGACATCCGGATAGGACTTCAAAGTCCAGGTTGAACCTCACACTATGACTCTGAGGTATGATGTACGCCTCAGGGTTGGGGTGCCTCCGTAGGCATGCGGTGGTGTCTTGCATCCTAACTAAGTTCCCAACACTCCTTCTAGCTTGTTCTCTCAACTTTCATTGATCCTTGGTCGACACGTGTGATAGCTCGCTCACGAATGTGTATAAGAGGAACCGTACTCACAACTCTCTCAACACCAAACCCTCGTTAGCCTCTACTAACGGAACTGTCGTCACTAGTCTCCTAGCGGAGAAGTCACTCATCTCTTACCCCATCACGAGGTCACATCCTGGAGGAAAGGTAAGTGAAATCCTTAGTGTCTACTAACCATTACCCCATCACCAGGACACCAGCCTGGCGGAAAGGTAATTAAATCCTTAGTGTCCACAGATGGAATTTATAACTTAACTGGCCAATTGGTGAACTGTCACATATCAACCGATCACTACCCCATCACCAAGACACCAGCCTGGCGGAAAGGTAATAAACTCAGCGGTGAGGAAACCCCCGAAGGGATTCGTCTGCTCTCGCCAATCCCAGTGGAAGTGTGGTCCAAAGGAAAGGCAGTGGTAGTACGACTACTACGCCACTAGAGGCAGGAAAGAGAAGAGGTAAGCCTGCCGGACCCGACTTCCTCTCTCGTTACTCAACTCCCGAAGGAGAAAAGCTAAGTAAAAAACCAGACGAGCTCGTAACTAACTGCAGAGAACCCCCAACCTAGGTTCTCAAAAAAAAGCCAACGGGTCAGCGGAATGGTCTAGACAACTCGTGGATCCCAACGAAGCGTAAAAACCGAGCCGGCTCGAAGAAAACACTTAAAAAGACTGGGATCCTAGACCCATGCTCTCAGTGTCCGCTACCCAAGCCTGAGCGACCTCATCTCCTGCTCAGGTGAGGGTCACCGCGCCCTCGCACAGTCGGAGCATCAATCTCCATGACTGATTATATGTGACATCACCATTTCTGTTATTTTCATGTTTCCCCGAAGTGTCTAGGATTTCTTTGATTTATTTCCCATTTACAAGCTGTCAGTTCCAGACTCGAACTTGTTCTATAAGAACCTTAACTGATCCTAGGTAAGGGATACTGACCTGTTCGATAGTCTCTCTCTAAATTCTTACTGAAGAAACCTCTATCTTATGATCTTGGCTATCTTCACAGAAAACGTCTTCCTTTACTATGCCCCCATAAGATTCACAATTACCTACTAGGATCGGCTTACTCTTAGAGGAAGACTTGCTTCATGGCAAGTTCATAAAGTTTTGTTTTCCTGTATGGTACTACATATATATATGTATCCTTAAGATCATCTCCAAATCTCTAAATTTCATAATAGATGATTCAAGCCCACCTTTATATGTAACAATTATCCTAAGGCTTGCTCTAACATGGTTACTAATCGAGATTTACCCTATCCAATTTTTATCACCCCAAAACATTGACATTGTGTGTGTATACTTCATAATAATCCAAGGCATCTAGTCCTTTTTAAGTTCACACCCAAATTCATGACTTTAAAGATAACATTTAGGTGTTTATTTTACTTTAAGGTCTATCATTTAAAGAGGTCTTTAGAGGGTATCACATGCTCCAATCATGCATCTATTCCACACATAGACCTATGTGTACAGCAAGTATATGTCTGCAACCTTAAGGCAATTTATCCTCTCTTAATCCTTCTCCTTAATGGGATTAAATCATTATTTATTTTCCCAATTCAATACAGGGAAATCAATGAGCACTTGGGGTTTTTAAAACTTATTAAAGGATGCCTAAAAGTTTGATTAAACATGCACTCCACAATGGAATTTGGTCACAGTTTTGTTCATGGACAGCAACCAAATTAGTCTCAAAATCTTCATCAAAACCAATCCAACTACATGTATTTCATGTGTATTACATTCCCTAAATATCTATAGTCAAATCCACCAAAGGATGTCTAAGGATATTGTCAAAATCATGTATGTTCTTAGTCCTAAGGCAACCATCTCCAATCTGAACATTCAGTGGAGATATCATATAGGTAGTCAATAACTCCTCAAAAACTCCTCATTTTTCTAAAACAAACCCATGGATTAATGGTTGATATGAAAGAGTATATACCAACAAGTAATTGCACTCAAGGAAACATGAAGAAACTCCTCAAATGCATCTTAAAACACTAACTTAAAGTTCACGGACAGATCTGGACACATTAAGTTACATGCATATGTCAACATCCAAAACATTTCTAATCACCTAAATTTTCAAATTTAAAACCAAGAATCATAAACCAATTTATTGGGGTCATAATCAGTAAGTAAATATACTCAATGGAATTTAAAGAAGACTCCCAAATCATGCAAGTTATTGGCCAACATTTACAACAACAAATCTGAAAATTTCAGTATGACCGTCCATGTATAGCCTCTTTAAGATGTTATAATCACATGCAATTTCGTATTTAACCCCATGGATTTAAGTCTACCTTAATGGAGTATTAATCAACATATGATTCTACCTAAGAGAACCCAAGAAAGATCCCAAAATACATGTCTAACTTGGATTAAAAGGAAGACACACAGATTCTGGAAACTCGACAGAACTGCCATATGAACAGCAGTTAGTTCTCCCCCAAAACCACCACTAAAACCTAAACTAAAGGCATGGATTTCATGGGTTTTATAACCCTCATTCATACATCAACAAAAACCACGAAAATGGCTCTTAAGATCATCCCAAAAATCATGCATAACACGAATACAAAAAAGATCACAAATTCTGAAAACTCGACAGAACTGCCATATGAACAGCAGTCAGTTCTCCCCCAAAACCACCACTAAAACCTAAACTAAAGGCATGGCTCTAAAACCAAATTGATGGAGGATATAACAGCAATCAAATGCCCATAAAATATCTCAAGAATGTCCCCCCAAACCAGGCCAAAAACTCGGATTTATTAAGTATGAACAGATCTGGAAATTCCACAAATTTCGTCCACAAGAAGCCACAAAACCCCATTTTATCACCACCAAAATCCAAAACAAATGCTCAACCAAAGATCTGGGTTTTTAGATGGTTTAAATCCACTTAATGGCAGCAAGAGAGGGGTATATTTGTACCTTTAAACAGTGCTCCAGAACTGCTCAAGAACAACAGCAACTCCAGTCTTCTATCACCAATTTCGATCCAAGCTTGGCCTTGGATTCAACATGTACCTGGTGGAGAAGAAGCTCCTTCCTCCCAGCTTTAATTTGAACCCAAGAAACTCGAATTTGGTGGAGATTTGGGTGGGTATCAAGGAGAGGAGGTGGAGAAGAAAGAGTGGTCGGTTAGGGCTTTTTGGAGTGGGGAAGATGGAGAATACTAAGTGGGGTTACAGGGGTTGCCTAAGGGAAGTTATTCCCTTGTGAAAAAAATTGCAACATAGCCCCACCCACTCCTCTTAATTGCAACCAAGGCCCACCCATAAATGGAAATCCACAAATGACTACCAAACCTTAGTCTCTAATCTTACTTAGCCACTATTAATATCTCAAATTTTGCATATGCTCACTAATGTTTCATCATCTTGGGTTTACTTAGTCATTAGAATTTAAGGATGTTACAACCATAAAAACCTCAAAGGGAGTCTCGTCCTCGAGACTCCACTTCTAAGTTGGGTTCGTCGGTCTGCCATAAAAACCTCAAAAGGTTTTTAACCCATAAAAACCTCAAAGAAGGTTTTTACCCAGAAAGTGAAATGAGTTGCCAAACAGAGAACTGATAAACTAAACTGCGAAAGTACCTGAGAAGAGTCGCGGGTATCTCTCGCGCATAGCTGCTTCGGTCTCCCATGTCGTCTCCTCAACACCCTGTCAGCGCCACAGGATCTTGACCAAGGGAATCTCCTTGTTCCGAAGCCTCTTGACCGCAAAATCAAGTACCTGCACTGGCTCCTCCTCGTACGTCAGCTCTGGCTCTATGTCAAGGCTCTCATAGCTGATGATATGCCGAGGATCGTGCACGTACTTCCTCAAGTTCGATATATGGAATACGTCGTGTATAGCCGCCAAACGTGGGGGAAGTGCCAATCTGTATGCAACTTTCCCAACACGTGAAAGTATCTCGAATGGCCCAACAAAGCGTGGCGCCAGCTTGCCACGAACTCCAAATCGTTGTATGCCCTTCATGGGAGATACACGTAGAAACACAAAATCTCCAACCTGAAACTCCAAGTGTCGGCGACGTCGATCTGCATAGCTCTTCTGGCGACTCTGTGCCGTCAAGAGCTTCCGCCTCACCAAGTCAACAACCCTCGCGGTCTCCTCCAAGAGATCCACGGTATACAACGCATGATCGCCTACCTCGCGCCAATTGATTGGCATAAGGCATCTCCGCCCGTAAAGAGTCTCGAATGGCGCCATGCCGATGCTCGAATGATGGTTGTTGTTGTACGTGAACTCAACAAGAGGTAAATGATCCTTCCAGGATCCCTTCCACTCTAGAGAACAGGCGCGTAAAAGATCCTCCAATGTCTGTATCGTACGCTCGCTCTGTCCGTCCGTCTGAGGGTGATATGCTGAACTCATCTTCAACTCGGTCTGTAATGCTGACATGAATTGTTGCCAGTAATGGGAAGTGAACCTCGAGTCTCTGTCAGACACTACCTCGCGGGGTATGCCATGTAACCTCACAATGTGTTGTATATACAATCTGGCCAACTGAGAAGGTGTATAAGTCATGCTGACAGGTATAAAATGGGCTGACTTTGTCAACCTATCAACAATGACCCAAATGGAATCGTGGCCTCCTGGTGTCCTTGGCAATCTCGTAACAAAGTCCATCGAAATGCTCTCCCACTTCCACTCAGGAATGGGGAGAGGCTGCAGTAAACCAGGTGGTCGTCTGTGCTCCGCCTTCACCATCTGGCAAGTCAAACACCTGCTGACATGCCCAGCTACGTCCCTCTTCATCCCATCCCACCAGAAATGTCTGCGAAGATCGTGGTACATCTTCGTACTGTCGGGATGAATGGAAAGATGCGAACAATGCGCCTCGTCAAGTATATCTCTACGTAGCGGCTCGTCGTTGGGAACCACTACCTGACCTGCCTTCCGCAGAATCGACTCTGAGACAACAAAGCCGTCAAACTCATCCTTCACTGCTCGCATGTATCTGTCGTGAATCCACGGGTCTGTCTGCTGACCTGACACTATACGGTCCCAAAGGCTGCTGTACCTAGGAGGTACGGAGATGGGAGAAGACGTATTGTCCTGCGGATGCCAATCCGTCAGTGCTGCAAGTAAATCCCAAGTGTATAGCCAATTCATCGTACCCTCCGTGTGCGCTCTCCTGCTGAGGGCGTCTGCAACCACGTTTCCCTTACCAGGATGGTAAGAGATCGTGCAATCGTAGTCCTTCAGCAGCTCTAACCATCTGCGTTGTCTCATGTTCAGCTCCTTCTGATCAAATATGTACTTCAGACTCTTGTGGTCTGTGAAGAGCTCAAAGTTAACCCCGTACATGTAGTGGCGCCAGGTCTTCAGAGCGAAGACCACTGCCGCCAACTCAAGGTCGTGCGTGGGGTAATTCCGCTCATGCGGTCTCAACTGTCTCGAAGCATAGGCAATTACATGCCCCCTTTGCATCAGCACTGCTCCCAAACCATCACCTGACGCGTCTGTGTAAACCGCGTAGTCCTGTGTACCTGAAGGTAGAGCAAGAATCGGAGCTGTAGTAAGTCTCTCCTTCAGTGTCCTGAAGGCCTGCTCGCACGAACTATCCCAAACAAAAGGTACTCCCTTCTGCGTCAAACGCGTCAAGGGTAGTGCGATCCGCGAAAAGTTGCTGACAAAGCGTCTGTAATAGCCTGCCAACCCAAGAAAACTACGGATTTGTGTCACTGTCTTAGGCTGCTCCCAAGACATCACTGCATCTACCTTCGCAGGGTCCACTGAGACACCTGCTCCTGAGATGACGTGTCCCAAGAATGAGACCTGAGGTAGCCAAAACTCACATTTACTCAACTTGGCATACAGTCTATGCTCTCTCAAAGTACCAAGCACTGCTCTCAAGTTGTTCTCATGGTCACATTCATTCTTCGAATAAATCAGCACATCATCTATGAATACCACAACAAACTTGTCCAAGTAAGGACGGAATACTCTGTTCATCATGTCCATGAATGCCGCGGGGGCATTCGTCAGTCCGAATGGCATCACTACAAACTCGTAGTGGCCATACCGTGTTCGAAAGGCTGTCTTCGGGATGTCTGTCTCCCGAATCCTCAACTGATGGTAACCCGAGCGGAGGTCGATCTTCGAGAACACCGAAGATCCCTGTAGTTGATCAAATAGATCATCAATGCGTGGCAGAGGATAACGGTTCTTCACCGTCCTCTTGTTCAGCTGCCTGTAATCAATGCATAACCGCATGGTTCCATCCTTCTTCCGAACAAAAAGTACAGGAGCGCCCCAAGGTGAAGTACTCGGCCTCACAAAGCCCAGGTCAAGCAACTCCTATAGTTGCACCTTCAGCTCTCTCAGCTCTGCTGGTGCCATGCGATACGGAGCCATAGATATCGGTTGCGTATCGGGAAGCAACGAGATCTCGAACTCGATCTCTCTAACTGGAGGTTGTCCTGGTAACTCCTTAGGAAACACGTCGGGATACTCTGATACAACTCTAATGTCCTGAGACATCCGCTCTCTATCTGTAACCTCCTGAACAAAGGCCAAAAAGGTGTCACATCCCTGATCAACCAATCGTTGTGCTCTCAGTACTGAAATATACTCCATCCTGGAGTCTTGCAATGTCCCCTCAAAAGTGAACTCTGTCAAGCCGGGGATCCTGAAGATAACAGTCTTCCTGTAACAGTCGACTAAGGCGTGATGTGTAGACAACCAATCCATGCCCAAAATCATGTCGAACTCAACAAGCTGTAGTAGGAGGCAGTCCGCAGTCATTTCGTGACCGCCTATGGACACTGGTAACCCTCTAACTATCTCTGAAATCACGAACAACTATCCGCCAGGCCCTCGAATGTGAAATGGAGGATTTACATCCTCCGCGACTCTACCCAATGTGGCTAGAAGCCTCACAGCAAGAAACGAATGGGTAGCACCAGAATCAAACAATACGTGAAAAGGATGGCTCGAAACTGAAACCATACTTTTCACGACCGTGGCCGCGGACCGTGCCTGCTCAGCTGTAACTGCGTGAATCTGTCCCTGACGTATAGATCCAGCACTGGATCCTGCTGCGCTCTGAGCTGGTCTCTGTTGACCTCTGTACTGGGAGCTCCTCCCGGTAACTCTCGAACGTGATGGAGGTGGAGGCGGTGGAGTCTGTAGCTGTGGGCACTGGGACCTGACATGTCCCATCTACTGGCACTGGTAGCACCTGATCGCCCTGCTCGGTGTAGAAGATGGACCGGCACTCCCTGCGGGTCTCGCGCTCTGTGCTCCAAACCTTTGCGACCCAGATGGCCGCGCTGCCTCAAAACCTCTACTGGCCAGTGCTCCTCCCAAAGTAGTCGTGGGGGTCGAGCGAACACTGCCAGAAGAAACCGTCCCTGTCGGACGAAAGCGTCGTGCTGACCGTTGTGGCTGAAACTGCCGACGAATAGGTCCAGACGACCTCGGTGGTACTGGTGGCGGTCTAAAAGTACTCCCAAAACGTCTCTCGCGGACGTCCTCAATCCGCTCTGCTGCATCAGTAACCTCAGCAATGGTGGTCAGTCTCAGCCCTGCCAACTTCTCTTGAACGTCCTCCCTCATGCCACGAACAAACTTCTCCAGATTCTCATCTGGAAAAGCAGCTGCAGAAGATGTGTGGCGTGACAACTCGGTGTAGCGCACGAAGTACTCTCGCGCTGTCATCCTGCCCTGTCTCAGCTCTGCAAACAACCTGCGTTGTGTCTCCTTCCACTTCCCTGAGAAGAAATGGCCTCTGAAGTGAGTCTCAAAGTCTGTCCAAGTCGGCACACGCCCCATCTCGGACACAGTAGCCTCCCACCAACGCTCTGCAAACCCAGTAAGTGAGAATTCTGCAAAGGGTAACCACGACTCTGGAGGTGCCTGTATCATCCTGAACACCTTCGTCACCGTCTTGAGCCACTGCTCAGCCTCGTCAGACGTACCCGTGCCCTGGAACCTGGGTACTCCCGCTCTCTGGTAGGATGTGAAGACGTCATGGTGTCTCGGTGCAGTAGGAAGAACAAACCCTGTCACTCCTACTCCTGCTGCAGGCCCTTGGCCTACCTCAGCTCTATCGGATCCTGACTCCCTCAGAATATCTGCCTCGGAATGGTGGGGAAATTCCTCAGAGAACAGATGCTCGGCTCTAGCGGACTCATCCCTGGACGGGTGGTATGAGGAGTCAGACAACTCCTCCATCCTCAGCTCCATCCCAGTCTGTCGCTCTGCCATCTCAGTCTGCTGGGTAAGTATCTGATCCTGTCTCTGTCGCAGATCAGCTAGTGCAGCTAGTACCTGTGCCATCTCTCCTGGCTGATCATGAGCTACTCGTGGTGCCATGCTAATCCTCCCTGTATCGGATTATAGCATAGTTAAGCACACTTTAGGAAATAATCAGTTCTAACATTTCTCCTCTTGGGATACTTATATGAATGAAATGTTCTGGTGACTTGTAGTTACATAAATCTTATGAATGTCAAAAATTTTCCCCATTCGGTTTCATGAGAAATCAGATGACTCTCGCTATTAAGTTATGTGAATGCGTGTATCGGGGTAACTCTGCTCTGATACCAACTTGTCACACCCCGTCCTCCCGAGGACCTTAGGTTACCCGTCAAACACGTCATTCACGTGCTTAATCAACTTAGAGTTAATCCATTGTTACGAAACCCTGAGGAAATTTTTTCGCTTTTTAAAACATGACATTCACAGGATTTAATTTTGGCTATGCAAGCAACCACAAGAAAACTAAAAGCGGAAGTAGTAGTACACCAGAACTGAACAAAAAGGATATTCATTCATTTTCATTTCATTCATATAACATGCTGAAGTTTCACAACATTCAAAATACATGTAAATATCCCAAAGATCAGGTACAAAAGAGAACACAACTAACAACTGTCTAATGAACTCCAAAAGGATATACCTGCTCTGAAAGTGTAACACCCAAAGAAACAACAACAGCCCAAAACCATGTCGGCTACTCGGTCGCTGGGCCCTTGCCTGCCACAAGTAGAAAAAAGGGACAAACAAGTATCTGTCACAAAGTTGTCAAGTACAAATTCTACATAGTTCTACTAAGAAAAGTATTAAGAACAGACTAGAACAGCTAGAAAACCGTAAGGTAACTGTAGTGTACAAAAGAAGCTAGCAAGTAAAAGTGGGTTAATTGATTCTTTTAAATTATTTACTTGCTTTCTGAAGTCTATCAAGAATACACTCGCTCACTACCACACTGTGTCTCCCTCGATCAATGGAACTAACCCAACTACAACTCAAGTCTAGAAGTAAGTCTGTGGTCTTGGTCCGGTTAGGACCTTGACATCCGGATAGGACTTCAAAGTCCAGGTTGAACCTCACACTATGACTCTGAGGTATGATGTACGCCTCAGGGTTGGGGTGCCTCCGTAGGCATGCGGTGGTGTCTTGCATCCTAACTAAGTTCCCAACACTCCTTCTAGCTTGTTCTCTCAACTTTCATTGATCCTTGGTCGACACGTGTGATAGCTCGCTCACGAAGGTGTATAAGAGGAACCGTACTCACAACTCTCTCAACACCCAACCCTCGTTAGCCTCTACTAACGGAACTGTCGTCACTAGTCTCCTAGCGGAGAAGTCACTCATCTCTTACCCCATCACGAGGTCACATCCTGGCGGAAAGGTAAGTGAAATCCTTAGTGTCTACTAACCATTACCCCATCACCAGGACACCAGCCTGGCGGAAAGGTAATTAAATCCTTAATGTCCACAGATGGAATTTATAACTTAACTGGCCAATTGGTGAACTGTCACATATCAACCGATCACTACCCCATCACCAAGACACCAGCCTGGCGGAAAGGTAATAAACTCAGCGGTGAGGAAACCCCCGAAGGGATTCGTCTGCTCTCGCCAATCCCAGTGGAAGTGTGGTCCAAGGGAAAGGCAGTGGTAGTACGACTACTACGTCACTAGAGGCAGGAAAGAGAAGACGTAAGCCTGCCGGACCCGACTTCCTCTCTCGTTGCTCAACTCCCGAAGGAGAAAAGCTAAGTAAAAAACCAGACGAGCTCGTAACTAACTGCAGAGAACCCCCAACCTAGGTTCTCAAAAAAAAGCCAACGGGTCAGCGGAATGGTCTAGACAACTCGTGGATCCCAACGAAGCGTAAAAACCGAGCCGGCTCGAAGAAAACACGTAAAAAGACTGGGATCCTAGACCCATGCTCTCAGTGTCCGCTATCCAAGCCTGAGCGACCTCATCTCCTTCTCAGGTGAGGGTCACCGCGCCCTCGCACAGTCGGAGCATCAATCTCCATGACTGATTATATGTGAAATCACCATTTCTGTTATTTTCATGTTTCCCCTAAGTGTCTAGGATTTCTTTGATTTATTTCCCATTTACAAGATGTCAGTTCCAGACTCGAACTTGTTCTATAAGAACCTTAACTGATCCTAGGTAAGGGATACTGACCTGTTCGATAGTCTCTCTCTAAATTCTTACTGAAGAAACCTCTATCTTATGATCTTGACTATCTTCACGGAAAACGTCTTCCTTTCCTATGCCCACATAAGATTCACAATTACCTACAAGGATCGGGCTACTCTTAGAGGAAGACTTGCTTCATGGCAAGTTCATAAAGTTTTGTTTTCCTGTATGGTACTACATATATATATGTATCCTTAAGATCATCTCCAAATCTCTAAATTTCATAATAGATGGTTCAAGCCCACCTTTATATGTAACAATTATCCTAAGGCTTGCTCTAACATGGTTACTAATCGAGGTTTACCCTATCCAATTTTTATCACCCCAAAACATTGACATTGTGTGTGTATACTTCATAATAATCCAAGGCATCTAGTCCTTTTTAAATTCACACCCAAATTCATGACTTTAAAGATAACATTTAAGTGTTTATTTTACTTTAAGGTCTATCATTTAAAGAGGTCTTTAGAGGGTATCACATGCTCCAATCATGCATCTATTCCACACATAGACCTATGTGTACAGCAAGTATATGTCTGCAACCTTAAGGCAATTTATCCTCTCTTAATCCTTCTCCTTAATGGGATTAAATCATTATTTATTTTCCTAATTCAATACAGGGAAATCAATGAGCACTTGGGGTTTTTAGAACTTATTAAAGGATGCCTAAAAGTTTGATTAAACATGCACTCCACAATGGAATTTGGTCACAGTTTTGTTCATGGACAGCAACCAAATTAGTCTCAAAATCTTCATCAAAACCAATCCAACTACATGGATTTCATGTGTATTACATTCCCTAAATATCTATAGTCAAATCCACCAAAGGATGTCTAAGGATATTGTCAAAATCATGTATGTTCTTAGTCCTAAGGCAACCATCTCCAATCTGAACATTCAGTGGAGATATCATATAGGTAGTCAATAACTCCTCAAAAACTCCTCATTTTTCTAAAACAAACCCATGGATTAATGGTTGATATGAAAGAGTATATACCAACAAGTAATTGCACTCAAGGAAACATGAAGAAACTCCTCAAATGCATCTTAAAACACTAACTTAAAGTTCACGGACAGATCTGGACACATTGAGTTACATGCATATGTCAACATCCAAAACATTTCTAATCACCTAAATTTTCAAATTTAAAACCAATAATCATAAACCAATTTTATGGGGTCATAATCAGTAAGTAAATATACTCAATGGAATTTAAAGAAGACTCCCAAATCATGCAAGTTATTGGCCAACATTTACAACAACAAATCTGAAAATTTCAGTATGACCGTCCATGTATAGCCTCTTTAAGATGTTATAATCACATGCAATTTCGTATTTAACCCCATGGATTTAAGTCTACCTTAATGGAGTATTAATCAACATATGATTCTACCTAAGAGAACCCAAGAAAGATCCCAAAATACATGTCTAACTTGGATTAAAAGGAAGACACACAGATTCTGGAAACTCGACAGAACTGCCATATGAACAGCAGTCAGTTCTCCCCCAAAACCACCACTAAAACCTAAACTAAAGGCATGGATTTCATGGGTTTTATAACCCCCATTCATACATCAACAAAAACCACGAAAATGGTTCTTAAGATCATCCCAAAAATCATGCATAACACGAATACAAAAAAGATCACAGATTCTGAAAACTCGACAGAACTGCCATATGAACAGCAGTCAGTTCTCCCCCAAAACCACCACTAAAACCTAAACTAAAGGCATGGCTCTAAAACCAAATTGATGGAGGATATAACAGCAATCAAATGCCCATAAAATAGCTCAAGAATGTCCCCCCAAACCAGTCCAAAAACTCGGATTTATTAAGTATGAACAGATATGGAAATTCCACAAATTTCGTCCACAAGAAGCCACAAAACCCCATTTTATCACCACCAAAATCCAAAACAAATGCTCAACCAAAGATCTGGGTTTTTAGGTGGTTTAAATCCACTTAATGGCAGCAAGAGAGGGGTATATTTGTACCTTTAAATAGTGCTCCAGAATTGCTCAAGAACAATTCAAGAACAACAGCAACTCCAGTCTTCTATCACCAATTTCGATCCAAGCTTGGCCTTGGATTCAACATGTACCTGGTGGAGAAGAAGCTCCTTCCTCCCAGCTTTAATTTGAACCCAAGAAACTCGAATTTGGTGGAGATTTGGGTGGGTATCAAGGAGAGGAGGTGGAGAAGAAAGAGTGGTCGGTTAGGGCTTTTTGGAGTGGGGAAGATGGAGAATACTAAGTGGGGTTACAGGGGTTGCCTAAGGGAAGTTATTCCCTTGTGAAAAAAATTGCAACATAGCCCCACCCACTCCTCTTAATTGCAACCAAGGCCCACCCATAAATGGAAATCCACAAATGACTACCAAACCTTAGTCTCTAATCTTACTTAGCCACTATTAATATCTCAAATTTAGCATATGCTCACTAATGTTTCATCATCTTGGGTTTACTTAGTCATTAGAATTTAAGGATGTTACACTACTGCCCTAGAAACCTTCCCCTTGGTGACAACAATCGGAGGAGCCCTTTGGTAGTCGGAAAAGGCTGTTGTAGCCGACGCTCGAAGCTCGTGGCCAGAGATTCGCCGTGACGAGCCTCCCCCGCCTTCCGTGGCGAGGTCGAGATGAAGACCCCCTTCGACATCATTCCCTAGAGCTCAGGATCACGTTAGGACCTTCAGGTATCTCCCATTTCGTTCCTAACTCCTGTTTTTTCTGAATTTTCCATCAACCATCCTCCGTCGCTCCGCCAGCTCCGACCCGATGGTCGGAGCTTCATCAGCCATCGTCACCCGCTTAGATAGACTTCCCCGTTCACCGTCATCCTTCATACGGGACTTGATCACCCGAATCTTGGTTGTATGGGCCAAGATTAGGACATCAGTTTCCTCCCTCACTCATCAGAAACCCCCATCTCCATCCACCAACGCTTCTCTTTAGTTTTAGTAAAATAAGAGTGGCCAGAGTACCCCTCCGAGCGAGATCTTTACCGCGCAGATCTTAACATGTGTGGAGACACCCCCTTCCGCCTTCCACCCACTTCGATGGAGCTAGTCCAGGTCTCAACCCCCTCTAGGAGATCCGACGGTCGACAACCTCATCGACCTTCCACCCGACGTGGAGGAGCCACACGACTTTGTTGCCGCCGTCCGATCATTCATTGGAGTCGTCGATCTCCCTCGGTGCTCCGGTGAACTTCACCCAAGCGGATTTCGTCCAGTACCCTTCTCAGCCGTTGGATCACGCCCGTCGCCCAGATTGCATTGTTTCCGTCCAGACCCTGCACCTGTCAGGCCATTAGATCTGACATCTAACGGCCCTCGTACACCCACATTTGCACCTCAGTCAGGCCGTTGAATTCTCCAGCTATCAGCGATAGAGCCGTACGTCGTCATCCAGTCAGAGCGCGCCACCTGTCACCCCACGTGAGTCGCACGAGCTGCCTGGGTAATTTGCTCCCCTATCCCAGCAGTTATTTCCTTTTATTATTTATCTGTAAAATAAAAAGTACACAGTAGGGTTATTTGCATCTGTACCCCTATAGGTTTCTATATTTACATCTTAGTCCTTCCTGTGTGGTTGCATGTGCGTCGTCACGTGTATTTGTGGGATATTTGCATGTATTATCCTGGACTTATTTGATGTTATGCATTGATGTTATAGTTTCATATTTGCAATTATACCCTTGTGCGTACTTATTTTGGACATGTGCTAGCATTCGCGTGAAAATTGCGAATAAGACCTCGCACTTTCTTTGTGTGTTATCATTTAGGTCCTAAAACATGTTTTCTTTGCATATAGGTCTCTGTGTGTTATGTGCTTGACTTTCATTTTAATAAATAGCAAATTTCGTCCAAATTTGTGAAATTTTGACACATGGCTCCTGCCATAGTGTAGAAATTTACGTGAATTTTTGGTTGCATTTTGTTTCCATTAATATTTTTAAAAATTCAAAAACCTTAAAAATTGCTACTGTTTGCCTTTAAAAATCCACTAAAAATATTAACAACCTTGAAAAATTCCAAAAATATTTATGTTTGTTTGCTTTGAGTTGTTTTTGCTTTAATTTAAATATTTTTGTATTTGCATTTATAAAACCCATAAAAATTGAAAACCATTAAAAAGCTTATAAAAATCATTAAAAATTCATAAAAAAACAAAAAAATGTGTTCTCTTCTTCTATAGTTAGCTTTTAGTTTATAGTTTATCATAAAATTGCTGCTCGAATTTTATAGGCATTTTAAGTATTTTTAACTTGCCTTTAGATTCGGTTTGTACACTGTTTAGCATTTTTAGCCTTGTTTCATAAAAAATTAACTAAAAATCAGAAAAAACCAAGAAAAATAACAAAAACATCTGAATATTTTAAAAGCCCAAAAATATTTTTATTTGAATTTTTTGGGTATTTTGTATGCTTTAAATAATTGTTTGTTTGTGTCCTTTCGAGTCCTTTTAACATTTTTCCTAATATTAAAAATTCTAAAAAGTGAAAAATATAAAATCCACCAAATTCTCATTTTTCTGGATTCTTGAGTACTTTGTAGCCTTCGCATACCGTGCTGCTTGTGTTCGACCCTGGTAGCTATACCAAGTAAAATAAATGAGCGAGACTGCTATATTTGTCGTATTGTTTGATCTATCTCTATTTTTGGTGGTCTTCTTTCTTCTTGTTGAGTCCAGTCTGGGTGGTTGAGGTCGCAACGACCTTTGATATCATTCTTGCCTTAGTGGCTTGGTACCACGGGTCTTCAGAATGGCATCGTTGCCGAGGAGCACGGCTTAGTAGTCGGTTTCCTTTTCTATGTGATTTCTTGCATATTACTTCTTAGATATTTTTATAATAATTGTGGACTGAAACATTTGTGTTCTGACTTTCTTGCGAGGGCCCGACTAGCGAGGGCGACTATCTTCGGAGAGCCGAAGCACCCGCATGACTTGGAGGTGGCTCGTTTCTGCATCAAGCCGCAGGAGAGCATAGGAGAGCCGGAGCAGGAGTGTGGGGATTTGGGGTGTAGTTAGTTTAGACTTAGATTTCATTTATGCATTATTATTGTAATAATACAAGACAGGCACTCTCAGACTTGGTGATTGCTTCGGGGTCTGTTTCGCCAAGCACTAGTGTGCTCGGGGGACCTCACCGCGTATTTCTCGCCGGTTTCGATTTTCTACCGTTTTTACTGCTTATCTTATTTTCGAAGGTTTTGGCCCTTAGATTTAGGATTTTCTGTGACTGTGATGTAATTAATTAAGGCCCAACCCTAATTATCTGGATGTTCCTATATGTCGATAATTGGACTTAATTAATTAACTCGCAAAGAAAAAGTTAGGCTCGAGTCCACGTGCCGTGAGTAACCACATACAGCGCGTGCAGGATCCACTGTGGCGGACACCGAGTGGTTCCCAAGATCGGACTCCAGACTTAGTCTGATTAGCTAGGTATTGTACTCCGCATGTAGAAATTGCTTCATCTAAGGTTGATTTCTTCTTGCATCATATAGGTAGTTTAAATTCAGTCTTTATTTTATGCACGGATCACCCTGCATGTAGAGAGCTGGAGTCAGGTACGCATTTCTTACTCTACATGCATCATCGTGATTGATCGCACATTGGCTTTTTCGCTTTCTCCCCTTGTTTTGGACTTAAAAAAACCAGAAGAACCGAAAAATTTGTTTGGCGTTGTTTACTTGAAAAATACTTAAAAAAATCCCTATAAAATTGGGACTGCTAAAGTCACCTGATCTTAAAAATACCTCACTTAAAAATTTATCTTGGGAGAGTAAATACCCTTATTGTATGGTTTGGATGAGCGAGAGAATGACCTGCACACTAGGCTAGAGCCATACCCGATCTCTTAGTAGACTACCGGCCTTTTATGCAGGACAGTCTGTTAGGAGCATTGGGTTCCTACCAGCTCGCTTAATCGCTCTGACCGATTGAGCATTTACGGTCGTCAGTTCCGCGTCAAGTAAGTGAATTGGGGGCTTTCTTTCTGATCTTGTCTGTTTCCAGATCTCATCCGCATTACTCGCCACATCAAGATGATGGGCAGGAGATCCCTTAAGAAGCCTCTAGATGCATCGCTTTCGAGCACTCCAGCCCATTCATCTAGGTTGGTTTGTGAGAGCCGAAACCCGTTCTCCGAACCCGAGTTTGATTCCGTCATGTTCCCCCTCGACCACCCATCTACCAGTCCTGAGGTGCCCGAGCAGAGACCGCAGCAGACAGATGATTTATCGGCACCTGAGTTTGGGTCTTTTGCCTTTGCAAAGACCATGGCCAACGGCGAGGAGCGCACCGATGGACCCAGCAGAGCTCAGACGTACGTACTTGATCAGGGTGCCATCAACTCGACCCTGTTAGCCTCTCTGGAGACCATGCAGCGCCAGATCACAGAACATGGGGCTTTCATGCTGGACATGCACCGAGAGATGGAGCAGATGAGACCCGATAGAGAGGATCGTAGAGGCAGAGGGCCAGATATGCCTGAGGGTGGAGACCCTGAGCAGCCAGCACAGCCAGCAGCACCTACACGACCAATGATGGAGTTGCACAACCCTGGTGCAACTCTTACCCACATATGGATAGTGTTGCCGGCCATTACGGGAGATTTCAAGTTCCCGCCTCAGACCATTCAGCTTCTTCCCCGCTTCCACGGACTCACCACAGAGGAGCCTCATATCCATCTCCAGGAGTTTGAGATGATCTGCAGTACTGTCCACGATCGCTTCGTGGATGAGGATACCATCTGGATGATGGCGTTTCCTTTCTCCCTCGTAGACAGAGCAGCCAAGTGGATGAAACACCTAGGGAGATTTGTCACTACATGGGAACAGCTCCGGAACGAGTACTTGAACAAGTACTATCCACTCGGCCGGACCAATGCAGCCAGGGCCCCTGATCAGCAACTTTTCCATGCTCCCCAACGAGCAGTTTCACGAGGCATGGGACGGATTCAGGGAGCTCACAGACCGGTGTCCCTACCATGATATATCCAAGCCCAATCTCGTCCAGAGTTTCTTTTGCGGGTTACACCGGAGTTGCATGGTCTAGTTAATGCATCCTATGGGGGTTCATATTTTGCCAAGGATGAGGATCAGGTCCGGTCCATCTACGAGGAGATGACAGAGAACTACACGATGATGTCTCAAACCCGATTGTACACTCAGGGGAAGCCCCAACCATAGGTCGTGTCCTATCAGAGGATAGCACGGGTTGATGCTGGTCCATCTACATCATCAGCAACTGCAGCACAGGTAGAGTCAGCGGCCGCTTATATGGGGATTATCAGCAAGAAGTTGGACCGAATTTAGTTGATAGAGAAAAAGCAGTGTTAGGGCATGTCTCAGATAGATCAGATGGCATAGACACTGAGTGACCTGAAGACCCAGATCATGTGTCTCTAGGAGGCACATATGGCTTCTCAGCCCTGTCTCATGTCACGGGCAAATCCCACCAGTAGCGGTAGCTCGTCCCAGCACTTCAGCCAGCCCAATCAGGTTTACCATGTTCAGGTGGAGTCATACCAGCAGCCGCAACAATACTACCAGCCACCACTACCTCAGGACACTCAGATGGTGGTCTACTAGCCGGATGAGCCCCTGGCAATCCTTCCCCCACCCGCTTACAAGCAGGAGCCGTTGATGGATGTCAACGGGATCTGATATGATCAACCTCAGTCTGGGATCCGACGAGACCACCCAGGATTTTGTTGGTCGACCGAAGGTACCAGTTCCCAGCAGTAGCCTCCTGTTCAGGTTGGCCAGTACGACCAACAGTCACACCAGCAGCCCCAGTTACCGCAGCAACAGCCACAGCCACAACCTTACCAGCAGCATGACCCTCATCCCTATCAGCAGGGACAGTCTTGGAGGCTGTTGTTGGACATGTGAGCCCACGGCGAGCCATTATGCAATAAATGTTATTGCAAATATCATTCCCTGATCTGAAATGAAGAATAAATAATTTGCATAATAGGTCCCTCTGTACAATTAGGGTTATGTACCATGGCTGTCTTAATGATCATACAGCTGTTGATTCAATTATTGAATCATAGAGGCTGGTGTTTGGATGAATATCTAAAGAGTTAGATTGAGGACTCATCAAACACCGTCAAATGATTGTTAAGATGTGATCTCCAGCCTGAGTAGGAGACGGCAATCCTTTCTCACATAGGCTGATATCTGACCGACCTCTTGATGCAGGTCCTCTGCATAGGAATAGAGATTCGGAGGTGTCAGATTAGTTAGGTCAAAGAGTTGACTTAACGAGATCGAGATAACCTAAGTCCTATGTTGAATGCTGTCACAGCATAGGCACGCATCCTCTGACCAGAGACAGATGTGTTACTATATGTCTGAGTGTGTACATTTGGCAGACCAATAGGTTGATGACCTAACCAAGGTCTATACACCGGCGCGCTGGTGTGCATGTAAGGGCATATGAGTAATACGATCTCTCAAAGGGATCATACAGGTTCATTACTGAACTGGAAGACATGAGCTCACTCATGAGATATTGGGAAGAATCAAATTCCGTGCACGGTCGTCTCGCTTTGGAAGCTTGACTGAATTTGTAGGTTTGATATATACTTTTGGAAAGTATATGATCAAGACCTAGGTATGATATATGCTTTTGGAAAGTATATGATCGATACCAAATCCCAATGATCAAATGAGAAACTTAATGATCAAACCCAGAAGAAGACAGTATAAAATTGATCTTGATCTTCGGGTTGACCATGGGTCTTCCAGTATGCAGGATGTACAGGTATTGGGAATACCTGAGGGTGATGTGATCATAAACGATTGTATATCCATGACGCTTCCATTCCGAGGGAGTGATGAAACAGGTCTGGATTTTAGTGACTCCTTCCAGTAGAGAAGCAATCTAATCTTAGTCCAAGTGGTGGACATTGATCTGAATGAGATTCAGATTCAATGAGAAGATTGGATTTGCGGTCTTGATTTAATCAAGCATCTGTGGGAGGTTCGTACGATCTGGATTTGAGACGAGATCTCAACATCCAAGTCACTATACGTGGAACAATACAATCGCCCTGTCCTTATCTCCAAGTATCTGCGGAGAAAGCACATTATTCATGAAAGGGTTCAAGAATAATTCTTTTGATGAAATATCCAAGCAAGGACTTGATGATTAAATGAGATTTAATAATCAAGCTTAAATATGAATATGATTCATATTGTGAAAATGATTATCTAAGATAATTAAATGAGATTTAATTATCAAAGATTAAGAGAATGTGGATAACACTATCCATGATATATGTGTGTTATAAATATGATTTATAAAATACATATAATAAGAGAGAGAATTTATGTAAATAGCATTTGTTAATTAATAATGTGGATTGGATTCACATTTGTTAATTAATTGGAAATGCAATTTACTAACTAGTTTGGGTTGTGAATATGATTCACATAATATTCAATGGCATGATTGAAATATTCACAAATTAATTTAGAATTATTTTTGTGAATATTTTTTTGTGATTAATTAAGGAATAATTAAATAAATAAAATGGAGCAATAACCACCTTCATAGGTGGCGTCACCCATGAATGGTTCATGGGTGACGCCCCCCCCCCCCCCTTTTTAGGAGGGTGGTTAGCTCCATTACATTTATCATATTATCTCTTAGTTAATTAATGTTTAAATTGATGTTGTTGTTTTTAACCAACAACAAATCATGGCCATTGATTTATCATGGACCAAGCATATCCCTTGGATCCATGTGTCCCATGGATTGAGATCCATTGGATCCTAAACTAGTATATAAGGAGGGCTAGGGTAGCCACTCCATGGTACATGATTAAGAGTTGTACAAGGTGACAACTCTCTCTCTCTCTTTCTCATTCTCGCCCTCTCTCTCTCTTTCTCTTCTCCATTAAGTGGCCGTCCACTTTGTGTTGAGAAAAGAGAGACTCTCGGCTTCTTCTTCGACGACTCGTGGATCTCCATCTTCTTTGGAGTTTCTTACTCTAAAGGAAGACGACGGATTTCGTTTGACGAAATCGGGGGAGCCATCGCTTGGATCTTCATCGAGGATTGCGGGAAGGAACGTGACTCATCATCGCGCCCGCAAGTGCGTTCTTCGTGGATCGGACTTAAGATAGGAGGATCTCTACTTTGGGATCTCGCGATCACAACCACGCTTCAAGAGGTATTCCTTGTACTTTGTGGTTTGATGAAACGATCCGAGAAGTGTTCTCGTGATCATGTGGTTTCATCTTTAAAGTTGAAAAATTTTAATTTCCGCTGCATCTAGCATCTAGTACGACTAGTTGCTCCGATTGCATACGATGCGATCGACACGCTTCCGTGATGCGCTTGAGGATTCTCAATATCCTTCAGCTGCAGCAGCAGCCTCAACAATATCATACTCAGTACCCCTCTCACTCTCAGCAGCAGCAGCCACAGTTTCAGAGAGACCACCCATCAGGTTCTCATGGGCCCGCCTATGAAAACCCAGCCGTAGATGATTTAGCCCGCCTCATGTCCGAGCAGTAGGCCACCTTCAAAGGGAGATGGATGAGTTCCGACAGGAGATGAAAGAGATAGTGAGAGGGAAGGCCGCCATACCTGCACAGATTGAGCCAAACCTAAACAACCTGAAGAGGAAGTCTGAGCAGGTAAATTTTACAGAGGTTACCACTCGTAGTGGTTCACTTGGTGATATTTCTGCATGCATTTTTGATGCTGACTTTGTTACATTTAGAAGCGGTAGGATGCCAGCTGGCAGTGCCTCACCTGAGCGACGACCACATGCAGACTCAGGAGCACCATATGAGGAGGAGAGAGGTGTTGATGCTGCTCGTGATGATGATGATGATGACGGTGGTGCTAACGCCACCAAGGATGTTAATCTAGTTGATGGTGTTGAGGCCGTCGTTTCACCAGATGCATGAGGTGGTGCTTATGCCACCAGTTTTGATGCTGAGCCAGAGTGCAGTACTGATGCCACAAGTCCAGATGTCGAGGGTGGTGCTGATGCCACCATTTCTATTACTATTGTATTTCCATCTGTTACTGTATCTCGGGACTATTCTAGAAATAAAGGAAAGGGTTCTTCATTTATGAGTCCATCTGTGTTGATTGGAGATGTTTGTATGGATTCCACTTTGTCACAATAGTAGCAACCCGATCCTAGCCCTCCACTTGAGGAGGGCCCAGCCATCCCCTTTCCCCCAAGCACTCCGCTTGGCTAAGAGGGCTAAAAAATAAAACCCAAAAACTTCACAACAGCTAGAGTTCAGCCAGCAGATGACAGACAGATTCCAGATACAACTGACTCTACAAGAGGCCTTGGAGCACATCCCCCTCTTCCAGAGGAACTTTAGAGAGAGGACCCACCATTCGCAAGAAGAGGAGGAACCACCACTCAGAGATTCATGTGTTCACTCCTGCCACCTGCTTCGCCATCCAGAACCGTCTGCCAGCCAAGAGGCCAGATACAGGAGCCCCTTATGTCAGATGACACATACATGAGCAGAGGTTCGATCGGACTCTATTAGACAGCAGTTCTTCGATCAACCTACTTCCGATAGCCTTACTCGATCGCTTCGAGTTTGGACCTCTTCGACAGAGCAGGACAGTCCTTCAGTTTGCTGATAGATATGTCAAGAGGCCGAAGGGGTTGCTGAAGGACGTGGTCATCACAATTCAGGGCCTAAAATTCCCCGTGGACTTCATTTTGTTGGACATGGAGATCCCTGAGTCTGTGACCGATACCCCCATCATTTTAGGACACCCGTTCTTGGCCACAACCAAGGCAGTGTCCGATCATGATAGGGGAAGGTGTACTTTCACGTTGAGGGCGAAAGTATACAAATAGAGACGATCGATGAGACGAGAGAGCGAGATTCAGCTTGCTCAGAGTAACTTACAGATTCGGAGCATATGATAGAGGCAGAGCGAGACATCCACCAGGAGTGTGATTTTGTGATCACAGACGATGAGGCAGTTTGGGCAAACCCAGTTTCAAGAGCCATCCTCTCACCTTCAGATCCTGTTGATGTACAGATTTCAATAGAAGAGAGCTTGGAGAGCGCATTTCTAGCAGAGGATACATTTGAGACAGCAGATCACATTCCAGATAGCGAGGCAGTTGATTTATCTTTTGATTCAGATTCAGATCCCTCGGAGTCAGATATTGATTGGGCAGAGTTCGATCATATGATTCCATGTCTGATTTCCACAGAGCCAGCAACTAGGGTGGAGATTGATCCCATTCGGAGTACAGACACACCAACAGAGCAGTCTTCACCAGATTTTCCAGTTCATCGAGAGTTCTTCCATGCAGATTTGGTTGGGTTCACTCAGACCTTTCAGAGACTAGATCCGCCAGCTCCCAGATGTACAGAGCAGAAGACCTTGCCCCAGTCGTTGAAGTATAGGTTCCTTGCGGGCGAGCATGAGATGCACCCAATCATTATCTCAGCGGATTTGACTGGAGAGCAAGAATCTCCTTTGATGGAGGTTGTTCTTGAACAGAACCATAAGGAGATAGGATGGAGTGTAGCCAATCTCCAGGGGATAAGTCCGGCCCTGTGCTCCCACCATATCTATCTCGAAGAGGATGTCAAGCCGTCGCGTGAGTTCCAGCGTTGGTTGAACCCGAACCTTCGAGATGTTGTCATGAAGGAGATCTCGAAATGATGGAGCACCGATTTTATCTACCCCATCTCCGACTCCAAGTGGGTCAGTCTGTTACATGTGGTGCCTAAGAAGACGGGCATCACTACAGTTGTGAGTGAGTCTGGAGAGGAGATCGCTACCTGGGTACCCACTTCTTGGAGGATTTGTGTGGACTACAGACGATTGAACCAGGCCACCAAGAAGGATCATTTCCAGCTGCCTTTTATTGATCATATTATAGAGATGCTAGCTGGGAAGAGTCACTACTGCTTTCTTAGTGGGTACTCCGGATACAATCAGGTAGCCATTGCGCCAGAAGACCTGGACAAGACCACATTCACCCTTTGGTTTGTGTAACGCCCCAACGACATTGCAGAGGTGCATGTTGTCCATCTTTTCGGACATAGTGGGTGAGTGCTTGGAGGTCTTCATGGGCGACTTTTCGGTCTATGATGATGGGTTTGATGCTTGTCTTGTGTGCCTAGACTGCGTCCTTCAGCGATGCATCGAGGTCCATCTTGTGTTATCTTGGGAGAAGAGTCACTTCATGGTGACTCAAGGGACGGTGCTTGGTCATATCATCTCTAACAGGGGCATGGTCCAAGGTGAATATCATTAGAAAACTCAATCCACCGTCCAACTTGAGACAGTTACGGTCTTTTCTAAGGCACGTTGGTTTCTATCGACGCTTCATTCACAATTTCAGCAGGATTGCTCGACCATTGACTGATTTGCTGACCAAAGACATCGAGTTCATAGTCGATGATAAGTGTCTTGCGTAATTTGAGACTCTCAAGAGTCTAGTTGTTGAGGCTCCTATTCCAGTCGCCTGATTGGTCTCTCCCATTCGAGATCATGACGGATGCCTCCAATTTTGCCGTGGGGGCCGTGCTGGGACAGAGGAGGGATGGAGCACCATTTGTCATTCACTACGCTAATCGTACATTGCATGTCGCACAGTGGAACTACACCGTCACTGAGAAGGAGATGCTAGCTGTAGTTTTTGCCCTAGATAAGTTCATATCATGTATCATTGGATCTAGAGTGACTATCTTTACTTATCATACCGCCATCAGGTACCTCATGGCAAAGAAGGATGCCAGAGCAAGACTTACTATATGGATCCTTCTGCTCCAGGAGTTTGATATTGAGATTAAGGATAAGCCTGGAGTCAAGAATGTGGTGGCGGATCATCTCTCCCGATTAGAGCATCTTGAGGATTCTGAGCAGATTGATCCTATTACAGAGACTTTCTCAGATGAGGCGATCCTTGATATCGCCTCACTCCTATGGTACGCCGACATTGTGAACTTTCTTGTTGCCAAGAAAGTTCCACAAGGTTGGCCCAGGCAGAGACTTGAGTCATGCCCAGCGAAGGCCAAGTCTTACCATTGGGAGGATCTCATCCTTTACCATGAAGGAGGGGATAGTGTCTTGCGACGGTGCATTCCTCAAGAGGAGCACCATAGCATCCTCACCTACTGCCACAAGCTAGAGGTAGGAGGACATCACTTTGAAAGAATAACAGCACGGAAAGTGCTCCAATCAGGCCTATGGTGGCCTGCTCTCTTCAAGGATTGTGATGAATTCGTGAAGAGATGTACTGACTGTCAAAGGATGGGCACTTATGGATAGCGTGACATGATGTCGATGCAACCCATTCACTTCTGTGAGGTTTTGGATGCATGGGGCATTGATTTCATGGGTCCATTCCCTAACAACCAAGGATTCGAGTACATTCTGTTAGCCGTTGATTATGTGAGTCGCTGGGTTGAGGCCTTGCTCGCCCGAACCGCAGATGCTAGGACTGTGTGCAGATTTTTGAGGAAGAACATCATTTCACGATTCGAGGTACTTCGAGTTTTGATATCTGATGGGGGTGTCATTTCGTCAACGGCAAGGTAAGGCCCTTGCTAGCGAGTTCAGCATTAACCATCGAGTAGCCACTCCATACCACCTTCAGACCAATGGTCTAGCTGAAGTATCGAATAGGGAGATCAAGACTATATTGCAGAAGGTTGTCCGCCCTGACTGAAAGGATTGGTCATAGCTTTTGGACTCGGTTTTGTGGGCATATCGGACGTCTTTCAAGACTCCTTTGGGTACATCTCCCTTTCGCCTCGTTTATGGCAAGCCCTACCATTTACCTGTTGAGCTTAGGCATAAGTTACTTTGGGCTGTCACAGATATACTTTTGGATCCAGTGAGTGTAGGAGACTAGAGGAGGGTAGAATTGGCAGCCCTGGAGGATCTTAGAGATGAAGCCTTTTCGGGCAGCCTACATTACAAGGAGCGAGTAAAAAGGAGTGGCATGATTCTCATATCAGCCACAAGCAGTTCAAGCCAGATCATAAAGTATGGTTGTTTGATGCTATGTTTAGATTATTTCCAAAGAAGTTACAGAGTAAGTGGAAGGTACCATACCTGGTCCGAAAGGTACATGACAATGGGAGTATTGACATATCTGAGATGTCATCTGAGTCTACCTTTCGTGTTAACGGGCAGCAACTCAAACCATATCTAGATCATGAGCCGCTTGTCGTTGACGTCGCCCCTATTCATTTTGCGTGAGATGGGGTCTTTGATTCACATCTAGTGCATCTCATGCCTGATTATCACTGTCTTCCGCCTTGTATAGATCCAGATGTCCATATCATTCCATTCTTTAGTCCCGCACCCATCTTCATCTTATGATTATGCTTATACTTAGGGTGTACTTTACCCTAAGTATAAGGGGTTGTTGGACTCTCAAGTATTCTTTTGATTCTTTTTACCTTTGTTTTGCTGCTTATACTTAGGAACATTTTGCCCTAAGTATAGGGGAGGTAAACCTTGTACATCCTATCACTCGAATTTCCCTTCATGTACAACTTACTTTACTTAGGATTACTTGATCCTAAGTATAGGGGGGAACACCGAGCTCTCTTCATTCTATTCTTTGATTCGTCATTGTAGTATACCATTCCTTTTCACTTCCCTATACTAAGCACGAGTTATGTCTTCTTCATCGCTCTTGATCCACTCTGAGGACATTGTTCAAGCTAAGTATAGGGGGGTGTCATATATATTTCATATATACTTTAGCCATAACTCGTACTTTGTGTGAGTGTATTAATAAATAAATTGGCTAAAATTCTTTTATCTAAAAAACCATAAAAATTTAAAATTTTTCCTTGTACATAAAAATTCTTTATTGCACATACATAGCTATTTATAAAAATTATTTTTGTACAAATGTTTGTAAAAATGTGTTGTGTAAAGAGTTTGTAAATGTTTTGATATCAAAATTATGTATATAGTAAAAAAATTTTGTAAAATGTTTGAAAAACAAAAGTTGGCAAAAACCCTTGTGTAAATGTGTGTAAATATTTTGCAAAACTTCATGCATTCATTCATTCAAACATTTTTCAAAAATTTGCATATTTTCAAAAACATGCATAAAAACATTTTTGTACATATTTGTACAGTTTTTCTGAATCATAGTTGACATTTAAACTGGCTTGGAATTAAATTGAAAAATGGAGCTTGGTTAAAACCTTAATCCACCTAATTCTAAGAGGAACCTTATAGGGCTTAGGGTTAAGACTTTTCAGGTCCATTTGGGACTTAATTCTTTGAGTCCACTAGGCTATGATCACGTCATCTTGATGAGCCTAAGTAGAACACTTAACAACGCACACATGACTCTTAGAGATAATGGCTTTACTTGCACCAACACTTTAAACATAGCTCTCCACGGATGAGGTGGTAAGGAGGGAGTTTCCTTTGGCTTGGAGTAGCATATGAGGCTAGTACTTCTAGGCGGAACCTCTCTTCTTCTTTTAGTGAAGGAAGTGCGTCTCAACTTGGTCTGGTGGTGTTGAGGTCTAGAGACAGGAGTTGTGGGTTGCAATAAAGCTTCAAAAAAGGGATAGTCTACTGGCTCAAGAGGAAAAACTCCTTATGTATATATGTTGCACCATGTAGATATGTTGTACATATGCACATCGAAAAAAAAATGTGCAAAGAAAGAAAAACTCCAAAAAAGTGGTAGGTCTTATTGAAAATAAAATACCCACCGAAGTGTATGTAGTCAAATAAAGCAAAGCTTATGTTACACATACTCATCTCATGAAGCTTGCAGCGGGAGACTTAGCTACACTGGTTGGGCTCCCAAGGATACATGGCTACACTGGTCATGGTTCATTCTCTTCTTCCTCCTCTTCTTGAGCTGGTTGAACTTGAACTTAGAAGGGAATACCCCGCAACTCGAGGAAACAGCTGCCAGACTAGGGCATTAGAGTTACCTTGTTGAGGGGGGTTGTCACTTTGTCATTTCTGAGGTGGGGAGCTACATATCACTTACACAGTACAAGGAAAGATTCATGGTCATTAGAGTTTGTGTATGTAAACTTGTTCTGATCTGGATTGTTAAGGAGTCTTGACCATAGATTGGTGGAACTTAGAGGCTGTTGAGTTTTAAACTTAAGTCCAATTAAGGTTCTGAGAAACTAATAATCCAAAGGCATGACTGATCTCCATACTTCAATTTAATGAAGGCAAGTTTAATAATCAACCTTGATTTCCCTTCTATTTCTTCTTCTTTTTCTTTTCACTTCTTTTTCAAATAAGTGTTTGCTAAGGGAATAACAAAAGTAAAGTATAGGGGGTGATGAAGCCCCATTCATCACTCTTTATTCTTTTATTTTAGCTAAATATCTTGGCAAAACATCATGTAGATAGTTGTAAATACAATAAGTTACCAATAAGCATGCATTTGTTAATAATTAATAATTAGCATGTATTTGTGCAAAAATAAAATAATAAAGAATAAAAGAAAAGGAGGGAAATATTTAGAATAAATATTGAGTGACCTAAACCCAAGAGAGGGTTCAAAATGGACCTGATCGCCAAATAAAATAAGTAGATAGAGATAGAGCCACTCTACCTTGTACATACTCCCTCCCATGTGTATATATATATATTATCGTTATTTTATTTTCACAAAATAGAAATAAAAAGGTATTCTTATCACCTTGTATATATTCCTAAAAATAAATAAAAATTAGAAAAATAAAATGAAAAATAAATTTCTCTCTCTATCACCTTGTATATAATACATGTGCATATGTATCATAAACCTATTTATTATACACTTGTGAATAACTAATAAAAATAAAATAAAAATTATTTTATACTCCAAATTTTATGTTGTAAACAAATAAAATATAAAACCAGGGTATTTATACAAAAATAAGAAAACAAAAATAATTACATAAAATCCCTAGGTATTTTATACATATATATAGTGTAATATAACGTACGTACCATAATTTATTTTTATAAAAATAATTAAAAATCACCAAAAATTAGTTTGGAAAATAAGGAATATTTTTCGTTCTGAACATTTTTTAAAATAAAATCATCTTCTATTTTTAATTTATTTTGCAAATATTTTTGATCAAGCCTTTTTCTGATTGGTCCAAGAGGGATGTTGACCCCGGTCAACTCCCCCTCCCGGACCCTCTCTTCGCGGATCCGTCTCACGTGCCCGACTTCTCCGAATTCTTTTGAGTGGATCTCGCCTTCTTTTACCCCAATTCCTTTGCATGCACCTTCCCCTTGGATCCAAGATCCTCGTGGATCCCTAGGGAAGGGCGGATCCTTCTCTGTTCACACGCCAACACCCGATTCCTCCAGCCACCTAGGACGCCCTATATATTCTTCATCCGATTTCCCAGACCTCCAGCTCGCGCCGCACACCTCTCTATTGCCCTAGAAACCTTCCTCTTGGTGTCAGCAATTGGAGGAGCCCGTTGGTAGTCGGAGAAGGCTGATGTAGCCGACGCTCGAAGATCGTGGCTGGAGATCCGCTGCGACGAGCCTCCCCCGCTGTCCGCAGCGCGATCGAGGTGAAGACCCCCTTCGACATCATCCCCTGGAGCTCAGGATCATGTTAGGACCTTCAGGTATCTCCCATTTCGTTCCTAGCTCCTATTTCTTCTGAATTTTCCATCAACCATCCTCCGCCGCTCCGCCAGCTTCGACCCAGTGGTCGGAGCTTCATCAGCCATCGTCACCCCCTTAGATCGACTACCCCATTCACTGTCATCCTTCTTACGTGACCTGATCACCCGAATCTTGGTTGTACGGGCCAAGATTAGGCCATTGGTTTCCTACCTCACTCGCCAAAAACCCCCATCTCCATCCACCTACACTTCTCTTTGGTTTTAGTCAACGAACAGTGGCCGGAGTACACCTCCGAGCAAGAGCTTTACCCCGTAGGACTTGACGCGCATGGAGACACCCCCTTTTTCCTTCCATCCACTTCGCCGGAGTTAGTCCGGGTCTCTGTCCCCTTCCAAGAGATCCGACCGTCGACAACCTCATCAGACCCTTCCACTTGACATAGAACGAGCCACACGACTCTGTTGCCATCGTCCGATCGTTCATCGGAGTCGTCGATCTCCCTCGGTGCTCCGGTGAACTCTGCCCAGGCGGAGTTCGTCGAGTACCCTTTTCAGCCGTTGGATCACGCCCATTGCCCAGATTGCATCGCTGCCGTCCAGAGCCTGCACCTATCAGGCAATTAGATCTGACATCTAACGGCCCCCATACGCCCACATTCGCACCTCAGTCAGGTCGTTGGATTCGCCAGCTGTCAGCACCAGAGCCATACGTCGTCATCCAGTCAGAGCGCACTACCTGTCACCCCACGTGAGTCGCATGAGCCACCTGGGTAATTTGCTCCCCTATCCCTGCAGGTATTTCCTTTTGTTATTTAGTCTGTAAAATAAAAAGTACACAGTAGGGTTATTTGCATCTTTGCCCCTGCAGTTTTCTATATTTACAATTAGTCCTTCTTGTGTGGTTGCACGTGCGTCGTCACGTGTATTTGTAGGATATTTGCATGTATTGTCCTGGACTTATTTGATGTTATGCTTTGAGGTTATAGTTTTCATATTTGCAATTATACCCCTGTGCGTACTTATTTTGGACATGTGCTAGAATTCACGTGAAAATTGCAGATAAGACCTTGCACTTTCTATGTGTGTTATAATTTAGGTCCTGAAACATGTTTTCTTTGCATATAGGTACCTGTGTGTTGTGTGATTGACTTTCATTTTAATAAATAGCAAAATTCTTCCAAAATTTGTGAAATTTTGACACATGTCTCCTGCCATGGTGTAGAAATTTACATGAATTTTTGGTTGCATTTTGTTTCTATTTAGTATTTTTAAAAATTTAAAAACCTTAAAAATTGCTAATGTTTGCCAGTAAAATCCACTAAAAATATTAAAAACCCTTGAAAAATTCCAATATTCTTGTTTGTTTGCTTTGAGTTGTTTTTGCTTCAGTCTAATTTTTGTTGTATTTGCATCTAAAAAAACGATAAAAATTGAAAAACATTAAAAACCTTATAAAAATCATTAAAAATTCATAAAAAAAAATCAGAAAAATGTGGTCTCTTCTTCTCTAGTTAGCTTTTAGTTTATAGTTTATCATAAAATTGCTCCTCGAATTTTATAGGCATTTTAAGTATTTTTAACTTGCCTTTAGATTCGGGTTGTACACTACTTAGCATTTTTAGCCTTGTTTCATTTTAAGAAAATTAACTAAAAATCAGAAAAATTCAAGAAAATTAACAAAAACATTTGAATATTTTAGAAACCCAAAAATATTTTTATTTGAATTTTCTGGGTATTTTTGATGCTTTAAATAATTGTTTGTTTGTGTCCTTTTAAGTCTTTTTAGCATTGTTCCTAATATTAAAAATTCTAAAAAAATTGAAAAATATATAATCCACCAAATTCTCATTTTCCAGGTTCTTGACTACTTCGTAGCCTTCGCATACCGTGCTCCTTTTGTTCGACCTTGGTAGCTATACCAGGTAAAATAAATTAGCGAGACTGCTACATTTGCCTGGTTGTTTGATTTATCTCTATTTTTGGTGGTCTTCTTTCTTCTTGTTGAGTCCGGTCTGGGTGGTTGAGGTCGCGACGACCTTTGATACCATTCTTGCCTTAGTCCCTCGGTACCATGGGTCATCAGAAGCTAGCCTTGTCGGAGCTTCCTCCATGTTCTTCCCTATCCTCTCCCCACCATTGGATTAAAGGCCCGCCCCAGATCGCACAACCTCTATTAGGATCGAGCCCCATCATGATTGTAGATCTCAACCCTAGGTTCTAATCTTGGTCGTCCAACGCAAACCGCCATCGCCAGTCAAGAACGTAACACATAGCAAGTGATCGTAGATCCGTCGTCCGATCCCGCTTAGGTTTGGGCATTTTGCATCTTTGGCCCAACTGTTAGGTTTGGGCATTTTGCATCTTTGGTCCAACTGTTAGGTTTGGGCATTTTCCATATTTGGCCCAACTGTTTTTGTTATTTATTTATATCTAAACTTTCATCTATCGTGTATTAACTTTTGTAATAATTTCAAATTACCCCATATACTTTTAGTATTTGCAGTTTAGTCCTTTTCAGCTCATCTCACATAGTCGTCCACGTAAGGTAGGCATTTTGCAGGGAGACCCTTATGGGTTTGGCATTTTGTATTTGGTCCAATAGATTTTTAATTACATTATATCATTTTATGAAATTTGTAGGGAAGCACTCGCTTTTATTTTATTTATATGTATGACCCAGTCAGGCCTTGCATTTTTGTGAATAGGTTGTATTTATTTAAAATAGCAGTCTCGCTCAGAAAATTCCCAAAAAATGGCATAAGGTTATTAGATGCTTGTATTTTCATGCCATATATTTATTTTAACATTTTAAGATCTTTTAATATTTTATTAAAATAAAAATGGCATTTTTCCCTGATAGCTTATAAAACCCAACAAATGTAAAATCTTTTTGAAATAAATCCAAAAAATAGTTTTCTTATTTATTCATTTGTTTTGTAACTCCAGATCAAAATCACTAAACATATAAAAAGAAAATACCTAAAAATTAAAAAACCTCAAAAACCTTAATAAAAATATAAAAATCAGTAAAAACTCAAAAATATTTATTTTCTATCTCTGAATTTTCTATATATTATTATTATATTAAAATTGTTTTGGGAAATTTTGGACTTAATTTTCTATTTTTAAATTCCATTTCAATTGCGGGTATTTATTAAATCTTTGATTTAGGGCAATTTTTACTTTAAAATATATATATAAATTAGCAAAAGTCCTAAAAATCACAAAAATAGTAAAAAATATTTAAAAATCCAAAAATATTTTATTTCATTTATTTTGACTACTTTTGTTAGCATTTATATCTATATTAGCATATTATATATATACTCTATTTATCTATCTATATTATATTCTAAAAGAAAAAAGAAAGATAAAAATATAAGAAGAAAATATAAAAAATATAAAATTAAAAAAAATACAAAAATATAAAACAAAAATTAAAAATTAAAAATTAAAAACCCACAAAAAGAAATATAGACAAGGAAGCACAATCACATAACTTGCACATTCTTGCACAATATATCCATTCTGCTCCCTGAGTTCGACCTCTATACCTACTTGCACATATACACATCTTTGTTATAGAGTTATGATGAATTTTAACTCCACATTTACATTTCATTACTTGATTTATTATTGTGGGTTAATTATTGAATTTAACGGTTTTCTTGAGCGGTCTCTTCGACGATTATTGATATGCCTTATGGATTGACAAGACCCTTTAGGAAACCATGATTTTAGTATAATGCCACAAATGTGTGAATTCATATGTTTCCATTGGCTTGTGTCTCGTGTCGACAAATCCAGAGGTGAGCAAAGTGAAAAGTGCAAGTGTGCAATCTAGGCCATTATCAACAAGAGTCGTGTATGTATTCCGAAATATTCTACTTAAGCAGTCAAGACGATGTTGAACTAAGTCTTGCGGTCTCAAAGAATTAAGTCTAACAGACCTGAAGTGTCTCAGTTCTAGTTTCTATAAGATTCTTATGATTAAGTGGATTAAGGTCCAACCAAGCTCCAATCTTCTAGTTATATTTACACTAGTTCAATTATAACCATCAATCCAGAAAATGCAAATGCTACGTACAATGCAAGAAAATATTTTTGTGATGCAATTTTCTTAGAACTTTTTATGGATTTTTGAAAAAGGTTGCAAATTTGTATGTGGTTTTGAAAACATTTTGTAAATTTTATGGATCTTTGGTATTGCAAATTTTTAGTGATTTTTCAAAACAAAAAGTTTTTGTCAAGTAATTATATGTAGTTATTTATACTGGAATGCATCTTTGTATTTACAAGAATTTAGGTTAAGGAATTTACATGTTTGTATATACAGGATTTGTAAAGGATCTTTATTTTCTTAAATAGTTATATAGTTCTTGTAGTTTGAAAAGAATTTCACAAACAATTTAAAAAGTTTATTTTGCAGACTAATTTGACAAATATTTTTTACAAACATTTACAAAAATTGAAGATCATTTTGCAAAGATTTTTCAAACATTTTCACATTATTTTTTAACCATTTTCCAAACTATTTGCAAATAGATTTTCAAAACATTTTATTCAAACAATGATAAGAAAATTTTACAAGTAAAATATTTTTACAAAGGTTGAAAATATTTTACAAAATATTTTCCAAATAGTTTTCAAAATAGTTTCAAGAAGATTTTCCAAACATTTTCAAATATTTTGCAAAACATTTTTAACGTGATTTATTAATCAATATATACAAAGAAGTGGGTGTTTTTAATTTTTATTAATTAGACATATTATTAAAAACATGAAAGTATGATTTATGGCTAAAGTATATACAACGTATATACGACCCCACATACTTAGCTTGAGCAATGTCCTCATAGATCAGAGAGAAAAGGAGAAGACATAACTCATATTGAGTATAGGAAAGTCTACTATAACGATTAAAGAATGAATGAATGAATGAATGAGAAGTCGACCCCCCCCCCCCTCTCACATACCTAGGATCAATTAATCCTAAGTATAACATATTGTATTTTATATACAGGGAGGGTCGAGGTTGGGAATGAACATATTACAAGTTGATCTATCCCCCCTATACTTAGGGTAAGATATCCCTAAGTATAGACAAGAATATAAACAGTATAGGACACAGTCGAGGAGACCAATAAAAACTGGTAAAAGAAAAAATAGGTTGGGAGAATGTACGTATCACTCACCCTATACTTAGGGTAAAAGAGCCCTAAGTATAGGCAACAACATAAGTTATGGAACATAATGAAGAAAGAATACTCAGCTCGTCCACTCCCCCTGTACTAAAGACAAAGTACGTCCTAAGCCAGTTAATACACGGCACGGGGTTGATGAGTGAAACATTAGATGGAAGGAAGAAAATGAAAGCGGATATACAAAGAGGTGGATGTACAATGATCAAGAAGGTAGAAAGCGAACCTTCTTGCGTTATTGTTGAGGAATGGATTTAACAAGGTGCATGTCGATATCGGGGTCATCAACTGACACAAACCAATCAGGATCAACATGATGAAGATCCTCAGCAATCCCAAAACGGAAAGGCACGAACTGGTCGATGGAAGTAGCGTGGTCAGGTTCGGCCTGGGATGTCTCAGCTAGGTCCAAACAAAAAGACACGAACTCATATATGGAAGTAGGCTGGTCAAGTCCAACTTGTGAAGTCTATCCTAAGTCTGTGCTCTGCACCAAGGTGTCTATATTGTAAATACTGTGGATGTCATTAATATATTGCCACTCACCAGAAGGGGTAACTCCAAGGTCTATGCTTTCTAAGTCTTCCTCCCCAAAGAGGAATCCTCGGGTATGAAAATCATCCATCATAAAAGCAAACCTCTCTGATATCAGCATTAAGGTTATAGTCCTCAGGGTCGGCTAACATGGGTACACTCTCATTAGATGCGGGTCTCTAGTCAGTAGGTGTGGTGATCAAGACAACACTCTCTTCGACAGAAGGAAAGCGAATCTCTCCAGATCCATAATCAATAACGACTCTTGCAGATGTGAGAAAAGGTTGTCCCAGGATGATCGGAGGATTCTCTACAGAGGTGGAGCTCTCCATGATCAATACAACAAAATCTATAGGGGATCTCATGCCTTGGATCTGAATTATGGCATTCTTTAGAATACCCCTCGGACTCTTTATTGAACCATCAAAAAACAGGCAAATCATCCTATTTTTCTTGATAGGCCCAAGATAAAGAGATTGTACCAACAAGAATGGTATTATATTAATCGAAGCATTGCTATCAATGAGAGTGTGATCACAAGAATAGTTATAAATGGTGCATCTCATATGGGGTGTAACAGTGCTTACTTTCCCAATGTGTGGACGGTGGGTGATGGCATAGGTAGTGTCCATGGTCAGAGTGCGTCACTCGGATCTGCTTCTTCGCTTTCTTTTCGTAGGTTTGGGTGGAGAGAATTGGTTCACTGCTTTTTGAAGTGGGACCTCAATAATATCATGAATAGTTGCCGCCACTTTGGGGTGAGTCAACAATTTTTTAAGATTTTTTATCGCTTCATATGATGGAAGAGTTTAAAATCATCGTCCATACAAGGATGACTAAGAAGTCTGTATAATGTCATCCTTGGGTTTAAAGATGGGAACTGTCGTGAGTGTAAGTGTGGGCATAGGATCTAGCATGGGTGCCCTTTCCTCACAAACCAACTTCGTTGGGTGTCTCCTGGTTTATTTCTATATTTTGGTATTTTTCTCATTTTTTTGTATTTTGGGGCGATTGCAAGCTCTCATATGCATAAATGAATTCATGAATCCATAAGGTGAAGTGTCAATATGGCTCTTATTTATATTAGCGAGGTTATATATCCTCGAGTTCATTTGCTCCACTACCCGGGTCAAGTACTCAATCGTGGTGTCCACGAGAGGTGACTCCAATAGCTTAGTCTCAAGTGGGTGAGATGGTGGGCTATGTGATTGTGGTGAAGGGTAAAAATCAAAATCCGATGCTTGAAATTGTGGATGAAGTGGTCATGTACAAAAGAAGGGTCAGGAGAGACGTCCTCCTGATAAAATGGAGGTAAAGCGATTGGAGAGAAAAAAGGATCTGCGAAGTCCAGATAGAAATAACTCATGTCAGCCATCTCCCGAAACAAAAGACGGGGATCACGAGATCATGAAGGTCAAGTCAAGATATGTAAGAACAAGGCGCAAATGCGCAGATAAGATCGAGTATACACGGAAACAAACACAAGCAGTCCCAATTTTATTAGATATCATTTTTTATTTTTTTTAAAAAAATGCATGATTCCTAACAATAGATCAATTATTTTAGTATCCAAAGTAGTCAAAATTAGATGGAGAAAGTCGGAAAAGCAATGCAAGCGAAAATCAAAGATGTATGCTCAGATAGATGGTGCTCACCTTGCCTCCGGCTCTCTTCGTGCAGAATGTTATATAGAATTGAAACCTACTCTATATGCAATGCAAGACAATGAAATTGCCCTAGAAATATGAATTGTTATTAGTTTGAATAACAAAAGTTGAATATCTAGAAAAGAAACCAAGAGTTTAGTCTTGGAGATTCCTCAGTGCCCACCCCAACGGGTCCTACAAGCGATGTGTGGAATCTCTTGCAGCAAACAGTTTTATATCCAAATAACTAACTATTTAATTTTGATTATATCCAAAAGCAAACTATGGGTACAAGCAATTAAATTAGGGCTTTGGACCTATTCTATTGAGCAAGCAAGTCCTAAACTAGGGCTCAATCACACAACTCAAATAAAAAGAAAGTCGAAAAACTCAAAACTCATAAAACAAAGAAAAAGAAAAGTGAGAAAACACGAGAAATCTGATGAGGCCCCCAAGTGAATAGACACTCATGCACTAGACCTCGTGAGGTAGGGTAATATTCAATGTCCAAAATTATTACAATTAATTTTACAAAAATAAAAGAAAACTCTCTCACGTAAAATTAGGATAAAAATTCTAAAAATGGGGTTGATCTTCTTCCTCTCTCTCTCTCTACCTCCTTCTCCTGCTAGCTCCTAGTTGGCTCAAGTGCGTTAACCTCCTAAGAAGTCATCGTTGATGTCCAATACCTCGCAAGGAAAATCAACAAAACAAAAGGTGGTCGGAATAATCAAATAAATATAAAAAATAACAAAAAATAAAAGAAGATTAATGTACAAAAATGAGCTCACTCCGTTGCTCCCTGGCAACGACGCCATTTGTTGAACATGATTTTTCATGGGTCTAATATGTTCTGAAGAGAAGAAGACAAAGTCGTTGTGGTGACCGAGAAGAAATCCTAATTCAAACAACAATAACCCCATGAATATGTATAACAATGCAAAAGAAAAGTGGAGTTAAAAATTATTATTTAACTCTAAAAATGTGTGTATAGGTGCAAGCATGTAGAGTATCGAACACAAGGAGACAAGTCAGTGAATCAGGTATATTATTTATAGATAAATAATAACTAAATAACATAGGTGTATTTTGTACATATATATGCTTGATTATTCAATTAATTGATGTTTTGTGGGTTTTTATTTTTAATGTTTTATATTTATATATATAAATAAAAAAATTTTAATTTTTTAGATTTTTATTTTCTTTTTATATTTTCTGATTTTTTATTTCTTTCTCCTTTTAAAATAAAATATAAGTATATAAGACAAAATAAGGTAATATGGTTATAAATAGGGATATAAATAATAAAAAATCCTAAAAAGTATCTTTGTGTTTTAATATTTCTCTATTGTTTTGTGTTTTTTCGCGGATTTTTGCTAATTTTTAAATATTTTTAACTTCAAAAATAGACAAAAATAGTGACTAGATAAATAGGTCGAATGTTTTGGAGATTTAGAAGTACTAAATAGAGTCAAATTTCCCAAAACTATTTTTAGTATATAATATATAAGATAAAGAAAATTCAAATACAAAAATAAATATTTTTTTGGATTTTTTTAAAATTTTATAAATTTTACAGGGATTTTGGAGCTTCTTAATTTTTAATGATTTTCTTTTACTATTTTTAGGAATTTTTGGTCTGACAGTAGAAGATACAATAATAAAATAATGTTATTTTTTCAAATTTTCAAATGCGATTTTATTATTTTTTTTGGAAATTTTCAAAGTTAACAGAAAATAAACCATGCTATTTTGATTTTTAATAAATAGGAAAAAGCCTGAAATATGAAACTAAAATTATAGCATGAACGATCAAGCTAACACGCACCTTACCTTATTTTTTAATGATTTTTTGAGTGTGGATAATATTTTTAGAAAATAGAAAACAAACACAACAATTGATTGAACTATCAGGGGTGTATTTGCAATTAAAAAAGTCAAGGGATGCAATGTAAAATATACAATATTTTACACCAAAAATTCAAATTTTAAATAGTATATGATATTTCAAAGAACCATAGGATCTGGCATGAGTGTATGCGTGGCATAGGATCTAGCATGGGTGCCCTTTCCTCACAAACCAACTTCGTTGGGCGTCTCCTGGTTTCTTTTTATGTTTTGATATTTTTCTCATTTTTTTGTTATTTTGGACGATTTCAAGCTCTCATATGCATACCCAATGAATTCATGAATCCATAAGGTGAAGCGTCAATATGGCTCTTATTTATATTAGCGAGGTTATATATCCTCGAGTTCATTTGCTCCACTACCCGGGTCAAGTACTCAATCATGGTGTCCACGAGAGGTGGCTCCAATAGCTTAGTCTCATGTGGGTGAGATGGTGGGCTATGTGATTGTGGTGAAGGGTAAAAATCAAAATCTGATGCTTGAAATTGTGGATGAAGAGGATATGTACAAAAGAAGGGTCGGAGAGCGAAGTCCTCCTGATAAAATGGAGGTAAAGCGACTGGAAAGCAAAAAGGATCCGCGAAGTCCAGATAGAAATAACTCATGTCATCCATCTCCCGAAACAAAAGGCGGGGATCAGGAGATCATGAAGGTCAAGTCTAGATATGTAAGAACAAGGCGCAAATGCGCGGACAAGGCGCAATTTTATTGGATATCATTTTTTGTTTTTTAATAAAAATGCACGATTCCTAATAAGAGATTAATTCTTTTAGTATCCTAAGTAGTCAAAATCAGATGGAGAAAGTCGGAAAAGCAATGCAAACGAAAATCGAAGATGTATGCTCAGATAGATGGTGCTCACCTTGCCTCTGGCTCTCTTCATGCAGAATGCTATATAGAATTGAAACCTGCTTTACATGCAATGCAAGCCAACGAAATCGCCCTAGAAATATGAATTGTTATTAGTTTGAATAACAAGAGTCGAATATCTAGAAAAGAAACCAAGAGTCTAGTCTTGGAGATTCCTCAATGCCCACCACAACGGATCCTACAAGGATGTGTGAAGTCTCTCGCGACAAACAGTTTTGAATCCAAATAACCAACTACTATTATATTTTGATTATATCCAAAAGTAAACTATAGGTACATGCAATTAAATTAGGGGTTTGGACCTATTCTATTGAGCAAGCAAGTCCTAAACTAGGGCTCAATCACACAAATCAAATAAAAAGAAAGTCGAAAAACTCAAAACTCGTAAAACAAAGAAAAAGAAAAGTGAGAAAACACAAGAAATCCGACGAGGCCCCCAAGTGAATAGACACCCATGCACTAGACCTCATGAGGTAGGGTAATGTTCAATGTCCAAAATTATTACAATTAATTTTACAAAAATAAAAGAAAACTCCCACGCACAAAATTAGGATAAAAAATCTAAAAGTGGGGTTGCTCTTCTTCCTCTCTCTCTCTACCTCCTTCTCCTGCTTGCTCCTAGTTGGCTCGGGTGCGTCAACCTCCTCAGAAGTCATCGTTGATGTCCAATACCTAGCAAGGAAAATCAACAAAACAAAAGGTGGTCAAAAAGTAAAAAAATATTAAAAAATAACAAAAAATAACAAAAAATAAAATAAGATTAATGTACAAAAATGAGCTACACTCTGTTGCTCCCTAGCAATGACGCCATTTGTTGAACATGATTTTTCATGGATCTAATATGTTCCCTCGAGAGAAGACAAAGTCGTTGTGGTGACCGAGAAGAAATCCTAATTCAAACAACAATAACCCCATGAATATGTGTAACAATGCAAAAGAAAAGTGGAGTTAAAATTATTTTATTTATCTCTAAAAATGTGTGTATAGGTGCAAGCATGTAGAGTGTCAAACACAAGGAGACAAATCGGTGTAGCGGGTATATTATTTATAGATAAATAATGAATAAATAACATAGGTTTATTTTGTACAGATATCTGCTTGATTAGTCAATTAATTAATGTTTTGTGGGTTTTTATTTTTAATGTTATATATATATATATATATTAATTTTTTAGAATTTTATTTTCTTTTTATATTTTTTGATTTTTTATTTCTTTATCCTATTAATATAAAATATAAGTATATAAGACAAAATAAGATAATATAGCTATAAATAGGGATATAAATAATAAAAAATCCTAAAAAGTATCTTTGTGTTTTAATATTTCTCCATTGTTTTGTGATTTTTCACGGATTTTTGCTAATTTTTAAATATTTTTAACTTCAAATAGTAAAAAATAATGACTAGATAAATAGGCTGAATGTTTTGGAGATTTAGAAGTACTAAATAGAGTCAAATTTTCCCAAAACTATTTTTAGTATATAATATATAAGATAAAGGAAATTAAAAAATACAAAAATAAATATTTTTGGATTTTTTAAATTTTATAAATTTTACAGGGATTTTGGAGCTTTTTAATTTTCAATGATTTTCTTTTACTATTTTAGGAGTTTTTGGTCTAAAAGTATAAGATACAATAATAAAATAATGATATTTTTTTGGAATTTTCAAATGCGATTTTATATTTTTTTTGGAATTTTTAAAAGTTAACAGAAAATAGACCACGTTATTTTGATTTCTAATAAATAGGAGAAAGCCTGAAATATGAAACTAAAATTATAGCATGAACGATCAAGCTAACACGCGCCTTACCTTATTTTTTCATGATTTTTTGAGTATGCATGATATTTTTAGAAAATAGAAAACAAACACAACAATTGATTGAACTATCAGGGGTGTATTTGCAATTAAAAAGTCAAGGGATGCAATGTAAAATATCCAATATTTTACACCAAATATTCAAAATTTAAATAGTAAATGATATTCAAAGAACCATAGGGGTAGTTCTGCAAAATGCCAGCTCATGTGGGGGGCCATGTGTGCTGAGGTGGCAATGACCTAAGCGTAAATAAGCAATAAGTCAATGGTTCACTTGTATTGTTTTTACAAAAAATAAATAACTACTTTACATAATTACATGATAGAATAGAACTAAACCAAAATGGGGACTCAATAATTTACCCCATAAAGCGTTGGATCGAGCAGCTTGGATTTCTTTACTTGATGCGCGACTCCTTACGCGATGATGCTTTGGATGGACGTCTGAGAATAGGTCCCAGTGAAGGATATGAGAAGATCCTTAAGCACATCATGAAGGATATGGAAGCGTGAGGATCGCATCGTATGAGATCGGGAGTGACTAGTCGTACTAGTAGCTCGGGGTAGCGGAATTAAAAAAAAAAGTAAATGATGAAACCACATGATACAAGAACACTTCTCAGATAATTTCATCTAAACCATAAACAAGTATTATGTTTACCTTTTAAAGCATGGTTGCGATTGAGTCTCTAAACGAAGAAACCTCATGTCTCAAGTCCGATCCGAAGGAGGAGACACTTGCGAGCGCATTGATGCAACGCATGCTCATCGCAATCCATGTTGATGATCCAAGAGACGAATCTCCTGATCTAGTCTCACGAGATCTAACTTCTACTTCACGAGCGAGGCTCACCGAAAGAGACAGAGATCCACGAGCAAACGATCCAGCAACATAACGATGATGCGGTGGTGATGACAACTCTCTTTGGGGCTCCATGGTGGACAACCAAAAATGAGAGAGAGATTTGGTGTGTAGAGAGAGAGAGAGAGGGAGGGAGAGAGCATTAATTGTTGTTGTAATTTGAAGAGCGAGGGTTACCTCTTCTTATATCGTATTTTTTGAAGTCCTTGGATTTCAATCCATGGACAACATAAAATCAATGGATGTGATTGATTGGTGTTCTTTTCAATAGCCATGATTTTGTTGTAAAAACACAACAAATAATTAATTTAATTTAATATATATTGAATAATCAATATAAATTAATTTCAAATTAAATCAATCCATGAAGATATTAAGAAGGAGATTAGCCTCTTTCCATAAATAAGAGAGACAACCACCCCTTCTTAATAGGAGTTGGTGGTCGTCCACCCTTCTTTCTCGGAAGGTGGCAATCTCCTCATAATCCATGAGATTACATTATCTCATAAAAATCTCCAGTAGTTACAACAACATTTGTTGTAAAATATCTCACAAAAATAGATCATAATTATTTTATGAACATTGCAATCATGCCATTGGAATTTTGTAAATCACATTCACAACCCAAAATAAAATGTAAATTACATTTCAATTAATTGTTCAATGTGAATCCAATTCACATTAACATTTAAATCAAATAACCCTCTCTCTTATATATTATAAATCACATTTATAATATCTGATTAATATGGATAGTGTTATCCACATTATCCATGTCCATGATAATTAAATCACATTTAATTGTCTTGGATCTCTATTCTCATGTGCCCAGATAATATGAATCACATTCACATTATTCACATCCTTCGATAATTAAATCACATTTAATTATCTTAGATAACTCTCCTTATGTGTCCAAATAATATGAATGAATTTCATATTATTCATGATAATTAAATCATGTTTAGATATCCATTTCTCAATGCTCGGATACATTATCGATAATGAAATTATCCTTCAACTCTTTTCAAGAATGATGTGCTTTCCTCGCGGATACTTGGAGATAAGGACATGACGATTGTATGCCCCACGTATAGTGACTTGGGTATTGATATCATATCTCAAATCCAGATCTTGAGGACCTCCCATAGATGTTTGATTAAATCAAAATGGTAAATCTAATATTTTCAATGCATCTGAATCACATTCAAATCACTGTCCAACATTTGGAACGAGATCATATTACTTCTCTATTGAGAAGAGTCATTAAAATCCGAGCCTGTTTCATCGCTCCCTAGGAATGGAAGCGTCATGGTTATACAATCATTTATGATCACATCACCCTCGGGTATTCCTAATACATGTACATATTTCATATTGAAAGACATATAATAAACTCGAAGTTTTAGATCTATTTAGATTGCCTTTCTTCAAGGTTTTATTATTATGTTTCTCATTTGATCATTGGGAGTCAATATCGATCACATACTTTCCAAACGCATGTATCATACCTAGGTATTGATCATGTACTTTCCAAAAGTATATATCAAAACTACAAATTCAGTCAAGCTTCCAAAGCGAGATGACTGTGCACAGGATTTGATTCCCAATATCTCATAAGTGAATTCATGTCTTCCAGTACAGTAAATGAACATGTATGATCCCTTCGAGAGATTCTATTACTCATATACGCTTACATGCACACCAACGCGGCGGTGTATAGACCTTGATTATGCCATCAACCTATCGGTATGCCAAATGTACATACTCAAACATATAGTAACACATCTATCTCCGATCAGAGGATGCGTACCTATATCGTGACCGTATACGATATAGGACTTGGTTATCTCGATCTCGTTAGGTCAACTCTTTGACCTAACTTATCTAACACCTAAGAATCTCTATTCTTATGCAGAGAAATTGCATCAAGAGGTTGGTTAGATATCAACCAATTAGAGAAAGGATCGCCATCTCCTACTCATGCTGGAGATCATCACTTAATAATCATTTGACGGTGCTTGATGAGTCCTCAATCTAACTCTTTAAATATTCATTCAAGACCAGCCTATATGATTCAACAATTGAATCAACAGATTATTATCATCAAGATGGCCATGGTACATAACCCTAACTGTATTAAGGAAACCTATTATGCAAATTAATTATTATTCATTTCAGATCAGAGGATGATATTTGCAATAATATTTATTGCATAATGGCTAGTCATGGGCTCGCATGTCCAACACCCAGATATGGATCCACCGGTGGAGGCTCCTTCAGACCTCATGTATGCGTATGGACCTCCCAGCCTTGATCGGATGATGAAGGAGGGCTCACGAATAACAAATGAAGAACTTAGCCTTGGAGCTCCTTCCTCCAATGAATCTTCATTCTCCAGACACTAGATTGAGCTGCTAAGGTAGGGAAAATGCTCCAGAGGGTTGTCTGCAACTGTAGGGATCTTCAAAATGGATCGGACCTTCAAGATCAATGCCAAGAGCTCGCGTCAAACCTGGGGTACTTGGAGTGCTTCTTGCTCTGATTCGATCCCAGGAGAGCTCCTTTAAGTTAAGGACCTGCACAGAGAAAACCACGGGTCAAGAGCAAATTGCATCGACCCTATTGGGAGTGGAATAGAATCGGGATAAAGCAGAGGCATGGAGGTCTGACAAAGAGGTAGAAGGGGATCCGGGTAGACAGATCCAAAGGAATTTGGGGGAAGGTGGACCATACGATGGAGAAGCGAAGAGGCAAGGTAATGGGGCGAACAGTGGTGGTCGAAATAAGGGTAGACGGCTAGAAATGATGGCTGAAGCTCAAGAGCTCCGACGAAGGTAATTGACCTAAACTAAGCTAAAACAACAATTAAGACATGAAATAAAAATGCAAAAACAAAAAACGGTAACTAAATCTACATAAGAAGCAAAGAAAACTAACCTCAAGCAGCTGGAGACTGCGAGATGGAACCGCGGAGAGCAGAGCTCCGACGATGGTCTGTGAACCACTTCCTATGCCTTCCCATCTCACTACGAAGCACGACAAACTCCTATGTCACGAGAAACTCAAGCCACGAGGGTGCTCCGAGGGGGAAAACTGGTAGAAATGGAACCAAATAAAAAATGGAGGAGAGGAAGGCTATATACGTGCGAGTGAAGCGTGGATGTTGACCTAGGGTTTTCATGTGGATTAAGAGTTATGCGAGAAGAGGAAGGGTCCGTGTGATGGGGATTGTGTCGAGGAGAATTTCATGAAGTGGTCGAGCAGCCTCGGGCAACGTACCACGGTGGAAATTATCGAGAGGAAGGTGGGTCATGGGCTGGCGTCTAGGTTAGAGGGTAGGCTGGGCAATTGACGCGAGGTCAACTGTCCAAGCCACGTGATTGGTCCACCTAGGACGCTATGCGACAAAATAAGCTAGAATACGAAAATAATAAGAAAATAATAAATGAATTAATTAAATAAAAGTTATAGAATGAAAAATGTTTATTATTTTATTTAGTATTTTATTATGAATTTTATTTATTTATTTAGTTAATTTATTGTATTTTACTTTTTAAATGTATATGTATAGGTTCATTTACCTATATAGTATGTAATTTATTTTTATTTATTTTTTATTTTATACATAATTTATATATTTATAACTTATTTTAGTATACTCAAATATATTTTTATTGTATTTTTCCGAGTTTATATGTATACTTAGTTAAATATAAGTATTTATTATATATGTATATGTACAATGTATTCATCTATATATAGAAGTAGACTTATTTTTAGTATCTTTTTGGTGATTTTATTTTATTTTAATTGTGTACATATACTATAGAGAATGTTTACAAAATTGTAAAAATATAAAATAATGAAAATATAAAGAATAAATAAAATGAATATTTTATTCATGTACATTATACAATAGGGATCTAAACCTAACTTTTACATCTTAACTCAAAATTAAATGAACCACCTTCATTAAATAGCGAATTACACGTTATATACAATTAGAGGTTATTTTGATGTATTTTGAGTTCATCTGGAGAATACATGAGTCTGGGAAGTTTGGATTTGGATTTTTATTACGAGTGTAGAATGTACAATTTGTATTATTTTTATATAAAATAAAATTTGTATTTTCCTATGTATTTTTATCTACAAATTTCATGTACAAAGTTTATTGATTTTGATGTATACATGTTAAAGAATAAAATATATCTCAAAAAGGATTATTGAAGAGTAAAAAATAGGGTTTTTATTGTGTTTTTGTCCCTTATCTCCCCATACTTTATTCCTTGTCAAGCAAATCAATTTTTGGCTTGGTTTGGGGGATTAGGGTCACAATACATTTGGTATTTTATTTCTTTTTCTTTCTTTTAATTTTTTCTGGCTTTGAATACAATACTTTATATAATAAATACAATATCATTAATGAATGCTATTTTATACAAATTAATGTTATATACATGCATTTAACAAGGGTATAAATATCAAAATAAAAAATAAAGGTGATTAAGTGGAGATTCATCATCACTAGCCCTGCAAGCGACCCCGAATGTAGGTTCATGTCATGGACTAGTAGCTCGACACATGTTTAGGGCCTCGACCCTCTACTCATATTTCCCCATCTCCTGCCTATGCAACCATGCTCCATTGTGTCTTTGCAGCCATGCTCCTATGTGTCCTTGCATCAGTGCCGTAACTCATTCCTTCATCCTCCTGATCTAGCATGCATGCCTTCTAGCTATGATGTCTGATCAGGCACCATCAACGACATCGTTGCACCATGCCCTTGAACTAGTATATATTTGCCATCTCCCTAAATCCACTCAAATTTGATGCCAGATTAAGTTTTATTAGTTGAACAAATTTTTAGTCTTAATTCATGAATGTGATGTTCGTATTATAAAAACCCAAAATTCATTGCCTTTTCATGATAACGTTATTTTTTTTCACATAATTTAGTTCTTAATACAGATTTACGGTCATTTTGATTATTTTTTGTAGAAAGTTCCCTCTTTATTTTGTTTAGATTTCACAATAATTGCGGTTCTGTCTTTTATAGTTTTCTTCATTTTATGTCTAAAGTTTTGGATGTCATTTTCCGGTTGAAAAAATATCAGAATTTGTAGTTTTATGGTCAATTTGGTGCTTTCTTTGTTGATGAAGTTATTTCTTTGCTCTGTTTCGATCTCAAAATGCTACAATGTTACTCTTTTGCAATCAACTTGTGGATCTCCAAAGCTTTCTATATTCTTGATGCATCATGAAGAACCTTACGTATTTTTTTTTTCATTCAGTTTGTGCTACATGACAATTTTAGATCAAGTACCTGAGCCTGAATTTTAATTCATTTAACTTGTAAAAACTCCATTATACACTACCTTGCTTTTTGTTTTATTCGAAACCTTAACTTTTTATTTAATTTGGCGGGATCTAGCCTTGTCCCCACCCAAATGAGAGAAGGTTAATTGGAGAATACTAATTGATTCCTCCACATGGATGTAAACGAACATATTCAAATACAGATATAGGTGTTACCCTATTCTTATCCATTTTAAGATATGGATACAGTTGCAGATACATATATCGACGTATACTAAAACTATGTCACTATATCCCTAAAAAATTGATATAGATGTAAAATAGATACTTATCACATACGAGTAATATTAAAATAATCTATAGATTGACTTAAATATACATGTACGAGATATATGATAAATATAATAAAAATATAATAATTGTGCTTATATTGTAAAAGTCAAACAAAAATTGCAAAAGAAGATATAAAATCATATTTAATATGAATAAAAATAAATATAAAACTATATTTATGTATGAAAATGGATATACGGATATAACGTTGCATCTAAATTCATATGTATTTTAAAATGATATTATATGATTTATCCGTGTTCTCCTTTATCTCCCCTCCCTCTCTCGGTCTCTCCCCTTCCCTTCTCTCCGGAAAACCCTACCCAACTCCGCCTCCCCACGTCCCCCTTCCCATCCGCGCCGCCGCCGCCCACCTCCACCTCTTCCACACCACCATACACGCCTTCCCAACCTCCGCCGCGCCGCCCCAACACCTCCAGCGTATCCTACTGACTCCACCGCTCGCCCCCTTCCCGCCGCCAACACCCCCGCTACCCAACACAACCGCAGCCGTCTCTCCAGCATTCCGCGCCGCTGAGGTCTCTCGACCATCTTCTCACTCGCTGCCAACACTGCATCCGCCTACCCGTTGCTGCCCGATCAGGTCGAGGTTCTGCGCCTTCTTTCCCTGCAGCTTGTGCTAACTGAGTATCGGTTTCCTAATTTTTATTACAATATTATTGGGTTGTGGATTGTTATTCTCTATTGGTTTGGTTGAGAAAATAGGTGCCCTAATCATCAATTAATTACTCGGGTTGGAACATATTGTTGATAATAGTGCCTGGCGTCTGCTTTTTTGTCGGCGTGATTTTATTAGTTTGGATTTGAGTGCTGCCTGGATTTTGTTTGATTCATCAGGAATATTTAAGTAAGTCCTCTGTTACTCTCCAAATTGTAGTCATTTAATTATTGGACATTTAATCCTGCTCAGAATCAGTTAACCTCTTAGTTTGGCATCATCTGCTCCTCAGCAGCATCTAGGTCTATCATCCTATTTCGATTCTTGTCATCAATTATTTGCACTTGCATTAATTTTGTATCAGAGCACATTAAAGTTTGAAAAAAAGAAAGGCGGAACGAGATGTTTTACTTGGAGGTGAGGTATAAGCTTGAGGCAATTGAAGCGTTTACAAAAAATATAATAGATGTATTTATTGATGAAATAATCTAATCTGACGTACACATGAAATATAACATTGTAATATATGATGAAATTATGAAGACATGAACACGAAGAAAAGGTCATATCAATTCCATAAACATTTTTACTAAATTTCTACCCAACCAAAAAGAAAATCATTGGCTATAACTATAGCTAAAATATTTATCAAAGAGGGAGTCATTGGCTATAGTTGTCATTAAAGATATCTGAGATGTTGATATGAATCATATAATAAATCCTAACCGTATGTTATGCTAAACCTAGTTGAAGAATAATTCGATGTCCCCTCTGTGCCACCATACTCTACCAGTACAGGGGTCTCGTTGCCCAATCAACTAGCATAGGGGGGGCTAGTGCGGGGGTTGCAGGAGGTAGCGCGTCCTCCTGAAAATTTTTCTTATACGGTATTCAAATTCGCATGTATCTGAGATTTGCGGATTCATATGTTTAAGGGTGTAATATTAAGAGTTCACTGATATAATTTGGCACGTTAATCATAAACATGAATAGTCAAATTTAGGCAGTCATCTTGTACAAACATATCTTCAACAACTAGGCCTTTATAAACATCTGAAACTGCCAATAGAATCAATTATTTTATCAAAAACTGCTCGATAAATCCTTAACGCCTTAGGTAACACCTTGCCCCGCCTCACTGCCTCGCCTTGGGCATTCGAAGCACTCGCCTTATCCAGGAGGTCTGAGGTGGTCACTTTGAGGCTCTTTGGAACCACTTCGTTTCACCTCGAGCGCCTTTGCGCCTCAATGCGTGTTTTTTGAACAATGGAGCAACACCAACCACTTTGTTCTCACAACTCAACGATCTTGTTCTATATCGACGAGCAAAGTATGAAGCAAGTTGTTCAAATTATGCATACCCGGTGAGAGGCGAAAGCTGCTGAACTATCTCTTCAAATCGACTTCAAAGTTGTCATCTTGGTTGGATTCGTTGTTTGATGAAGATAAATTTTATCAAGAAAAAATTATGGATTATATCACATCTATTCAAGATAGCTCCATTAATCACAAGGGAGAAGAAATAATAGAAGATGTTATTGTCTAGGACATTCTCGCTAGTACAAAACCCATACAAGGTGAGTCTGAAAACTGTATTGAAGAGGAAAAAGAAGCTGCTGTCGAGAACCCATTCCAAACTCCCCAGTCCCACCATCATCGTCGAAACCCTCCCCTGCACCACCTGTAGTCCTCGAGACACCATGATGCAGTTATTCCCAAATTGATAGATCGAATAATTTTGAAATAAAATTACGAATTTGAGGATTTTTCAATATTAGGATTTTCCGTCCCTAATCGATCAGTTTTATTTAATTGTCTATTTTTATTTACATAAAATAAATCGAGATTGATTACAATCTCAATATTTATGGTAGATCAAATTAAGATAGTGAGTCCATTAGAGTTAGTTAGAGTCAATTAAGATTTTATTTGATTTGATGCTATCTTCTTTCTATTTTGTAATGCCAAGTCTCACATATAAAGAGAATGTCAGTTCTTTGTTTAAGCACTTCAGAATATATGAAAAATTGAGATTTATCTCTCACTCTTTCCCTCCACGCGATCTTCATGATTCGTCTCCATGTGTTCCCTTTCTTCTATCGTCTCTAAATTTCTTCCACCAAACAAAGATAACACCGTTAAAAGTATTTCTTCCACCATTAGATTTTTTATGCGCATCATTTGATATTAGAGTATTGTAACTGAATCGTTTCTACAATTCCACTATCCTATCGATTACTGGCGCTTAAAGTTTGATCTAAGCCGCCTCGACCATGAATCGTGTTCACGACAACAAAAGTTCAAGGCTCGAATCCAGTCAAGTATTAAGGTACAATCATGGTTAGAATCATTGTTCGAGGAAGAAATATTCGTCAATAAAAAAATTCAAATCATTGCATCTGTTGTACAAACTGATTTCGATCAAGAGAATGAAGGTATATTCAGTTCAAAGATTTTTTTCATTACAACTGCAGTACAACAAAATAAGGACACATGGCCTATCTACGATGAAGGTCCTGGGGATGAAGAATACGAAGACCTTGATCTGCTCTCATCCAAGGTTGTTCTCTAGGAGGCGATTGATATGTCCATGGTCAAAGCTGTAGCTCTAAAGACCCCTTCGGTGTATCAACCTTCATAGCCTGCGTCGTCGCTACCCTCCTATTCCACCACCGTCCAGTTGAGTTCCCAACCACCATCATTCCCTGCTCCGGCCATCTTCAACTCCCACCAGAAGTCGACGTGCCACCTACACAAACCACTCCCAGTAGCCCACCAACATCAACCCCATCACTGGTCTTGGACTCAGAGGCAAGGTTTGAAAGAACGAAAGACGGAACGAGGCGGTTCCACCAGAATCGAGGCGAGGTGTAGCCTCGAGGCGGTCGAGGCGTAAGCCTCTGTTTTCCCCCAAAAAAATTTACTAATCTAACATCTTCTATTGTATAAGTATTAAGAAAGCGATACAATAACACATATCTTGAAGTATATAAAGCAAGTAGAGGAATTCAAATGCAATCCATCGTTGTCTTAGACTCGTAAACTTGTAGTGTACCAAATGTTAGAATTAAATGCAAGACAAAATAGAGAGTACAAAACATAATAAGTTCCAACTTCTAGATTTCAAATCCTATTTCTAATTCAAAAAGTAGAATGTCGATTCATGCTCGTCTTCTAGACTCCTAGAGATATTCTAATCATTGTCGTGAACTCTAACAACGGCATCAAAACTATCATCCTCTGATTCACTACTGCTCATTGGATCATCCAATGAATCATCCATGTAGTTTAGATTTCTTCATCATCATCTCCATCGCTAACATCATCTCCAGTATGAACCTCGTCCTCATCAATATCAACCACAACTTTACCTGTATTATACAATACCATTGTTATTTGTTACTTTGTTAGTATATTGTATTTTTATTCTAATGAAATAAGTTTAGCATCACATTTACCTTTCTTTCTCTTCTTCCTACGAGAATCATCTTGTTCTTCCTCAGCTTCCGCGGCATCCACCTCCAGAGGAGTATTTGCATCAAGCTCATGATATGCATCTTGTTCACATGTTTGAAGTTCTGAAATCCTCTCATCACCAGAATCCACATCTTCCAAGCACATGGGATCCTCCACAGTCTTTTTCTTGACCTCCCCCTGCTTCAACTTCAAGTTGAACATCACATAAACCAAATCATTGAGTTTTGCTTGTGTGAGACGATTTCTCCTCTTCGTATGTACCTACCCAATATACATGGACAAGCTTCATATATATATATATAATTAGAGAATAGGTTTATGATCTACTCAAGTTAAAATACTACCTGATTAAATGAACTCCAATTGCGTTCACAACTAGATGCACTACATGTCAAACTTAAAACTTATTTGGCAAACTTGGTCAGCTCAGGAGTATCATCTCTAAATGCCCTCCACCAATCAGCTGATGATGGTCGTAAATTCATAAGATATGGTTAGATTTAATAATGAAAAGCAAAGAATAATATATTGAGACTCTAGATGAATACATCAAGGAAGGACATATCGATATCGGTATCGATATCGGTACCATGTCGATATCGATATATCGGCGATATATCGATGTCATATCGCCGACATCATGATTCAACTCGCCTTTTTTGCATGTCGATACCCGATATCGGACATATCGGCGATATATCGGTGACCTGTCGATACGATATATCGGGATACGACCTTCCATATACATTACCAGGACTCCTCTTCATGCATGTATTTATAGCATTAGAATATCCAAACAAACCTTGTGCACTCCTGAAAGCATCTATCTGTAGATCCACTTTCTCCCTCTCCAAGGGATCGCTTATCAACCTCTCCATGCAAGCATACAATCCAATCTTTATCTCGGTGTGTGTGGAAAATGAGGAATCGTATTGATATTGGGGATTGAGAAAGTAGGCTGCAGCATGCAAATGAGTATGAAGTTGGCGATCCCATCTAGCATCCACAGTGTCCCAAAACGGCTTGTATTTTTTTCTTCATTGCTCAATTTCTTCCTTGACCCTATCCATGGCTTCATAAATGAATCCCACCGGGGGATATTTTTCTGAATTAACCATTCATAAAACCATGACCAATGGCTTAGTTGTGTTAATCACAAAGGCAACGCCCGACCAAAAGGATTTCCGTCTCAAAATTGTGTTGCATGCACTTTGCACTTGGGGCTTGGTGGAATATGGACTCCTCTTCCATGCATAGGAAGTAAAAAAAGACTCGAGAGAGTCCCTTACAGCAATCAATCGCTGTAATGTAAGGAAAGCCGTATCAAAACGTGTAATAGCAGGACATACTAAATCTCCCCCAATCTTTGATCTGATCATGGCCAAAACCCAACCATGCGCATAAATGTAGTTGATAACTTTTTTCGCTCTTATGAAAACAGAGGCATGCAAAGGCATTTTCAAAATATCTTCTAACATCAAATCAATGCAATGAGCTGCACAAGGGGTCCAATATAAATGTTTTCTTTTCTCCATCAACAATTTTCCAGCTGCCTTGTAGTTTGAGGCATTGTCAGTAATAACTTGCACGACATTGCTCTCACCGACCTCCTCAACTAGATCATCGAGCAAGGAAAAAAGTAACTGTACCCTCTTTGTTTTGTCAAATGCATCTATGGACTTCAAGAACCAAGTCCCACTTGGATTGTTCACCAAAAAATTGATATGTGAACTGTAATAAAATATGAAGAATGAGGAAGCGATTGATAAACAGAGCATAAGAACAAGAAAGATCAACATGGAACACCATGATTTTACGTGGAACCCTACTCCAGAAGGAGTGGGATGAAACCACGGGAGAAGCCCCTGAATTGGGCATTTCTTCTATTGAAGTTCTCAATGAGTACAGGGGGTGTGGGGCTCCTTATATAGCCCCACGGACAGACCCAAATTGTGATCGCTCCCTCATGTGGTACTAAACACATGGGTGGGTTCTTTCTTTTCCCAACACTCCCCCTCAAGTTGGTAGCTGGGACAGCTGCAACTTGCAACAATAAAGAAAAAATATACATCATTACATCTTCACTTGAAATTACCACAATAAACGTATGTATCCGCAACTGGTAGACAAACCCGCTTGCTGACGGGTATATCAGGTCACCGGGAACGTATCTCTGTCGTGCCTGGAAGGTCACCGGACTGTCTCTGCGTGCCTGCATGGTCACCGGATCTCTGTCTCAATCGTGCCTGCGGGTCACCGGGACTGTCTCTGTCGTGCCTTGAAGGAAAACAAATCCAGTGCGAAGTCGATGTCGAGGATAGAGACACCACGACGAAGATCGATGCACAGTGAAGATGGCTTGATATTCTGTGAAATCTGGAGTGTTTGGTCTATCAATTAACGATGTAGGATGCATATGGCTTTTACTCCCCCTTTCTCCCAAACTTGTGAGAATAATGAAAATAAAGACAAGTTGGGAGAAGCAAACATGAATCACATTTTTTATGCGTACGACTTTTTTTTCTTGTACGCGACTTTTTTTTCTTTTTTTTCGATTTTTTTGTTAGCATATGCGTACGGCTTTTTCTTATACGAGCCTCTTTTCTCTCTTTTTTTTTTGAAAATGCGTACGGCGTTTTGCTATATGTACGCGCCCTTTTTTTTCGAAGCACACATTTTTTTTGAAATACTTTGCGTACGACTTTTAAATTTGTACGCGCCTTTTTCTTTCTTGCTCTTTTTTTTTACGTGGGCTTTCACGTAAATAGCCTCCAAATATCCCACCTTTTTTTAAACTTTACACGCAGTCCTGCACTCTCTCTTCTTTTTTTTCTCATTCATTTTTTTTGTTACAACACATTTCATGGTCCAAAAGGGACCCAATATTCTTTCTTCCCTCTCTTTTTTTCAACTCATAAACGGCAGTCACCCCCACTTCTTTTTTTTAACGCAGGAACTGGTCCCTCACATTTTTTTAAAAAACGGATCCCCTGTTTAGGGTTCCCCATCTGGGAACCCTCTTTTCATTCACGAATGCCGCCACCGCATAAAGCTTGCGCCCCTCTTTTTTTTCTCTTATGCTCTTGCCGCACGCCGCCAGCATCGCGATGGACGAGGGTCTCTCCACCAACGGCCGATCTGGAGGTCGCCGGTGGTTGACGCGATGGAGGTTAGAGCCTTCCTGGGGAGTCGCGCGCAGTGGCAGGTGCCGCGGCGGAAGAGAAGGGCGCCGCCGACTGCGCCTGGGATGCCCCGCTGGGCTTGGTTGTCGCCTTCTTGGAGCTGGGGTGCTGCATGGGGTATGGGACTACGCCTGGGTCTTGGAGGCTCACGCCGCCAGTACACAGGAAAAGACAGAGTTATGCCGCAGCTGCCTGGAAGGGCGGTTGCGGCCATATCGAAGAGCCTGCGCGGGGGTGGGGGATGACGCATGGTGCGCCGAGGATTTGGAGGCTCCGAGGCGGTCTGGAAGCCAGACAGGAGATGCTGGTGGCTCCGTTGTGATCAGGAAGGAGAACAAGGCCTGGAAGTCTGCTGCCGCTGCTTAGTTGATACCCGAGGATTAGGGTTTCAATAAGAAATCTGGAATTTCTTGAACAAACTTCCCACTTTGAATATGATAAAAATAATGAACAGAAATCCCACATTGAACCTGATAATTGATTCTCGAAAAAATAATCAACATAACAAAAATTCCCGAGAAACGAACCCGCTCTGATACCATGTAATAAAATATGAAGAATGCGAAGTGATTGATAAACAGAGCATAAGAACAAGAAAGATCAACATGGAACACCATGATTTTACGTGGAACCCTACTCCAGAAGGAGCGGGATGAAACCACGGGAGAAGCCCCTGAATTGGGCATTTCTTCTATTGAAGTTCTCAATGAGTACAGGGGGTGTGGGGCTCCTTATATAGCCCCACGGACAGACCCAATTGTGATCGCTCCCCCATGTGGTACTAAACACATGGGTGGGCTCTTTTCTTTTCCCAACATGAACGACCTTTCGTGTCTGTCCAACCATCAGACATGATGCTACAACCCATCTCTGCCCAATAAGCTTTTGCCGCTTTCATCAAATTGCCAATGTTATTCACTTCCTCCCTCAGTATCCAAGATCTCAACTCATATGTGGTTGGATGCTTCAATCCCCTCCCAAAGGCTCCCACAGAATGGAGCATTGTTTGAAATGATGGACTATTTGCACAATTGAATGCCAATCCATTTTTCAAAGAAAAATCTTCCAATATCACGACAAACACGAGTTCTCTCTTCTTTCTTCCATGATGCATTCAATGTTGTCTGAAGTTGCTTCTCATTTATGTTGCTAGTTCCAATCGTGGGACCTCCCAAACCGGATGCACAAACAAATAAGTCCATAGGACCCTTTACTTGCTTCACACTGCTGGATCCTCCTGTCATTGTTTGATGTTCATTGCTCCCCATGAGGTGTTTCCATTTCATAAGCACCCACTTTGCAAAGTTCTTCCATCTCTTACTGCTCTTCTATTCCTCTCTTTAAGCCCTTGCGAGTAAACACTTCATTTCATTTGATACTTCAACTGGGACTTTTGGACAAGCTTTAACATTCTTCCCAGTTTTTGCAAGGTGGTGATTGAGTCTTGCAATGCCACCTGTCGCTTAGCACAGAAATTGCATTGTACGTAAAGATAACCTTTTCCTTCCATTTCAACTGGAACACAATATTTTCCATCCGGGGTCACTTCGACCTACTTCAGAATCTTTTACGTCTCTTTTGTTAGCTCTCGGCATTTCTGAAATCATGTTTTACAAAACTAAGATGCCATTATAATGGAATTGGAGATAAACTGAAATGTATGCCAATGGATGGTAGCTAAATGAAATTGGAATTTGACTGGGAACTTTAATTATTCTCCATCCATGAAATTTTATCTATGAAAATTGAAAATGAAGGTAAGGAGAGCTTTTATGTGAAAATTGTCTTTTAAAATAAGTTGAATTCTCCAAACCAAACTCCAAGGCTAATACCATCATCATGCCCATTTGGAAAGCGATGTCCTTGTAAGAAAAAAGACAACTCCTTCAATGCCTCATCGTTGAATTCTCCGGAGATATCATATCTTTGGATGAGGCCAAGAAAACCCCACGACACAGGGTTGGTGCCTTCCATCACTACTAGAAAGTTTTATAACATACAGATTATTACTGAAGTCTCCATGAAAAGTTGTACAATGACCTTGTTAGAACCTCTCCTACTTCGTTGGATGACTTAACCATCTGGTTTTATCAATTGTCTTCGGCCATCGAAGCTAAGCACATTGAAAAGCATGGGAGCGTAGATTGATGACACCATGCTATGACGGTCTTCTGATATCCCATCCAAAAGGAGCCACTGAGAATATAAAGAGTACCATAACACCCAACAGTGACATACTCCCCTACTCACCTACCTCAACATTCAGAAAAGCAGCACCGCATCCCTTGACCATTTTGAGGATAAAAACTACATTCCTTGACTTATTGGAGCCATTGGTCTTGAGCAATGCACATCAAATCTTTATGGGAGATTTTTACATGGTTTGCTCTGCCTTAGAATCTTCTTACCGAACATCTAAGATATAATAAGTAACAAGAAAAAAATAAAAAATGGAAAAAATGAAACATGCGGTGAACCTGAAACTAGCAATGAAACTGGCGGTGAACCATAGATTGGAGGAGCTCGCGAGCTTGGAGAAGAGATCCCTGATGTTGAAAAGGCGGCTGCTGGCTTTGCGGCAACTCCAGCTGATGTCGGCGTCGCCGGCGTGGGGCGGAGGGACCCGCAATCGTCGTTAGGGTTTTTTGGAACGAAACTGGAAGTTCTATCGGGAATTTAGGGGGAGAGGAGGGGTTAGTAAAGTGGGTCACGTGCACCGCACGTGACACACTTATTTGCATTTCGCCTCAGCCATCGCCTCAAACCGCCTTGAGGCGGTCACGCCTCACAAAGTTTTTAAAGCTCGAGGCCACCGGCTAACTGGAAAATGCCGAGGCGTACGCCCCAGGGTTGAAATGGACCGCCTCGCCCCGAGGCGTACGCCTCGAGCACCTTGGGCACGATTTTTTATTCCATGCTCGGAGGCCCTGCCGCCACCTGGAACCTACTCATCGGTTTCACCGTGTTTGCTCACCATACACTGTGCACATGGTAGCCTCCGCCTAAGTTGGTGTGGGTCTTGGTGCACCATAGAAGGGAGGACATGACCTCAACAATGGATCTTCCCCTCCTGTTGGCGCTTTACTGACTTCTACAATGACACAGTGGTAATCATCCACCTCGAGGTTGCCATCGCCATCAAGGACACCACCATCAGGGCCACTATAACCATCATCCAAGCTACAACCATCGTCGTGAGGAGTGTGTCGTGCGAAGGACACACCACTGTAAATCTCGATATCGTCATTGCTATAGAGGAGTTGAAACCTAATATGGGTTGGGGGCTCCTCTCTATGGGAGAAAATAAATCTCATCAATTTGGGGATGGGAATCTGATTTGAGACTTTTTCCAGAAGACCCCTCCTCCAAAACTACTTTATCAAATTGGCAAAGCTGAACAAAGCATATGGTTAAAGTCTATTTGGGATGAAGGGGTAGAGATTCTATGACTACACCCTCAAGTGGAAATAAAATATAACATAACATTGAAAAGAAGCAAATTGGAGAGATTGGAGCTACGATTTCAGTTTGAGTTCTTCAATGACAGGCCGAAGATCAAGTAATTCATCATGAGGCAATTTTTTAAATGGTGGAGAATTGATGTAATTATTCTCAAATTGACACGCCGAATCAAATTGAAACAAAATCGCAGATTTGAGATTTTTCAAAATTAGTTTTTTTTCGTTCTTAATTGATCAGTTTTATTTATTCGTCTATTTTTATTTATGTTAAATATATTGAGGTTGATTACAATCTCAATATTTATGGTAGATTAAATTTAGCGAGTCAATTAGAGTTGGTTAGAATCAGTTAGGATTTTATTTGATGTTATCTTCTTTTCTATGTTTGTAATGCTATTTGATGTTATCTTCTTTTCTATGTTTGTAATGCTACCCCTCCTATATAAAGATGATGATAGTCCTTTATTAAGCAGTTTAGAATATATGAAAAATTGAAATTTATCTCTTGTTCCCTATCTCTCTCTTTCTATCTGTGTGATCTCCGCGATTTGTCCCAAAATTTCGCACAACCGGCACGTTCTCGTCTTTCTTCGTTTCTCTAAATTTCTTTCACCAAGCAAAATTTCCACCGTTAAAAAAGTATTTTTTTCCATCGTTAGATTTTTATCTGCATCACACTGCCTCTTGTCAAATCACTACCACCACCATCATGCTTCCAACCCCAACCCCTCCCTCGGCGACAAATATAGCCCCACCACCGCCTCCCAATGACCTAACACCATCGCCATTATCACCCACCACATCGTTGGTCATGGCAACCCTTGCTCCAACCCCCAACCACCGACACAAGACCACCATTTCCACGGCTCCTCGCCACCTCCATTAGCTTTGTGGCAGTTCTAAAGCCATCATCGAGAATTCTCACCACTACTACCCTTGGTTGAGGCCCCATCGTCGCCGCTCTTGGAACCATCGACACCACCTTCATTCTCGCCACCACCTCTGTGAAAGGCAAGATGATGTAGCATGTTGCCGCCTTCATCCTCTATTTGAGAGGTGCCACCTTGTGATCAATCATCGACACCACCTCATGCATTGTAGGCATGATCACACCACCACCCTTGCTCGATGAGACACTACCGACGTTGGAGGAGAAGTGAAAAAACCCTAACAAGGGTTTTTTCTTTCCATCTCAATGGGATTCGTATCCCATAATAAAAGAGGATTGCATTGGATGATTTGCAAAGAAGTACCCCATTCAAAAGTCCTTTATCAAAAGTTTATGGTGCGATGCAAAGAAAAAAGATGGCTTATTCTATTGAAGGGGTACAAAGTTTGCAAATAAATCTAATTTTCCAAACAAACTGCAGAAGATTTCTTGAAGAGGAAAAATGTTGACAAATTGATTCGTTAAATCATGATCAATCCATCATGCATTGCAAGTATATATCATGCAATTCATAAAAAATTTTCGAAGAGAATTTTTTGAACCGACATAGAGTTGATGCACCGTGAACTAACAAATTGGGATTCAATTGAGTTCTTTTGTCTGTCATATAGCATTTTCAATCATGGTTTTAATCGTCCATTGATTAGAGTATAAATTTAATCAGAGTTAATATATTTAATTTATTTCTATCCCATCGAGTCCGTTGCAATGTCAATTTTATTTAAATAACAAAATTGATTATGATATCTAGTTAATTAGTTAGAGATAATTAAACTCCGAATATTGTATGTTAGGATTTGAAATTTATTTACTTTCTATTTTTCTAATCCCATCATCCTATATAAAAGGGATGGTAGTTATGTTTTGATTCATTCCAAAGTTTATGGAATTTGAGATTTATCTCATTTATCTCTCTCTCTTTCTCTTCTCCCTCCCTCTACGCGATCTCCACGGTTCTTCTTCCCAAATTCCGCGCATCCTGCGCGTTTTTCTCTTATTCTATCCTTCATTTTTTTTTATTCTACCAAATAATTTTCCACCATCAAAAAATATTTTTCACCGGTAAATTCGGTTTGCATCACTTTTGGTCACTTAACATCATTTTCTTTTTGCAAATATAATTCAAAATTTGTTGATTGTTTTAGTCAAAAGTATGCACCTATCTATTGATGAGGTTCTCCTTGTTTTCTCTGTCAGTGACTCTTTCTTGATGAAGTTCTCTTTTTCCCCCCAATTCCAAATTGATGCGATCTTCACTTTTATGTATATTTTATAAGCTCAGCTTCATTGATAAAAATTCGGGTGCACTACCATCTTCCTATTAAGTGCTCCCATGATTGGCTTGTCGAGAAATATTTCCTATTGTCTGTTAGCCTTTGAAACAAGTACCCTAATATCTATCACAACTTTGATCTGCCTCATCTTGTGAGTACTTCAGTGGAAAGATTTTAAGAACAGTGCATTTGAATTTTCTTCCTATCCTCATTTACATCCATTATAAAACATCCATTCCAATGTATCAATTTTTTAATCATTTGCTGATTTGTGTTATAATCTGGAATTGCCACTTGACGTCAATTCATACGGTTTAAATATCAACACCCTCTTCTTTTTTTTGCAGTTCATTTCATTATTCATAATGTCATCACAGAACTGTGACGTTCCTGTTCAAGATCAATTTTTTTTGCTTTTAGTTCCATTTTGTCTCCCTTTTCCCAGGGTAACGATATGTGGGTTGTGTAAGGGGTTCTTTTCTCTTGCTTTTTGTTATTCAGACTAATTAATATTTGCTGATGCTTTCTGACTTGATGGTTTCTTCCACTTCACTCTTCTTCTTTCTGACTTGATGGTTTCTTCCACTTCACTCTTCTTCTCCTTGATCCGGTGGCATTTTATATGTTATGGCCTGACGTTTGACTACTCGAGCCGCAGTCCACGGAAATACTTTTTTCTTTATTTGGTTTACTGTTGTTGTATTTTTGCTTGTGTGCATATGCATTAACTTGTTTATCTTGGTTGTACCTATGTTTCATGCTGCGCAATGTTAATCTTTTCACTATGTTATTTGTTTTTTAATAGGGAAAAATTATGAAGCTGCATACGTCATGTACAAGGCCAACTAATCACATGCATACCACTTACTGTTTGGCTGAATGAACACCGCATACTGACCCGCTGAATCTTGTTTTATATAATGATGATATTTTTGTCATGACACAAGATGCCATCAATGGTAAAACAACGGTTGTTGATCATAAGAATTGCAAAACCATTTCTTGTGTGCATATATATGGATGATTTGCGTCTTTTCATGATAATCATATACTCTTTGTTGGACTGTCTTGACTGACAGAATAATGTTTACCAACATTGTGAACCTTGCCACCTTTAGATTTTGAAGATGGTTGCTAAATCTCAGAAGGTTGTATCAAAGAAGCTGAATAAGGTTCCTCCGCTGTCCCTACATCTAACGAGAATGAAACTTCTGAGTTCTTGGTACTGTTTGTGACAAAAATTGCTATGTTTTCTGAAAGTAAATAGAGCAGGTTTGCTACGCATAACTAGAAATCTGTCTGATATGGTTTTATTTTACATTGTTTGTTGTCCAGCCATTAGTGGGGTGACAGGAAAGCGTGCTTCTGGAGAAGAGGCAGTAAAGGACGGATTCTGCGACTGTTTTGTATATCGGCCGGATACCTCATGGATTTTACGAGGAACAGATGCAAGGTGCTTGAGTTTTATTTGACCATTTGAATTAGCTGCCTATCTAACGGTTTTGATTGTGCATAAAACTGTAGGTTTCTTTCAGCAGTTTGGCACTGTCAAAAGGCTGAAGATTGCAAGAAACAGAAAGTTCTTCTCTCTTTCTTTTTCTGTTAAGCTGCCTGGTTATGCGATTCATCTAATAGCTTCTTTCTTCTCTTACATCTAATATTCTTCATTGTAGATGCTGACAAATTCTTATAATATACTTATTATGAACATTACAAATTGTTCTTGCTTGTAGACTCAGCCCTTTGGTGTCAACTTGTGATTCAGCATTTTGCTATTTATGTTGATATGATTTCATAGTAGAATAACTTTTGGTCCTGGTACTATTTTGACTAATATGAAAGAAGTGAGTATCCGGGGAAGCCATCATCATTATTTGGTGAAAGTAGGTCCTGATCCCCGCTGAACTAGACAATCCCATTCATCAGGTCCTTGAAAGACCTTATGGTGAATATTCATTTTTCATTCGATGATAACATCATTGATCCACATCTAGTCCTTACCCATTTTTATTCTATGCAAATTGGGAGGTGGGATCTTGGATCCATGACTAAGTTACGGGAAACGAATGCCATTTATGATGTAGACCATTTATGCTCTCTAGTGTTGACAATTATGTTCATCCCTCTGCTTGATCAACACCTACAATATTCTTAATGGTGATTTAGAAAGGAATGTAAGTGGGAGAGATGCACTTTTTTGCTTCTTATTGACATTTTTAAAGCCTTCTTGAGCCATAGGAATTGGGAAGTTTATGCAATGATAGTGGTTTCATAGGCGCTAGGAAGAAAATAAAAATGACATCTATTTATAGTCAATAGACTAACATGAGATGACAGTAAACATATAGTAAGCAAAAGAGGATGTGATGTAGGAGTTGGGATGGTCTCTGGACCTAGCAAAATTTGCTCAAATAACTCTATGTTAGAAGATATCTGCTTAAATCGGACTTCAGTGATCAAATTTACCTGCACTATCCAGCACTCAAATGACTTATCCGTCATCATTGGTTTTTTCTGAAAACGAAGAGGTGTTCACTCTTGATAGGTCTTCACCCAAACTCCATTAATACCATGCTTTCAGATATCAACGATATATCGATATGGTCAAAGGATCGATATCGATACTGATATGGTGATATGTGCACCTTTTTTGGTCCTTCCTTCAAAAATGGACGTTAATATATGTGACATTTCTGCGATATATCATCGAAATATCGTAAACATGGAAAAATTGATTTCATACGAAAATAATATATAGTGTACAAGTTTCACTAAAAATAAAAAGCCAAAATCCAAACTTCCCAGACCCATATCTCCTAAATAAAAACTCAAAATATATCAAAATCACCTTTAATTGCATATACCTCTTGATGTGATATTAAGAAGGTGGTTTTATATTTTTTTGAGTTAAGATGTGAAAGTCAGGTTTTGGTATTGTACAATTTACCTATATAAAACATCATTTATTTATTCTTTACTATTTTATATTTTTATAATTCTATAAATATTATTTATAGTATATGTGCATATTTAAAACACAATAAAATCACAAATAAAACACAAAAATAAAATATGTATACAAAATACATAGATGAAATACATATACTTATACTTATATAATATATACTCCTATTTATTAAAGTATACATAATATAAAAATGTACTAAGCCTTCTCCACTATAAGTAGGGTCGGCTACATGGATTCTTGCTCAAATCCATGTGAAATATTCAACTATTTTTAACGCTAGCGGTCGACTGCCTAACGCAACCACTGCAAGAGTGGATTTGAACCCTGGTCTTTTGTGTGGTGGACACACTGTACTACCACTAGACCATAAAGTGTACATAATATATCATAAAAATATAATAAAAATATAGTTGTCTATAAAAAATAAGTTATAATTATATAAAACAATAAAACATAATAATAAAATAAAAAATAAAGTAAAAATAAAATACCCAAATCATAGAAGAATATACCTATGAATATACACTTAAAAACTAGCTTGTAAATAATAACATCAAAAAATAAATAAATAAAAATCATATTAAAATACTATAGAAAATAATAAACATTTTTTATTTTATAACTTAAAATTAATAAAATCATTTATTTATTATCGTTTTTATAAATAAGTTTGAATCTGGTTTTTTCTGGTTGGTCCACATGGACCAATTAAGGTTCACCTCCAGTTGACCTTGGTCAACTTTCTGATCGAGGTCCTAGGTCTGACACCTATTGTTTTGACCCGTTTTCTCACTTTTTCCCCAATCGATACAGTCATCGATTTGGGATGCTCTCTCTTGCATTTCTCTTCTTCGATTCTCGCTCAATCACGCAAGGGTATTTTTCGATCAGAGAAACCTTTGATTCGAGCACGCTCCTCGTTCTTTGACCATGTTCATCACATGTACATAAACCTCCTAATTCTCCTCTTGATTTTTGAATCACTTTTGGCTAGCTTCTCTCCCTCTTTTCGTGCACAACAGCTCGAGGAAGGTGACGGCTTCCTCGTCGTGCTTTTGGTTGGATCGAGAGGTCTAAGGTGACTTCCACCCATCTCAGCGATCTCCACTGCAATGAGGCCATCTCCTGGCCGGGCTAGTCTAGGTACTCTTTATCGCTTTTTAGATTGCTGTTAGTCGTAGGTTTAATTCTAGCATTTTATTTTCTATTTTGATCATGCGCTTTAGCTTAAAAACCTCGATTCGTCGTACCTCGGAGCTCTACTATGACGAACTCTCCATCATTACACCATCTGTTTTCCCACTGCTCAGACCACCTCCATTCTCTTCCTCTCCGTTCTTCGAACACTCGTCCTTCTTCGTTCATCCCATTCTTGCACAGAACGAGGAACCTAGTCTCCCCATCTCTGTTGTACGTCAGAGCCTCTGCCCGACTCATCCTTCGCCCATTCCCCCTTCTGATGCTCTCCAAAGCCATCTTATTTTGTCCCATGACGTGTTCCTGCAGGAAGAAGGGATGAGTCCAAACCAGGAGAAAGCCCTCCAGGACCAGAGGCTCTGTTAGACAGATGTAGACACTCTCACACTCTTTTGACCCCTTCCACCAGCATGAGAGGACACCAAGGCTCTTTTGAAGCCATTCGAGAGCCGAGAAGGAGCTGACTGCCTCGAGATTTTGCGAATCAAAACTAGTTGGGCATGAGTTCTTCGTGCATTCATCCAAAACCCTTCAACGCCTTTGGATCCATCCCTGTTCTTTGTGAAGCACAGCCATCGTTGGATTTTTGTGAAGGAGCACAGTCGGATTCTTCTCTAGGATCTAATCCAGACCGTCGGAGGCAAACCATCATCGATAGAGGAGAGCATACCACATGTCTTAGTGAATCGATCAAAATCGTTGGGTCGTTCCCTTTTTTTGTGATTTTGCACACTTAGCCTAATGTGCAATTGCAATTAAGCCTTGGCAACGTCACCTCACGTGTCGTCCCACGTGAGGTGACATTTGATCGAGGCCCTCTTGGCTTTTGTATTTGTATTTAGTCTAAGAAATATTGAACTACAACTATATATTTTTTGTATATTTGCACATTGGCCCTCGATCTTTACTTTATTGGCATATATACCCCTACCATTTCATTGATTTTTGTATGTTTATTTCTATTTATTAAATATAGTATTTGTGCTCCAAAAAATATAAAATAATAGTATTAAGCCCCTGACTGCACACACTATTCATGTCTATATTTTTAGATTTGCAATTTAGGACTTTTTGACATTTATTAAAAATAAAAATGATCACATTTTTGCCCTCTTTCAAGTATAAAATACCAAAAAATATAAAATATATTTGAAAAATTCCAAAAAAATATTTATTTTGTTTATCTAGTTATTTTTACAACTTTAGAACCCAAAACCTAAAACTTGAAAAAACTCCTAAAAATCAAAAAGCACTAAAAACCTTTTATAAAAATCCAAAAAACTCATAAAAACTCCAAAATACCATTTTCTATTTTATAATTTTTACATTATTATTTACATATTAAAATTGATTTAAGGAATTTTTGATAGCATGTGATATTTTTAATCTTCTTTTCAATTCAGCCTATTTATTTTAAGCCTATTTATTTAATCCCTGATTTGTATATTTTTGACTTTAAAACACCATAACAATGAGCAAAAATACTTAAAAAATCACAAACAGTAAAAAATTATTTAAAATCCAAAATATTTTATGCTGTAATTTTATTTATTTTTAATTGTATTATATTTATATTATCCTATATGTATATATAGCCTTATATATATTATATATCTTATTTAAAAAGAAAAAGGAGTTAAAATCAGAAAAATATAAAAAGAAAATATAAAATATAAAATATAAAATTGAAAACAATTTTAAAAAATATAAAAATAAAATTATATTTTTTGTAAAATACAAAAGCCACAAAAATAAAGTAGACAATAAAAAGCACATATTTTGCATTTATTTACACATTCTCCCATTTGTCCCTGAGTTCGACCTCTACAATACTTGCGCCATACACATCTTTTGTAGAGTTATAATATATTTTAACTCCATATTTATTTTTTATTTCATTGGTATATCTATTGTGGTTAATTGTTGATTTAGTTGAGTTTCGTGAGCAATCATTGCATCGAATGCGGTTTCACCTTGTGAGACCGTATGACCCTCTCGATTCCCTATTCATCAAATGGCACCATTGTCGGGCAGCGACAGATTGTAGATTGGATTTTTACCCGTGTCTTCTTGCTTGTTTTTGTTTTCCTTTATCTCTTTTTATTTGTCTTTGATATTATATTATTGAATTGTCGAATCACCGTTTCTTTGTTGACTTTGTTGCGGGGTACCACAGATCGAGGGAGGCCGTCCTGTGCACCCACGTGGAGCTAGCTCAGTTTTCTGACATAACAACTGAAGAAGACTTGGAGGATTTTTGAAGACAGAGTCACTTTTATTTTTTGTATTTATTTTGTAATTCAAGTGAGAGTCCATTCTTCGAGAGATTGTTCCCTTGGGGGACTCGTTGGCTTTTTCGTGTTTTTGTTGCTTTTCTTTTCATTTGTTTGATTTTAGTTTTCTTTATTTTATGTGATTGAGCTCTAGCATTAGGATTGCTTGAGGATAGATTACGGTCTACATACCTTATTATATTTGCATGTACCTATAGATTCGTGCTTGGACTTAGTCAAAAATTTAATTGTTAATTATTTGGATTTGAGACCATGCGCCGAGAGAAGTGACATACAACGCTTGCAGGACCCGTTGTGGTAGGCACCGTGTGGCCTCCAAGATCGGACATTGATCTCATTTCTAGATAGTTGGCATCTTGTGTTTCATGCTAATAGCAATTACTATTATAGGGCATTTCATCGGTTTTGTATTTGCGTATAGATAGGTTTCAATTATGCTTAGCATCCTTGCTCGAAGAGAGCTGGAGGCAAGGTGAGCATTTCTACTTAGCATGCATCATCATTTTCGCTTGCATTGCTTTTTCGACTCCCTCCCTCTTATTTTGAACACTTATGAGCTAAAAAGAATTGATCCCTCGTTAGACTCATGCATTTTCATTAAAAATACAAAAAAATGATAATAAATAAAATTGGGACTGCTAAGATTACTCGAACCTAAAATAAATCAAAAAGAAAAATCATTGTCGTGGGGAGAGTAACCCCCTCATTGTATTCATTTTAATTTTCTCACGTACGCACTAAGGTTAGTGCCCTTATGAATGTTGGCCTTTGAATCATAAACAGTTGCCAAGAATGACAGTAAAAGAAATGAAAATGCTAAGGTCAATATGCGAACATACACATAAAGATCGGATTTGGAATGATACAATAAAAAAAGAAAGTTGGTGTAGCTCTGATCAAGGATAAGATGCGAGAAAATTGCTTACAATGTTCAGGAAGGCGGGGTGCAGTATTCAGTCGGAGGGGTCACTGTATAACGAGTATGCGGTATGCGGGGAATATGCTGTTTTATGCGGTTTGATATTTTTTATTATTAAAAAATATAAATAAATATTTAATATTATGTTAATATCCTTTAAATGTTATATCTCTTGATTGTAATAGTAAAGAATTGATGGTGCAATGAACAAAACTACTACAAAACTACTGGGATAAAAAGTAATATAGACTCAAATGAGCAAAAGCATTAATTGAAAAAGCATATGGCAACATGCCTTCCTCCAAATGTTATCATTAAATACAAATATGCTTGCAAAACATGGACATTCAAAACGGTGTGTATTCAAATATAGTCAAAAACATAAAACATCCAAAAGCTTCATTTTGATTGCCATTCATCTTCAAATTCCAAAAGCATCCAAACGCTTTGAGGTGTTGTCATACCCAACCGCTTTTCTAATAAAAAATTATTTACCCAAACCCAAATAATCCCACTCGCCTTAAACTAAAAGTATATGTCAATATGGCTTCCTCCAAGTGTTATCAATAAATACAAATATGCTCTAAAAACATGGACATTCAAAATGATGTGTATTCGAATATAGTAAAAAACATAAAGCATCCAAAAGCTTCATTCCGACTGACATTCTTCTTCAAATTCCAAAAGCATCCAAATGCTTTGAAGGGTGAGATTCGTGGAAGGGCTTTTAGTTTAAGCGGGTGGGGGTATTTGGGTTTGGGGTAAATAGTTTTTGTTGATAAGATGAACGAATGGGATGTTTATTCCATATAGCTAGGGTCTCTTATATAGAGAGAAAACCCTAAAGAGTACATGAGTCACGGAACCCGAATGGTCACAGAGGGTTACGGAATTCGAAGGGTCATGGGGTGTTATGTAACCCGAAGGGTTACAAACATAAATGTAAATATAATAACTCTAGCACTCCCCCTCAAGTTGGAGCTGAGAAAGCTGCAGCTTGTAACAAAAAGAAAAAGTACACACCACATCTTCTCATGATGCATCATAAGAACTTATGTCCGCTGCTGGTAGGAGACCTTGCTCGAGGATGGTCTGTGGCTTTCAGGTCATCGGAACATATCTCTGCCATGCCCGTAGAGTCACTGCGATATCAGGTCACCGGAACGTATCTCTGCCGTGCCTACAGGTCACCGTAATATATCTCTGTCATGCCTAGAGAAGAATCGCTGTAGAAGAAGTCCAGTGCAGAGTAGTAGTCAGATCGTAAAAGAAGAAGTATACGCCTGACAAAGAAGTCGATGCTCGGTGAAGATGGACGATCTGAGTAGTAGTATGGAGTGTTAGCCTGTCAGTCGTGGAAGGGTAGAAGACGTCATGAAGAATCATCTCTGACTTCCCCTTTCTCCCATACTTGATAGAATAAAGAGTATGTAACTTCAAGTTGAGAGAAACAAGTCATGGTGAAGCGGGGACTGTGGGGGGGGGGGGAGCTCCAGGCAGTGCCGGCGATGCAGGACGTGCGACTGGAGCTGCTAGAGCCTTGGGCGACGCTTTAGGTACCGTTGGAGGTGGTAGCTGGTGTTGCTGGGGACTCAGATTGCCTTACACGAGATCATCGAATCCATGAGCGATGCAGGAGGTCCAACCCTCTCTCCTTGTCGGCGGAGAGAGGGCTGGTGGTGGCGGCGGATTTAGGGTATTAGGCTTCGGTATAGGACCGTCGCTCTGATACCATGTTGAGAAAAAATAAATGGATGAGATGTTTATTCCATATAGCCAGGGTCTCTTATATAGAGAGAAAACTCTAGAGAGTACACGAGTTACGGAACCCGAAGGGTCACAAGGGTTTACATAACTCGATGGATCATAGAGGGTTACGAAATCCGAAGGGTCATGGGGTGTTACGTACCCCGAAGGGTTACAAACATAAATGTAAATATATAACTCTAACTACAATTTTTTTTTCAGAAAAACGATCGAGTATGCAATCACATAGGGGGTATACTCGGTCGAGTATGCGGATCAACCCACATACATATTTGTTTCATCATACCTGGAGCTGCAAAACTACCAAGTACGAGTATGTGGTTTACTTGGTCACTTTTTGAACATCGACCGCTTGAGGTGGTTTGGCCATTTGCAAATGAGGTCGTTGATGCATCGGATATGAGATGAAGTTTTGGGATGTTGAGGCGGCTAGGAGAGGGCGAGAAAGGCCCAAGCAGTGTTGGAATGAGACTATCCGAAGGGATCTTAGTTTTTTGTATCTAAGCACGAGAATGACTCAAGATATATCTGAATGGAGGCATGTAATCCATGTAGCCAACCCTACTTAATGTGGGAAAAATTTTGTTTTGTTATGGGCTCTGTGGTTAAAAAAAACTTATTGCCTCCATTCTAATTTATACCTTTGTAAAGGTGTTAAAGTGAGAATTTAATATGTAGTGCAAAGTCCTTTCTAATTGCATATTTTTTACATATATAATGAATAATGTAGTAGTGTTAGCAGTATAAGTTAGAGCCTATTTGATGCATAATAAAAATACCGTGCGAGGAAAATTAGAGAATGAGAAGAAGAAAATGCGTTGGCAATGCATTTGTTTTCGGTAGAGAACACCAACACACATGGAGACACATGGAAGAAAGTGAGATGGTGGATACTCCAAATTCTATATCTCAAATCCGATTTTTAACCGACCCATAAGCCTCTATATTTGTAGGATGTGATCGTGAAACAAAATCCTAACTGACATTAACTTGACTTCTAAAAAGGTAAATAACTGAAGTAAGAGATTCTTGAATGATCTCAAAATTTTATAAGAAATAGAAATTACGACTGACGAAAATTATGTGGAAAACATAGCTGGTCACCCTAGTATAGTCCTTATCTTTGATTTTTACCTCATCTATAGTTTTAGAATTTATAGTATTTTACATTGAAGAGGATTGCATTGTATTTTCCCAATCTTAAGGGTAAGAGTTGGCTCTAACCTCTTCTTGCATAAGAGTGGGGAAATTTGATGACTTTTGATGCATTAATGTTGTTAGTAGTTGGTCAGGGTTTGTTTTGTAAATAATCGTATTATTAGATTGGTTTTCTTTATCTGTAAGAAAGTGCTAGTCCTTTTATTTTTTGTATTCATCCTGCTTTAATGGTTAATAGATGTTATTTGGAAGCTCTTAGATGGGTGCCTTAGATTCCGGCCATCTGGTATTTTCTCTCTGTTTTTAAATAATAAGCGTCAATAGTTTGTCATAAGTAATTGTAGCTTCTTTTGTCAAAACCAACATAATCTGGACTCAAAAAAGTTAGTTATCAATTGATCTTGTACTCTTATGTGCCTGTCCTTTTTTCCCTTATAAGCACCATTTGGGTCTATCTTTACAAGACTTTAGGTTCTCAGCTTTTGTAGGGAAAAATGAAACTGGAGAATGCTGTTTTCTTCAGGGCAAAGTTGGAATAAAAGGAAACATCCTAAAATAAACTTAAAGAAGTTGTACCATAGAGTATACCATATCCAAAATTTTCCTCTCTATTGGCTGCAATTTCTATTATTTAATTGTTTCTTAGTACTAATTTGTTTTAATGATTATCAGACTGGAAAATCAAAACGTTATGGATTCCTTGAGTTTGAAAACCCTGAGGTTGGTTTGGTTTTTATTCAATTTCTTCGCCTATTTTTGTCACAGTTGATGGAATTTTATCCATTTTAATCTCAGGTGGCCAAAATTGTGGCATCTGAGATAAATAATTACAAATTGATGGAACATCTTCTTCAGGTCCGACTTGTTCCTCCTGAACGTGTTAATCCAAAACTGTATGCTCTCTTTTTTGCCTTACAAATCTGTTCACATTATTATCTGTACATTTGATGGTGCTTTTGTTATTGTGTACGTCTAGAAATTTCTTACTCGGTGTGGATAGTTCAACTGCAAATATTATTTGGATGCATGGCTTTGCAGTTTTTGCTAGAAGAATAATTAAATTTACTTTTAGAATCCATAAGATTTGTAGACATTTGCAACTATTTTTCAGTGCTTATTTGTTCATAACATTCTTAATTGTCTAGTGGTAGTACAGTGTGTCTACCACACAATAGACCAGGATTCAAATCCCACTCTTGCAGGGGTTGCGTTAGTTAGTCGATGGCCAGCGTAAAAAATAGTCGAATCTTTCAATATGGATTTGAGCAAGAATCCATGTAGCCGACCCTACTTATAGTGGGAGAAGGCTTAGTACATTATACATTTGTTCATAACATTGTTTATTAATCATGACAGTAAAGTGTATATCTCTAGTTCCGAGCAAAGTCACCCAGAATCTTGATTTCTTGTAAATTATCCCTTTGAGTAGGTAGTGTGTTCATTTGAAGTTAATGCATAAAAAAGAATCCGTGTCCTTTTGTTTAGGCATTTCTGAAGCTGCATTGAACCCATACATAGATATTACAAGCTATAAAGGGAAGAGCTATTGAGGATCCTTAAGTATACATGACTCTTGTGTTTGTCAGAAGCTTTTTTGAACAAAAATAAACCCGGGTCTTTGTTAGATTTTGTATAATTATTTGTTGGCAGGTGGCGCATTGTATTCACTTTTTAAGGATATCAGGTGCACTTGTTGAAATTATCATTAGTTTACATTGTGCATCTAGATGGTTTGCTGGATTTATCTTGTTCAAGATGCATGCCCATGCATGTTGGAATGCAATGTAACCATGCTTATTTTTGTAGTTTCTTGTCGATAATTTCTAAACAAATGTTTGCAGCTGGAAAGGTGCCAATCGTGGATTCAGGTTAAGGGATTGGATAGGAATTGAACGAAAGCGTCATAACAAGGTTGTGCAAAACATCAGATGCTTAGTTTATTGACGAATAGTACTGTCTGATGATAATGTTATTTTTACTTTTCTAGGTGAGAACAGTGGAAGAACACAATAAGTTGGTAGAGCGAATAATGGGAAGGAACAAGAAGAGACAGCAAAAGATTCAAGCTGCTGGAATTGACTATAATTGCCCCGAGTTCGTAAGTATTAAACTATTTTTTATTCATTTCTTATCAACCAGATAGAGATAGGTGTTCACGATGTATTTGATGTGCTATTCTTGAATTTGAACGAGCCTCGACATTCCTACTATTTTCTATCTTGATTTTACCTTATGTTTTTTTCTGGAAAAACACACATGCTCTTCTCGGATTTTTGAAACAAATTCCCTTTGTTGAAGGTTGCCTTGTCATCCCACTGGGATCAAGGTTTGGAAAGCAAATTGATTAGATGCTTGATATATGTATTGCATGTCTATTACAATATTCTTGTTTATAATCATCTTGTGGATATCAAAATGGGCAAGCTGCCGATACGCTGAATTGCGTATAACAAGTATACTTTTTTATGGAGTCCTTGTGCCACTGCTACAACACAAGGGGGGTTGACTTTGTGTCTTGCAACTTTGCAAGTTATGGCACATGATGCACAAAATATGGTTTGAGCATTGCTGCATTGGCACATGTGCACGTGCAGGAAATACTATAACACTGATATTGGAACTGAATTTGAGAATTAAGGAAATACTATGACATTGAACATTGAGCATTGGCACATGCCACAAAGTAATCTTTTGATACCCCCATTTGAGAATTAAGGAGAATTTCTATTGTTCTGGGCATTTGTTTTGAAAGCTGCTCCTAGAGATGTTGCACTCATATTTTCTATACATATTATTTTTTATCACATTTCATGTATTTTTGAAAGCATATTTGCCATGTATTTTACAAAATGTCAGCGTGCAGATCTCTGCAAACTTTTGCAATTTAACAAGCACATCTTTAGATTGCATATAACAGTTTTCTTAAATAAAAATTAATATCGCACATCCCCATGCGGTTGCATCTTTTTGTGCTTCTCCCGCTAATGTAAAGTAGCGATTTAACCATGCATAGGAATCTCCAAAATAGCTAAGTTTACACATATCTTAAATCTATAATTGGTTAGGCATCTTATAAAAATTAGAATAATAGACCTCACCCACTAAAGCTCTAGTTCTGAGCATCATATGTGATTCAACATTTTGCAAATCACCTCATGCTTCTCACCTCAAGATCACAAGCTTCAGTTTCTACGTGGAATCTCTAGTGATTTATAACAAGTCATTTTTAGTGATTTATAACAAGTCATTTTTAGTATTTGTTGTTCTCATTGAAGTAGAAAAATCAATGGATATTTACAGCCATAGCCTTGAGTAATTTTGGAATTACAATCATAACCTTGTATAATCGTAAATTACACCCAGGACCCTCAATAGGGCTTAACTCTTACACACATAACCCTGTGTTAACTTCCATCCAATTTCCCGTTAACTATGACGGTATCCATTAAATATTTTATATTTTCACCCTTTATGTTCCCATTATTTACAGATAAACCTCATCCCTTCCTCCCCCCTCCCCCGACCACCTCCTCTTCCAATACCCATCTCCTTTTCTCCTCCCCCTCCTGCTAACCATGTCCTCCCAATCTGCCGACACCACCTCCCCCACACCTCGGACCACTTCCTTGACACCTTCCAATGCTAAATAGCCACTGAATGGGCACTCCTATCTTCGAAGTGGGTCGCATTTGCAGTGGCAATTGCAGGTCCATCCAGCAGCATACCGAACTCCACCTTCTATAGGACCTTCGAGATATCTCTGCATCGTTCACATACATACCTCCATCAGCCGTAAACTTCGATCCTTTGAGTACAACAATTGCTCCAACAAGCATCCATCATCAAGACCCCATCAACATCTCTCTTTGCTGAAACCCGTGCTCCACAGAATCATCAGTACTAGTGGTAACATAACATAGATTGGAGACACAATGATCCGCTTTCTCGAGATCTACGAAGGATCCTCCATATTCATCCTTCATCAAGCATCAATCCTTCGTAGCAGCAACAAGGGCATAGTCCGAAGATAGCGCTTCTCCCATGGTCTTCATCTAACATCCTCTGCTGAACAACTAGAGCCGTTGCATTCACAACAACCATGCACCTCCTCACTCCAACGAAAAACAACAACCACAAATTCAAGACCCTCATCACTGTAACACAACTCTTGCTCAAGCTCTCACGCAATCACTGCACACAAAGCCTCAAATATCTCACTGTCACCACGTCCCTACACATCGCCCCACCTTTTCCCTTCGCCGGTTCGCGATAGCCGTGGCTCCTCACATAGCGCCACCGTTCTTAACCCCAATGATCACTCATAACACCTCGAGGCAGTCGTCAGAGATCTGGAGTCCTCTGCAGGTGGTGGTAGTTGGCGGGGGTGGCAGGATCTGGAAGAGGAAGAAGGGGAGGGGCGATGGTCGACGGGGGTGGCGTGATATGGAGGAGGAAGAAGGGGAGGGGGAGGCGGTCAGCGGGGGAGGGTGTCGGGAGGAGGCTGAGAGCGGAGGACAACAGGAAGGCCTGGAGGAGGAGGGCGGAGGCGGAGGGCGTTGGTCATAGAGAAGGAAGGGGGGGGTTAGATCTTTTATTTTTTATTTTTTTTGAAATTTTTAATAGCCGATGGATGAGATCATGGGTTAGATTAACCCTATGAAATGGTTGGGTTAACGGAAAAAACTAACAGAGGGTTACGGGTGTGAGACAGAATGACTATCTGGGGTTTCTCAGGTAATTCACAATTATGCAGGGTTATGATTGTTATTACAAAATTACTCAGTGTTATGGGTGTAAAAATCCCAAAAATCAATTATAGCACTTCAAGTAAGAGATACTTATTTCTTGGGTTTCCTGACAAAGCCAATGTTGCAATTCTGGTCATGGGCATTTGCTGAATGGGTAAACCACATCGCCATCTATTGCACCCTTCAGATCAACAAACAAGAACTTGAACATGTTGTTCTCCCCTTAACAGAACAAGGACAGGTGCCATGGTTTCTTGAAGATAACATGATTCTAACTCTTGCTGAGTACTATTATATGCTCTCCTAGAGGTACATGTTCTGGTCATTGAAGACATCAGCCTCCTCTACGTGAAGACAAAAGACCATATTATGTAGAGATAGAGATTTGGTTTTTGATAATTTTTTTACCATTGACTCATCAAGCTGAAGGATTATCTACCTTTATTTATAAATTGCATGAATATAGAATCATTTCACATGTTACAAGTCTAGGGACATAAATGTACATTTACAGTTGCATAAGCAACAATGGAACATCCCAACCATAGTCCCCACATCTAATGTTTAGAAATAGTCACAAAGTATGAAGTAGGGGTGTAAGAAAATTCTCAAGTTCGATATTCGCTCAGGTTCGGCTCGCTAAAAGTTCGATTCAGATTCGATTCGGAAATAAACGAACCGAACTTGAACACAAGTTTAGGCTCGATTAAAAAAACGAACCGAAACTAAAAATCATAGGTTCGCTCAGGTTCGATTCGTTAAAAGCTCGATAAACATACACACACACACACACACACACACACACATATATATATATATATTTACAAATCCTTATCTGTAGAAGTGGACTTATTTTGAGATGAATGATTTTTATCCAAAGGTAAGTGAATTTTGTCTAGAGATAACTAGATATTTACGGGATAACTAGGTTTTATCTCGGTATAAACTATCCAAAAATAAATAGTCACATCGTGTTTACAACATCTATCATCTATGGTCTAGTACTTTTTCCTTCTTTATATTCAAATCAACAGAACAAGTACAGACATTACTTATCGAATATCTCTGTATTATTCCTATTTCTTATCCCCATCTGAATAGATATAAAATATATTATAATTATACTTTTTTCAAAGAGACGAATCCTTATAAATCTAATTTTTTCAAAAGATGAAGATGAGTTGGATAAAGAAAAAAACTAAATGAATATTTATTCTAACTGTAAATACACACATATTTCCATTTCTCTTCTTTTCACTCCCTCTTATTAGAGAATTCTTAAGTTCGATATTCGCTTAGGTTCGATTCGTTTAAAAAGAGGTTCGATTCGGATTCGGTTCGAAAATAAACGAACCGAACCTGAACACAAGTTTAGGCTCGATTAATAAACGAACCGAACCTAAAAAATATAGGTTCGCTCAGGTTCGGTCCATTTACACCCCTAGTATGAAGTGAGTTTTAAGAGAAGGGGATTATTACTTCACAGCCCGGGTTTAAACATTTTAGGTTGTAACCAAAGAGTCAAATTGATCCATGCACAACAAGTTTTAGGAGCCAATTATTCCATGTAACCACTTGGGTATGAGTTCAAACATTACAAATGATATTAGAGTATGTTCCCTCTATTAGCGGAAAGAGTTACCTAAGAGGTGGAGCTGCTCCTACCAAAGAAATGGGAGCAAAAACTACCTGAAAGGTTCAACTGCTCCTATTACTAGAAATAAGCGGTGGATCATATCATAATGAGGACGTTGTAAATATTAGTGGGGTTATATTTTAAAACCACAAACATAGTCGCACATCTAGTACTAACAAAGTGAGACCGTGGGTTGGAAGAGAGGAGGACCACCCCTTCACAGCTTGGACTTACGTATTTTACGAGTGTTAGTCATCCACTACTTTGACTTTACTTAGAGCTGAGAGCTTTCTCTATTTCTTATCGATTCACCATAGAGTCAATTCTATTGGACCACCTAAAAATGAGCTTTGCAACTTTCCTCTACAGAGCTTTAATTTTTCCTTCACAGTATTGCTGAGTTTGCCCAGCCTTCAACCTTTGAATTGATGTACTAGTAACTACCGATCTCCTCTTTCATGTAAACTGGGCTTTGTAAATCATTTATGGTGTGGAGGCTGCCACCGCAAGCTACTATATATATTGTGAAAGCCAAGCAGTAGCACCTTCATTTACATGTACTTTACCAAAATACTATAATTCAGTTAATGATGATTAAAGGGTTGGATGATTTTTAACCAAAGCCCTTGGGAGGGAGTAGGAATTTTCTTTAGTCTTGCCCGATTTTTTCCTTTTTGAGAATGGCAATGCATGGTACGATTTATTTGCTTAGCATAATGCGAGTAATGGTCAAGAAATGATTTTGTATGAGAACATTGAGCAGTTGTAAGATGTAGGTGGGCCTTTTAAGGATTACTAAAACGTTCTTAACTCAGATCTAAGCCCGTTTAATTGCTGTTAACAGCTGCATCAAGTATTGATTGAATGCACTTTCAATTTTACAAATCTTTGTTCAGTTTCAAATATTTCACCCTTGACTCTGTGTCTGCATTGTCCGACTCTTGATAGCCAGTATCACAATTTCATCCCCATTTTCATGCAAATTAAGTTTTCATCGTGCTTGTATAAACGGGTTAACTTCACTGTTGCAATAGTATGATTAAGTTTCGGGGTTTAAATACCTCAAAATCTTCTCTGCCACTCTATTTGTGAATGTTTACATGATTTTCTTGTTGATTTACAACCTATTCTTTTGAAAGTCATAAATAGATTATCTACCTTTCGTCTCCAATGTTTCAGATTGTTTTTTCCTCGCCTTGTCCATTCCTTTGATGGGCTTCTTAGCAACTCCGAGTTTTTTTTTGATGTCTTTGCCGTAGCAGTGAATTTATGTTGATTATCTACTTCATGGCATATGTTAAACAATGCTTTCTTTCTCCTCCGAGTAAATTCTAGCAGCGAAGTAAGGTAGCCCCGAAAGGACATTGCGGTCTGAGACGATGATATTATTGAAGAAACATAAGAATAGGGTTTAGGAACACATACATGATACATGATTTATCACTACAAAAAAGGTTAGTGGTAACCTCTCCATTTATTAATTTAATAGTAATAGAAATCGAGTATTCTACTTATTCCATTATACTTTCTTCAAAGCAATCTTTTCGAAGCAGGATTTAGTTGCAGCCCTCGCCAAGGTCATTTACTTCTTGAGAGCTGTATAATGCTGTATTTTTTGTGCATCGATTATCACAGTTGTTTGGTCTAGCATTGGTGCAAGGAAGAGTAATGTTTGAAAGTGACATGATTTTGTGCAACTATAGGGAAAAATTTGGATCATTGAATAAACACAATGTTATAATGATGATGATATACATAAACTTAGCTGTAGGTTTTTGCTCTGCTTGGCTGATTCCCGTCTTATTTTTCAACAAATAAAAAATTTATATACTGGTTTCTTATATGATCCATTGTTCAATTGGCAGATTGGCATTCTTCCTTCAGCATCGAAGAAGATCAAGTTTGATGACGAGGAATAGTAGGCTGCCCCGTCACTCGAATGTAGCCTGAAGATCTGACCTTATTTTGCAGTTTCTCTTTCAAGTTATCGGTGCACGCAGAAGTTCCTCTGTATGATGATAAGAATGAGGGCGGCTTTGGATGGCGGTGGTATGACAGTGCTAGCGAGAGATTGTTTTTAGCTATCAGTATAAGGAGACTTGTTTGACCCTTTTCATGATTCTCGTTGTTCCAGCACATTTGATATCCAAAGTGCTTCGTTATGACTTCATCTCCAAATCTATAGAGATTTGAATGGGTGAGTGATATCCTATTCTTTAGGGTCCTGCGAATATATACAGAGATTTCAAGAATCTTGACCAAAGTTTCAGATGCTCCCTCTTTCACAGAACATGCTTAGCAACATGAACGTAGTTGGGGTACTTCACTATCCATGCCTGACCTTGGTATGCTTTGTCTCTACGAATCAGATTCAGAAGTATGTTCTTGAGGAGATATTGGAAGGATGTGATGAGGGATGAATTGTCCAGAGCTTGCGTGGAGGACGGATCTTTTGAACTGGATTTTCAACCATGATTCGATGGAGATTGTTTGGATGGTGGACGGAGGAGTGTTTGTGGATGCGTTGCCACAAGTACTGACATATTTGTCGGGTCTAAGTCAAGGTTAGCCTTGTGTTTTGGTGGCCTGATCCTGAATGCGGCCCTTGACTACAATCCAAAAATCTATATCTCCTAATGCTTGATGATGTTTGGACATGGTTTTTGATCGATGTATACTCCGCAAAATAGTAAGCTTACCATCTTAAATGTCAGAGGCCGTTGGTATGTTACGAAGAAATTTTCTATCAAATGGAAACTCATGTACTAGCTTGCTTATGGGATGGGCTTGGGCTACAAAATTCTGTTGTATGGATCGGCTTGGCCCTGCTTGCTTGTTGTCCTGTGGTGAGCCATTGATACATGCACCACCAGCTCCGCTTTGTCCGACCCTTCCCTTGAAAAACATAGAAGTAGATAATGCGTAATATGATATATATTGAAGTAGATAATGCGTAATATGATATACTTCAAGTTTTTCTTTTTCTATTATTAGTGTTACATTATACTCAATAGTTTTGATTTCAAATACCAACTGTAACGGTTGCGTTAGCTTTTAAAGATTATGGTAAAAATTTTTGGGATTATTACACCCATAACCTTGAGTAATTTTGCAATAACATTCACGACCCTGTATAATCGCGAATTACACGGAAAATCCTGAGTAGTCACTCCGTCTCACACTCGTAACCCTCCGTTAGTTTTGTCCTTAACCTAACCATACTATTGAGTTAATCCAACCCTGAACATATCCAACGGTTGCTAAATTTTCTAAAAAAAAATAAAAAGCCTTCCCCTTCCCCGTCCCCCTACCTCCCTCCCTCGCCCCCGATCGACCTGCAGAGCGCCCCTTGGTGGCTTCGTCTTGGTTGGCACCTTGAGCGTGGTCTTCACCGGGGACTTGAGTACGAGAGGGAACTTACCCTCCTCAACGGGCTTACTCTTTGGCTTCTTGGTCAAGAGCTTCCTCGGCTTGGGCCTCCTGTTGAGCCACGGCAGGTCCGTTTTCTGGTATTTATAACTGAACGTCTCCGTTTCTAGGGAGTCCCTAACGTAGACCCTTACCAACTATGCGTTCTCGTCGTAGAAGAGGAAGGTGGTGTTGAGGTAGTTGGGATCTGTGATGTCCCTCCGGTTGTCGCCATCGATGTTCTTCCATACGGACCACATGCGGTCAACGTTTGAGTGGTGGCAGTAGAAAAGGGGGTCTCGACCGGACGAGTAGAAGGAGCCCATGTCCTCCCGGTTGGGGTTCCCTGGATTCCCAACCCACCGGTGCACTGTGAGGGGTCTCCACGGTACCGGCACCAGGGTTGGGCTTGCTACCACCAACATACTTGCCGCCAAAGAAGCACGAGGGCCCCTTGGCACCGGCGATCACGGCGCGGTACAAGACCCAGAGATTATGATCGAGCTGCTCCTCTTGAGTGAAGTTCTCGTTGTCGGCATTAGTGAGTTTCGGGGACAGTGGAAGCTCGGCCTGCGGGGGCTCAGGGACAGGGGAAACTCGGCATGGAGGGCTCGGGACAGGGGAAGCAAAGGTCGGGACTGAAGATGGCGGGCTTCGAGGCAGGACAGAGAGAAGACGGTGATATCAGTGGTGGAGATGCTCGGCGGTGGGGAGGGATTGGGGTCTCGCAGAGGACTTGGTCGGAGGGGGAGGTGGAAATGGTGCTGGTCGCCAGGAGGAGAGGAGAAGGATGGCACGTTTTGTAAATAAGAATGGATATTAAGGGTAATTTTGTAATTTTTTAACGGAAACTGTCAAACATAACGGTCATCTCAAATGGAACATGACACAGGGTTATGTCACGTAAGAGTTAAGCATTACTTAGGGTTTCTCATGTAATTCGCGATTATAGAGGATTATGAATGTTATTGCCAAATTACTCAGGGTTATGGGTGTAAATATCCCTTATATCTATCAAACTAGCAAATTCACCCGCGTTTCGCGGCGGAATGAATTTAAAATAATTATGCTATTATCATATGATATAATAAATGATACGTGAAAATAAAAATAAAATGAAATATTTAAAATAAGGTATTAGTTTTAATATTTTGTTGCACTGAAAAATGTTGAAACTAATAATAGCGATTAATGATTCATAAGAAATATTTCCAATCGAGTATATATCCAATATTTATGATATTTTTATTGAAATAACGTAATTAGACTGGAGTTGACCAGTGGGGAACTAACCAAGTTCACGGATGAATGATGAAAATGAAAAATGCAATATAAACTTTTTTTATTAAATGTGTAGCTTGTATTTCTTTTATTTATTACAACTCTAAATATATTATGGCTTTTAATTAGTCGATTATGATTTGCTTATTGATTATATATTATCTTAGTATTATAATATTCACTACAACAAAATTGGTATATGACAACGAATAGTTTGAATATCCATTGCTACATCTTTAAGTGTTAAATATATAATAATTTATTATTCATTGCAAAATGAGCTTTTATTTTTGTAGTTAGCAACGAATGTCATATTCATTGCTAAAATGTCATATACAGATGATATAATTGATGTCTTATTCATTAAAATTTTGATTAGTCATTAACAAATTTTACAATGATAAAAATAAAATATCATAGATAAAAGTTGTTATATAATTCGTTGATAAGAATATATAAACAAATAGATTATCCGCTACGAATTTAAAACATCAAATAAAAAATAATATTGGTTATTGCATATTTAAATAATGAATATGGTAACGAAGGTTAATTATTATTGCCTTAGATCAATATTGTTGTGATAATTTAACCATATAAAATTTTATACTGCATTGGTGAAATGCAATACAATTTTTTTCTATATCCATTACACACAAATAATTAAATATAAAATGAAATCCTTACATATATTTCAGTCTTTTGTAAAATATAAGAATAGTACAATTACTCATCTATTATAAATGATTTTTTAAGGTCTTTACATAGATTTTTATAAAATCTATAATATTTGTGTTTACAAAATAAATATTCTGCTTGTACCACTAATTCTTATGTAAGTCAATTTAATGAAAATTCATTTTATCTCCTACATAATTTTTGTATAAGTTTTTATTCTTAGAAAGGAAGAGTACAGAAAGGAAGAGTACGGTGGAGGAGGAAGAGTGGGCTTAAAGGAGACTCTATTTGGGTAAAACTGTAAATAAGGGATTAAAAAAGTGACCTTCTATTGGTTGTATGTATGCTAATTATAGAAAACCGAGAGAGAGGGAAGGGATAATAGAGGACATACCACGTGTTGTGTTGTTAACATATCAAAGGATAAAAAGGGCGTGTTAACCAAGATGACAGCGGGAAAAACTGGACATTACACCTAGAGCATCTATTGAAGGGTGATAGGTCGTGTCCTTGAAACAAAAAATGGATAGGTGGCTATGTGCTGGGAAAAGAGTTGACTAAAGCTGGGTTTTGCTCCATCCACGTGGCAATAGCTCGGGTAAAAACCCAGCTTTAGTTAAATTAATAGATAGTATCAAAAATCAAAGAAAATACAATGTTGACCCATTTGTGTCTTGAAGTATGGCTCATGAGTCGGCCAGACCTGAATCATAGGTGGAAGTTCTTGAAACCTTGGCATGCTCAATCCGACTCATGGTCTTCCATATTTGTACCTTAGAGACATCTATCAAACACTATCTTGACATAATAGGAATAGGGATTTTTACTCGGCAGACCTTAAAATCTTTCAAAATTACCTCTACGACCTTCGAAACATCCTAATTCCTCCTTCAACCTCGTAATCTTATTAACCCTTACCCTACAAACCCTGTGGTTAACTCCCATCTATTTGCCCGTTAAAACGAACCGGATTCCGTTATATTCGTTTACATTATACCCATTTTGTTTGTCAAATTTGCATTTAATGCCATTCCCCCTCTTCTTCCTTCAGATATCCTTCCCACCCCCACACCCTCGGCCCTCGCCCCTCCCTGCCGTCTTCCTCGAAGCCCCGGCCGCCGTTGCGCTGCCCGAAGCACCACCTGGACCGACGTTCGCCCACACCGCGCTCACACGAGCAGGATTTCCACGACCTCCCGCCTCCATGGAATCCCTGGACGGATGCGATGCTGCCCGAAGCACCACCGCCGATGGAATCCCCCCCCACCCCCGGCCCTCCCAAGCTCCCTGAAGTCCCGGAGCCCCGCGCCCCCTGAAGCCCTAACCCCTTGCCCCCCAGAGCCGCGCCCAACCCAATCCCCCCGGAGCCCCGCCCGCCGTCGCACCCCTAGAGCCGCGCCCCGGCTCTGCTCCCTGTTGCCCGGAGCCCCGCGGCCCTGGAGCCCCAACCCCCCCTGGGAACCTCGCCCCCCCGCCATCCAGAGCCGCGCCCAACCCCAGGAGCCATGCCCGCCATCGCCCCCCCCCCCCCCAGAGCCGCGCCTCGGGTCCCTGCTCCCCCCCCCCCACCCCCCCCGATGATGGAGCCCCCTCGTCGCCGATGCTCCTCCCTGCTCCCCCCTCCGGCGATGGATGTTGCTCCCTGCTCTCCCCCAACGATGGAACCCCCCCTCCCCCGACCGATGCTCCCTGTGCCTCCCAAGATTTTTTCTATTTTTTTATTATTTTAGCTAATCTTGACCGTTGGATGCTAAATTGGTTTGGTGAACTCATGACTAACCCAAGTAAGTGACTCAAATATAGTTAAAATTGACGGCAGGGTTTGTTGGGTAAGACGGAGCAAGATTACGAGGTCGGGGGAGGAATTAGGATGTTTCGAAGGTCGTAAAGGTAATTTTGAAAGATTTTAGGGTCTGCCGGGTAAAAATCCCATAGGAATAATGTTTATCTTTTGCGGTATGTATGAATTGTTAAAAAATGAGAGAACTAAATCGTACTTTCCCCCAACTTTTATGGTCAAAAATTTTCCGTCCTTGATTATCATATGTTATATGGTTAATGGTTCATTTCTAATGGCCAAATGAAGAGATCGTCTAAATGTTACATTTTATTTTATATATTATTTAATAAATGGATTTTTATCCTCGAACTATAAAATCTCACTATATTGCCTTCTCGACACTGTAAACATTGTTATTATTCTAAAAATCCCGCAAATTTGTTAATGCTTACACCACGAAACTCGTAGTTAACTCCCACCTTCTTGGCCATTAAAACTAACCGGATTTCGTTAAAATTTTTAAACATATTATCCATTTTTATCAAAATTACAAAGAATACATCTTCCTTTCTCCTCCTCACCCTCCTCACCTCCCTTTCTCCACCCAACACTGACTTCCACACACCTCCCAACCTCTACCTTCTCCCCACCACGTCGCCCACTCCACCATGCCACCCGACCTCTCTCCTCCATTGCGTTGATGCAACCTCCTCCCCCCTCCACCACGCCTATCGCAACCTCCTTCTACTACAACACTACCCTCACTCCCCGACCTCTGCCCCTCCATACCATGCCACTCGACCTCCTCCCTCCAATGTGCAACTGCGACCTCCCTCTACTATAGCATCTCCCTCCCCGATCTTCACCCCCTCCCCACCACGTTGCCTCCCTCTACCGCACCATTGCGGTCTCCTCCCCACTTCATTGCGTCGTTGCAACCTCCCTCTGTTGCACCACCACCCTCCCTCCTCGACCTCCACCCCCTCCCCACCATGTTGTTGCGACATCCTCCCCTCCTCTACCACTCCACTACGACCTCCCTCTACTACAGCTTCGTCCTCCCTCCCGTGTGTCGACATTTCCCTTCCATTGGAGTTCCATGTTGCCGGACTGAGGACGAGTTGCATGAGGAAGAAGTGGAAAGAAGAAGGAAGGAGAGAGAGAGAGGATGAAAAATCTACCGTTGGATTGTTGTGATTTTGATTAACTCAACTTTTATCCAAGGAAACTAATCAAGAAGTGTCAAATTAATGAGTAACTCTACGAGATCAAGAGGGTAATAACGATATTTACATGGTCGAGCATGTAATTTACAAAGATTTAAGGTCAGTAGAGTAAAAATCCCTTTAAAAAATTACACAAAAGTTTCTGAAATATAAACCCAATTTCAATGTTTTACTCGAACTTTAAAAATTAACAATATGCTATCCGATCTTTGATAATATCAGCATGTATTTGAATTGTCACGATGATAAACAAAATCTCAGTACTTCAGGATATGTTGTGATAATTTATAAAGTTTCCGTACCACATTGTCACCATGCATTATATTCATATTAGATGTATAATTCAAATATTTTTAGGGATTTTAAAATTTATCCTATAATATATATGGTTAGGATATGTACCCGTTAAAATAACTGCTGCTCCCGTAGATTCTCTCTCTCACGGTCGGCAATGGCGGAGGGGCCATCGGGAACGGGCGCGAAGATCATCGACGGGAAGGCCATTGCGCAAACGATCCGCAACGAAATCGCGGAGGAAGTCCGATCCCTGTCCGAGAAGTACAACAAGGTTTCATCTTTCTTCCACCTCGATTTCGCATCGAAGCCCTAGTAATCTCCATCCCTAGTTGATCGGTACAGGTCCCCGGACTGGCGGTGGTGATCGTCGGCGACCGCAAGGACTCCCGGAGCTACGTTTCCATGAAGAGGAAGGCGTGCGCCGAGGTGGGCATCACTTCCTTCGATCTCGACCTCCCCGAGGACATCCTCCAGTCCGATCTCATCCGCAATGTTCACCAGTTGAATGCTGATCCCAATGTTCATGGTATTCCTTTCTTTGTTCACTGTGAATAAGAATGTCATTTTCTTTCTTTCATTCGTTTTGGGACTATTAGTTGGTGTGTCTAGATGCCAATGAAAGAACCGCAACTTGTGCGTACCAGATTTCTGGAATTTGCATATGCATTGGATGAAACAACTATGTTATAATATTTCAATAGTGGAAACTGTCAAATCTATCTGTGGTCTTCTATCAGCCGGTGATCAATCGTAATTAGTGTCAAAATAGGAGCACAAAGTGGGAGATTTCCTGCGAGGAGATGATGGCTTCTTTAAGAACATCATGTTCTCCTGCTACGAACCAACTTTGGATTTGGAGGAGAGGGGTAAACTTCCTGCTAGCCCATCCTTATTCCTTACTTTCAAGGAGGTGATGAGGGTGATTGTGAAGATCTCTGATTTCTCCGTCTAGTTACATGACTAGACCGATGCCGAGCAGATTGGGGAATTGTTGCCTTGTTTGACAGATGTTGCGGTAGATTTTAATGCACCAGTGGCAGATTATTGGTGTCCTTCTTACAGTGACGGCGGGTTTGTATTTCCACTTTTAACTTGATTTTCATCAATGATATATTTGTAGAATATTTGCACCTTCATTCTTTATTTTAAGTGCATAAGCCCAGAGCATGTGTACAAGATTCTTGGGAATGGGGTGTGCAGGAATTCTCGGTCCTATATATCTGATATCATTCTTTTCAGAATCATGACATTTATATATACTCCAGGAGGCATTGAGGTTCTTATAATAAAAATGGAGTGATCTGAGTAGATATCTAGAATCGAATTTTCACCTCCTTCGAATCAAGCCATTTAAACCATGCCTGTGGGCTCTTGTCTTTATCAGTTTACTCATTTCAACCTCGCAGTCCAAAGGTTGTGACATATATATACCTTCTTGTTGATCACTTGCATTATTGACATCAAACTAAAATAGAGGCGACTGCAATGAACAATAGGACAGGATACATTTGATAGAACTAACTCTCACAAAAGAGAACACTTTTATAGCAATCACGCCTATATGTTTGTAAATCCTATAAGATTGCTGTTGGCTTTAAATCTCTCAATAATGTTGAGACTTGAGAATACCACATAACACTTGAAGGAAAGGGCTCATTTCTCTAAGTCTGTCATTCAGGGGCAACTATCTCTGTGTTTATAGAGGACTACTGCTTAGGATCCCGAGCAGTCTCAATGTACAAAGACACATTTATTCTCAATAAAGCATATCTTAGAACTTAAAATAGAGGTAGAAGTATACCAATGTTCCGCAAAGTACATCATCTGATAAGGTTTTTGGTGCTATTAACATATCATAACGTGGGATCTATGCTGTTCATCGACCAGTTCATAACAAATCTCACATGTAGTATTTCACTTTCTTGGGATCTTAGTGATGAATCCGTGATTCATCACTCTAAAAGTTAAAAATAAAGCCTCGTTCCCGAGTAATTAGTTGTATTTCATCATTTATTTTGCATTTTTACCATTCATGCACTTAGAATTGATATCTGCATTTTAGCATGCATATTTGCATTCATAATCATCTTCACATTTTCACCAAACTTCATGCATTTTTTTTAATTAAATCACGCTAACTCTAATTGACAAGAAATCAACTTCATTGTATTCATTTTACTAACAAGATTAAAGGAAAAATACAAAAAAATTACCAACTGAAATAATTGTCATTCAAGGGCATCAATCTCTGTGTTTATAGAGGACTACTGCTTATGATCCCGAGCAGTCTCAACGTACAAAGACACATTTATTCTCAATAAAGCATATCTTAGAATTTAAAATGGAGGTAAAAGTATACCAATGTTCCGCAAAGTACATCATCTGATAAGGTTTTTGGTGCTATTAACATATCATAACGTGGGATCTATGATGTTCATCGACCAATTCATAACAAATCTCACATGTAGTATTTCACTTGCTTGGGATCTTAGTGATGAATCCGTGATTCATCACACTAAAAGTTAAAAATAAAGCTTTGTTCCTGAGTAATTAGTTGTATTTCATCATTTATTTTGCATTTTTACCATTCATGCACTTAGAATTGATATCTGCATTTTAACATGCATATTTCCATTCATAATCATCTTCACATTTTCACCAAACTTCATGCATTTTTTTATTAAATCATGCTAACTCTAATTAACAAGAAATCAACTTCATTGTGTTCATTTTACTAACAAGATTAAAGGAAAAATACAAAAAAAATTACCAACTCAAATAATTGTCATTCAGGGGCATCAATCTCTGGGTTTATAGAGGACTACTGCTTATGATCCCGAGCAGTCTCAACGTGCAAAGACACATTTATTCTCAATAAAGCATATCTTAGAACTTAAAATAGAGGTAGAAGTATACCAATGTTCCGCAAAGTACATCATCTGATAAGGTTTTTGGTGCTATATATCATAACGTGGGATCTATGCTGTTCATCGACCAGTTCATAACAAATCTCACATGTAGTATTTCACTTGCTTGGGATCTTAGTGATGAATCCGTGATTCATCACACTAAAAGTTTAAAATAAAGCTTCGTTCCCGAGTAATTAGCTGTATTTCATCATTTATTTTGCATTTTTACCATTCATGTACTTAGAATTGATATCTGCATTTTAGCATGCATATTTGCATTCATAATCATCTTCACATTTTCACCAAACTTCATGCATTTTTTTATTAATTCACGCTAACTCTAATTGACAAGAAATCAACTTTATTGTGTTCATTTTACTGACAAGATTAAAGGAAAAATACAAAAAATTACCAACTCAAATAATTGGCTCGTGAGACAAAACTCTAATTTCAGAGTACACAGACTAAAATGCGCATATCTTCCTCATATAGTGTTCGATTTCAGTCTACTCACTTTTAAAGTAATATGCATTCAAAGACCTTCAAAATAAGATCAATTTCATAAAAATCGAAGCTCATATGTAAAGTTGGGTTTTGAGTCTCTTTTTGCACATTGTGTATTTTAGCGATTTTTGACATGATATTTTATATACATACTTAACACTTTTTCTTTTATTCCTTTTTTCATTTATATTCTTTGATGAAAGCTTTATTAAAATGCACAATAATACTTCAGATGTGCCTGTAATAGAATTTTAGAGATTCTTCAGATGGCGTCGTTGCCGAGGAGGCACGACTTAGGTTGATTTTTAGATAATTTAGATTTTAGATTTTCTATCCCTGAGTAGTTTGACCTTCGGTTTTCTTATATTTATTTCTCTTTTTATTTTCTCAGCATTTTTTTTATTTTATATATCTTTATATGAATATCTCTTTTATATTTAATCTTTTATTCTTTGTGTGAAGAAACCCGATGAACTTTGAGCGGCTTTCGTGGAAGCTGACGTAACTTGAAGCGACTAGACACACGAAGAACATATTTTTGGAGAGAGAGTGTTCATCAATTATTAATTTGCAATTAATTACTCATTTCCAACGGTTTTCGATCGGGTTCTCCCATGTGTAAAGAGAATGGACTTTCTTTTGTGATGTGTCGGACTTATTTTACTCTCTAGTGAGGGTGGGGATCGACTTGAGTGGTTCGTAGTCCTAGATTTGCACCGCGATTATTAGAGCTATTCGGATTTTTTGTGCTCACAGGATTAGGATCATACTGCACTTAATTTTACGTACTAGATCGATTTTCATTTAATCAAATTAAATTTTTCTATCACTCGCTAATAGACATTCCTGTTCTAGGTGCGATTTTCCGTGCATGCATTAGATTTATTTTTCTAGGGAAATTTTATTTCTCTTTAGCATATTACACGAAAATTACGAGTAAGCACTGTAATTATCTCTGACTCAGCATTCATCATCGTATTTCCTGCTGCATGGCTTTTTCAATTCTCCCTCAGTTTTTATTCACATAGGAATCAAGGAAATTGGAAATCCCCTGTAGACATGTATTGATCTCCACTCGAATTCAAAATGACAACCAAATTAAAATAATATGACTGCTTACTTTATTGACTAATTAAAATCGGATAGAATTGAATATCTCTGTTTGTGGGAGAGCAACCTCGTCATTGTATTCATTTATTTGTATGAGAGAGAGACGAACATTAGGATAGAGCTAAGACAAGATTTTTATATTGACTATTGATTCTACAATTAGTTACTTCTCAGTTAGGAAATACAGATAGCCAGTAAACGGTCCGGATTTCCTTAACAGAGTGGATGGTTTAAAGGATATTGCGTAAGGCTCTGTTCTTAAGTAACGGGTAGCCGTTTTATGGTCCGTACTTACATCCAATACTAGCTGAAAGTAGGTGCAACTAGTCGTAAGAATCAAGCTAGTCTTTAGGGAAATACGGACACCTAATAGCTCGTTAACTCTTTCAAAGATTTAAATTATCGTCAACTTAAATTGAAAAGATAATTGGCCAATCTTTTGCGGCCTTCACTGTATTGAGTTGGTGAATTTGAGGTTTTGCATTTACGTATTGAATTGTGTGGTACTGCACTTGCACACAGAAATCGTTATTTCGCGAATCAATCTTTACCGTTCTCTTCGAAGATATCAGAATATTGGCATTCATACTCAAACTTCGTGGATTGCACTCACATGAAAAATTCTCAATCTTCATATCCACTTTCTTTTTAGAGGAACACTCTCTTTGAGATAGTTACTCCCCAGTCATCATTCTTTCCACCCACCCACGGACCCACCATTGGTTGAAATTTCGAAATATGAACCTCTCACAGAATCAAACACGTAGTATGTAGATACAATAAAACTAGCGAATTCGAGAATGAATACATGTGTAACCGACTTTGATAGAGAAACATGATTCCTGGTTACAAATGATAATTCACTGTTTGAACCATCCTCTATTCAGGATGACTCACGGTCTGAGTATGATCATTTTTTCTTTGACCACACAGATGGCACTTAAAATCAAGGAAATATGACTCATAACCAGACCATGATAACATAGACCGACTACTGTTCAGTTCAGGAGAAAATGCCAACATTACGGCATACTGAGCATAGTCACTCATCTCTGAGTCATGAGACGATAGTGGATGACATAGCTCGAATCAAAAAGAGAGTTGAGGTTTTGACAGAACAATTTGATAATGCAATTTAAATAGTAAAAGACGTGATAATCAACCAAGAGGAAATGAGAAGATCACAATGCGAACCTGAAACACATCACGTGTCTGATTCTTACACACAAACACCACACACATCTGATCAGTCTACTAACCACACTATCGACTCTATTGAAAATGCAAAAAAAAAATCAAAAATTCAGACAACATCAATATGAAAGCATTTTGTAGAAGTTTGATTTTAGAGCTTCCGTTAATCAGGGCTATAGAGTATATACCCGATCTTTAGGGCCCGTTTGGTTACTGGGGTACCCCGGTGTATCCCCCTCTAACCTTGTGTTGGAAATCTTTCACAAATCAAGGTCATATCACATCACATTCCTTATTCCAACCCTCTCACAACCCTCATAACTATCCAAACACCTACTATTCACAAGTGGATATCCCAACCCACCTCATCCCACTAACCAAACAGACCCTTAGAGATTTGTGAAGGGTCGATTATCACCTAAAAAGACGGAGAAGAAAAGATCTCGAATTGAATATCATTTATTTACTACGACTAGTTCAATAGTGCTGACCCATACAAGCAAGACTCGTAAAGTTAAACGGTTGGTCAAGATGACTTGTGAAATTGAGAATACTGAATTTAATAATGTTCGAATTGACGACGATTCTACTGTGAACATCCTTCTGAAGTCTGTATTTGACCGAGTTAAATTTGGACCGCTCAAAACGACCTGAGTGATCATTCAATTTCCCGATCGATTCACAAAAAAACCGAGAGGAATTTTTTCTGTCGTCATTACCTTCTAAGATGTCGCACATAGAGTGGACTTTATTGTTTTAGACTTTGAACACTGAAGAGATTTGTCTGAGTCTCCCATTATTTTGGGAAAGTTGTTTCTGGCTTCTGTTAGAGTGACTATTGACTGCGAGACTCAAGATATCATATTTCCGAACACAAACCAAATCGATCAAATTCTCGAGGACACACCGGACCCTGAGACAACCAAACAAGAACCGACAATCGTGACATTGAGGAACTCTCACATGCTCCGACCTCTCCAGTTATCACAAACACAAATGAAGGAGCAAGGCCTCAAATGTCGGATTTCGGTTTCGTTTCGGTAAGCCCAGAAAAGGAATTTCGGTGGAATTTCGGTGAAATGGCCGGAAATTGGGAAAACGACTTGAAAACTCATTTTTTTCAAAATTTAATATTTGTAATGTTGTTTAATCAATAAAAGAGGCATAAATACAAGTTTTTTTGCTTATAATAAGATGTTATAATGTTTAGTACCTTAAAATAATGATTTCGGTCATCATATCAATGACCGTCCAGAGTGAAATTTCATATTTCAGTACACGGTTAAATTTTGGCATTCAATTTTTCTATCAATTCTCAAAAGAATAATAATACTTTTATTTAAAAATAAAACAAGACACACACACAAACACGAATATTTTAACATGTATGCCAAAATAAATGCATAGTAGAGTTTGTGATCGTAAAATGTATGTTATACGAGACTTAGAATTTGGAAACTTGGCTCTCCAAGACTTAAGTTAGGTTGTGAATTGTGACTTTTGAAGTTGTGAGATGGAATGAGAACATATACATTATATTTATTGGGTTTAAATAGGACCCTTAATGGCCTTATTTATTGCAATGGTGGTTGGAATAGTGGCTTATATTGCAATGGTGGTTGAAATAGTGACCTACAAATTTCATTTAGTGACCAAATAGTACCTATGAATATCAATAAGTGGCCTAGGCATGACATATGGTGACCTAGAACAATTTCAGTCGAAATGGACCGAAATGAACCGAAATTCCACCGAAATTCCACCGAAATCCGAGAAATCTGTGAACAATTTCCACCGAAATGGACCGAAATGGACCGAAATGACCGAAATTTGGCCGAAATCCTGGAAACAGATATTATACATGGTTTCAATGTCGGTATCGCCACGAAACCGAATTTCGACCGAATTTCGGTCGAAATTCGCCGAAATTTAAGGCCATGTGAAGGAGAGACCTAACGAGACGATTGTCGAGGCTACAAAGGTGAATGAATTCAACCGAGACACATCCGATTCATCGCACCCGGACACAGTTATTTCGGATCTCCTTGAGTCTACACATGGAAAGCCAACAGAGAGCACCAACACCTGCTCGGGATGTAGGCTGACCCTACAAGAGCATTACAATCTATATGGAGACTCATCTGATAAGGAACCTATGGTCAGTACCACACACACACCACACCTCGGAACTTCAAAGGAGACATCCGTGACCAAATCGACCATTCTCAAAAGCATGGTTGCTCCATCCTCTAGTCAGTTATCCAGTGAGAAGAAGTCGAGAGTTGATTCCTCGAGGTGTTCCCCCGAACCCCTCAAGGTGTATCACTCTCCTCTCCCTCTCTATACTTCAGGATCTAGAAAACTGAAGGTGATCGTTATGAGTGAGCTCAGTTCAATGGATCAGGAACTTGATCAGAACAAGTAATCGTACGTCGACTTACGTTGGACTATATCCACCCCTCACTATTATTCTTCTAGAGCTGGATCCTTTAGTCCCATTCGATACACCAAAACAATTTGTTATAACTAGATTGATACTTGTTCATCAGAGTATTCATCCAAAAACGAATCGATTGACCCTAAGACTGAGCGAACTCTGAGAAAGCGGCTTAAGAATAGAAATAATTGGATTGACGCGACTTTTAAGTATTATTCTTCTGATGACAACTCTGATGATTGCTGTGAATCTTCTGATTCAATCTTCTTTCTATCAATATTCCCTTTCAGCATATGCTTCAAAAAGAGATAGGTCGTAAACCTCTTTAATCATCGGTCTCCGTTCCCCCCCGCCTTCATTGATTCCCTTGTACATTTTCTTCCTATACTTAGGCCAAGGCCTTGATGCATTAAAGATGAGGAAGATCATGTGCTTGTTATTCAGAAGGATATAAAGACTAGATGGGAGCAGTACTTTCATAAACTTTTCATTGAGGAAGGAAATAGAGATATCACTTTAGGTGATCTAGCTTGTAGTGAAAGTTACTTGAATCGTGCATGCTATAGACGGATACAAAGAAAGGAAGTAGAGGAGGCTTTGAAGGTTATGGGACCTGGAAAAGGTGTAGGACCGGATGACATCCCTGCAGAAGTATGGAGAGTTTTAGGTGAGCATGGTTTGACTTGGCTTACGAATCTATTCAATGTTATTTGGCGAAGAAAGAAAATGCCTGAAGATTGGAGGAGGAGTATCGTGGTGCCTCTTTATAAGAATAAAGGAGACATTCAAAATTGCTCAAATTATAGAGTATCAAGCTGATGTGTCACACTATGAAAATTTGGGAACGTGTGATCGAAAGAAGGTTGAGGCAAATTTCCAATGTATAAGAAAATCAATTCGGATTCATGCCAGGTCACTCAACGACTGAAGCCATCCATTTGGTGAGGAGAACAATGGAGATTTATAGAGCTAAAAGGAAGAACCTCCACATGATCTTTATTGATTTTGAGAAGGCTTATGATTCTGTCCCACGGGAGATATTGTGGAGAGTGTTGGAGAACAGACAAATACCTGTCCTATACATTAACCTCATAAAGGACATGTATGATAGGGCTTTATCTTGTGTAAGGACCTCTTTTGGGAAGACTGGATATTTTGACATCAATATTGGTTTACATCAAGGTTCTGCTTTGAGTCCATTTGTTTTTACTTTGATTATGGACGAGTTGACCCGTCACATTCAGGATGAGTTACCTTGGTGTATGATATTTGCTGATGGTATTGTGTTAATTGACGAGAGTCTCGAGACTAGAGATGGAGTAAATGAGAAGCTTGAGGTCTGGAGATATGAATTGGAGACTAAAGGATTTCATATAAGTAGGGTTAAGACGGAATATATGGAGTGCACCTTTGATGGAAGCAATGGTGAAGGAATCGAGGTGAAGATTGGTGACGATAACATTCAGAAGAGATATTCCTTTAGATATTTGGGATCTATTCTGCAACATGGTGGGGATATTGATGGAGATGTTACTAATAGAATAAATGTCGGCTGGCTAAAGTGGAGAGGAGCCTCTGCTATTCTCTGTAATAAGAAAATTCCTTTAAAGATTAAAGGAAAGTTTTACAAAGCAGCCGTGAGACCTGCTATGCTTTATGGATCTGAATGTTGGCCTGTGAACCATAGATATGTGCAGAGAATGAATGTAGCAGAAATGAAAATGCTAAGGTAGATGTGTGGACACACACACACACACGTAAAGATCGGATTTGGAATGAATGCAATGAGAAAGAAAGTTGGTGTAGCCCAGATCGAGGATAAGATGCGAGAAAATCGCTTAAGATGGTTTGGACATTTGCAAAGAAGATCAACTGATGCACCAGTTAGAAGATGCGAGTGTTGGGATGTTGAGCCGGCTAAGAGAGGGCGAGGACGACCCAAGAAGTGTTGGAAAAAGTCCATATGAAGGGATCTTAGTTTTATGGATATAAGCCCATGATTGACCCAAAATAGATCTGAATGGAGGCGAAGAATCCATGTAGCCGACCCTACTTAATTGTGGGAAAAGGCTTTGTTGTTGTTGTACTTAGGCCAAGGCCTAAGTATAGGGAGGGGGCCGATGCCATCTGTAGTCCGAAAGCCCCCCGACAACATATATAATTACTGAATTCGACTCACTCTCGTATGGTTTACTCATCATTCTATTCCCCACTCCCCACTCGCTTTGTATATTCTCCAGATCTCATCAGTTCTCATACTCACTCCTGTCCTATACTTATGCTAACTAGAGCCAAAGTATGGAGGGACCGATGCCCATCCTGTATATATTCATCCATTTCTCCTCTTGACCTCGATCACTCCACTTTTTGATCTTCTTTTATACTTAGGCTGACCAGAGCCTAAGTATAGAGGGGCGACCGACTTCTATACTCATTTTTGTTTTTTACTCTTCTACGCTTAGCACGAGCTATGTCTTTTCATCTCTTTTTGTGCTTTGAGGACATAGCACACACTAAGTATATGGGGCGTTTATGTATTACATATATACTTTACCCGTAGCTTGTACTTTCAAGTATTTTTGTATATATTATGTAATAATTATTAGATTGGTAAAATTGGTAAAAAACAAAACAAAAAAAGAAAGAAAAGAAAAAAGCTTCTTATTTACTCTTGCATATCATCCTTGCATTCATATAAAAAATGAGAAGAAAATCATCTTTCACCTCGCTCAACTCAGACGGGGTGTTGGAAGATTGTATGGGTCTTTTTTCTGGTAACGTGGATATCTAAAGATCGGAGTATGGGTTGAAATAAAGCTTCGGATAAGGGGTGGACGCCTGGACACCTTTTTTCTAAGAACCCAAAACATGTACGAAAAAAAAGATTCCATATCCGTAGGGGCACAACAAAATCCACGTAGAGATACCAAAAATTCAAACAAAAAGAAGCCAAGTCAACTACTAAATAAATATTTGACCAACAAGGTCCAAGCTTCAAGAAAGTCTGTAGATCTTGGTGGAGACTTGGCTAAACTGGTCGGCTTCACAAGGAGAGGTGACTACACTGGTCACCCTTCAGTTCTTTCCCCTTATTCTAATTTCATCCCCTTTTCGATTGTGAACACAACGCGACAAACCTTAAAAGGAAATACTTGACTCCCTGAGGAGGAGTTATTGGAGGAGAGGTTTGCATGCTAGTCCGACATTCTTGATGGGAAGACTAAAATCTTTCACACACATAAGATAGTTGTTCAATGTGCATGGGGTATGCTTTGGGAGAAGGATTAATCTAAGATAACTTCTGAGTCGAAACTGTTACAATGATATGTAGAACTCGAAGGCCGTTGATTTTTGTAGAGAAGATGAAGGAATGAGATATCTGTGAGGATGTCTGCAAGTTGAAGTTCAGTGGAGATGCGTGGAGTGCTGATTCGTCCTTCTCGTACTGCATCACGAATAAAATGGCAATCAACTTCAATGTGTTTTGTCCTCTCATGGAAAACTGGATTGGTGGCGATGTATGTGGCAGACATGTTGTCGCAGTATAAGGGTACAAGAGTGTCGACTGACATGCCAAGTTCTGTTAAGAAAGAAATAAGCCATGTGATTTCACATGTGGCTTGAGCCATTACCCTGTATTCTGCTTCCGCACTAGATCTGGATACCACTGTCTGCTTCTTGCTTCGCCAAGTGACAAGGTTATCCCCAACAAACATGGCGTATCCTGTAGTGGATCGGCGGTCCTCAGGAGAGCTAGCATAGTCAGAATCTGTATAGACAGTGTTATTAGTGTATCCATTCACCCCATAGAAAAGTCCACGTCCGGGAGATTCCTTCAAATATCGAAGGATCAAAAGAACATCCTGCCAGTGACTGTAAAGAGGCTTCTTCATATATTGACTGGCTCTGCTCACAGCATATGATATATCTGGCCTCGTAGCAGTGAGATAGAGTAATTTTCCCACTAAGCTTCTGTATCGTGTTGCATCCTCAAATGTTGGATCAGTAGATGCTTAATATTTTCTCATTTCTCCAGGGATGCCAGATGGCTTGCATCCAAGAAGTCCTGCCTCAGTCAGAATATCGAGGCAATACTTTCTCTGTGAAAGATGGAGCCCCTCTATAGTGCGTATTACTTCGATGCCAAGAAAATAACGAAGTTGGCCGAGATCTTTCGTGATAAAGACCTTCTTGAGGAAGGCCTTGGTCTCCTGAATACCATCTACATCATCTCCTGTGATAACCATATCATCAACATAGACAACAAGGATAATCGTGCCAGTAGACCGTCGTCTAACAAAGACAGAGTAGTCAGATGTTGTCCTCTGAAAACCAAGTGTGTTGATCTCCGTAATGAGCCTGTCAAACCATGCCCTTGGGCTCTGCTTCAGGCCATAAATGGCCTTGCGTAGTCGACATACATGCTCCCCCTCGACTGCATACCCCGGTGGTTGCATCATGTAGACCTCCTCCTCAAGATCATCATAAAGAAAGGCATTCTTCACATCAAGTTGATAAATGGGCCAAGCCTTGTTGGCAGCAACAGAAAGAATGGTACGTATCGACTCCATTCTGGCAACAGGTGAGAAGGTCTCAAAATAATCAACTCCAAAGGTTTGTGTAAAACCTTTTGCAACAAGTCTGGCTTTCAACCTGTCAATAGAACCATCAGACGATTGTTTGGTCGTGAAGACCCATCGACATGCTACAGGGCGAAATCCTGGGGGGCACGGCACAAGATCCCACGTACCCCAGGAGGTAAGTGCATCCATCTCCTCATCCATGGCCTGTCGCCAACCTTGATCTTGCATTGCGCTGAAATGATCTCTTCGAACGGTAATAGCATTAAGAGCATCTGCAAATCTCTTGTCACAGCTAGATAAACCATCTGTAGAAGTAAAATGTGACATGGGGTAATACGTACATTTCCTTTTTTGCTTGCGTAGAGCTATAGGAAGTTCCCCAGGTACATCCGGGACAGCAGTGGTGGGAGCACTTGAAGTGGTCATATCATCCTGCATAAAAGGGATAGGCAAAGGTACATACACTGGTGTAGGAGGTATAGAGGTACGCTGGCGAGTATAGACGATTGGTGGAGGAGGGAGGTCCAGAGGAATGTCACATACGGACTGTGTGAAATAACTTGTTTGCTCAAAGAAAGTGACATCAGCAGATACATAGTATCGACGTCCAACAGGATCATAGCAGCGATAGCCTTTCTGGGTACGAGAGTACCCAAGAAAGACGCATTTGATGGCACGAGAGGATAATTTGTCAGCTGCATGAAAGTTATGAACAAAGGCAATACAACCAAAAATTCGCAGAGGTATGGGAAAAGGAGACTCGGTAGGATAAAGTAAGGAAAATGGAGTTGCCCCTTTGAGAACTGATGAAGGAACACGGTTGATGAGATACACTGCAGTAAGGATAGCATCTCCCCAATATTGTTTAGGAACATTCATTTGACTAAGAAGAGATCTGGCAACATTTAGCAAGTGTCGGAGTTTCCTCTCAACTATACCATTCTGTTGTGAGGTATATGGACATGATGTTTGGTGAACAGTTCCCTGGGATGCAAAGAAAGAGGTCAAGTCATGTTGGGTTAACTCAAGAGCATTGTCGGTACGAATGATCTTAACAGTGCTAGAAAAGTAAGTTTTAACATATTGAAAGAAATTTCTGACAATCTGATTAATCTCCGAACGCTCCTTTATTAGATAGACCCAAGAAGGTCGACTATAATCATCAACGAAAACTATAAAGTAGCGACGACCACTTAATGTGCGGATCGGACAAGGTCCCCAAACATCACAGTGAACAAGATGAAAAGCAACAGTATTACGAGACTCAGTACAGACAGGAAACGAAGTTCTATGGTGTTTCCCGAACTCACATGCCTCGCACTGAAAGGGCTTCAGAGCAGAGAGTTCAGGAAACATCATGGAGATGGCCTTGGCAGAGGGATGTCCAAAGCGTCGATGCCATAGGAGCGGATCTTCGGAGATAGATGCAACACCAACAAAGTTGGAGTCTAAGGGTATGTCAAGGTAATATAAGCCGTTCTTCTCATGACCCCCACCAAAAATCTGCCTCGTCCGAATGTCGTAAAAATAACAACAAGACTTATCAAATATTATGCGACAATGAAGCTCAACACAAAGCTTGTGAACTGACAACAAGCTAAGAGGAAAATCAGGAGCACAGTGAACCCCCGAAAGTCGGAGTTTGGAAGAGAATTCCATAGTTCCGACACTAGTAATATGTGATTGAGTCCCATTAGCAACTCGAACTGACTTCACAGAGGTAGATGGTATGGAAGAGGTGAGCAGACCATGGCCTCAAATTTCAGCGAAATTCGGTCGAATTTCTGTCGAATATCGATATCCAGTCGAAATCGAAATTCGACCGAAATGGCCGAAATGACCGAAATATGGGGGTCCTAGTACAAAAATGACCGAAATAACCGAAATTCTGGTCGAAATTCCACCGAAATTCCATCGAAATTCTGTTTTGGTCGATACCGAAATGGTGACCGAAACCGACATTTAGGGCCTTGGAGCAGACTACCTTCTCCAATGAGATGAGTAGAGGCGCCGGAATCAATAATCCAAGCTGGAGTAGAAGTGATAGCAGAGTTGGCTATGGTACCTGAAGGAGTGATCAGAGCAGCAGTTGTAGTGTTACTAGTGGTGGTAGGTCCTGGAGTCTGAAGGATCTGCATTAGGCGGGAGTAATCTGCATCGTTAAGATGAACAGTCTTGCCACTGGAGGCTGGCGATGCTTCTTCTACATCATAGGTATCCTCATAAGCATTATTGGCGTGATAAGAAGGTACGCCAAACTTCTGCCACCATCGTTCAGCCGGGTGGTTCATCCTACCACAGTGAGTGCATGGGGCAATAGAGTCTCGCCCATGACCACGACCAAAATCATGGCCTTGTCCAGATTCCCGTCCACGGCCACGACTTGGATCGCGACTGCGTCCTCCTCGCAAGCCGTATCTGCCTCCTCGCCCAGATTAGGCGATGTGTGCAAAGTTCTCTGTTGAAGGTAAGACAGGAGGTCGGGCAACGGATGTCTTCATTGTTGGCAGTGTGTCTGATATAAGAAATTGCTCCTTCGCTGCATGGTATCTAGAATGCAGGCCATCAAGGAAGCGGTATACCTGCCAGTCAGAACGCTCTTGTATCTGTTTGGTGCAACATGAGGGCTGGAATATTGCAAGCTCCTCATACAGACTGGATAGATGCCTATAGTACTCGATGAGGGTGGAATCACCCTGAGATGCCGACCAGATTCGCCTGTAAATATCTGCAAGGCGTGACTTCGTCTTCTTTTGGGAGTATGTTTGCTCGAGATCCTCCCACATTTCCTTGGCTGTATTTTTGTAAAGAAGATTTGAGGCAATATGAGCCTCAACACTGTTGGTCATCCAATTGATAACCAAATAGTTATCAGTTTGCCAGTTGTCGTACTCTTTGTCCTTTTCATCTAAAGGATCTTTAGTCAAAATGTAAAGTTTCCTCTGACCACCAATGAATACCATAAAAGATCGAGACCAGAGCATGTAATTTTATGTGCCCTTGAGTTTGATAGTAGTGCCTTGTGCCATAATATTTGTGGCCAAGGGCTTTGTCTCGGTAGAAGAAGACGCCATGGTGGTCTTAAAATAGAAAGACGATCCTGTGATCAACTAAGGATGCATATAAGAGCTAAAAAATGCCCTAAAACTCACATTTGCCCTTGACGAAGAGCTGAAAACCCCCAATGGACAGCATATCTGGATTCCTGGAAGCTATCCGTGATGAGTTTTGGATCTACAAAGAGTCCTACAGTACCCGTGGAGGGTAGCTGTGGGGCTGACGACCTTCGTAGGAGGTCCTGAAAGCGTCGGATAGCGCTAGCGGGAGGGCTGCTGCACTAGAGGCGATTGGAGGGCCTTGCGCGGGGCCTTAATTCAGGGAAGAGGGCCCTACACAGGCTTTTGCGAGGCTTGAAGGTGGCGGTGGGGATTTTAGATCAGAACCCCGGTCTAGGACCGTTGCTCTGATACCATGTAGAGAAGAGGAAGGAATGGGATATCTATTTCATAGGGCTAGGGTCTCTTATATAGAGAGAAAACCCTAGAGAGTACAAGATTAAAAATACATAAATACCCCCGAGGGGTTACGGAACCCGAAGAGTTAAAGGTTACGGAACCCGAAGGGTTAAGGGTTACGGAACCCGAAAGGTTACAAATATAATTGTAATATAATAATTCTAACAATTTTAAAACCTTAATTCTCATAGGAGTTCCGCCTCACTATCAATTCAAATGTGGGGTGTAGCTCTATTTCACCTTTCTTTCATGACCTCGGTATGGAACTCAAAATCATTTCACTTTTGCATTTAATTTTAATTGCTCGTGACAGGCAAGATTTAAGCATAGGGGGTTGATGATTCCGTGATTCATCACACTAAAGTTGAAAATAGAGCTTCGTTCTCAAGTAATTAGCCGCATTTCATCATTTATTTTGTATTTTTTATCATTCATGCACTTAAAATTAATATCTGCATTTTAACATGCATATTTGCATTCATAACCATCTTCACATTTTCACTTAATTTCTGGCATTTTTAATTAAATCATTCTAACTTCAATTGACATGGAACTAACTTCATTGTGTTCATTATACTAACATGATTAAGGAAAAATACAAAAAAATTGCTAACTCAAATAATTGGCCCATGACAGAAAACCCTACTTTCAGAATAAACTGAATGAAACACTCATATCTTTCTCGTACAATGTCCGATTTCGGTCTACTCATTTTTAAAGTAATATGCATTCAAAGACCTTCAAAACAAGTTCGATTTCATAAAAATCGGAGCTCATATGTGAAAGTTGGGTTTTTGGGCCTCTTTTGCGCATTGTGTATTTTAGCGGTTTTTAACCTGATATTTTATGTACGTACTTAACCCTTTTTCTTTTATTTCCTTTTGATTTATATTCTTTGATGAAAATTATATTAAAATGCATAAAAACACAAATCCAAAATAAGACTAAAATCAAAGAATTTTTTTAAGTAAAAAACAAGTGGGGAGACACTCTGCGGTGTTCACCCCAATATATTAGATAAAAAAGGAAAGGAAAAAGGGTGTACAAAAACAACAAAAAACTATACAAAGGGGCGATACAGCCCCCTTCAAACAAAAAACGAGATGAGGCCTAAACTGCACGCCACTCTTCCACCAATCTCTCACAGTGAATAAGCACGTTTTCCTTGTAGAAGCGTTGGCCTGAGAATAAGGCCTCATTTCTCCCAAGCCAAATTGACCAGAGCCTCACCACTGGAAGCAAAATTTCCCTTCTAACTCTGTTTCTGTTGAGGACCAAGGAGTCGCAGAAGGCCATCAAGTCATCCGTTCTCACCCACTCCACTTCTGGTTCCTCCCAAATCCCTTTTACCGAGGGACACTCGAAGAATAAATGTTCCAAAGTTTCCACCGCCGAATCGCACAACACACAGAAGTTGGAGATATTGGCCAAGAATCTAGTGCAACGATCCCTTGTCAGCAGCCTCTTTCTGCGGAAAAGCCGTAAGAAGAAGCCAAGGCGCACATGTAACCTTAGACCCCAGACCCACAATCGCTCACCAAGACGTCAGATCGCACAAGCGGTGGCTGAGCCAACGCCCCATAGGCCTTCCGCGTCGAGAAGGGCCTATCCCTCCAGGCCCAGTGGTCTCGCCCCTCAGAAGGCCTACCTGCAACCACGAGGGCGTCCAATTGGGAGAGAAAGTCATCAAACCTTTGATCCGAAAAGTTCGCCATGAATCGCGGACACCAACAGCCATCCGCCCAGCAAGAGGTAACTGAGACCTCCTTATCAGCCGCCAGAGCAAACAAATGCGGGAAACGCAAATTCAAGGGACCCCCTCCCATCCAATTGTCTTTTCAGAACTTAAAAAAATCTCCATTCCCTAGCACATGCTTAAATAGCGATCTATTCCTTTCGAAAACCTTCTGCACACCACGCCAAAACAGGGTCTGAGCGCCAATCACCCCAACCCGCTCCTCCCCCGCCCTTCCCTTCCCATGGATCTCCCGCAAGATGTCAGTAAAGAAATTTCCTCCCTGGCCCCAGACCCTACTTGCCCACTTGAGAAAGAAAGCATCATTAACAATCTCCAACCGCTTCACTCCCAAACCCCCATCCTGCTTGCTCCTAGAAACCTCATCCGACGCCATGAGATGAATCCCACCCCCAGTTCCACCATTTCTTCCCCACAGAAACCTACACATACATATTTCAAGTCGCCTGCGGATCCCCACCGGCATACGACGATTCGACAAGAAGAACACCGGGATAGAGGAGAGCACAACTTTGAGAAGAACAAGTTGACCCCCTTTCGACAGGAGGGCTGCACGCCAACCAGCAAGGCGCGCCTCTACCCTCTCAACAATCGGAAGCAAATCCCTAATCCTGACCCTCCCTACCACCAGCGGCAGACCAAGGTAACCAATAGGAAGCTCGCCCGGAGGAGACCCTAAAAGCCTGCCACACTTGATCCCCAGCGCCTCCGTCATCCCAAAAGGAATAACCTTGGACTTGCTCCCATTCATATACAGACCCGACATCTCACTAAATAGATCAAGGGTCACCGCCATGTCGGAGACCTCAGCTAATCCTCTCTCTATGAAGCAAATGGTGTCATCGGCGAATTGAAGCAAGGACACGAAAAGGTGCCCCTTAGAGAAGTCAGCCATACGAGCCAAAACAACAGCGGCCACGACAAACAGAAGAGGGGCCACGGGGCACCCCTGGCGCAGCCCCCTTTTAGGCTGGAAAGAGCCCCCCTCCAAACGATCATTGACCAAAACAGAGAAAGACACGGTGGTCACGCACCGTCGCATCCACGAAATCCATAGCTCAGGGAAACCACGTCTTCTCAGAACCGACCATAAGAAACTCCATTCAAGGCTGTCATAAGCTTTGGCGAAATCGATCTTCCATAGGACGCCTTGCGTACCAGTGTTCTTCCAATCGGCGACCATCTCCGAGGCCACCGCAATGCAATCAGATATCTGTCTGCCACGAATAAAGGCGGCCTGGACCGGAGAAACAATCGAGGCAAGGGCCTGAGCAAGTCGACGAGCCAACACCTTAGTGACAATAAGATAGATGGCGTTGGATATCGAGATGGGACGGAAGTCCTCATTACGCTCCGCCTCTGTGGACTTAGGAATAAGCAACACGATGGCCCTATTATTCCGATCGAACCCTGCATTTCCACTGCAGAACTCAGTAACAACCTCGAAAACATCTTCTCCCACCACCTCCCAAAAATCTCGATAGAACGCCACGGAGAAACCATCGGGGCCCGGGGACCCATCGTCATTCAAATTCCACACTGCAGCTTTAGTTTCCTCCAAGGAGATCGCTCGAGTCAACATTTCGCAAATCTCATCAGAAATGGACGGGGCCCCATGCCCCAACCACTTCCATGTCCTCGGGGAGCGCCTTGCCGTGAAGCTTTTGAAATGATCAACAATTGCACTCCCCATCTGCCTGTCCCCCACAAACCTTGTCCCATTTATGGAAATAGAACGCATCGCATTGTTACGCTTCCTTCCGCTAGCCACACGGTGAAACAAAGCCGTGTTTGCATCCCCTTCTTTGATCCATTTCAACCTCGACCGCTGCCGCCATTCATAGGCCCGCTTCTTGTCCTCCGCCGCAACACGCTCTTCTGTGCCAGAGAACGTTCGCGAAGCTCGTCAGGCATCAGCTCCCTTTCATTCTCAATAGCATCAAACTTCGCAATAACATCCTCAGCCTCGACCCTGGCCGTGACTCTCGCCAACCTCGAATCCCTCTTGAACAGAGCAAGCTTCCTCCGCAGCGACACAAGCTTCTGATTCAACTTGGAAGCCGCAGACCCCACAAAGCGCGATTGAATCCAGTGCAAAGAGACAATATCCTTGAAGCTCTCCTCCTGAACCCATCACTTCTCGTATCTAAAGAGGCCCCTCAGCGAAGGGACCTCCCCGGAGTCCCAGAGAATAGGCGAATGGTCAGAAAACGAACGGGGCTGAGAGGAAACCGAGCAACAAGAGAACATCTCCATCATCTTCCCAGAAGCCAAGAAGCGATCAATCCTAGAACGGGAGCTAGCGTTCCTCCAAGTGTAAATAGTATCACTCGCCACCAGATTCTCTAAAGCCAGCGAGTCCACCACCTCAGCAAAATTGGGGGAACCCGGGTCACGGCCACCCCTTGACCGGGGACGATCCGACGAATGGAGCGTAACGTTGAAATCTCCCCCAATGAGCCAAGGGATCCCCTCGAAAGCAATGTCCGCAACACGCAGATCATCCCAAAGCTCCGTCCTCTTAATGTGACAACAGGGGCCGTAGATGCACGAGAAAGCGACCGGTAAGGCAGTGCCCCCCCGAACCAGCTCAACAGATATCATATGCCTCCCCACAATCATGGAGCTGAAAGAGAAAGCCGCCGATCTCCACGCAATAAGCATACCCCCCGCCACCCCGTCCGCATCCAACACCCTAAACTCATCCAGAGCACCCGCACCAAAAGAATGCCAGAGGACATCATCCATCCCCCTCAGCTTCGATTCTTGAATTAGAACAACATCACAACCCCACTCAGAGCATCTGGAGCCCAACGCCCTTCTCTTATCAACCTCCCCTAATCCCCTAACGTTCCAGGAGAGGACCTTCATTAAAGCAACTGCGGATGACCCCCGATGAGGATGAGACCAGCCGCCTCCGCCACGGCTTCTTTCAGAGTCGCGCATGTATGCTTTAGCGAGGTCCCCGCCCGAGATCTGCCCCGCCTTCGATATCTTTTCCCTGACCACCTGTCAGAATGGCTCCCCAAATCACTAGCAGTGTCCATGACCGGGATAGCCCCCGAAGAGCTTGGAGAGGAGACCAACATAGACGAGCCGCCTTCGTCCAGGAAAAGAGGGTTCAAAAAGGGCCTGCTACGCGCTACAACAACCGGGTCCGAATCTCCCCCGAGAAGACTTGAGACCCCGAAATGGTTACATCGCAACCGGAGGGAGGAAACACATCCGAGCGGGAATCCGCCTCCTTCGAAGGGGCGCAACGGGCCGAACCCGAATCCGACATAGAGAAGACAAACAAATCACGGGAAGCTCCCGCCCTTTCCCAGGATCCGAAATCCAAAAGCCCGCCAAAGTCCACCGCAGCCTGACCTGACCACTGACCCGCATAGCAAATTCGGAAAGCATGATTCAACTGCCTCGAGCGAAAATCGAGAATCGAATCAGCCTCGTACGCCATCCCAACAGGCAAACCGTCACTTACAGAGGAGATGTACGACACCCGAGCTTTCCCCCCGAAGGGACGCACAAAATCCATCATTAGGGATGACTCCTCGGACGAGCCCCCATGCAGTGCCACCTGGCGTCCAGAAGACGAGGCGACATCACCAACCCCCGAGACCTTCGGGCTTACGGCCATGGTCATCGGAGTAGTTGCCACCACCGACGGAGCTGGTGGCTCAATGAACGACATCTCCACGCGAAAACAGAAACGACCAACCTTCAGGACCTCAAAGAAGACCTTGCCAATCGCGTCGTCATGCAGCCTCTTGCTGCACTCCATCAAGACACGCGTGCACCTCTAGTCCGAGCCTGGCTTGAGACCATCCTCCACTACCGCAAGAACCTCCCCCCAACGTCGAAGAGCCCTGCTAAGGCATTGAACATTCCGAGAGAGGAATGGTACACCTCGCACCTACGCTACACACACCTCGACATTCGACCAAACTCCATCCGCAAAGCGCAAAGCCCTCCAAAAAATGTCTTTAGTTGCACCATTCGAAATGAGCCTTTCCCGTTGATCCGTGGAAAGGCCACGAACACAGCAGCGCGAAGCATCCCGGGCCACAAAATCACCAGCGAAGCGAGGACCCAGGAAACCAAGCAGATGAGATCTCACATCGTCCCAGGCAACGCCTTTTCGAAGAGCAACCCCCACAACCACCCCGCTCTCTTCTCCCCCCTTCACAACCCTCCCATGCAAAGCACCCTCAAGCGACCCCTCTCTCCCATGCAAACAACCATGTAAAGGGCCAGCCCCCCCTACTACATCCAACTTCACCGACTCAGCAACGGGGCCCAACTCGGCTCTTTCAACGCCAGCCGAACCAGCAGTCTCATGAGAACCTTCCACCACCTGAGCAAAAGAGCGCGCTCCCCGCCCAACGAAAGGTGCCGACCATGCCGCCGCGGATCCCGACCCCATCCCACGACTGACCGAAAGATCATCCCTGCGAGCAGAAGAGATGCCACGACCAGTACCGAACCAGCAAGAATCCTTTCGGTGACCAACCTTTCCACAACCATAGCATCTCGCAGGGAGCCCGCAAGCCGACGCTACGTGACCACACTCGCCGCACCTGAAACACCGCTTCCCAAGCTTCACGTGAGAGACCTGCACCCACTCCCCAGCCCCCTTTTCACGACCCTTGCCGCCTTCAGCATTGCCACCAAGCGCTTCCCTCGCAGGAAACCCGACACCATCCCCGCAAAGCGCCCCCTTATCCTTCACATCACCCCAAGCCGCACGACTGCCTCCCGCCGCACTAGCCGAGGTCTCCATCTTTTTTCCGGCAACCTCGGATGCTTCACCCACTATCGCCTTCGCTCTCCACCAACGCTCCATGAGACAAGAGAATCTCCAATGTGTACCTAAAATCAAAGAAATTGATCGAGTATGAGTGTCCCTTGTGAGCATGGAAGGACATATCGATATCGGTATCGATATCGGTACCATGTCGATATCGATATATCGTCGATATATCGGCAATATATCGACGCCATATCGTCGACATCGGGATTCAGCTCGCCTTTTTTGCTTGTCGATACCCGATATCGGACATATCGGCGATATATCGGTGACCTGTCGATACCGATATATCGTCGATATATCGTCGATATATCGGGATACGTCCTTCCATGCTTGTGAGTTTGTACAAATATCTCCCGTTTTCCATGTTATTTTATTTTCCTATTTTCTTATTTATTAAAAATCTAAAAAATTAGAGTAATGTGTAAATATGTGTCCTTTATTTTATCGCATTTTTTCTTGATTTTTATCTTATTTAAAAATGATAAAAAATTATAAAACTAAAAAATCTAGATATTCTATGTACATAGAGTACCACCAAAAATATCATTTTGTACATATGACCTCTTTTGCTCTTGGTTCTTTCATGATAGTTATAGATCTCGTCGAGATGAGAAAATTTCATGAAGAAAACTTTTCGATCCGAGGTTGCCTTCTATTTCTTTTTTGTTTTTAATTGTATTTAAATTTTGATTTTTTTAGGAGCGACACATGGTGCCTCCTGGGGCAGCCACATGCCGCCCCACCTTTCTCTCTCTCCACCTGACGCACGTGCCTAACACGTGCGTCCCTAACCTCCAGCGCTAACCACCCTCTCCTATCCCCTCCGTCGACAACGCACCAGCCAACGACCTCCCCTTATCTCTCCACCAACCTACCGACCATCCTTATCCTCTCATCGACCGTCCCCTAAACACATACCTCGTCCTATTTAACCCCTTCACCTCCTCCCTCTCCTATCATTTGCCATCTGCCATATCCACAACAAGAGAGAGAGCTCGGGGAGGAGGTGGTGACAACCCTCTTCTCTCTGGCAATAACCTCCAAGGCACGATCATTCCAAGCTTCAGGCTTCTCCGCCGAGCCTTGAGGCGAGAACCAGGAGGAGTCGAGTATCCCTTCTCCCGTCCAGGCGACCTTCTCCTGCCCCTTCTTCCTCTGTTTTTCATCTTTTCCTATGTTTCCTTGTTCTTATTATTCACTTCCATCATCTCATCCAACCACTAACGATCCTTTGCCATCATTCTCCTTCTCTCTCGCTTCAACTTCTTCTCTTCCACGACCTTCCACCGACAACTCCTCTCCACCACTTCGCACTGGAGCACCACCGCTACCGTCCTCCGCCATCGATCCCCTCCAGAAACCACTTTCCATCGTCATCAGCTTTAGAAGTGCGACGTCAGAGAGCCTCCATTTCCTTCGACCATTCACGAGAAGGCCCTCATCTACTGCTTCTTCTCTGATAAGTCCAACGCCCTAGAGATGCCAATCAACACACTTGAAGAAGTGCAAGGATGCATGCTTAGAAGTTTTGGAAACATTGCTTGCGTAAGTGGCGGAAGCACATGTTTCTGGTCACACAGATGGAGATCACATGTTCACAGGATGGGCATGATCCTTCACAATAGGACAAATTATCACGTGTACGCTGGTGTATGGGGGAAGATGACCGTGCACATTAGCAGTGATTCATGCATGTCCACTATGGAATGACTGTGCTAGCGCTGGAAGGTGTGACCATGCTAGGGCCAACACCGGAGTCCAAGTTCACTGGCTACATATGTTGGAAGGGACAATCATTGAGGGTGATGATATTGGGAAGCACCTAGTAATGATTCCTGCGCAAGGAGGGATAACTATGCTAGGACAAGGATGCTCATCTATGATGAATGATGGAGAAAGAAGAGAGGAAGACAAGAAATCATTGAACTTCTGCCTTGGGACACCGGACACTACTCCAATACCATGTTGGAGGACTTTTACAAAAAAACCACGTGAGAGGAAAAGAAGTGTGGTAGTTTATTATGAAAAGTTAAGCTCCTTTATATAGATTATAGAGTGCGCATGAATAAAGTACAAAAAAGTCTTTAAAAACAATGAGAAGGAAAAACAATAACTAAAAATAGATAATTAGTACGACTAGATCTGATTTAAAGTATGGCCTATGATGTTAAACTTTGTTGACGAATCCAATTTCGATAGACTTTTAGTTAAAAAATATTTTCCCATTCCATATATTGATGATCTTTAGTAAATCAACTAAGGTTTATTATTATAGAAAGCATCCAAACATGTATCAATTCGTAAAGAAACCATGTTCTGATGTTTGATGTTCCCCCTGACGAGTCTTTGCTAATTATAGGGATTCTAGTTCAACTTCCGTTACCAAAGCACATTGATGAAGAGAAAGTACTCGGTGAAATCAGCATCGAGAAGGATGTAGATGGATTTCATCCTCTGAATATTGGCAAGCTTGCGATGAAAGGCAGGGAACCTTTGTTCCTCCCATGCACTCCAAAGGTCTTGCTTGCACAATTTTTTTTATTGGCAACAGGTTTGCAAGCTTGGCATTTTGGAGGCTTCTGACCCATAATTCTGACATCACAGGGGTGCCTGGAACTTCTAACGAGGAGTGGAGTGAGCATCAAAGGCAAACGAGCAGTCGTGGTTGGAAGAAGTAATATAGTTGGATTACCTGTTTCATTGCTACTCCTGAAGGCTGATGCTACTGTAACAGTTGTTCACTCGCACACTCCTAATCCTGAAGGCATTATTCGTGAAGCGGACATTGTTATTGCTGCTGCTGGGCAGGCCATGATGGTAATATGATTCACTAGAAATTTTGGGTGTATTAATATGTTGCAGCTGAACTAGCTTATTGTATGTTGTAAGCTGGTGGTGGCATTTGGAGACTTATATAGTCAGATGCTATTATCATTTTCTCATATGGAACAATACTTAGTATTTAAAATACTATTTCCTTGACGTATGATTGATGTGATTATTATGATAAAAAAATGAGGTATATGTGGAAGCTATCAATTTTATATAGAAGGGCACCCTGCTAATTAAATATATTGAGCATTGATCACCCTCCCGTTTTTGCACCCTTTGGGTAGTTAATATTTAGATGTTAAAATCTCTTTTTGGCTTTAGAAACCTTTTTATGCGTTTTAGGTGATGTTCCTGGTTGGTTTTATGGTATGGAGAAATTTTTGTTTTTCATTGCCTATTTTCATTGCACGATTTGCATCAAAGATGTTAACAATTCTTTTTGCTTGTTTTCATTTTTATACCTTCTGTCCAGATTAAAGGAGACTGGCTTAAGCCAGGTGCTGCGGTAATTGATGTTGGAACAAATGCAGTGGATGATCCAAGCAGAAAAACTGGTTATAGAATTGTTGGCGATGTAGACTTCCAAGATGCAATCAAAGTGGCTGGGTGGCTGACTCCTGTTCCTGGAGGTGTTGGTCCAATGACTGTTGCCATGTTGCTCAAGAACACGTTAGAGGGTGCCAAGAGAAAAATCTGCAGTGAGTGATTTTTTTATCTAGTTCACCATGTATGTTTGTAGTATTTATTCCTCTAAGATATGCCAGATCTGTTGTATAACTCTGGAATCTTTAAAAATAATAATTTAACACTCTCTGGAATGTTTAGTCCCTGAAGTATGTACCTTGTTGACAAAGTATGACTAGAGTTCCGAATAATTTCTAATTGTCTCACTGAAATAAAAATATAACAAGAAATTCTGGGGATTGGCATCTTTTTTCATATTATATTAAGGTCCTTATCTTCTGTTTGAAAACTTGTTGTTAACGTATACAATAATAGTAGTATCTGTACTTTTCTCTATTTTGTTTTTCTTCATAGTATGCTTTATGTAATTTACCCATAGGCTACTCTCCTATATAAGAGAGCCTAGGGTTCATGGAATAAACAACTTGCTCATTTTTCCCAACATAGTATCAGAGCGACGGTCCTAGACCGGAGTTCTCGAAACCCTAACCCTACCCACCACACCCGCCGGCCCTCTCTCTCTCTCTCTCTTCTCTGCAGATCGGCGCCGCCCTTCTCCTCGGGTGCTCCTCCTCCGATCAGCCCCGCCCTTCTCCTCGAATCGCCGCCCTTCTCCTGCGCATCTCAGGCGTTCTTCGATCGGCGCTGTGCGCATCTCCGACGCGCGTTGCCGCGTGATCTGCGCACCTCCTGCGCGTGCGCACCCCTTGCGCGTCATCGCGCGTGACCTGCGCTTCTCCAACGCCTTATCGCACCTCTCCAGCACCTGATCGCGCACCTTCCAACGTACGGCTGCGCATCATCTGCGCAAGGCTGGACGTGCGCGTGTAATCCTCTACGTGCGTGAGCAGTGCGCACATCCAGTGCACCCAGTGCGCGTGTTCAGCGCACCAAGTGTCCAGCACAAGTGATCCAGTGCGCTTCCAGTACCCTAAGTCCTGTAGCTCCTGTACGGGTGCACGGTTTCCAGACCTAAGACCCAGAACATCATCATGGGTTTAGTTGCGTGAGGTCTACACGTGCAACTAAACCCATTTATGTCGTTGTAGACAAATCTCATTGTTTGTCAATCGTTCCAGTCTTCATTTTCAATATGTCGGAGAGCAAGGCAGATATCCCATCTACTGGCGCATTCCGTGGTCCAGCGCCTATTGTCAAGATGGACGGTACCAACTATGAACTGTGGGCAATGCAGTTCATGAGTATGATGAAGTCTACGGGTAAGAAGCACATTCTTACCGAACCAGAGCCTGCTGAGAAGACTGGAACCTATGCCTCCTGGGAGGCTGATGACGCATACGCCAAAGTTTGGCTATCTGGCACGTTGGTAATTGAGATTGCCAATGACATCCTCCATCAACCCATAGCGAAGGATATGCGGGACATTCTGGAGGCTACATATTCCCAGGCAAAGAACGAGACAAAGATTCTGCAACTCCAGCATGATATCTTCACCATCAAGCAGAATGGTCGCCCCCTACATTCTCTTTATACGTCACTGAGTGGGATGTTCGAGAAGCTATATAGCTTCATGCCCTTGACAGCCACGCCAGAACAGCAGAAGACATATAGGAATGCTACTATGGTGGGAGTGTTCCTAGCTGCACTTGATCCTGAGTACGAGGCAGCACGATCACAGATTTTGGCCGACTCTACAATTCCTCCAATAGAGGAAGCCTTCCATAGACTGAGTCGGATTACAGTTCCCTCAACTGCTGCAAGTCAGAATTCTTCAGCGATGGCAGCAACCAGAGGTCGTGGTTCTCATTACCAGGGCCGTGGACGTGGACCCCGTGGGAGGGGTGGCCGCACTAGGCTAACATGCACCTACTGCCACCGAGTTGGACATAATGAAGATACATGCTATTCAAAGCATGGATTTCATGCATCCGCACGAGCTGCTGAGCAGATAGAGCCCCCATCTGCTGCTACCTTGGATCAACGATTTGATGATCTAGTTGCCCGTCTGAGGGGCATTATCCCACCATCTGGTCCAGCACCGACTACAGAGAGTCATTCTGATGCTGCTGCTTCTGCCTCCGCGTCTACCAGTGCTTCAGGTAGTATACTTGCACTTCACAGTAGTAGTTCAGATACATTGCCATGGATTATGGACTCAGGCGCTACACATCACCTATGTGGCGACCAGAGTCTACTTACAGGATACACTCAGATCCCTCCAGGACGGACAATAGTCATTGCAAATGACACACATTCCCCCATCACTGGTCAGGGGGAGATTAGACTGACATCGTCTATGCAGCTCAAGAGTGTGCTACATGCACCTGATTTTTCAATGAATCTATTGTCCATTAGTCAGATTACGAAGGATCTCCATTGTCGGGCAATTTTTTATCCATCTTCTTTGATTTTTCAGGACATCCATACGGGCAACGTGATTGGTCGTGGCTATGAGCAAGGAGGCCTCTACCGCCTGAATCAGACCCCATTTGCTGGAACAACATCCTCTCCTTCTGGCCAAGTATCTCCTTTACTGTGGCATCTACGTTTTGGTCATTTACCGCTTCAGAAGTTGCGTCAAGTATTGCCTTATAGTCTTCCTCACACATCTGTTCAGTGTGAGGCATGTCAGTTGGGAAAGCATCACAGGTCGTCTTTTCCCAGTCGTCCTGGTCGGAGTAGTACCTCCAAGTTTGAGTTATTTCATGTTGATGTCTGGGGTCCGAGTCGTGTACCTGATCATCAGGGACACAGATTTTATATTGTATTTGTGGATGATTTTTCTAGAGTGTCATGGGTGTTTCTGATGAAAAATAAATCTGAAGCCGGAAATATAATTATCCATTTTCTGAATGAAATATAAAATGTTTTTTCTACATCTGTGAAAATTGTGAGAAGTGACAATGCTTTAGAATTGTGCACTAATTTTCTTGCCAATTACTACTCATCAAAATGAATTATTCACCAAACATCTTGTGCTCATACATCTCAACAGAATGGGATTGCTGAAAGAAAACACTGTCACCTTCTTGATGTCACTAGATCTCTACTTATACAGAGTCATGTTACATATTCCTACTGGGGTGATGCAGTTCTTACTGCATGTTACCTAATTAATCGTATGCCTTCGTCTGTCTTGAATGAACAGATTCCGTTCTCACTTATTTATCCTGACAAGGATCTGTTCACTCTCACTCCTCGTGTGTTTGGGTCGGTTGCGTTTGTCCATCAGTTGTCGCTGGGTACTGACAAGCTCTCTCCTAGGGTTGTCAAGTGTGTCTTTGTTGGGTACTCCAGAATTCAAAAGGGGTACAAGTGCTTTGATCCTTTGCGTCAGCGGTATATGATCAGTGCAGATGTTACATTTTTTGAATCTGTTATGTATTTTTCAGCATCTGGAGACAAACAGCTTCCACCTATACCACCTGATGCCATATACATGACACCACTACCACCTCAGATGCCATCATCAACACCACCACCACCACCACCACCACCGCCACAACAGCCTATCTCACCGTTCCCGTTCCATTATACCCGCAGGCTTCCTCCACCAACTCATGGTCATGACTCGTCCACTAGCTTGCCTATGGTATGTAATGAGAATATTAATGTTGATGGATCTGACGACATTTCTGAGCAGGATGTGTTGCAGGAGCCAGATGAGCCTACAACTGATTTGGATATTCCCATTGCTTTACGGAAGTCGACGAGGAGTTGTGCCAAATATCCATTATCAGCCTCTGTATCTTTTGAACGGCTATCTGGAGACTTCAGGTCGTTTGCTATGGCACTTTCAGCCATAGATATTCCACGGAATCATCATGAGGCTCTGCAGGATAGTAGATGGCGGCTTGCAATGGAAGAAGAAATGGCCGCACTTCAGTCCAGAAGAACTTGGACTTTGGTTTCTATACCTCCAGATGTGAACCCAGTGAGCTGCAAGTGGGTGTTCACAGTGAAGCAAAATGCAGATGGCTCTATTGACAGGTACAAGGCGCATCTGGTGGCACGTGGTTTCACACAAACATATGGGGTGGATTATCTTGACACATTCTCGCCTGTGGCACGTCATTCCACCCTAAGGATCTTGTTGTCAGTTGCAGTTGCTCGAGACTGGCCGCTCCATCAATTGGACGTAAAGAATGCATTTCTATATGGAGAGTTGCAGGAAGAGGTGTATATGCAACAACCACCTGGTTTTGCTGTTGAGGGGGAGTGCTCCAAGGTATGCAGGTTGCATAAGGCTATCTATGGCCTTAAGCAGAGCCCCAGAGCATGGTTTCAGAAGCTCTCGGATCTCTTTGAGAAACAAGGATACAAACGCTCCAATGCTGATCATTCCTTGTTTGTACAGAAAACAGTGAGAGGTAACATTGTCATTATGGTTTATGTTGATGATATCTTGATTACAGGAGATGATGAACAGGGCATAAGGCAGGCGAAAGAAATGCTGGGTAGTGAGTTTGTCACTAAGGATCTTGGGGTCCTTAGATACTTTCTGGGGCTTGAATTTGCCAGAAATTCCTATGGGCTAGTCATGTCAGAAAGGAAATATGTTACAGATTTGTTGAGTGAAACAGGTATGCTTGAGTGTCGACCTGCTACGACACCAATGGACCCCAGCATGAAGCTTTATGAAGATAACACAGAGGATGTGGACAGGAGAAGATATAGAGAACTGGTAGGCAAACTGTTCTATGTCACGATCACTAGACCAGATATATTATTTGCAGTGAGCCGTGCGAGCCAGTTCATGGAGCAACCACGCCAGGTGCATATGGATGCAATACATATGATACTTAGATATCTCAAATCTTCTCCAGGTGCAGGTCTGCTATTCAAGAAAGGAAAGGGGATTTCTATCTCAACATGTGCAGATGCAGACTATGCAGGATGTCCCAAGGATAGGAAGTCCACCTCAGGGTATGCTGTCTATGTTGGAGATGCCCTAGTCTCATGGAGGAGTAAGAAACAAACTGTGGTAGCTAGATCTAGTGCTGAATCCGAATATAGGGCTATGGCCCATGCTACTACAGAGATGATGTGGGTGAAAGTTGTGCTTACAGATCTATGTTTAGATGTACCACTTCCTATGAACTTGGAATGTGATAATCAGGCTGCTTTGTTTATTGCAAACAATCCTGCATTCCATGAGCGGACCAAGCATATTGAGGTGGATTGTCACTTCATACGTGATATGATTCAGAAAGGATTCATTGCTACATCTCATGTTACCTCAGAGAATCAGACTGCAGATATATTCACCAAGGCATTGCTACGAGGTCCATTTCAGAAGTGTGCTTCCAAGCTGAGCATGATTGATATCTATGCTCCATCTTGAGGGGGAGTGTTAACGTATACAATAATAGTAGTATCTGTACTTTTCTCTATTTTGTTTTTCTTCATAGTATGCTTTATGTAATTTACCCATAGGCTACTCTCCTATATAAGAGAGCCTAGGGTTCATGGAATAAACAACTTGCTCATTTTTCCCAACACTTGTTAATTGAAAAAAATCTAGGTAAGGTTTCAGTATCAATGATGTGTAGATCATTTAAATCCAGATAGTGAACTCAATGGAGCATTTAAGTCTTTCGCAATTTTAAAAGGCCTGCAGTTTCACAGTCACTAGTTTGCTTATGATTCCGAATGCAACAACAACAACAACAACAAAGCCTTTTCCCAAGGGTCGGCTACATGGATTCTTCGCCTCCATTCAGATCTATCTTGGGCCAATCCCGTGCTTATATCCACAAAACTAAGATCTCTTCGTATGGTCTCTTTCCAACACTTCTTGGGCCGTCCTCGCCCTCTCTTAGCCGGCTCAACATCCCAACACTCACATCTCCTAACTGGTGCATCAGTTGATCTTCTTTGCAAATGTCCAAACCATCTTAAGCGGTTTTCTCGCATCTTATCTTCGATCGGAGCTACACCAACTTTCTTTCTGATTGCATCATTCCGAATCCGATCTTTACGTGTGTGTTCACATATCCACCTTAGCATTTTCATTTCTGCCACATTCATTCTCTGCACATGTCTATGGTTCACAGGCCAACATTCAGATCCATAAAGCATAGCAGGTCTCACGGCTGCTTTGTAAAACTTTCCTTTAATGTTTAAAGTATTTTTCTTATCACAGAGAACAACAGAGGCTCCTCTCCACTTTAGCCAGCCTGCATTTATTCTATTAGTAACATCTCCATCAATTTCCCCATTATGTTGCAGAATAGATCCCATATATCTAAAGGAATCTCTCTTCTGAATGTTATCGTCACCAATCTTCACCTCGATTCCTTCACCATTGCTTCCATCAAAGGTGCACTCCATATATTCCGTCTTAGCCCTACTTATACGAAATCCTTTAGTCTCCAACTCATGTCTCCAGACCTCAAGCTTCTCATTTACTCCATCTCTAGTCTCGTCAATTAACACAATATCATCAGCAAATAACATACACCAAGGTAGCTCATCCTGAATGTGACTGGTCAACTCGTCCATAATCAAAGTAAAAAGAAATGGACTCAAGGCAGAACCTTGATGTAAACCAATGTTGATGTTTCCGAATGATTGGTAAAAAAATAATGATTCCTAGTAAAAATGGAATGATTGGTGATCTGCATTTCTGAATGGTGATAGGTACACACATATGAGACATCTAATCATATCGCCTCTAGAAATGCTGGAGCATAGTAAAGACATGTTGTACAAAGAGGGGAAGAAAATTCACTGGCAACTGCAGCAATGAAGTTTCACATCTCTCATGTCTACAATTTGACATTAAAGGGGAAGTATAATCGCGTGCCAGTTGATATTGAAGCTTTACACCACATATTCCGTCAACCTTTTACACATGTTCTTCTGACCCTCTTCCCGCTTATTGAAAGCTTATGTCTGGAAGTTTTGAGGTATCTTGAGGACTTGAGTGCATCTGATGACCTGAAATCTTTTGTAACTCCATTTTTTTAATTCTAGAAAAAGGACCCAAATAGTCAATCTTATTTGCATTTTGTATTGAACATCCCCTATCAATAACTTGACTTCAAGCAATATACCTTGATAAGCCGCATCCCATCAGTAAGAACGTGATCTCAGACATCATGAAGGTCATTGCCCTTAGTATCAGGTTGCCATATACATCCATTGTTATTGGTTTTTTATATGTAAATTATTGTTTTATTTCTGGTTGTCTGTATTCGATTATCGACAACAAAAATTTAATTACATGATTGCGCTCAAACTACAAAAGTACAGGAAAAATGGCAAAATGATGTTTTAACTGTATTTAATATCTCAATTTATTGGAGGCGCATCTTCCCTCCACCCTAATCTTGCCACCATGTTTACCAACCATGCTGTCGGCGTTGCTCATTTGTTGGGTGAGGTAAAGAGAAGGTTGTAATGAGTATGGTGATCCAGTAGTCTAAAAAACCTGAAAGAATGGGATAGGTATAGAAGGTGGTCTGTTAATTGGAGGGATGGAAATGATGTGATTGTGGACTGAGGTTGATATTGGAGGAATGGGTAAGAGGGAGATGTTTATGCATGGAGGTTGGTGATGAGGCAGCGGTGGTGGTGGAAGAGATGGAGGTCGTGGATACAAAAGAGTTGTTCATATATATTCCACGAAGGGAGATGGAAGAATGGAAGGGGTAAGAGCGATAAACAGGGAAAACATTTGTTAGAAAGGGAGGTTCTGTGGCGGTTGTGGAAGAGGCTGACTGGGTAGAGATGTGGAGAAGTTCTCACAGATCACATTTCTCGGAGGAGGCCTGAAGAGAAAATTGGGGCTGAGGAAGGTTGTGATGGGTAGACACGCGAGGTAGTCTGCTTTCAGTGCGAATGGTTGGGGTGCTAGGCGCATGACCACCTGTTTGTTGCCTGTTGTTGAGTTGTGTCCGATACGTGCAACAGTTGTGCCGACAGAAGTGAAGGCTTGGCAAGGATTGATTGATGGCAGAAGAGCATGATGGGTGTTAGACTGATAAATCAAGGACACTTACAGAAAGAAGGGGCTGTTAACAGTTAACAAGTGATGTCGGTGAGATCTAATGTTCTATGCAAATTCTTCAGCTCTAGTCGTGGTCGCTAATGGAAAGAAGGGCTATAATGTTAATGTCATTATAGATTTATAAGAGTTTCTATTTTCATTCAGTAGTGTGTATGGTATGGGTTAAACACATGGTAGTTATAAACTAAGGCGTAACCTAATTTGACGACTTAGTAATCTTTTTTGCTTTGTTTGTCTTTAACTTTTATATTGATTTTTAATGACATACTTTTTATTTATTTTGTTTTTGAAAGCAGTTATAAAGTGCTTGAAAATCAAAGTAAAAATAAGCATCAAATACTAGATTATTTGTAGTCTTTATGATGGTTTTTTAGATTTTCTTTTCTTTTTTGTATTTTCTAACTGTCTTATTAAGTTTTAACTTGTCAAAATGATAAAGTATGCTAATATACTTTAATAGTAATGGCATTTTTTCCTGATTAGATAATATTATTGTTCTTAAGTATTGAACCTAAATTTCCATTTATTTATTATGAATTATTTAACATAGAATTGGTATGAAGTACTTGTTTAATATTTGATATTTTTATACCATGACCCTATAAACTTTGATAATTACTCGCTCACCCCTGTATCCTTCGTATTTGTCCCAGAACTCCTATAAACTTGCTATATCTTACACCACAGCCCATGTCGTCATATTTAACTTTATTTCAATCAACAACTTGAGTTAATTCAACCATAAGAAAAGTTAACCATGGGTACTCCATCTCCTTCTCTCCTTCCATATACTCCTTTCCTTGTCTTCTCCATGTGGGTGTTGCTCTTGGGGGCAAGCTCGCATGGTGGGTGGATGTGGCAGTGGGGCGAGAAGAGCTGCCGCATGGACGTTCCGTGGAATCGGGGGAGCGATGTTGTCTGCCTGGAGAGAGGCGGAGGTGGCGATCATCGCAGTGACATCGAGGTGGTCTTGGAGCTCTGGAATCTTCAGGCGGTGGGAACAACAACAAGGGGCAATGTGGTTAGCGATGCCTCAACGGCGAGGAAAAAAGATGAGGATGCAGGAGCCCTCCTGTTACCACGAGTCCTATATCACCTGCTGGGCTGCTGCCCTGCACCCTCTGCTCCACCCATGATCCAGGACCCTCCAATCCCTCCTCACTTGCACACTGGGGATGGAGACCGAAGTTGCCGTCTACGCAGCAGAAATAGCACCCCAACACTTATCGCAGAAGTATCCATCCAACCTTGACTTAGTTTTTCAGCCCAACACTTATCGTCGTAGAAGCACCACCAGCTGCCCTTCGCCCCTAAGGAGTCACACACCATAAGGTGTCGAAACAGTTCTTCACGAGGGAATGGGCCCTCTGGAGCTTGTGGTTGAGGGTACGGGGCCACGACCTGCCCATCTTGACGAGTTGAGCATCCAAGATGCAGTCTGGGTGTAGGTTGAAGTCGCACGTGGGGTAGTGGAAGGACGACCAATCATGGTCGACGGTATGGCAATTGTTGCGGGTGTATCCCAGACGAAGGAGGGACATGAGGAGAGGGTGCTGCATGTGGACTCTGAAGATCTTAAAAGGCTGTTGTTGTGCTCCTGTGTCATTCCATGTAACTTACAAGGGTTGAGACTAACTGATTAGCCCAGTCGACGAACGCTTGCTGGAGATGGTTCCAGATTCATTATGGTGATCTCCCACAATAGGCTTCACTTTGATCAAAGTATCTCTCGAGTCAAATTGACCTGAAAGTTCGCAATTCTCACTTGAAAGCGAGATCGATCCAACACTCAATAAGCATGGATCTGTCTTGGCGAGGACATGGATCGCCAGACTGACATGTCTGGATCGTGTCTTGTAAGGAGAGCTTCACCGATGTCATCGAAGGCCGACACAAGACTCCCTTTGCTCAAAGATGTTGAGAATCAAAAAGAAAAAATGTGGCAATAAGGGGATAAAGGGTCTTATTGACAGAGTTTGAGGGATCCAAGAAAGAATGGGCAGGCAATAGATAGCCGGGCGAACTGAAACATCTTAGTAGATATTTGACTACCCTAGAGAGATAGTAGTTTGACTATATATTAATATTAGGAACTTTTTTTAGATATCTCTATTTATTATATTTAATTCACCACTATATAAAGATGTTATTTATAAATAATATTATAGGCCAATTATTATATTGTTTCTCTAGACTTGTCGAGTGTCCGCCGCTGCCTCAATCTAGTACTATATACCAGATCTCCGAGGAGGCTAACAAGATATGTGCCAGACTATGTGGTGAGCCTGTGTTCAATGAACAATAAAGTTAGCGACGAGAGGTTGATGATGACATCACAATGGTTATGTTAGACTTGAATGAAGATGATCAGATGATAGTGAGCCAGCCATGAAGCCTAGCTCAATAGTACTTGATTAAAATAATAAAGCATGTGAAGCTCAATCGAATGAAACCCGTAACTTGTAGACCTGATTTGATCCACATAATGATATGGAATCTTCAATGGTCTCTATTATGAATAATATCTGTTATGTCAATATTTGGTGATCAGCCGAATATCCTATCGACTATTCACTTATTTGTTTATTTGTAAAGGCTCCCATGTATCGTGATGTCACCATAAATGTTAAAGCTACATATGTGTAACTTGTTAGTAAGTACTTTTTCCTTGGATTCTTGTTGATTGATGACCATATATATAAATACGAGAATATATGTAAGGTTAAATAGGACTGCCCCTGTTCCATATTTCGGTGATTTTTTTTAGAAAATACCCTCATGCATTTTCATCAGTATATCCCTCTAATATACCATTCAAATTTCGTCAGAAACAGAGATCTTCATGCCCTCCATCTAGAATAGGTCGATTGCAACAATTCTAAGACCGTTATACATGTTGTAGATAGCGAGCATATGAGTCTATTTCTTATGAATTGGAATGACATATTAGATGGATATAGTGATGAAAACACATGACGGTATTTTCCAAAAAGAAAATAGAAAAAATTGTCGAAATATGGGGCGGGGGCAGCCCCATTAAACCTGTATATGTATTAGGCATAATTTTTATATTTAATATAATTAAAAATACACAACCAAATAGTTCCCATTAGTCATCGAAATATCTAACATTCTTTCGGTAACCTCTCCGACTGAATACTGAATACCTGCTTTTACGACATTGCCTTGTACATAGTCAATGTAAGCACCAGCATTGATCCATGCTGCTGCACTATTTTGGGAACACATTTTCCATGTGTTTGGGGGATAAGAATATGTTGATAGATTCAATTAAAATATAATGCTTTTTGGACAATTGGTTCTATCTATGAATTAAACATTGGTAAAAAAAAATTTCCAATCAAGTTCACTGCTAATCTATAAATTCCAATGTTGAGCAGTAAATGTTGCAAAAGCCGATATTCAAGATTCAATCAGACGAGTCGCTGCAGTAAGGTAGCTATTCGAATTTATTCGATTACGGATTATGTATTTTTCTTTTATTTCAATTATAAAATTATATCTAATATATATATATATATATATATATATATATATATATAGAGGACGGGGAGGCTGCTGCATGTAGCAGCCAACGTGGCTGCTACATGTGGCAGTTTCCCCAATTTTTTTTATTTTTTTTTAAATTAAACCATGAATATTCATCTATTTATCCCTCCTACATTCTATTAAAATTTCATCAGAAATGGAGACTCCTATGCCCTCCATCTAGAACAGATCGATTACAGCAAAATTCAGACCGTTAAAAAATACCGGTCTAGATGGAGGGCATAGGAGTCTCCATTTCTGATGATATTTTTATAGAATGTAGGAAGGATATATAGATGAATATTCATGATTTAATTTAAAAAAAATAAAAAAAATTGGGGAAACTGCCACTTGTAGCAACCACGTTGGCTGTTACATGCAGCAGCCTCCCTTTTCTCATATATTTATACTGATTTGGTTGGCCATTGGTCTAGTCATTTTGTGGATAATTGGGAAAATTTATACTATTAAAATCTGAATTAGGCGCTTAGTTTAATTTCGTACTTTTGGTGCTTATCATTTTCCCCCTCTTCTCGTTTCTGCCAAAGCTGTAAGTGATCTCTAAACATAATTTGAGTTTATTTTTTTCATAATTCCGTCGTTTATTTACTTCAGATCTATCATTTGGATCCAAATTATGCTCCCTATTTATTTTCATGTTGTGGCCTTTTGAAAAAAATACATACCTTGACCAATTGAAAGCCACAACAACCATACTTGAAAAGCCATATGCTGCCACCCTTGAAATTTTTAAAGTATTTGGTTGAATAGTCAGTTAGTCGCTCTCTCGCTTTGTCGGACTGACTATTGCGATATAGTCTCCATTCTTCAGTAGATACATCCAAGGACGGATGGAGGGGGTGTAAAGAGGGGCAAGTGCCCCCCTCAATTTTTGATTTCTTTCTGTGTAATGCTGCAATCTTATCTCTAACTTTTCTCTCTCACCCCTAACTTCTCTCTCCCATTCTCTCTCTCGCCCCATCTCTCTCCTTGTCTCCCGCTCTCTCTCGTACCCTCTCTCCCGCACCCTCTCTCCCTCTCTCTCTCTCATACCCCTCTCTTTCCCACTCTCTTACGCCCTATCTCTCTCTCTCTCTCTCTCTCTCTCTCCCCCCCTCTTTATCTTCTCTCTCGCACCTCTCTCTCAACTCTCTCTCTCTCTCTTGACTCTCCAAACCGCTCTATTTTCTATCTTGCACTCTCTTTCTCTCTCTCTTAACCGCTCCTTAGACATTCTCTCTCTAAAATTATTCTTTTTATTTCTTTACTCTCACATGCTCGTGTTAGATCAAATTGGATGAAATTCGATGATTATCAAGATTCAAAATCGAAGGAGGATATCTTATATAATTTTTTTATTAACAATGTTCATTGATTTTCTTATTTTTAATGCCTTTTTTTACTATTACGAAAAGACTAATGCCGATAACAATTTTTTATATATAATAAAGTTGATTGAATAATTTTATCGTACATGTTTATGCACCAAGATTCTTTTTTTATAAGATATCAGACAATCTATATGTTCCTATTTAATTTTTTTGTAGAAATATTAGTTAGAAAAGAGTGAATAATTGTTTGGTATGTTAAATAATCAATTTATAATTTGATGATTATTCGCATGCAAATAATAAGAATTCTGTTTTATTGCAAGTAATTTTACATATAAGTTGTGTTATTGACAAATTTACTTTTTACATACAGAATGGAAAAAATATTTCAAATGAGTGAGAGGTTCAGATTCATCTATTTCCCAAAGTAGTAAAGATAAGGAAGTTGAATCAAGTAATAAGCGTGTATGTTTAGAAGTTACTACAGATCTTGTGGTAGATCCTGGATTGAGACCAAAGATATCTTCTTATGATCCTAATGATTGAGATCATATTAGAAGAGATTATATTCAAAAAGGCCCGTGTCAACCTCAAAGTCATAAATTTCCACAAAGAATGATTGGAAAGAAATTAAGGCGATTTAACCAAACCTGGTTTATTGAGTACAAAACATGGTTAGAATACATCATATCAAAAGATGCCACATATTGTCTTTATTGTTATTTATTCATATCGGAAAATGATGTTCAAAGCAGAGGAGAAACTTTTGTCACAAAAGGCTTTAGAAATTGGAAGAAGAAGGAGAAATTTGATGAACATGTTGGCGGTCCAAACAGTGCTCACAATAAATTGAAACAAAATTACATTGCTTTGATGAATCAGAATAAAAGTATATATAATTTATTAGACAAACAGACTATGCAGATGAAGAATGATTATCGAATTTGTCTGAATGTAACAATAGATTGTGTTAGATTTCTTTCAAGACAAGGTTTGGCTTTCAGAGGAAATGATGAATCGAATATCTCAATTAATCAGGGTAATTTCCTTGAATTGTTGAAATTTCTTGCATATCATAGTAAGGAGATTGGAGATGTTTTATTGAAAAATACTCCAGAGAATCAAAAACTAATTGCACCAGAAATCCAAAAGGATATTGTTAATGCGCCTGCAACATTAACAACTAAAAACATCATCATGAAACTTGGGAATAAAATGTTTTCAATTTTAGTTGATGAATCTAGATATATATCAGTTAAAGAACAAATGATTGTTGTTCTATGCTACGTGAACAAGAAAGGATTTGTTGTCGAAAGATTCCTATCTATAATCCATGTTCCTAATACTACAACTTACACATTAAAAGGCTCACTCGAAGCTTTATTTTCATTACATGACTTGAGTTTTGTAAAATTACGAGGGCAAGGTTATGATGGTGCAAGCAATATGAGGGGAGAATTTAATGGACTTCGAGCATTGATTCAAAAAGAAAACAACTCAGCATATTATGTGCACTATTTTGCACATCAGCTTCAATTAACTTTAGTAGCAGTTGCTAAAAATAATGTTCAAGTTGCATTGTTATTTAATACTATTCTGCATCTGTTGACTATTGTTGGAGCTTCGTGTAAATGTCGTGACCAGTTAAGAGAAAATCATGCTCTTCAGATTGTTAAAGCTATTGAAATTAGTGAAGTTTCAACTGGTAAGGTTTAAATCAACAAACAAGTACGTCACACCATGGTGATACTCGATTTGGGATCACATTACAATTCTCTAATTAGCATCACTTTGATGTTTTCATCAATAGTAGATGTTCTTGATATTATTGTGCAAGATGGTTCAAATTGTGAACAAAGAGCTGAAACATCTTCTTTGCTAGTAGGGTTGTAAGGAAAGCTCGAGCTCGATGAGCTCAACTCGGGCTCGGCTCGTTAAGGGCTCGCGAGCCAGACTCGAAACCTTAACGAGTCCGAGCCCGAGTTGGGTTTTATGTTTCGTTAGCTTATCGAGTCGAGTTCGAGTTGGGCATTGTTCAACTCGGAAACTCGACTCGATAACTCATTTCTCATCTTAATAAAAAATTGAAAATATATATACCGAAACTTCCACAATGAGTTTGATATAAAATAGAGGTTAACATTTTTCTTACTCAATAAGCTATAAAAAAGAGAATAAAAAAATCAAAATTACAAATGTCATTTGCATAATTTAATGTATAAAATGGAACAATGACTTGTTAAGAGGTTCATGAGCCTGCTCATTTTGAGGCTCATGAGCCAGCTCAGAAACTCATGACTCGTTAAGAGGTTCGTGAGCCAGCTCAAAAACTCGTGGCTCGATAAGAGGCTCGTGAGTCAGCTCGAACTCGACGAGTTTGAGTTCGTGATCCACGGCTCGATCTTTATCGAGTCCGAGTTCGAGTCTTGGTTTCTGATGAATCCACATTTCATCATCTTTATTCTATCATTTTAGCCTCAAAAACCCTGGCAAATGCGTGAAAACACCATTAATTCCAGCATCTTAGCATCCATGCATGTGCATATAAATAGTGTATAAAATACTGTTTTTAAAGCCAAAATTATAGAATAAATAAAAGGAAAAGAATAAAATATTATAAATATTTTATGACCAAAATCCCGAGACCTAGGCATCTTGATGACTAGGTCGACAAGGAATAAAGTAGGGGGAGATAAGGGCCAGAATACAATAAAAATACCTATTCATTTTTGTTCATTCTTTATACATTTTGGGACCTATTTTTGGTTCCACTTTTTACACCTCAAAAAAAGAAACTTTGTACATGAAAGTTGTAGATAATGAAATAAAGAAAAATATAAAATTGATTTCACACAAAAATCATGTACAGATGAAAAGTTATGATCTGAATAAAATGCCAAAATCCCAAATTCTCAGACCTGTATCTCCCAAATAAAAACTTTAAATGCATCAAACTCACCTTTAATTGTATATAATTTAAAATAAGCTATTTTATGATGGTGGTTTCGCATTCGGTGGAGCTACGGTTTGAGAGTTGAGTTTTAGACCCCTATTGTATACTTGTACAGATTTAAATAATCATTTTATGTATTATTCTTTATTTTCATAATTTTATATTTTTTATAATTTGTAAATATTATTGATAATTTATGTGTACATTAAAATCAGAATAAAAACCTCAATAAAATACAAAAATAAAATATTTGTATAGCATACCTAGGTATAAAACCTATACACACACCTATATAATTCCCACTTATATTTTATTAAGTATACAAAATACCTTAGAAAAATAAAATAAAAATATTTTTAAGTGTATAAAAATATTCTATAAAATTATAAAATAATAAATAAAATTAATAAAATTAAATATATAAAATAAAAATTAAATATTAAAATATATAGACATACAAACCTATATAGGCCTAAAATGGTAACTCGTAATTATAAACCTCATAAAAATAATTAAAAATCATATTAAAATACCTTAGAAAATAACAAACATTTTTCATTTTATAATCTAAAATTAATAAAATCATTTATTATTTTAAAACGAATTTACAAAACATTTTTTTGGGGATTTTTCCTGGTTGGTCCATGTGTACCAACCAGGTGCCTCCGAGTGTTGACCGGCGGGTCAACTCTCTGACCTGCCCCATGTGACCTTGTCAGAACTGCGTTTTTAACCTTGTTTCTCGATTTTTTCGAGGATCATCCTTGCACCTTCTCGACTATGACTCTTCACAACTTTTGTTCCTCGTTCAATGGTCACCCACGCCCAGATGAAGCCTCGATCAATGGATCGATGTGACAGCCGCTGCGCCTCGTTCTTCCCCACCTGTCCGTCAACCCCTTATATTGTGCCTCGACTTTCCATTCAAATTTCGAGTCCCTTTGGTCCACCTTTCTTCGTCTCTTTCGAGCTCCACAGGTACTTGGAGGTGACAGCTCCAGTCTTGTGTCGTCAGCCAAGGCGAAGGAGGTCAGAGGCATTTCTACCACCTCCGGCAAGTTCGCCGTCGAGGTACCTCCTACCTCAAGTCTAAAGCCTTCGAGGTTCCCCCTTTCCTTCTATTTTCTTCGCATTTTTTCTTTCACGTAGCCTTAGGATCATAATCCTCCAATTACCTTTCCATTTCACCCATCGAATCATCCTCACGAGCACTTCGCCGGAGTGCACCTCCGGTCGAGTACCCTTTGCGCCGCTCCACGCTTCCACTCTACCACCGCGGGGTCCAGGCACTTTGCCTTGGACCCTCTCACTCTTTTCTGCATGTATTTGGAGCTTAACGAGAGCCTGGGGGTCGTTTTGACCCTCACCGGAGACCCAAGAAGCTCCCCAGCTCCGCCATCGTCTCCAGTGAACTCTGGCCATCGTCGGAGCATTTTGGATCCCCCAGCACCTAGAGGAAGCCATCAGGAACTCGCGACCCATTTTTGAGAGCTCCAGGTTACCGGAGGACCGGGATTTAGCTCTAGGAAGTTCGCCTCGCCGGCGTTCTTCCCCATTCTTCCTCCTTGCTTCTTCACCGTTGGACCGGGCCGCACCTCCAGACCGTTCAGGCATCGTTGGATCCTCCGCGCTCGCAGCCGTTGATCATCACCCGGAGATCTGATCGTGTCCACTCATCGCCGAAGCGGTATCGGTTGTCCAGCGCCCGCCACATGTTCAAGTGCATCGCTACCGGCTGTTGGATCGCACGCATAGGGGTATTTTGCACTTTCACCCCATGCCATTTTGTATTTATTATTTAGTCCATAAACTTTCATCTGTATTTTAAATATTTTTGTAATATTTGGATTCGAACCCTTCGACTTGTCATATTTGCATTTTGGTCCACGCCGCGTCACCTCACATGCCTGTGCGCGTGAGGGGACTGGGCATTTTGCAGGGACCCCCTGAGGGTTTATTTATTTCGTATTAATCCAAGAAGTATTTTGTAATGTGTAATATTTTTGGATATTTTGCATATCAGCCCTTGGAAGTTTAGTTTATTGCATCTAGGTCCTTCCCAGGCACATGTATAACACATGCGAGGTTGGGTATTTTGCAGGCATACCCTTGCGGGTTTTGATATTTGTATTTGGACCTGGAACTTGGTTTATTAGTGATAACGTTTGTGGATAACTTGCACTGTGGCACTGGATGTTTGCTTATTTACATATATGCCCTTGCTAGTAGTATAGTTTCTTATTGTTGCATCTATTTATTTCACACATCGATAAAACTAAAAAAAATCTACAAAAATTACCTTAGTCTCCTGTTGCATGTTAGTTTCACACTATATTTTTATTTTGCATTTTATTGCATTTTCATATTTATAAAAATTCAAAAACATGCATTTTCAGTACTGTTTGCATTAGAAAATCCATAAAAATTAGTAAAACTTTTTGAAAAATTCCAAAAAAATTATATTTTGCGTGTCTTATCATCTCTTAGTGTCAATCCAAAAATCACTAAAAAATTCAAAGTAAAACTCCTAAAAATTAGAAAATCCTTAAAAACTTCATAAAAATCTAAAAAATTCAAGAAAAATCCTAAAAATTCAATCTCAGTTTCTGTATTTACCCTATTTTATTGTACTTATTTTAAAATTAATTTGAGGAATTTTGGATACTGTTCTATATTTTTCATCCTCATTTTAATTTCGACCAGTAATCTAGTTCACTATTTATTAGTATTTTTGCCTTTAAAAATACCAAAAAATCAGAAAAATCTATAAAAACCACAAAAACATTAGAAAATTATAAAAAAGCCCAAAAATATTTTATTTCCTGATTTTTGAGTATTTTTACCTATTTTTATAAAACCTTATCCTTGTCTTTTCTTATATTGTGTACATATTCTATTTATAGAAAAAAAAAATAAAAAAATATATAATATAAAACAAAATACAAAATCAGTAAATTAAAAAATCAAAGTATAAAAATATGAAAATAAAAAATCAAATAAAAATTAAAAAAAATTAAAAACCCACAAAAATTTGCATTGGTAGACACATTATCACATTCAGTTTTGAGCATTTTGATTAGATCTATCTTGTTTGCTCCCTGAGTTCGACCTCTACACACTTGCACACTATACACATTTTTGTAGAGTTATAATAAATTTTAACTCCGCACATTTACGTTCATTGCTTGATTTAATTGTCGTGGGTTTATTGTTGATTTAATCTGGATCTCCGTGGTCGGTTCAGCGACTAAGTTCCCGCCTTGTGTGGAACTTAAGACCACCGATTTTTGGGTTAATCAAATGGCGCCGTTGCCGGGGAGCAACAACGTATAGATCATTATTTTGTGTCTGATTGTGATTATTTGTTTAAATTATTGCTCAATTTCTCTCTCACATTTTATTATACACTTTTGAGCTATCTAACATATTCTTGGTTGACTTCGTGCGAGGTACCGCAGATCGAGGGAGGCGTCTTTCTCTAGGAGCCAACGCACCCACGTGAAGCCGACTTCAGCCTGCTACTTGAGCACCAAGGAGACTTAGACGCAGATTAGATTTAGTTCATCATTTTTTTAATTTTTGGTGAGAGAGCAACTATTATTTGTAATAATACAGGTACATTCGGACTTGGACATTCGGGCATAATTTCCAAGTGTTTGTACACTTGGGGGCTCACCGCCATTTTCATCGGATTTTCATCGCATTTTTTTCTTTGTTTTTCGATTTTGTGTGATTGAGCCCTAGCTTTAGGATTGATTGGCGTAAGATTAGGTCCAAACACCTTAATTAACCTTGCATGCACCTATAGTCTCGATTCTTTAGACTTAGTCAAATTTTGAAAACAGTTCTTCACGCTAGTAGTCTATCCTCATCCTCAGGCGATTTCATCGGATTGCATACCGCATATAGATTAGGTTTATAAATTCCTGCGTTGCATCCCGCATGAAGAGAGCTGGAGGCACTGTAAGTCTTCTTACTTGAGCATTCATCATTTAGGCACGAAGGTGAGATTTCCATCTTCATGCCAACTCGCATTGCTTTTACTATTCTCTCCCTCTGTTTTTGGATCAAATAGGAACCAAGTAAAAATACAAAAACGTTAGGCGCTTGTATTGAATTGACTCAAAGCAAGTGATAACACCAAAAAAATTAAAAAAGTGACTGCTAAAGAAAACTTGACCTAAATAAAATTGACTAATTGGATACATTGCTTGGGATGAGCAAACCCCTCCATTGCATTCAGGTTGCATGGGAAGGTCTCCTTCCAAGTGAGAGAGCGGCTTCTTAAGGATTAAAGCCCAAAACCCAGTCTGTGACTGCCTTGTGTATCGCCTGGATTTCCGAAGTATTGGTGCTTCTATCGTACGTGGACGAGTAGGGCTTGGTCGCCATTGATGACTCTCTATTGTATAGATCATTGACCTTGTCCGAAGTATCGAGCATAGGCCACGCCTTCACGGGGGTGTCTGTCTCATCATCTTGCGTCCGAGTAGGTTCTTGCACGCTCATGGGTGATTCCGTTGCAAGCGAGATCCGAAGTATCGGTTTCACCTATCGGCTTCCTCCCTCTATTTCTTTGGCTGAGTAGGGATCCGGGAAGGGTTACAAGGACCTCAAAAAGTGCAGACTATAGGTTACATAGGAGGAGGACAAGTACGAGATTCTCTTCTGGAAGTACTCTCTGTCCTACAGGCGTAGCGCTCTAAGGACTCGTTCAAAGATTAATTGCCTGAATTCAATATAATAACTACAAAGATAATAGCCGATCCTTCACGGCTTCACGCATTGAGTCGGTGAATCCCTTGTATTGTGTTTGATTGACTAGTTGAATTAAGGTCAAGATCAAAAACACGGCACAATTGTGCACAATTTTACCCCTTATTCATTTCTCAACCTCGCTTTTCTCAATAATCACGATGATGTGAAGGAGATCTCTTAGGCCGTCTCTAGCGGCACCGCTATCCAGCACTCCTCCTTATTCATCTAGGACGGCTTCAAGGAGTTTAGACCCACTCTCCGAGCCCGAGTTTACCTCCGTCATGTTCCCCCTCGACCATCCTTCTTCCTCCATCAGTCTAGTAGTATCAGAATTTAGTGCAGCACAGAGCTCAGAATATTTGACGGCACCTGAGATGGGTTCTTTTGCTTTTTCAGAGAATCCAGAAATGGCAGACAGAGGAGAACACCCAGATGAGCAGGAACACCTTCCATTCATATATAACCAAGCTGCCATCAACAATTCACTATTAGCCTCCCTGGAGACCATGCAGAGACAGATCAGAGACCAGGGAGTATTCATGGGTGATATCATGAGAGAACCGGCGCAGATGTGAGAAGGCAGAGATGACAGACCCGAGGACGGTGGTGGAGACATACCAGAAGCCACAGGCGGAGGAGGAGACCCTAACCAGGAGAGGCCACCGCCGATGACCATGAGGCAGTTGCACAACCCAACCACGACCCTCACTCACCGATGGATTCAGCTTCCTCCTATTGTTGGGAACTTTGAGCTTCGCTCACAGACTATCCAGATTTTGCCCAAGTTTCATGGGCTAGCCACCGAGGAATCTCATCTCCATCTGCAGGAGTTTGAGATGATTTGTGGCACTGTCCATGACAGATTCATGGGCGAGAATACAATCAAGATGATTTCCTTCCCATTCTCCTTAACCGACAGAGCAACCTACTGGCTGAAACACCTTAGGAGGTACGTCACATCCTGGGCACAACTCCGGACCACATACTTGAATAAGTATTATCCTCTCGCCCAGACGAACGCAACAAGAGCTATGATCAGCAATTTCGCAATGATCCCGAATGAACAATTCCATGAGGCTTGGGATCGCTTCAGAGAGCTCATTGACCGGTGTCCACATCATGAGATATCAAAGCCCAACTTGGCTCAGAGTTTCTTTTGTGGGCTGACACCGGAGATGCAGGGGCATTTACAAATGCCTCTTATGATGGGTCTTATTTTTTCAAGGGTGAAGATGATGTTTGGTCCATCTACGAAGGAATGACAAAGAATTCTACAGTCATGGCCCAAGCCTGAGTCTACACACAGCAGACGCCTCCCCAAGGAGCATGATCATTTCAGAGGATCGCCCGCATCGATGTCGGTCCCCACACTCCGTCAGCAGCCGTAGCCCAAGCTGAATCCGCAGCAGCCGACATAGGGATCATTAGTGAGAAGTTGGACCGCATCGAGATCCTCGAGAAGAAGCAGAGTTAGGGTCTTGCCCAGATGGAACTTATTACAAAGACCATGAGTGACTTGAAGACGCAGATTCTTTGCATCCAGGAGGTACAGATGTCTACTCAGCAGCCTCCCAGGTCACGGGCTGATCCCAGCAGTAGCAGCTCCACCCAGCCCTCTGCCATGCACCGTCAGGTCCATCACATCCAGGCAGAGCCGATCCAGCAGCTACAACACTACCCATTGCCACTGCCATCTCAGGATACTCAGATGGTGGTCTATCAGCCGGATCAGTCCTTGGCAGTTCTTCCACCACACCCCGTTGAGCAGGAACCATTGATGGAAGTCAATGGGATTTGGTACGACCGGTACCCACAGCAGCCCGGGATTCGTCGCGATCACCCCGGATTTTGTTGGACCACTGGTGGCACCTCATCCCAGCAACAGTATCCAGCTCAGGGCCATCAGAACAGCCAACAACAGCACCAGCCCTAGTACGCCCACCAGCAGTATCAGCAGGGTCCTCGTCCCTCCTATCAGGGACAACAGTAGAGGAGCGTCAGCAGCCTCACCAGACATACTCCCAGCCTCCCCACTACCAGCAGCAGCTTGACTTCCAGCAGGGGAACACTTCCGGTTCTCAGGCACCTGCCTTTGAGAACCCAGCTCTAGATGACCTCGCCCGCTTGCTTTCTGAACAGCAGGCATCCTTCTGGCAGGAAATGGATGAGTTCTGGCAGGAGATGAAGGATATCATCAAGGGCAAGGCCGCCATACCTGCACAGATCGAGCCTAATCCGAACAATCTAAAGAGGAAGTCTGGGCAGGTACAGTTTACCGAGGATACTTTTCCTAGTGATTATTTGAGTGACATGTCTTCTTTGTATGATGCTGATTTCGTGACTACTAGGAGCGGTAGGATGCCAGCCGGCGGCGCCTCATCTGAGCGACAGCCACACGAGGAACCATGAGCGCTAGATGAGGAAGGTAGCGGTGCTGATGCCGTTAATGATGATGTTGATGATGGTGGTGCTGATGCCACCAAGGATGGAGATCCGGATGACGGTGCTGAGGCCGTCGTGACACCCGATGCAGATGGTGGTGCTGCGGCCACCATTTTCAATACAGAGCCAGAGCGCGGTGCTGATGCCGCGAAGTCAGATGCCATTGGTGGTACTAAGGCCACCATTTCCACTTTTGTTGAGCTCCCACATGTAGTGTTTCCACCTTTTGTATCTCAGGACTGTGGTAACAAAAAGAACAAAAAATGAATAAAGGAAAGGTTAATGTATCCACCTCGAGTCCATATGTGTTGCATGATGATCATTGTATGGATTCCATTCCTTCACAGGCACATGAACCTATTCCTAGTCCTCCATCTGAGGGAACCCCTTTCATCCCCTTCCCTCAAGCACTCCGCTTGGCGAAGGGGAATAAAAGAGAAAATCCAAAAAAGACTCAACAAGTAGAGTTTAGCAGCTAGATGATCGATAGGTTCCAGATCCAGCTGACTCTACAGGAGGCACTTGAGCACATCTCCCTCTTCCAAAAGAGCTTGAGAGAGAAGACTACAATCCGCAGGAAGAGGAGGAACCACAGAGATAAGATCCATGTGCTCACCCATTCTACTTGCTGCGCCATTCAGAACTGATTGCCAGCCAAGAGACCTGATGCGGGAGCTCCCTATGTCAGATGCGAGATTCAGGAGCAGTGGTTCGATCGTACTCTATTAGACAACGACTCTTCTATCAACCTCCTTACGACAGCCTTACTCGATCGATTTGAGTTTGGTCCTCTTCTTCGGAGCAGGACAGTCCTTCAGTTTGCTGATAGGTCGATTAAGAGGCCGAAGGGGTTCTTGAGAGACGTGGTCGTTACCATTCAGGGTCTGAAATTCCCCGTGGACTTTGGTGTTTTGGACATGGAGATCCCTGAGCCGGTAACAGATGCCTCCATCATACTTGGACGCCCATTCTTGGCCACTGCCAAGGCGATGACCAACCATGATTGTGGGAAGGTGTACTTTCGCATAGAGGGCGAAAGTATACAAATAGAGACGATCGATGAGGCCAGAGCAAGAGAATCAGCATGCTCAGAGCAGTCCAGTGATACCAAGCAGATGACAAAGGCTGAGCGAGACATCCACCAGGAGTGCGATTTTGTAATGACAGATGATGAATCCATTTGGACAAATCCAGTGGCACAGACCCTCGCCTTGCCTGCAGATTCACTCTATTTACAGCTTATGGCAGTTGAGAGCCTGGAGAACACACCCCTGGATGAGGATACCTTTGAGGCTGACAGTTGTGGGATGAGTGGTGGCGTAGAGTTTCAGTCTTGTTCTTCAGATTCAGATCCCTCGGCGTCAGACATTGATTAGGAAGATTTTGATGACTATTTGCCATGTCTGATTCCTTCTGAGCTGACAACTAGGTTGGAGTGCGAGCCAGTACAATTCATAGATGATTCAACAGGGTTCCCTTTGTCAGAGTTTCATGCATAGCGAGAGTTCTCACATGCAGACCTGGTAGCCTTCACACAGACATATCAGAAGCCAGATCTGCCACCGCCCAGTTGTCCAGAATTGAAACCCTTACCGCAGTCGCTGAATTATAGATTCCTTGCGGGTGAGCCAGATATGCACCCAGTCATTATCTCAGCAGGTTTGACTGGAGAGCAAGAATCTCCTCTGATGGAAGTTCTTGAAAGAAACCGCAAGGCGATAGGATGGAGTATAGCTGCTAGGGAATTAGTCCGGCTCTGTGCTCCCACCACATCTATCTTGAGGAGGACGCTAGGCCTTCGCGTGAGTTTCAACGACGGTTGAACTCGAATCTTCGAGATGTGGTCATGAAGGAAATATCGAAGTGGTGGAGAGTCGATTTTATCTACCCCATCTCCGACTCCAAGTGGGTTAGTCCATTACATGTGGTACCCAAGAAGACGGGTATCACTACAGTTGTGAGTGAGTCTGGAGAGGAGATAGCTACCAGGGTACCCACTTCTTGGAGGGTCTGTGTGGACTACAGATGATTGAATGAGACCACCAAGAAGGATCATTTCCCACTACCATTAATTGATCAGATTATCGGGAGGCTAGCTGAGAAGAGTCACTATTGTTTTCTTGACAGGTACTCTGGATATAATCAAGTGACCATTGCGCCCGAAGATCGGGATAAAACAACATTCACCTGTCCGTTTGGGACTTATGCTTTCAGACGGATGCCCTTTGGTCCATGTAACGCCCCCGCGACATTCCAAAGGTGCTTGTTGTCCATTTTCTCGGACATGGTGGGTGACTGTTTAGAGGTCTTCATGGATGACTTCTCGGTCTATGGTTCGATGCTTGTCTTGACTGCCTAGACCGTGTGCTTCAACGCTGCATAGAGGTCAACCTTGTCTTGTCTTGGGAGAAGAGTCACTTCATGGTGACTCAAGGGACGGTCCTTGACCATATCATCTCCAACAGGGGCATGGAGGTTGATTCGGCTAAGGTGGATATCATTAGAAAACTCAATCCACCATCCAATTTGCGTCAATTGCAGTCTTTTCTAGGGCATGTCGGTTTCTACCGACGGTTCATTCAGGACTTCAGTCGTATTGCCCGACCGCTTACTGATTTGCTGACGAAAGACACCGAGTTCCTTTTAGATGATAAGTGTCTTGTGTCTTTTAAGACTCTTAAGAATATGGTTGTCACGGCTCTTGTCATTCAACCAACCGATTGGTCTCTCCCATTCGAGATCATGACAGACGCTTCTGATTTTGCCGTAGGGGCTGTGCTTGGACATAGGAGGGATGGATTGTCGTATACCATTCACTACGCCAGTCGGACTTCGGATGCCAGTCAGCGGAATTATACTGTAATAGAGAAGGAGATGCTGGCTGTAGTCTTTGATTTGGATAAGTATCGATCATATATTCTCGGATCTAGAGTGACCCGATCACACCGCCATCCGGTACCTCATGGCCAAGAAGGATGCCAAAGCTCGCCTTACCAGATGGATCCTTCTACTCCAGGAGTTTGATATTGAGATTAAGGATAAGCCTGGAGTTAAGAATGTGGTGGCGGATCATCTCTCCCACTTAGAGAGCCTTGAGGAATATGAGCCCAACGCACCTATTACAGAGACATTTCTAAATGAGGCGATTTTGGCTATCACCTCGCTCCCATGGTATGCCGACATTGTGAACTATCTTGTTTCCAGGACGGTTCCACAAGGTTGGCCAAGGCAGAAACTTGAGACCTTTCTTGCGAAGGTCAAGTTTTACCATTGGGAGGATCCCGTCCTTTATCATAGAGGGTATAACATCTGGAGGAGGAGCATTCCTCAAGAAGAGCAGCATAGCATCCTCACCTACTGCCACAAGCTTGAGGCAGGAGGACATCATTCTGGGAGACGGACAACACAGAAGGTGCTCCAATCTGGCCTTTGGTGGCCTACTCTCTTCAAGGATTCTGACGAATTCGTGAAGAGATGTACGAACTGTCAGAAGATGGGTACTTGTAGACAGAGAGACATGATGCCCATGTAGCCCATTCACTTTTGTGAGGTTTTTGATGCATGAGGGATTGATTTCATGAGCCCATTTCCTAAGAGTCAGGGGTTTGAGTACATTTTGCTCGTTGTGGATTATGTAAGCTGATGGGTTGAGGCCATCCCCGCCCGAGCCGCAGATGCTAAGACCGTGTGTCGCTTTTCGAGAAAAAATATCATTTCATGGTTCGGGGTACCTAGAGTTCTGATTTCAGACAGGGGGTCTCACTTTATCAATGACAAGGTCAGGGCCTTTGCAGATGAGTTCAGCATTGACCATCGTGTTGCCACTCCATATCACCCTCAAACTAATGGTCTTGCTGAAGTATCAAATAGGGAGATCAAGACTATCTTACAGAAGGGTGTCCTTGATGAATCTCGATTCATCATTCTTTATTCTATCATTTTGGCCTTAAAAACCCAAGCAAATGCATATAAATAACATCAAGTTGTCCATATTAGCATTCATTATTTATTGTACATAAAATAAGGTTTTTAATGCCAAAATTACAAAATAAATAGAAGAAAAGAAAAAGGAATAAAATATTGAAAATATTTTATGACCCGAACCCCGAGACCAAGTCCAAAATGAAATTGGTCGACAAGGAATAAAGTAGAGGGAGATAAGGACCAAAATACAATAAATACCTCATTTATTTATTCATTCATCTATGCATTTTTGACACCTATTTTGTATAGAATTATTTATTCATCAAATAAAAATCTTTTGTACATGAAAGTTGTATATAATAATGTAAATAAAAAATACAAAGTTAAATTTGTGTAAAAATAATATACAGTGTACATTTTATACACAGAATAAAAAGCCAGAATCTCAACTTCACAGACCCATATCTTGCAGATAAAAACTCAAAATCCACCAGAACTCACCTTTAATTGTATATAGCTTTCCAAGAACTATTTAATAAAATCGGTTTCAGAATTTTTGGAGTATATCAGTGAAAGTTAGGTTTTGGGCCCCTATTGTACATAATACCGATTAAAATATTCAATTTATTCATTGCTTATTATTTTTACAAATTCACATTTTTATAATTTTGTAAACATCATTTATAACCTATATGTACATTAAAATTATAATTAAACCTCAAATAAAAAGGAGAATAAAATAAAACTATGCCAAAACATAGACAAAATACATATGTTATAGATGTACATAAATAAAAGGGGAATACATTCTTTAATTATTTTATTCTTTCATATTTTTATAATATTTTAAATATTACATAATATTTATTAAAAATATAAATCCAAAATAAAACCCAATAAAATCCATTAAATAAATAAAATGTATATAAAATATAGGTAAAATACCTATAAGTATACTTACATATTACATATACCTATTTATTTAAAAATGTAAATAAACTCATAAAAATTAAATAAAAATATATTTATACTCAAAAAAATAATTTATAAATATAGAAAATAATAAAATAAAATAATAAAATAGAATATACAAAATAAAAATAAATTATACAAAATACATATAAATACACTCATAAATACATCATTAAAATAAACTCATAATAAATAAAGACAAAAAAATAAATAAAAATCGTATTAAAATACTACAAAAAATAATAAACATTTTTTATTTTATACGCGAAAAAATAATAAAATCATTTACTATTTGAAATTATTTATTCTTTAATAAAAACTCTGTTTTGTCCTGTAGTGACCATAGGTGGACCAATCGGGACGCGGCCCGAGTTGACCCCTGGTCAACTATCCCATCTGGGACCTGGCGCGCCAGAACCGTCTTTTCCCCGATATTCCTCCATTTTTCCCGCATGATCCGTCGCTCAATCACATTCGAATCCTTCACGAGATTTGTTCTCTGATCATTGTACATCCACGCCCCATCTTTTACTCTCTTGTACATAGCTTGAAATGCCACCTATTTGCCGGCCAAATAAGGGCACCATCCATGTTTATAAATAAATCCATCTTCCTCCTCCGAATTTTTTGGCCATTTCCCTAGCCCTAGAGCCCCAGCCTTTGGCCTAGAGTGCATCCAGGTGACAGCCGGAGGTCTCCTGAAGGTTGTGGAAGCTCGCGGAGGAAGAAGATGCGCCCACGGCGGCGTTCCGGCGACCGTCCTGCTCCCTGGAGGCCCCCAGGTATAAGAGCTGTGCATTTACTTTTCTAGGTAGGTTTACTTCTCAGCTTTTCATTTCTGCATTTAGTTTAATCATTAGTCCTTAGGTTTAACGTAGATTAGCCGATTCGTAGTTCGCCGGAGCTCAGCTCCGGCAAACCATTTCACTGTGCTCTCGACGTTTTCCGACCGCTACGACCACCCCATTCCATTCCCTTCCAGTTTCTTCATCTCCCATCCACCTTTGACCAACCGGATCCCTCTTGGATTCGCGACCCGAAGCTTCAACTCTGCCGCTCGCCGGAAGCTTCGCCACCTCATCCCTTTTTATGCTAACAGCTTCAAACCCCAGGTCGAGGGTGACGCCCTCGAGCCGTATGATTTTCCTATGCAGGTTTGGTGCGCTAATACGCACCAGGAGTCAAAATTGCATGCCGCCGGAGGTACCTGGAGCATCTTGACTTCTCCGACCTCGCAAGGGCGCTCCAGTGTGCCTCTGACCGATCCAAGAGCTCCAGTAGCCAGATATACCTTCCAGGAATCTTGGAGGACCCTTGGGGGCAGCAAAGACCGGTCGGGGAGCGAGATCTCGTCGGAAGAAGATCGCCTCAGCGAGCCTTCTTCCCTGTTCTTCCACCTTCGTCCCCTGCCGTTGGATGAAGGGATCCCCTCCAGATCGAAGCACCACCGTCCAATGGAGCAGCGTTCAGACCATCGGATCATCTCGTATGATCTAATCTTCACCGCCCATCATCGAAGTAGCATCGGCATACGTGGAGGCATCACGTGGATAAGTCACGAAAATCAGTCGTCGGATGAAGCGCTTCTTTGGGGGTAAATTTCACATTAGACCCCCACCTTTTTGTATTTAATGTTTAATATTGTAAATAAATTTTCACTTTGTAAATAAAATGTAGATTTTGCTAAAGGACCCCTGCAGTTTCATGTATTTACAAAATGGTCCCTTCGCGCCTCACGTGCAGTCCCACGTGAGGTACGTGAATTTTGCATGTACACCCCGGCGCATTTTGTTTATTGTAAAATGATCGTGAAAATTTAAATAAATGTTTATTCCAGTAGGTCTTTTTGCACAGTGCCCCCTGAGAATTATTTTATTTGCAAAAATGCCCTTGCTAGGCTGTATTATTTTATGTCTTTTATGTATTTATTAAAAATACCTATGCTGCTCCTAAAAATCTACCAAAATTAGGTTAGATGTTTCATGCCTCATACTTTCACGCCACATGTCCATTTTGCATTTTTTTGCATTTAACCTAATTATTAAAAATGAAAAAGGAATCCTTTTTGTACTGTCTAATTTACAAAATACCAAAAAAACAGAAAAACATTTTGAAAAATTACAAAAATATTATATATGGTATATATATATTGAGTCAAGAAAATGAAAAACCCTAAAAATAGAAAAAGAAAATATAAAAAATTTCAAGAAGCTCCAAAATCTTAAAAAAAATATAAAAACCCTTGAAAAATACCAAAAATATTTTTTTTCTATTTTATAATTATCTATACATTAGTATTTACATATTAAAATTAATTTGGGTAATTTTGGGACTTAATTCATATTTTTAAAACCTAAAGTATTTTCGGCCTATTTAATTAGTCCCTTATTAAGGACATTTTTGGAATTAAAAATATAAAAATTAGCAAAATTCTAGAAAAATAACATAAAAATTAGGAAAATATAAAAAGCCTAAAAATATTATACTTAATATGTTGAGTATATATATATGTCTATATATCCGTATACTGCATTTCTCTCTCTTCTCATATATATATTTCTTTATATATATATATTATAATTAAAAATATAAAAAATATACAAAATATAAAAACAAAAAAATATAAAAAATATATAAAATTAAAAACCCACAAAAACAATAAGAATTGGACATGAACCAAGAATTGAATAACTGTGCAACCAATTTCACACTTAACGATTCGCCTCCCAGTGTTCGACCTCTACTCTTGCTTACACCTATACACACTTGCATGTAGAGTTATAATAAATTTTAACTCCACATTTGTGATATTCATCGCATATATTTCATTGTGGGTTAATTGTTGATCGATTTGGGAATTTTGGAGTGGTCAAACCAGCGACTGGATTTCTGGCCTTGTGAGATATCTAGACCCTCTGAAAATCTCAGTCATCAAATGGCGCCGTTGCCGGGGAGGCAACGGATTTTGTATGGTTGTTCATTCATTTATTTAATTCTTTGTTCATGTCCACTATTCATTTATTTATTTGATTATTAATTGATATTGTTGTAACTATTCTGACCCTCTCTTTTTATTTGTCTTTGATGCGAGGGACCGCCAAGCGACGGAGGACCTCCTAGGAGGACCAATGCACCCAAGCGAGGCGGAGTTGGCTCTTCTACACCAGCCAACATGAGAGAGCATCGAAGGCAGATGGAGGCGAATTTTGGAAGACAGACTCTATTTTTATGCATTTTATTTATTTTATTATGTATATTTTTTAGAGAGTGACACTTGACATGTAATAATTCAGGACTCTCAGACACTCCGACTCCCGAGGTCCATTGCCCGAGGGATTGTTCCCTTGGGGGCCTCGATGGTTTTGATGCTTTTTCTTTTTATTTTATTTTTATTATTTTGTGTGAATGATCCCTAGCTTAGTAAGTGCTTGATCAAGTAGATTAGGTATAAACACCCTAATATAATTGCATGTACCTATAGTGTTTTTTGGATCTAGTCAAATTTAAATAGTCTGTTCATTTATCTCTTAACCCGTGTGCCGTGAGCGAGCCCCATCAAGTGCTACTCCTGAACTCGAGTGTGTCGAGAAGAGGAGGGGTAAGCCAAGATCGGACTCTTAGGTTAAGGATCGGTGACCGACTTGTGGTGGTTCACGATAATAGCAATTAGTATCCTAGGGCAATTTCTTCGGCTTGCATTTGCATTTAGCATAGGTTTCAATTATGTTATGCATCTCGCATGGAGAGAGCTGGGAAGCGCTGTAAGTCTTCTTACTTAGCATGCATCATCGATTTCCGACTTGCATGGCTTTTCCGACCTTCTCCCTTTATTTTTTCCAACCTCGGATGCTTAATGGAAATTGGAACCTCGATAGGAACGTGCATTAAAAACACCCAAAAAAGTGATAACCTAAATAAAATTGGGACTGTTAACTCTATAAATAAAAAATAAAACATAATGGATTTTCTTGTCTTGGGGAGAGCAACCCCCTCATTGTATGCGTTTTTAGTGCTCACGTACACGCTAAGGACTAGAGCCCAAATCCCATCAAGCCTCCTAAGTGTTTGTACAACTTTGTGGTTCTCACCTAACTCTAAAACCGAAAAGATAAATGACCATCATCTGACGGTCTTCACCGTGTCAAGTAGGTGAATTGGTGGTTTGTCATGTGTATTGATTGTGACTTGGAGTCCGTTGCGTTTTCATTCATTATTAGAGTCATCGGTCCCGTCCGTGTGAGTCATGCATTTTTCATCTTTGAGTCTCTCTACCTCTTATATATATATATATATATATATATCCTCATATGCATCGAGTCGTTGGCGCTTGAGCTCAATAATTTCTTCACCAAGTCCTTTGTTTCCCTCTTCTCCACCACCTTCCTCGTATCCACCGTACCATCCCCATCTTCTTCGGTTCGAGGAGAGCATGCTCGTCGGACCACCATTTTGACGGTGTTCCCGCCATGTGTGGAACATCCAATTTTGTCTTTGTCCCTATCTTCTCGCCCACCCTCCTTATCACTCTTCTATCACCCGTGATATTGGTGCGTACGCTCAATCAGCCTCTCCACTCCATTATGTTACCTTTCATATCCACCTTCCTCGTGTTCCCCGTATCACCTCTTCCTTTACCCGGGAATGCTGTGCATATCGATGAGGCCCGCATCGAGGATTTTGACTTTATGATTACCTTGATTATTTGTGTAAGCCGGGCTGAGGATTGAGGATGCTGAGATGGATATACTACTCTTGGTGGATTTGACTTTGGATACGTGCATACGAGCTTATTGAGGGTTTTGTTGTTGCACAATCATTAGGTGTGATTATTTATTGGGATATTCTGATCAAGCACACCGGATTGAGGATGCGACGTACTTTGATGATATGATGATGATTTCATGAGCATTGATTGATCTACCCATTTGGTTCGGCCCGTCTAAATTCGGATTTTTGATTGACTATCTTGATGCATGCTTCATGATAACGGTGCCCCGAACCCCCATGAATCTCCTCATCTTCTTGATTGACCCACCCTTGATCTCCTGACTCTTTAATCCACCTATGGCACTTTGAGGATTTATGATTATCTTTCGTGCCATCTCAGCCAAATTGGAGTAACTTGAGGGAATGTATTATGATTGAACTGATTATTTGCTCCCTCACATGATCTTATGCCCTCCAGATAATTGCTTGATTAAAGGCCGTTGAGGACCTGAGATTCTTTGCCAGCATTCCCTTGACCTACATTGATCTAGCTCGCATTCCTCCCCGTGGACTATATGCAGGAGAATGCGACAATTTCTAGGACTGCGGTTTCATCCACTACTTGGGTCGCCATTTTGATGGGACCCGGAACCGAGTCAGATGATATGCTTGATTGGCCTCCCCTTGAGATTGTGTGCGCGATCTGTCGGCACATGAGGTCAACTGTCTGATTGCTCTCCTTGATGGTCCTCGCAAGGATGAGCCTCGATATTTTGGTTATCCACTGCCTAGTTCATAGCTCTCTGAGGGTTATCTGCGAGAGGCTATGCCACATTATAGCTCGTTTGGTCTCTTCTGTTGGTAGGCGGTCTGCCGTCTATCGAGGCCACATTTTCTGTGGATCCGTCTGATGGACCCGGTGTCTTTGAGCCTTCTCTCTCCTTGACAACCCTCGCAAGGTAGAGACACACTCTGACTATTCCTTGCCTAGATTGCATAACTCCCCGAGGACTATCTGCGGGAGCATGCAACACTCTCTTTACGCTCGGTTTCCCCCGGCTGACCGTGTCTCCGATCTGCGGAACACGAAACCGAGCCATTTGATATATATTTTTGGCCCCATCCTGAGTTGCCTATCTGATCTGCAGATCATGGGACCCATCTGATTAGACTCCTTTGAGTCTGCTCGCCTTGACGGTCCTCGCAAGGCTGAGCTTCTGATATCTACTATTTCCATGCCTGGTTGGCAGCACGTTCCTCGAGGGTTGTCTGCGGGACGCTGCCACATTCTCTTGATTATCCGGTCTTTTCTGCTGGGTAGCTGATATGTCACCTACCGAGACCGTACCTGATGATCCGTCTGATGGATCACTGACGCCTTTGCGTCTGCTCACCTTGACGACCCTTTCAAGGTTGAGTTTTGTCTGATTATTCGACGATTAGCATGTACTACTCCTCGAGGGTTATCTGCGGGAGGGTACATCACCTTGTAGGTGCTTGGCTTCATTTCTGGTGTCTCCTATCTGTTGGAGCATGAAGCCAAGTCTTCTGAGTTGTGTACTCGGTCTCCTTCTTATTGTGTCTCCGATCTGCGGAGTACGGAGCCGATTTTCCTGATATATGTACTTGGTCTCTTCTCTGATTGTGTATCCGATCTGCGGATCACTAGACCAAGTCTTCTGATTAGGGTATGATCCCTGGCTCCTTTGAGCATGCTCACCTTAATGACCCTCGCAGGGGTGAGCCATGACTTGCGATATTCGGTGTGTTTCCTGTGATCTACCGACCTCAAAACTGCCGAATACCATGATGTCTCTTGTTCCTTACCTTTCCATATCTTATTGAGACTCTGATTGATCGGAGGAATCTGTATTGTTCCTTCTTCCTCCCGGTCTTATAGTATCGGCTACGTTTCCTCATGCTGACCCTACGAGCCGATTGACTACTTCATGCTACCGGTCCCCGCTTTACTTCTGATATATTTTCCCCAATAGCCGACACCCACCTGACTGCATATCCGGGTGTCTTTTCACCTTCTGACTGTGTCCTCGTTCTCACAGGGAGACAATGACGCATGTACGGTATTCACTTGTCTGATACCGTCCTGTACTTCACCAGTTCTTCACCACTTGTATATATGTGTTTTGTCTATTCCTTCTTTCTCCCGCATGTTATGTGTGCCCTAAATCTTTCGCCATATCTTTGTGTCTACACATAGGATGTACCTTGTCCTAAGTATAGTGGGGTACACACCGCGTTGTTCTTTCCTCGTCCAGTTTCGTCACTCCTGTTGTTGCCTATACTTACGGATATCTCACCCTAAGTATAGGGGGAGTGATGCGTATATTCTCTACGATCTTTTCATCTATCTGTATATATCTATCTTTTCTTCTTTTCTTCTTTTCTTCTTTTCCTTTTTATATTTCTTTATCTACATAAAAGGTGTCACCCCTTTGTGTTAGTTTTCTGTACTTAGGATGTACTTTGTCCTAAGTATAGGGGGGCCACACCTTTGATTCATTCATTGATCTGTTTATTCCCACCCTCAACCCTCCCTGCTTTGTGTACAGTCTGCTATACTTAGGATTATTTGATCCTAAGTATAGGGGGACGGTCGACTTCTCGTTCGTTCATTCATTCATTCACTTGTTCAATTCCTTCATTCTTTATTCTTTAGTCGTTATAGTATAGGCTTTTCTATACTCAGTATAAGTTATGTCTTCTCTTTGTCCCTTTGACCTATGAGGACATAGCTCATGCTAAGTATAGGGGGGTCGTATATACTTTGTATATACTTTAGTCATAACTCGTACTCTCGTATAATTATTAATAAATATGATATAATTCATATTATATTTGTAATAATGCTTCTTATTCCTCGTATTATATTTGTATATACTGATTAATAAATCAGGTGAAAATGTTTTTTGCAAAATGTTTGAAAAATAGTTTGAAAATCTTTGTGAAAATCTTTTGAAAACTATTTTGAAAACATTTTGTTACATGTTTTCAACCTTTGTAAAAACATTTTGGTTTGTAAAGTTTATTTTCTTTGTGTGAAATAAATGGTTTGAAAAATTATTTGCAAACGGTTTGAAAAATGGTTGCAAAAATATGTGAAAAATCTATATATTCTGTTTGGAAAACCTTTGCAAAATGATTTTCAAATGTGTGTACATGTTTGTAAAATGCTTGTAAAAATTATTTTGTACTATAGTTTACAAAATAATTTTCAAATAAATTTGAGGAATAAAAGCATCAGTTAATATATATATATAAATCATAAATCAAATACATTAAATTCTTTATCAATTGTGTATACACCTAAATAAATCACTTTGTTAAAACCTGTAAATTCTTTAAGTCTTGTAAAATAAAGCGGCACGCTCGTGTAAATAGTTGTATATATTTTACACTTTGAGTGCCAAAATTGTTTTATTTGTAAATTCTTTGTGTAAAAATTTTCTCTTTGTTTTAAATTATTTGAAAAATTGCATTATTCTTTGGCATTTGCATAGCATTCATATATTTTCATTGAGCTTGATGATTGAACTAGTCCAATAAAGTCGAAGATTGGAGCTTGGTCGGACCTTACCGCACCTAACTGCACTGGAACCCTAGGGGAACTAGGTTTAAGGTACTTCAGGTCTATTCAGACTTAATTCTTTGAGAAATCAGGGCTGGGTTCAAGTCACCTCAGTGGACTAACTAGAACTTTTCGAGACACACGCATGACTCTTGTCGGCCATGACCTAACTTGGACACTTGCACCTTTCACTTGGCTCAACTCAGTTGGAGTGGTGAGGGGGTTGGATTTGCCAGTCTGAGACGCATACGGGTGGAAACATTCATCCTCGTCTAGGGAGGGAAGTGCATCCCAACCTGGTCCAGTTTCAATGAAGTCGAATGATAGGAGAGTGTGGGTTGCAATAAAGCTTCAAAAGAGGGATAGTCTTCTGGCTCAAGAGGAAAAAAAGTCCTCATGTAAATGCTGATGTAAATAGTATGTTGAAAAAAAACTCCAAAAAAGTGGATAGGCTTGTAAATAAAAATAAAAGTGCCTGCCGGAGTATGTATATATGTTGTATAGAAAATAAGCAAGCTTGAACATCAAAGTTATACCATGTGAGCCTGCAGCTAGATGACTTGACTACACTGGTCTTGCATCCCAAGATAGGTAGCTACACTGGCTACCGTCCATTCTCTTCTTTCCCCCTCCTCTTGAGTTGGATACCACTTGAACTTAGAAGGGAATACCCTGCTCCTCGATGGTAGAGGGCTGGATTGGGGAATCATTGGGTTGTCATTCTGGAGAAGTCAGTTCCTTTGTCATTTCAGTTGGGGAGAGCCACTATCACTTACACCGTACAAGTCAGCTTCATAGTCATAAGGGTTTGCGTATGATGTAGACTAGTTCTGACCTGGCTATTGAGGTAATTTGAACCGAGTTCTGTAACTATTGAAGGATGTTGTATTTTAAATTTGGTTCCCAACCACGGTCCACACACATTTTCGCACCAAGGTCTAACCTGAGCTCCAAACTTTGATTTTGTACAGATAAGTTTAATAATCATGATCAATTCACTCGATTCTTTAAATTCTTTATTTTTGCTTTTTTTTCTTCTTATTCTTTATTCTTTTTTTGTACTTATTGCATAAGTATTTGCTAGGGACTAGCAAAGGCAAGTATAGGGGGATGATGAATCTCGATTCATCATTCTTTATTCTATCATTTTGGCCTTAAAAACCCAAGCAAATGCATGTAAATAACATCAATTTGTCCATATTAGCATTCATTATTTATTGTATTTATTGTACATAAAATAAGGTTTTTAATGCCAAAATTATAGAATAAAGAGAAGAAAAGAAAAAGGAATAAAATATTGAAAATATTTTATGATCCGAACCCCGAGACCAAGTCCAGAATGGAAGTGGTCGACAAGGAATAAAGTAGGGGGAGATAAGGACCAAAATACAATAAATACCTCATTTATTTATTCATTCATCTATGCATTTTTGACATCTATTTTGTATAGAATTATTTATTCATCAAATAAAAATCTTTTGTACATGAAAGTTGTATATAATAATGTAAATAAAAATACAAAGTTAAGTTTGTATAAAAATAATATACAGTGTACATTTTATACACAGAATAAAAAGCCAGAATCTCAACTTCACAGACCCACTTGCAGATAAAAACTCAAAATCCACCAAACTCATCTTTAGTATATATAGCTTTCCAAGAACTATTTAATAAAATTGGTTTCAGAATTTTCGAAGTCTATCTGTGAAAGTTAGGTTTTGGGCCCCTATTGTACATAATACCGATTAAAATATTCAATTTATTCTTTACTTATTATTTTTACAAATTCATATTTTTATAATTTTGTAAACATTATTTATAACCTATGTGTACATTAAAATTAGAATTAAACCTAAAATAAAGAGGAGAATAAAATAAAACTATGCCGAAACATAGGCAAAATACCTATGTTATAGATGTACATAAATAAAAGGGGAATACATTCTTTAATTATTTTATTCTTTCATATTTTTATAATATTGTAAATATTACATAATATTTATTAAAAATATAAATCCAAAATAAAACCCAATAAAATCCATTAAATAAATAAAATGTATATAAAATATAGGTAAAATACCTATAAGTATACTTACATATTACATATACCTATTTATTTAAAAATGTAAATAAACTCATAAAAATTAAATAAAAATATATTTATACTCACAAAAATAATTTATAAATATAGAAAATAATAAAATAAAATAATAAAATAGAATATACAAAATAAAAATAAATTATATAAAATACATGTAAACACACTTATAAATACATCATTAAAATAAACTCATAATAAATAAAGCCAAAAAATAAATAAAAATCGTATTAAAATACTACAAAAAATAATAAACATTTTTTATTTTATACGCGAAAAATAATAAAATCATTTACTATTTTAAATTATTTATTCTTTAATAGAAACTCTATTTTGTCCTGTAGTGACCCTAGGTGGACCAATCGGGACATGGCCCGAGTTGACCCCTGGTCAACTGTCCCATCTGGGACCTGGCGCGCCAGAACCGTCTTTTCCCCATTATTCCTCCATTTTTCCCGCATGATCCGTCGCTCAATCACATTCAAATCCTTCACGAGATTTATTCTCTGATCATTGTACATCCACGCCCTATCTTTTACTCTCTTGTACATAGCTTGAATCGCCACCTATTTGCCGGTCAAATAAGGGCGCCATCCATGTTTATAAATAACTCCATCTTCCTCCTCCGAATTTTTTGGCCATTTCCCTAGCCCTAGAGCCCCAGCCTTCGGCCCAGAGTGCATCCAGGTGACAGCTGGAGGTCTCCTGAAGGTTGTGGAAGCTCGCGGAGGAAGGAGATGCGCCCACGGCGGCGCTCCGGCGACCATCCTGCTCCCTGGAGGGCCCCAGATATAAGAGCTGTGCATTTACTTTTCTAGGTAGGTTTCCTTCTCAGCTTTTCATTTCTGCATTTAGTTTAATCATTAGTCCTTAGGTTTAACGTACATTAGCCGATTCGTAGTTCGCCGGAGCTCAGCTCCGGCGAACCATTTCACTGTGCTCTCGACGTTTTCCGACCGCTACGACCACCCCATTCCATTCCCTTCCAGTTTCTTCATCTCCCATCCACCTTTGACCAACCAGATGCCTCTTGGATTCGCTACCCGAAGCTTCAACTCTGCCGCTCGTCGGAAGCTTCGCCACCTCATCCCTTTTTATGCTAACAGCTTCAAACCCCAGGTCGAGGGTGATGCCCTCGAGTCGTGTGATTTTCCTGTGCAGGTTTGGTGCGCTAATACGCACTAGGAGTCAAAATTGCATGCCGCCGGAGGTACCTGGAGCATCTTGACTTCTCCGACCTTGCAAGGGCGCTCCATTGTGCCTCTGACCGATCCGAGAGCTCCAGAAGCCAGATATACCTTCCAGGAAGCTTGGAGGACCCTTGGGGGCAGCAAAGATCGGCCGGGGAGCGAGATCTCGTTGGAAGAAGCTCGCCTCAGCGAGCCTTCTTCCCTGTTCTACCACCTTCGTCCCCTGCCGTTGGATGAAGGGAGCCCCTCCAGTTCGAAGCACCGCCGTCCGATAGAGCAGCGTTCAGACCGTCGGATCATTTCGTATGATATAATCTTCACCGCCCATCGTCGAAGCGGCTTCGGCATACGTGGAGGCGCCACGTGGATAAGTCACGAAAATCAGCCGTCGGATGAAGCGCCTCTTTGGGGGTAAATTTCACATCTAGACCCCCGCATTTTTGTATTTAATGTTTAATATTGTAAATAAATTTTCACTTTTTAAATAAAATGTAGATTTTGCTAAAGAACCCCTGTAGTTTCATGTATTTACAAAATGGTCCCTCTGCGCATCACGTGCAGTCCCACGTGAGACGCGTGAATTTTGCATCTACACCCTGGCGCATTTTGTTTATTGTAAAATGATCGTGAAAATTTAAATAAATGTTTATTCCAGTAGGTCTTTTTGCACAATGCCCCCTGAGAATTATTTTATTTGCAAAAATGCCCCTGCCAGGCTGTATTATTTTTATGTATTTATTAAAAATACCTATGCTGCTCCTAAAATTCTACCAAAATTATGTTAGATGTTTCATGCCTCATACTTTCACACCACATGTCCATTTTGCATTATTTTTGCATTTAACCTAATTATTAAAAATGAAAAATGAATCCTTTTTGTACTGTTTAATTTACAAAATACCAAAAAAATAGAAAAAATTTTTGAAAAAATACAAAATATTATATATGGTATATATATATATTGAGTCCATAAAATGAAAAACCCTAAAAATAGAAAAGGAAATATAAAAAAAAGTTAAGAATCTCCAAAATCTTAAAAAAATATGAAAACCCTTGAAAAATACCAAAAATATATTTTTCTCTTTTTAATATACTATACATTAGTATTTACATATTAAAATTAATTTGGGTAATTTTGGGACTTAATTCATATTTTTAAAACCCAAAGTATTTTTGGCCTATTTAATTAGTCCCTTATTAGGGACATTTTTGGAATTAAAGATATAAAAATTAGCAAAATTCCAGAAAAATAACATAAAAATTAGAAAAATATAAAAAGCCTAAAAATATTATACTTAATATATTGAGTATATATGTCTATATATCTGTATACTGCATTTCTCTCTCTTCTCATACATAAATTTCTTTATATATATTATATAATTAAAAATATAAAAAATATACAAAATATAAAAACAAAAAAAATCGAAAAAATATATATATAATTAAAAACCCACAAAAACAATAAGAATTGGACATGAACCAAGAATTGAATAACTGCGCAACCAATTTCACACTTAACCATTCGCCTCCCAGTGTTCGACCTTTACTCATGCTTACACCCATACACACTTGCATGTAGAGTTATAATAAATTTTAACTCCACATTTGTGATGTTCGTCGCATATCTTTCATTGTGGGTTAATTGTTGATCGATTTGGGAATTTTGGAGTGGTCAAACCAGCGACTGGATTTCTCGCATTGTGAGATATCTAGACCCTATGAAAATCTCAATCATCAGTCCTCCCAGACCGAAAGGATTGGTCACAGCTTTTGGACTCGGTCTTGTGGGCCTATCGGACTTCGTTCAAGACTCCATTAGGGACATCTCCCTTTCGTCTCGTCTATGGAAAGCTGTGCCATCTACCAGTGGAGATCAAGCACAACTCGCTATGGGCAGTTACTGAGTTATTATTAGATCTCGAGAGTATAGGAGAACAGAGGAAAGCAGAGTTGGCAGGCCCGGAGGAGTTGAGAGATACCGCCTTTTCTAGCAGCATACAGTATAAGGAAAAAGTGAAGACATGGCATGATTCTCATATCAGCCATAAACAGTTTGAGCCCGATCAGCGCGTATGGTTGTTTGATTCCAGGCTGAAGTTATTTCCAAGGAAATTATAGAGTAAGTGGAAAGATTTTTATGTGGTCAGGAAGGTACATGACAATGTTAGTATTTATATATCCGAGCTGTCTTCTTCCTCTACCTTCCATGTTAACGGTCAGCGCTTGAAGCTATATCTAGATCATGATCCGCCGACCGTTGACGTTGCCCCCATTCTTCTGGTATGAGATGTGTTCTTTGACTCATATCATTTGCATCTCATACATGGTTATCACTTCCATCTTCCGCTATATAGATCCATCTGTCCATATCATTCTTTCATTCTTCCGTTATGTCTGCTACCTCATCTTCATCTTGTGATTTTGGCTATACTTAAGACGCACCTTGTCCTAAGTATAGGGGGGTACACACACTGAGATGTGATATAGTCTTTTCTTCTTTTCTTCTTTTCTTCTTTTGCTTTTCTATCTTCTTTTTGTATCAGAAAGGTGTCGCCCCTTGTAGACAATTTTCTGTACTTAGGACGTACTTTGTCCTAAGTATAGGGGGGGTGTACACCCCGGGTTTTCATTCTTTTCGATCCTCTCCATTGTCTCCTCTTCTTGTCTATACTTAGGGATATCTTACCCTAAGTATAGGGGGAGACAATCTGAGTACGATCTATTCATTCCCACCCTTGACCCTCCCTACTTTGTGTACAGTCTGCTATACTTAGGATTATTTGATCCTAAGTATAGAGGGGATGGTCAACTTCTCATTTGTTCATTCATTTAGTTATTCTTTAGACGCACCTATACTCAGTACGAGTTATGTCTTCTCTTTTCTCTCCGATCTATGAGGACATAGCTCAAGCTAAGTATGGGGGGTCGTATATACTGCATATATACTTTAGCCATAACTCGTACTTTCATATTTTTACTAATAATTATGGCAAATTATTACTTCTAAAAATCATTAAAACCATTAATAAAAAGATATGATTATTCCTCAAATTCTTTTTATACTTACTGATTAATAAATCAGGAGAAAATATTTTTTGCAAAATGTTTGAAAAATAGTTTAAAAACCTTTGTGAAAAATCTTTTGAAAACTATTTTAAAAACGTTTTGTTACATGTTTTCAACCTTTGTAAAAATATTTTGATTGTAAAATTTATTTTCTTTGTGTGAAGTAAAATATTTGAAAAATGATTTGCAAATGGTTTGAAAAATGGTTGCAAAAATATTTGAAAAATCTATATATACTGTTTGGAAAACCTTTGCAAAGAAATTTTCAAATGTGTGTACATGTCTGTAAAATTGTTTGTAAAAATTATTTTGGACTATGGTTTTCAAAAAACCTTTATCAAATAAGCGTGAGGAATACATACATCTCACCTAAAACTCAGTATATACCTATAAAATCGACCACTTACCCTTGTAAATTCTTAAAATCCACTTCTTGTATATATAAGATGCAATCCCGTGTAAATATTTGCACATAGTTTTTAGCCAAAAATCATTGTTTTCAAAAATCCCAAACACATTTGCAAAATAAAAAATACCAAAAATATTTGAAAAATCTTTTTGAAAAATACAAAAATATGCATATGCATCATCTTTTCAAAATCCATAAAAAGTTCAAAATCTTTGAAAATTGCATCACAAAAATATTTTCTGCATAGCATTCACATTTTTCGGATTGAGTGTGATAATTGAACGAGTCTAAGTAAAATTTGAAGATTGGAGCTTGGTTGGACCTTAAAATCTACCTAATTAACGGGAACCTTATAGGAGCTGGAATTGGGATACTTCAAGTCTAGTTGACTTAATTCTTTGAGGATCACGTGACTTGGTTCAATGTATTCTTGGCTGCCTAAGTAGAGTATTTCGGAGCACACGCACAACTGTTGTTGATAATGACCTAACTTGGACACCTGCACCTTTCACATGGCTCAATTCAGTTGGAGTTGTGAGGGGGTTGGATTTGTCGGTATAAGACGCACACAGGTGGAAACACTTCTCCTCCTCTAGGGAGGGAAGTGCATCCCAACCCGTCCGGTGATGATGAGTTTCGAGGACAGGAGATTGTGGGTTGCAATAAAGCTTCAAAATAGGGATAGTCTACTGGCTCAAGAGGAAAAACTCCCTATGTAAATGATGCTGTACATAGTATTCAAAAAATGCAAAAAGTAAAAACTCCAAAAAAGTGGACAGGCCTGTACAAAAATAAAAATGCATGCCGGAGTGTACATATGTGTATAGTCAATAAGAAAGCTTGAGCTTCAAAGTCAAATCATGTGAGCCTGCAGCTGGATGACTTGACTACACTGGTTTTGCATCCTAGGATAGGTAGATACACTGGCTACCGTCATTCTTCTCTTCACCCCCTCCTCTTAGGCTAGTTGCCACTTGAACTTAGAAGGGAATACCCTGCTCTTTGAGTAATGAGTTGTTGGATTGGGGAATCATTGGGTTGTCATATTGGAGAAGCCAGTCTCTTTGTCATTCTAGTTGGGGAGAGCCACTATCACTTAAACTGTACAAGTCAGATTCATAGTCGTAAGGGTTTGCGTATGAGTTGAAGTATTTCTGACCTGGCTATTGAGGAGACTTGAGCAGAGTTTTGAGATTCTCAGGGACGGTTGGATTTCAAATCCGGTTCTCAGTAAGGTTCCGCTCACACTAAAATTCCAAAGGTCCGACGTAGGATCCAAACTTTGATTTTGCAAGGACAAGTTTGATAATTAAAATCAATCATTCTTTCTTCTTTTTCTTTTCTTTGTTTTCTTCTATGCACTTATTGCATGTGTTTGCTAAGGACTAGCGAAGGCAAAGTATAGGGGGATGATGAATCCACATTTCATCATCTTTATTCTATCATTTTGGCCTCAAAAACCCTGATAAATGCGTGAAAACACCATTAATTCCAGCATCTTAGCATCCATGCATGTGCATAAAAATAGTGTATAAAATACTCTTTTTAAAGCCAAAATTATAGAATATATAAAAGAAAAGAAAAAGAATAAAATATTGTAAATATTTTATGACCTGAAACCCCGAGACTTAGGCATCTCGATGACTAGGTCGACAAGGAATAAAGTAGGAGGAGATAAGGGCCAGAATACAATAAAAATACCTATTCATTTTTGTTCATTCTTTATACATTTGGGACCTATTTTTGGTTCTACTTTTTACACTTCAAATAAAGAAACCTTGTACATGAAAGTTGTAGATAATTAAATAAAGAAAAATACAAAATTGATTTCACACAAAAATCATGTACAGATGAAAAGTTATGATCTGAATAAAATGCCCAAACCCCAACTTCCCATACCTGTATCTCCCAAATAAAAACTCCAAATGCATCAAACTCACCTATAATTGTATAGAATTTAAAATAAGCTATTTTATGACGGTGGTTTCGCATTCGGCGGAGCTACGATTTGAGAGTTGAGTTTTAGAACCCTATTGTATACTTGTAAAGATTTGAATAATCATTTTATGTATTATTCTATATTTTCATAATTTTATATTTTTATAATTTTGTAAATATTATTTATAATTTATATGTACATCAAAATCAGAATAAAAACCTCAATAAAATACAAAAATAAAATATGTGTATAGCATACCTAGGTATAAGACCTATACACACACCTATATAATTCCCACTTACATTTTATTAAGTATACAAAATACCTTAGAAAAATAAAATAAAAATATTTTTAAGTCTATAAAAATATTCTATAAATTTATAAAATAATAAATAAAAAAATAAAATTAAATATACAAAATAAAAATAAAATATTAAAATATATAGATATACATACCTATAAAGGCTTAAAATGGTAACTCGTAATTATAAACCTCATAAAAATAATTAAAAATCATATTAAAATACTTTAGAAAATAAAAAACATTTTTCATGTTATAACCTAAAAATAATAAAATCATTTATTATTTTAAAACAAATTTACAAACATTTTTCGGGGATTTTTCCTGGTTGGTCCATGTGTACCAACCAGGTGCCTCCGAGTGTTGACCGGCGGGTCAACTCTCTGACCCGCCCCATGTGACCTTGTCAGAACTGCATTTTTGACCTTGTTTCTCGATTTTTTTCAAGGATCATCCTTGCACCTTCTCGGCTATGACTCTTCACAACTTTTGTTCCTCGTTCAATGGTCACCCACGCCCAGATGAAACCTCGATCAATGGATCGACGAGACAGCCGTTGCGCCTCGTTCTTACCCACCTGTCCGTCAACCCCTTATATCGTGTCTCGACTTTCCATTCAAATTTTGAGTCCCTTTGGTCCACCTTTCTTCGTCTCTTTTGAGCTCCACATGTACCTGGAGGTGACAGCTCCAGTCTTGTGTCGTCAACCAAGGCGAAGGAGGTCAGAGGCATCTCCACCACCTCCAGCAAGTTCACCGTTGAGGTACCTCCTACCTCAGGTCTAAAGCCTTCGAGGTTCCCCCTTTCCTTCTATTTTCTTTGCATTTTTTTCTTTCACGTAGCCTTAGGATCATAATCCCCCGATTACCTTTCCATTTCGCCCATCGAATCATCCTCACGAGCACTTCGTCGGAGTGCACCTCCGGTCGAGTACCCTTCACGCCGCTCCACACTTCCACTCCACTACCGTGGGGTCTAGGAACTTTGCCCTGGACCTTCTCATTCTTTTCTGCAGGTACTTGGAGCTTAACGAGAGCCTCGGGGTCGTTTTGACCCTCGCTGGAGACCCAAGAAGCTCCCCAGCTCTGCCATCGTCTCCAACGAACTCCAGCCATCGTCGGAGCATTTTGGATCCCCCAGCACCTAGAGGAAGTCATCAGGAACTTGCGGCCCATTTTTGAGAGCTCCAGGTCATCGGAGGACTGGGATTTAGCTCGAGGAAGTTCGCCTCGCCGGCGTTCTTCCCCGTTCTTTATCCTTGCTTCTTCACCGTTGGATCGGGCCGCACCTCCAGACAGTTTAGGAACCATTGGATCCTCCGCGCTTGCAGCTGTTGATCATTACCCGTAGATCTGATCGTGTCCACTCATCGCCGAAGTGGTATCGGTCGTCTAACGCCCGCCACGTGTTCAAGTGCATTGCTACTGGCCGTTGGATCGCGCGCACATGGATATTTTGCACTTTCACCCCGTGCCATTTTGTATTTATTATTTAGTCCATAAAATTTCGTCTGTAGTTTAAATATTTTTGTAATATTTGCATTCGAACCCTCCGACTTGTCATATTTGCATTTTGGTCCACGTCGCGTCACTTCACGTGCCTGTGCGCGTGAGGGGACTGGGCATTTTGCAGGGACCCCCTAAGGGTTTATTTATTTCGTATTAATACAGGAAGTATTTTGTAACGTGTAATATTTTTTGATATTTTTCATATCAGCCCTTGGGAGTTTGGTTTATTGCACCTAGGTCCTTCCCAGGCGCGTGTATTGCACGTACGGGGTTGGGTATTTTGCAGGCATACCATTGTGGATTTCGATATTTGTATTTGGACCTGGAACTTGGTTTATTAGTGATAACTTTTATGGATAACTTGCACTGTGGCCCCTGGATGTTTGCTTATTTACATATATGCCCTTGCGAGTAGTGTAGTTTCTGGTTGTTGTCACTATTTATTTCATGCATCGATAAAACAAAAAAATCTACAAAAATTACCTTAGGCTTATGTTGCATGTTAGTTTCACATTATATTTTTATTTTGCATTTGTATTGTATTTTCGTATTTATAAAAATTCAAAAACATGCATTTTCAGTATTGTTTGCATTATAAAATCCATAAAAATTAGTAAATGTTTTTGAAAAATTCCAAAAAAATATATTTTGCATGTCCTCTTATTATCTCTTAGTGTCGATCCAAAAATCACTAAAAAATACAAAGTAAAACTCGTACAAATTAGAAAACCCTTAAAAACTTCATAAAAGTCTAAAAAATTCAAGAAAAATCTTAAAAATTCAATCTCAGTTTCTGTATTTGCCCTATTTTATTGTTCTTATTTTAAAATGAATTTGGGGAATTTTGAATACTGTTTTATATTTTTCATCCTCATTTTAATTTCGGCCAGTAATCTAGTTCACTATTTTCTAGTATTTTTGCCTTTAAAAATACCAAAAAAATTCATAAAAATCTATAAAAACCAAAAAAACATTAGAAAATTATAAAAAGCCCAAAAATATTTTATTTCCTGATTTTTGAGTATTTTTTCCTAGTTTTATAAAACCTTATCCTTCTCTTTTCTTATATTGTGTACATATTCTATTTATAGAAAAAGAAAATAAAAAATATATAATATAAAAACAAAATACAAAATCAGTAAAGTAAAAAATCAAAGTAAAAAATATAAAAATTAAAAATCAAATAAAAATAAAAAAAATAAAAACCCACAAAAATTTGCATTGGTATACACATTATCACATTCAGTTTTGAGAATTTTGATTAAATCTATCTAGTTTGCTCCCTGAGTTCGACCTCTACACACTTGCACACTATACACATTTTTGTAGAGTTATAATAAATTTTAACTCCGCACATTTACTTTCATTATTGATTTGATTGTCGTGGGTTAATTGTTGATTTAATCTGAATCTCACGTGGTTGGTTCATCGACTGAGTTCCCGCCTTGTGTGGAACTTAAGTGCACCGATTTTTGGGTTAATCAGTTTCTTATTGAGTTCGAGTCCGAGTTGAGGCCAATCCAGCTTGTTGAACTCGATAGACACCCCTATTTGTTAGATTCCATACAATCATTTGATTTTATATTCAGTCGTTTTCTTATGAAACTTGTTTTGGGAATTACATCTGAATTATCACAGCCACTACAACGAAAAGAGAAGGATATTGTAAATGCTATGACTTTGGTCAAGATTTCTACACAGAGATTGCAACTTTTAAGAGATAGTGGATGGGACTTGTTACTTGTAAATGTAATTTGCTTTTGCATAAAGCAAAATATTGTTGTTCCTGAGATGGACAAACCTTGGATGGTTCATGGAAGGCCTCGACGTAGAAATCATAGTTTGTCTAATTTGCACTATTATCAGGTTGAAATATTCTATATGGTCATCGACACACAACTTCAAGAACTGAATTGTCGTTTTACAGAAAGGACAACTGATTTGCTTTTGTGCGTAGCATGTCTTAATCCATCACAGTCATTTTCCTCCTTCAATAAAGAGAAGTTAGTTCAGATGGCCACATTGTATAAAGACGATTTTTCAGATGTTGACATGGTGAAGTTAGATAATCAACTTAAAACATATTTTTTGGATTTGACTTCTGATAAAGATTTTTACGTAGAACTTGCACAACTATTGGTTGAGAAGAAAAAGGACATGATATAACCTTTGGTTTATAAGCTTATTAAATTGGCACTTGTTCTACCAGTCGCAACTGCCACAATAGAAAGAGCATTTTCTACAATGAAACACATCAAAAATCGCCTTCGGAATAAGATGGGAGATCATTGGCTGAATGATAGCTTGGTTTCTTATATTGAAAAAGATATGTTCACAAATGTCAACAATGAAGAAATTATTCAACGATTTCAAAATATGAAATCCCGTCGAGGACAACTATAGCAATGTAATTTCAGAAAGAGCATAATTATTTTTCTGATTTAAAAAAGAGTATAATCATTTTTTATTTGTAGATTTTATATATGTTAGTTAATTTCATTACATCAACTGTTAGTTAATTTCTTTACATCAATAAATGCAATGCTATATCTAATTTGTGCCCCCTCCTAATTACCATCCTGGCTCCGTCCCTGGATACATCTTTAAAGGAGTGAGATAAAATCACGGGAGAATGTCACAAAGGACCTGATACTTTATAAAGTCTCACAAGTTACTACAATGGATGCAAACTTTGTATATATCCTCACCAATATATTAAAGTCCCATCAATACTATGTATGAGGCTAAACTTGAGAGCATGGTAAATGGATCTTAGAGAGGCATAATTACCCATCTTTATAGATCCTATGAAGAAACCTATCTGCTTCTTATCTTAGTAGAGCGCTTCTGCTTTCCAATGAGCTAGCTTAATGGGACTCTACTTCGAAATCGTGATGAACTAGCAAAGACTTTGAGTGTATCAAGTTAGTTCTTTGTAATGTTAGCATGTTAAAGGAGAAGGGTCCGCATGCAAGAGGTGATTGCTGGTTAATAGGGCAAGCAAGTCGGAGGCTGTATGGAGAGCAGACGACAGACAGCTCCGCCTTTCCTAGTTATTCTGGAAAGAAAGAATAGACCCACAAGTCGTAGATAAACTTTATATACATGTTCCCATTGCCAATAGTTCTGAAGACTATCTTACTCTTTTGCTAACTAGAATAAAAATCGAACTCCTGCCACTCATTGACCTTTCATCCCGATTTTATCCAAATAGAGTATTGAAAATAATAAGTATCAGTGGCATCCTATTTATTCTTGTATCTTTTAATTTGATATCGATATAGGTATGGTCTTTGACATTGTTTAATTTGTTCCAAAATAGATATCAATACAGATGTTAAGCACGAGCCAAATTATGCTGTTAAGTTGCAAAAAAGAGTAAATTGCACAAAAGCCCGTGAATTATACATCAAATTTCAATGTCATACCTTTTGATATTCAGAATTTTAAAATCTTTTGAAATGAGGAATGAGACTCAAATGCATCTGGTCCTATGTGGTTAGAGGTTAGAAAGGCAAAACTAACAACTGAATTTCAATAATCGAGGATCACATTGAAAACCATCTTAAAGATCAAGTATCACATTATTATATTTCAAAGCTCTGGTGCAACATCAAAATTGTCTGTATAGTTCAAGGATTTTTTTAGTTTACTAAAAAAATAGTGAGCTTTGCTGAAAGTAGACGGAGATCTACCAGGGGCGGAGCTAGGATTTGTGTATAGGTGGGGCCAAATGTAGATAGAAAAAAATGTGCCAATGTGCAGATAATTCAGAATGCTACTATTGAGTTCTATTATATAAAAATGATGAATAATGTCTACGAGAGCCATACATAACTTATTGAAGCTATATTCAATGATTGTTTTTACATAAAAATCAATAATAATAGCTTCCTTATTGAATTCCTCTAATATCTCCTCGAAGTAGGAGTCTATTATTCTTTTTGTCGTAATCTAAATATATAATAAATTGAAAATGGACACGATATGATATATAATCATTATATTTATCCATATCCTTAAAAAATAAACTTTATCCATATCCATATTCATAAATAACAAATATTTGTCCTTATTTTGATGTATATTGGTCGAAAACTTTAAATATTAAAGTCATATCTGGATTACTATAGCCTTTGTACCATTAATTTTTTATCTCAACGTAAATGTTATCAGTCATTCAAATCAAAAATAAAAAATTTTCTACAACCTTAATTTATAAGATAAAGCATCTAATATGTACGGATGTTTAAAAAATTATTAGATAAAAATATCAATTAATATCAACATCTCGATATGTCATATATCAATTTGATTTCGATTTAGAATCTTGCAATATTTTACGGATTATTTTTCTACTTGGTTGCATACTTTTAGCCAAGGCGGGGGCAAAAAACCACTCTTAGTGCTTGATCTATAGCCAAATAGTAGACATCTCCTAATCGTTTATACAAAAAAAAAATTTGAAAAAAAACTTAAAGAATCGCCTCCATTATATAGAAGATGATTTCATCTAAGCCATGAACCAATATATCATTCAAACTTCTCGACTAACATCTAAAAACTTATAGAAATATCTTACATCTAAGATATGCACACTAACCATGTGATTTGCTTGGATGGAACCGGAAACATCCATTTAGAAGGACATGTCGAAGAGGATCTCACATCGATTAAACAACTAATTCTGAATTCTACAGACTATGCAAGGAGTTGTCTGTACCAGGTGAGGAGTGAGATTTATTGCCGTTAGAAATGAGCCATCATGTTTCCACAATCCATCATATGCAATAAATAAGGTGGAGCATTAAATTGAGTTGACCCGGACTTGATCCTGACCGGTCCCCAAAAGCCCCGGCCCAGCCTGAACTTGATGTACAAATGGGCAGGACATGGAACCTCATATTTCAAAAATATCATGCTCGGACAAGGATGGGTCCGAACTCGAAGTATAAATTGGTCGGGGCCCGAGGCCTCATATTTCAAAATAGCACGCTCATGCCATATGCTACTATCTTTTAATAGTTTATAGTCTAACATTTTGCAATATGCTATTACTAAATTAAATTCCATCATTATTCAATCACATGGAAAAGAATTCTGCAAAATATTTCCAGATTCAATAATCCATGTACAACAATCCACACAAATCATATTAGAATCAAATTGGGGATATAAATTTATAGTCATAATACATCCAATATTTCCTTCATCCATGAATAGTAATATTATATCATAGCAATACATCCAATATTCATGTATATGGATGAATTATACCATAACAATAAATTGGAATCAAAGTGCAACTTCATGGAATCAAAATGGATACGGGTTGAGCATGGCCCGAACCCAAGCTCGGCTCGAACCCAAGTCCGATCTCGCGGGCCTTGATTCGCGTCCGGGTCCTCGGTTTGCTAAAAAAGCGAACCTCGACCTAGTCCAAAGTCCACGAAAAATTGACGGACTCGAATCGACTTTCTCGATTTGGGTCGGGTCGAGCCCAATGCTCCACCCTAGTAAAAATACTTCCACTAAGCAAGGAAATCCTAACATTAGGAAATATATAATAAAAAAGAAAAGGGTGGAATTTCAGATAAGGAGACATTTCTCCACATTTTCTAATTTGGGGGGAGGGGGGGGGGGCATGGCCCCTATACGCCCCCCCTTCCCTCCGCCCATGGGATCTACAATGCTTTACAGTAGTGAGTTTGTGAAAACTAGCTATAGAATGTACATTGAATGTCTCTAGATGGAACAGAGATGCTTCCATGGATGTGTGGTCATACAAAAAAGAACTAGTTTTACAGCGAAAAGATATCAGATAAGGTTGGTGTTGCACCAATTTAAGATAAAATAAGAGAAACTCGATTAAGGTGATTTCAAATGTGTTAAGAATTCCCTCTAGAGTTCATGTTACCTTGCAAGAAGGGATGCAAGAGAATTATCGGAAGAACACTATAAAAATGATATGACTTTTTTGGATCTAAGTGGTCGGTAAATTCCAAATTAGATCACATTGAAATCAAACAACACATGTAGCCAGGGGTGGAACTAGTATATGTTATGGGGACATGCCCCTTCCTCCATGATTATTATACATCACTTGTATAATGTATTAAGTTTATAATACAACCCCTCTTTAATTGTATTATAATTACTATTGTTAGAGAAAGAGTGCAAAATCATTAAGTGGTTTAGTGTTTATCATGGTTACTATTTTGTAGATCATGGTTCGAAACTTATCTCCCTCAATTTTACATTGTTTTATATGATTTAATTCAATCACTTCCAAAATATCAAAATAATTTAATATAAATTTGTAATAGAGTTTATTTATCTCTCCCACTGTTTTTAGTACTTCTTGTAAATAAAATAAATTTTATTATTTTCTTTTAACCATGAATTTTTTTTGTTTCAAAATTTCAATTGATAATTTAGCATTTTTAGGATGGATTTAGAGAACTTAAATTATTATATTTATCAAATTTAAAAAATCGCCACTGAAAATACCAAACTATTTTGAAAATATAACATTAATAATAGATTTAAATTCTACGTGTATCAAAATTGAAAGATGTTTATTTTAAAAATATTAATTCTATTTAAAAATATCATTCGAAAATATGTAAATTTTTTCTATTTTTGAACAATATAATAGTTGTATACTTGGTCCCTCCTTGATGAAATTCTTGATTCCACCCCTCTGCATGTAGGCAACCTACTTCCATGGATGTTTCTCGCTTATATTGTTGTATACCCTTATCAAATTAGCAACTCTTAATCTAAGATTCTTAGGACATCGAAGAGAAATGACTTCTAAATCCTTTATAATCGAAAATGCGTGTAAATGTGATGCGTGTAAGTGTGTGCGTGTAATTTGACATTTTCATCTTTCCTCCTCCATTTGAAGTAAGCGTCACAAAAACCTAAGCATGGGTAAAAACCATTGACATATTTTTAAACACACACATGCATGCATACATATTTCCATGACCAAATACCTCGCCTAGGCAACTACTCCAATTGGCCCTTGCATAATTTACATATTGTTCACAATAAAACCCAACCAACTGGATACACACGCAATCCTCTAAAATGTGTCAAAAGCTTGATCATAAATAAAACACATATTGGTGTCTGTAGATGGATGCATAAATCTCACATATTCTCACAATGGAAACTAAGGAAACTAAAAATCACAATTTTTAAGGTTATTGAGACCATCATGACTATCCTGCTCCATATGAGAAATGATCCAATAGGTTTAGATCTTCATGACATCTTTTCCAAGGATTGGATAGTGTATGGGGTCTTATATAGGTCGAGTAACTCACACAAGTTTCAAAACTAAACGATATGAAACTAAACAAGAGAGTACACCTCATTTGGGGATCTCTTGATTTCCTTTTACTAATTGGGATGTGTTCTCATCCCCTTTATCATGATTTGGAGTGTATTAAATTAACATGAAACATCACATTTTAATTAATAGATATCAATTTATGTGTATATAATTGGATGAATAATGTTGATGCATGCATATTGTACGATGTTTTTTTTGTTTTAGACGATCTAAAGCCATGCATGAAAAATACACATGTTATAGGTTTTATAATGACCTTCATTTTGAATTTAAATTTGAGTTTTATCTTCATTTTTATGTTATATCCAATTATGTATAGCATACAATTTGATCAGTCGACTTACAGAATTATAAGTCTACTAATGGACTTATCCACCCAATCGTCTTTCTAATGATCAGTTGACCTACACAAATGTAAGTCTGTTGATCGCTATTGACTTAACGAGATGTAAGTCAATAAAGAACCTAGTTGGTCGACTTGAATTAACTTGTTTTTAGTTATTGATTTTCTTCTAGTTATCTAAAACTCTTTTTAAGATGAACGGGGCCTCTCTAAATTGACTTATCGAGGCTTTGGATTGATTGAGAGGTGTGAACTTAACATGCAATTAAATTTTAATGTGATTAAGATGTATCATCTTTAAGTCGTTTGATGAAGCTGTTGGATGACTAATACATGTGGGAGACATCTTATGAAGTTCTTTTTTAGATATGTAAGTCGACCTACTCCTGTCATAACTTGAATCACATGCCAATAAGTCATCTAATGATTCTCTAAGTCAACTCAAGATGTACACTATGCTTTTCTTTTGAATGGAGCTGAATTACATCATTGTAATTAAGTTTGTTGGTTGGCTCATTAATTGACTGATGTTTTCTTCGGTCGATTCATGGTTTGATAGAAGCTTGTTTTGAGTTTCTCCTTTAGAATTCTTAAGGATATGCTTTTGAACTCAACAATCTTTAGGTGATTTTAGTGCATGCTAACTTATATTTAGTAACTTGCTTTCATTAATTTACATTCAAGTTTCCACGATTGAATGTTGTGATAACTGCTTTGCTACTTTGGACTGCAAGAGTTATGAGATGCCAATAAGATGTAAAATCGAAACCATTTGCTTGAACTCGCTTTTATCTTTGATGTTGCTATTATTCGATGTATATGCACGGTGATATGATGATCTAGGATAAGGGATTTCATGATAATATGAGATTGTTGTGGAGTTTCTATTTGAACCAAAGATCAAGATTGTATCGCTCCTTTGAGCTTCTTTTAAAGCTTTGTGAAGCTTCTTGTGTTAACCTTCGTTGATGCAACAATCAGGCATGCGCTTAGGTCATTCCTTCTCAGTCTGATTGATAAGGATTCAATAGAAATTATGAAGCCATTTGCATGTGTAGTAAGGATCAATGGTGTAGCTTCACTTCATATATCAGAAACTAGAGTTGAGCTTCGATGATCCTATGTTGATACGTCATTCATTACACTTCAAGTGATCGTGTTTTCACTAATTTTATAGGGCTTGATGCTACGAAGATGTCAATGACTTTTGCAACGAGCAAGTAGCACTAACAACTTTAGAAGCCATGTTCAAAAATTACCTTATGCGTCGCCGACCACTTTGGTGCTCTGCTATACTCGTGGAAAGTGGTTAGTATTTTATACCCATACCTCTAAATTTTAAATCTTGGTAAATAAATTTCATGGTAGATTTAATTTTGATTTTTTACAAGGGCATATAACACTAATGTTATGTAATATAGTATTTTTGCAATTTCTTGATTTCTTTTCAGTTTTTATTTTATTGGGTTCTTAATAAATCTTAAAAAATCTTAACATGTGATTAGAATAGATCCCAAATTCAAGAAAATTAGACAATATCAATATAATATCCTTTATAATTTTCTTTTCAAAATTTTTAAAAATATTCTTATATAATACAAACAAAAACCAATACATCTAATTTCATGAATATTATTCCATTGACTTCCTTAGCTCTATAACCTATATTTTAGTACATTTAAATAATAAATAAATGTTCTTTTCTAGGAATAAAAGCCCAATAAATAACCTATCTATAATTAAATAATTCTAATAAAGTGAAAATACTTTTAGAAATCATGAATTTTGTACCATACCCTTCTCCACAAATATTAAGTATACTACATCAAATAAATAAAACAAGCATAAACTTAAACACATCAGATAAATTAAAAGTAAATGTAAAAATCCTGTAAGATTCTCATAAATAATATATCAATAGTATCATATTAAAAAATAAATAAAAATAAAACAATTGACATTGGTTTCACCTTAAAGTCAATAAACACAATAAAAAATTAAAAACAAGCTTTCAAAAAAATACATAAATAAAGATGAAAAAGACGAAAAATACTTATAACAATAAAAAATTCTATTTTACAACAATGTGAATATTATTGGTGTAGGGAAAAGAAAATGACTTCCATCGCCAATATGTTCATGGATCGGAAGTTGAGGAAGACCCCTACTTAAGAAGGCATGGCAAGGATTAGGAGTTACTTTCCAATCAAATTACTCTGGAAAACAAGTTTACCATTCCCTTTTAGAAAAAGGGAGAAAATTTCAAAAACAAATAAATTAGTTTTTACATGTGCTCTTTTGACATTATGCAATCTCACATATGCTCGAGACTTTTTTGCAATAACACTTATACCCATATATCCTTATAAAAGTCATGATACTCTCCTTCTATTATTATGCTTGTCCCCCTATGTCACACTAATAGAAATGGTAGTGCTGTAAATTTCATAAGAAGACGGAGGCACAAGTGTAACTTAAAAATGGAGACATAACTGTAATCTGGCACACAATGTAAAAAAGCCTAAATAAACTAGAGTAAATTCATAAAAGTCTCTGAAGTTTACACTCGATTTCGATGTAGTACCCGAACTTCTAAAAGTTTTATGTCTGATTTCAATATGGTACTTTCTTATATTTTCCATCAACTGAATGTCAAACTCCATTTTGTGGACCAAAATACATTTTCCTCTCTCTCTCTCTACCCCACACCATATACGTCGTACATCACCTTACCTTCTTCTCCCTCTCATCCCTCTCCTCTCCTCTCAAGACTCGAGACTGTTAACTAATCAGATCCAACAAAGAAAAATGACTACTCTTCGTTGGTTCTCAATGGAATGGAATCTCGATGATTTGGGCCAGAACGTCTCATGTTCTGGAGCTTTCCTGAAGGGAGATGTTTGGTGGTAGATAAAGGCAACGTAAGAGGTTGTTGAACCTCAAGCTTAAACACGGCGTGGAGGAGATTCGATACTCTTTCTCTTGATCTTGGATAGCTCTAGAATTGCTCCCTTCCAAGCAACCAAATACTGCAACCGTAGAACCTGCAAATTTACAATCTTGTCTTGATTCTCAACGAATCAGACCCTCAAACATGGTTGTTATGATATATTCACAAAATCCACAAGATTATTATCGTTCACTTCTTCATTCAAACCAATATAAGCTTCCTTCAAAAACTTGAATGACACAAAAAAAATCAAAATTTCTAGACAACTATTCCTATGACCAGTTCCAAACACAGAGTAGTAGTACATGACTCACTCAATTTATGAGCAGTTTTGAACTTAACGTCAATATGACATGAATGGGGATTGATATCATGAAGACATATCAAAACAAAATAAGGGCATAAATCTAGACAAAGAGAGAAACATGATAAAAACCTTGGGATGAGAAAAAATGTAGAAGAAAGGATTGAGGTGCAAAAGTAAATCAAAGAGAGTAGAGATGATGGATAATGATGTTGGAAGAGTAACTAGGCGTGAACTGATGGATCCCTCCCTCACACCCCGATTCTTTCCTCAATGGAGTATACAACCTCCACGTGCTTCCCACTGGTAGAGGAACCCACCTCCCCAAAGGCTGAAAGCACCCAAGGTAGGTAGCGATGAAGCTGACAGTGCCAAAGGAAACATGGTTGACCAGTGCCGGCGTGGCCAATGGGAAGAAGAGCTCCATCATTGCCAAGTTCATGGTCCCATCCCTTTTGTAGCGGGTGCTCTCTGGCATGTGGGCTCGTTGGATTAGGAAGCTGTAGGTGAGGGTCGGGCCTCCCTTTCCCCAAAAGGGGAAGAGCTTCTCGTCAAAGCCATGCCGTAAGCGAATATGATCGACATGTTGTAGGTGGAGATGAGGGTGCAATAGGTCGTGGAGGCGGAGTTAACAACATGCTTCTTCTTGAATAAGCTCACGATGAGGGTGACCATCCCCAACATGCTCTGATGCTGATTAAGATAGTTATCAGTCGTTGTCGCCCGTGTTGAGCCATTCAGGCACGTTCGAGAGTTGTGCCATACCTGTTGCCTATAATGAAGAAGAAAAAGAGATGGAGAGGTGTAAAGGGTATTTTGATCCACAAAATGGAATTTGGCAGCTCAATTGACGAAAAACACAACGGAAGTAACATATTGAAATCGAATATAAAGATTAGGTACCTTATTGTAACTTTTAAAAGTTCAAGTAGTACATCAAAATCGAGTGTAAAGCTCAGGGACTTTTATATAATTTACTCAATAAACTAAAGAGGGCTTATAAATCACGGCCGACCAAACCCACCGATTTCCCTGGTAGATCGCCTTAAATTATCTCCACCCTACCCATCGCCGTGGTATTTATGTAATTAACCACATAAATAGGCCCTTTTCCATCCATCCACTCACGAGCTTCGACTCCCCCTCACTCGCCCCCATCAACATACCACCGCCACCTCCACTCCGCTCCACAGAGAGAGAGAGAGAGAGAGAGAGAGAGAGAGAGAGAGATGAGCAGCAGCAGAAGAAGAGCAGCAAATGGCACCACTACCATCGCCGTCCTCCTCCTCCTCCTCCTCTCCATAGCCCATGCCGCAGCTCCAGATTCTCCTGCAGAGGAGGAGGAGGACCTCCTCACCATAGCCTGGCCCTCTTCTTCCTACGCTTCCAGATGCCGAGGCCTCACCCTCGCTGAGTGCATCGACGCCGACGACGACCTCTCCCTCGACCCCGACGATGCCAACCCGCACCGCCGCATGCTCTACCCGCTCCGCTACATCAGCTACGGCGCGCTGAAACGCGACACCGTCCCCTGCTCCGTCCGCGGTGCCTCCTACTACAACTGTCGCCCCGGCGCCCAGGCCAACCCCTACTACCGCGGCTGCAGCGCCATCGCCCGCTGCCGGAGGTACTGATCCGCCCCTCGGGAGGTGGGTACTCGGGGATTTCTCGTGGCGATGTCGTCTCAGCGTCGTTGGTTCTTTGTTGTGTGATCTGTATGATGTGATTGTTGCGTCTTCTTTTTTGAGTTTCTTTTTATAAATTTGAATAGTAGATCTGATTCGTTTCGAGCTGAATGGAACTGTTTGGAGCTCCGATTTCGGGTTTCGATTGTGGGATGCCTCGTCTTTCCTTGCGATCTGTGCCTTTTCCAAAGATTCAATTTGAGATGCTTCCTTGTGATTTCTATCCCTCTTTTTTTACGCCAGTAGATTTTGATGGCATCTTGATGTAGAAGCCACTCTCGAGAATCGCGTAGTGCGGAAGCTTGCAGAGTGGCTTTTTCAGGGTGAGATTTTTCCAAAGACTGTGCTGTTGCCTCCTAAAATTTTCTTGACTAATGGTACTTATTAACCAGGAAATCATTGATGGTAATCTTGTAGTGATGTGTAATCAATGATGGCTGAGCCGTCCAATGATCTATCTCTACTCATGAAGACAGATTTCTTCTTCTTGGTACCGGTTAGCCATGGATCAACCCGACATATAGTAATCGCCTCACGTGGATTTTGGTCCCGTCTGTTTACAGCTCAAGAGATGGAGGATAACATTACAGTCCAAAACGCCATCTTTTATGTGATCTCTCCCTTCTGCTACCTGCTCATCATTTGCTGCCTCAAACATTGGCTTAGCTCGGACGGTGGTTAGGTAGGAACAGCGGGAAGGCATAAATGGCCACCACCACCACCACCACCACCGCATGCTCATTGGAGTCCCACTGTTTAGGGTGGATGTGAACTTATGTTGCCATCAGGTGAAAGATTAGATTCCACAGGCAGAGGACGAGGAATTCAATACGAGGTACGGGGTTGTTGATTTATTCGATCGGAAGTAGCAGTTATGACTCACCATGGAGGATGGAGTTCTTTCATCGTTGGGTCGAGCTCTTTCGCGGCAGATCAGTCTGATCTTTTAAGCAGCGAAGGCAATCTGGTTCATGGGGTTTGGGTGGTGGTGACCGGCGATCCGCAAGGAACAAAGCGAACCGATGGCGAGCTTAGATGTTAGCTTATTGCTAATGCAAAATTGTGAACTGCTTGAATCAACATGCTCCACATCATGGATTTTCAATATGCGAGCTTGAGAAACATGCTCGAAAGTCGAGATGGAATTTTGATGCGCAAGGAACAAAGAGGATCGTTTGCTGTAATACAACACGTATTGTAACGTAGGTAGCTGTCCGATAGGGATCGGACGATCCTCGTAGGGGGTCGGGGATGGTTGGCCCCCTATGAGGGTCGTCAGATCCCCATCGGATGACTGTTGTGTTACAGCACGTGCTGTAAACAGAAGATGGTCCTCTTTGTTTACATGATGTATATTGTTTTCTCCTCTTCTCCATGTTCAACATTTGTTGCTCGATCCTTAAGCGCCACCTTGTCTCCTTTTATTAGATAAAGGAAGAGGTAATTACAAGAAAATAAAAGCTGCTTATTTGTTGGGTCCCCTTGCCTTTCTCTGTACTTAGCTATATTCGACATCTCCCACAACATCAAGGTTCAAGGAGCGCCGTGGAGAAGTGGAGGTATCAATCTGGACACCTCCAATGAACTTTTAATGGCGCCAACATGGTGTTGCATGTGCAAATTTGAGGTTGCACAATTTAGCAAACGGACAAGCTATACATGCACTTGCATGGATTAACATATATGCATTCAAAGGCCATGCAAACGTTGCAATCAAAGGGGCCATTAAGTAATTGGCCATTATGATATTCATGGCCATGACGTGTAGCAATTGGCCATGAAGTAATTAGTCATTGATGATATGCAATCATGTTTGTCATGCAAAATGGCTGCAATCAATATTGGCCATGAAGTAATTGGTCATTGATGATTGCCATGCATAACGTGTGCAATCATTATTGTCATGCAAAATGGATGCAATCAATATTGGCCATTATCATTTCATGCAAAACGGTTGTGCACCATGGTTATAAATAACACGACTTGTGTTTCTTGATGTACAACCAAGTCGAGAAATAGTTAGCGAGATGTGCATGAGAAGAGAGTGGGTCGTGTTCCCCTTCCCTTGTTCTTCTCCCTCATGTATTGTTTCCAGTGTCGTGGTTGCTTGGTATGGTGTTTTGCGCAATAGCCAAGGGCTCTTCACTTCAGCATCGAGAACTCACAAATGTGTTGCTTTCATCCTTGTACCATGTTCTTTAGTTGTAAAGAAAAGAGCTGATCCAAGAAAGGGTTCATATCCTTTGTGCATTTGTTCTTCTTCTCGGTGAATTATCTATCTCTACTACCATTCACAACTATCAACCTGCTACGCATCGATCCGGCACATCAAATTGGTATCAAATTTATTAGAGTTTGATACCCAGTTCTCATCAATCTGGTATCAAAGCTAGGTTCGGTAAGGCGTGGTGGTTGATCAAAGGAGAAGATGGATTCAGTCTCAAGCAACCAATTGATGTCAACTGCCATGGTGAAGTTGAACTCCACCAACTACTCCATCTGAAAGCCATGGATGGAGAATCTCTTATTTGTAAGAGATATGTACGAACCCATCGAAGGAGATGAGAAGAAGACATAGGGCAAATCAGATGAAGAATGGGCCAAGCTTAATCGCAAGGCCGCGATATTTATTCGCCAGTGGGTGGAGGACTCCGTTTTCCACCATGTCTCGACGGAGAAAAAACGCAAGCAACTTGTGGACGAAGCTTACATCCTTGTACAAGCCAAGGACGACGCAAAACAAGGTGTTTCTCATCCGAAAATTGGTGAACCTGAAGTACCAACAGGGCTTCTTCGTCAGCGAGCATCTGAGTCGGTTTCAAGATTGTGTAAACCGACTTTCCAGTCTGAAGATGGACATTGATGATGAGATGCAGGCGCTTCTCCTCTTGAGCTCAATGCCTGATTCATGGGAAACACTTCTGGTTTCCCTAAGCAATTCCACGTCAAGTGGAACGCTCTCCCTCAACACCGTGAAGGATAGTATGATGAACACGGAGCTGAGGAGGAAGGAGCACGACGAGGATCATTCACAAGCATTAGTGAATGAACGAAATGGTCGCAACAAGAGTCGTGGTGATGGATCTAAAAGGAGGTCCATGTCTTGTGGACACTCAAAGTCGAGACCCCGCAAAGATATCACATGCTTCAACTGCAGGAAGAAATGATACATCAAGAGGTTCTACAAAGAACCTAGAAGAGAAGATGCACGGGAAATCAATGACACTAGCTCTTCAGCCATGGCTAGCCAAGAAGAAACCGTTATCATGTGGGATGTTGGATCAGCCAATGTCTCCCTTCAAGAGTCCACTTGGGTGGTGGATTCTGGTGCTTCCTTCCACATCACACCTAGGAAGGATCTCTTCTCTTCGTACATGCCTGGTGACTTTGGCGTGATGTAGATGGGCAATGATCAAAGTTATCCTATTGCCGGTCGCAGGACAGTGGTTCTGGAGATGCCAGACAACACCAAACTCAACCTGAACGATGTGAGGCACGTTCCCGGAGTGCGCATGAACTTGTTATCCACTAGCACACTTGATGATGAAGGGTATACCAGCAAATTTGGCGGAGGTGAATGGAGACTCTCCAAGGTCTCTCTGATTGTTTCCCGAGGAAAGAAGGAAGCCTCATTGTGCATGACTCATGGTCAGTCATGTGGGAGCTCCTATGCAGCCAAAGGAGACGAAACAACTCTTTGGCATCAAAGGCTTGGACACATGAGCGAGAAAGGTATGCAAATTCTCGCCAAGAAAAATGTCATTCCATCCACCGGAGTCCTCTCAGAGGTTTGCAGCCATTGTATGGTTGACAAACAAAGACGTACATCATTTAAGATGAGAACGTCAAGGACAAGACTGCCAACTGGAGTATCTCTATGAAGCTATAAACACACCCCATATTATAAGAAATAACATGTCCCGTGTTTGCACACCAACATGATTATTTTATCTTTTTTTACAAATGTAATCTGATAGTGGTTAGTCCCAAATGGCTCTTCGTTAGTTCATGTAATCCTTTTTGTGTCAGGGTTGTTATTTAATCCGCAAACACATCTAGTATACGGTTAATATAGAATGCTATTCGATAGCCCATCAATGGAGATTCCGTATAGACAAAACAAACCACATATACATGTTCACATTATCTACTAAACATTGACAAAAAAATCTCACCATTATCGACCAATTTGAATTAAATGGTCCAGTGAAACAATTAGTCTTTTATATTTGTTCTATGTTTGTCATAATAAGATTGATGCATCAACCTTCATCTTTTTTTCTATTTGTTATAATGTTATAAACTAAATCCATTTGTGCAAATGTAGTTCTGTGTTGTTGTTTGAATACGATGTTTGAGGTTTGGAATACGATGATTGCAAAAAGTGGATCACCAAGTAAGTACTTCATTAGTATGTATATTTTCCTATTGTATGTTAATATTTAATTCCCTAAAAAATATAGGAAAAATGTGAAAAAAAATCAGGAAACACACAATAGTCTTGTGAAGCATTTGTCTTTCGATTCAAAGTCATTTGCCATAAAGAAAAATGAGATTGTGAGTAGGCTACATATTTGATTTGAAATCTTTATCTATTTTTTATTAAATATGTCTATAATTATTGAGCATTGTAGTATCGTGATGAACTCTTATTTGATAGGACAAAGTTTTCCATCGACGAAACATGAGAAGAACCATTAGACCATCCAACAAATCAACATGGACATTGGACAACAGAAGAAGCATCACATTCTTATGTATGTTCAAATGTTTAGTACTTTAAATTAATTAGTCTCTATTTTATATCATGCAAGCAACGTTTACTTTTGTATCATGATACAATGATTGAGATGGGCTAAGGAACAAGCTGAAGGGAGACATGTTAGAGATGATGAGATGGCAAATATTATTCTTCGAAATGAAGGTCATTCATATGCTCTTAATGGCATGGGGTATGGACGTGTACCAATAGGGTGAGGATGATGTAGGACTACACCCATGTACGAGTCTGATTATGTGGAACTGAAAGATAAATTCGAGGAGAGATTTGTGTATAATTAGAACAAAAAATTGAACAGATGGTAGCTACAGAGATATGAGCATATTTTCAAAATTATCCCCTATCATCTTCACCCACCATCAATGCCTTCAGAATCACCTCTTTATGATACTTAACTTCAATGTTGTTGCTTTCTTGTAATGCATTATTTTTTTGTTTGTAATTTTGACATTTTTGTTTAACATATGTGTTTCAAAGGCATACAAGTTGTAATCATCCTCTAGATGATGTTGATCCAGATGTTGAGACTCAAGACGATTAATGGAGATTTTTGGAACTTCCATGTTCTAGAGTTTGGATCTTTCACGTTCTTTTATTAGAAAATGCTTACTTCTTTAATAATTAACAACTTAAATTTGAATATTTTTTTATAATGGGAATAATTTTTTTACCAATTATTTTATCATTTTAGTCATGTATGCTAATTATTGTCGGATATTTTTTGAGATACTAAATATAAAGGATCTGAGAATGTGTATGGTTTATGATTAAGGTCAAATAGAAGAACATAGGTAGAAAATTACCAGAATGCAAAATCTAAAACTAATAAAATATTTGCGGCTATCATACATTTTCAAGGACGACGTTTTAATGTCATTTTCAGTGGTCATTTAGAGAGCTAGGTCGACGTTCATATGTTGCCCATGGAGACATATGTCGAAGTTTAACTGTTGCCATTGGAGAGCACATCGACGTTCAAATTTTACCTTGGAGAGATAGCTCGACGTTCAAAGGTCGTCTATTTTTGTGCAAATTCAACATATGAACATCGGTAAAACATCTTAACGGCTTAATAATGCCGTTTATTTCATGCTCTCAGCCAGCGTTCTAATGTCGTCTTAAAAAATACTCTATTGCGACATTTGATGTAAGTGTCAAGTTTTCCACGGACAACGCCGTTGAGTTGACGACATATCCATACCAACATAATTAAATGTCGTTAGAGACAATGTCGACGTTTATACATACCAAATATGACGTTTGTAAACATGGAGATATGACTAGATTGCATTAATGGTCGGTTTCTTTAAGCATGCAATCTCAACTATAATTTCCATTCAATTCTTTTTTACTCATCAGTTAAATATCGAAAAATTCATTAATGATTATCCTCGCGCTTCTTTTTTGGGATTTTTAACCCACAAACACTATAAACTTTGTAAATTACCTTCTCGACCTTTGAAACAACACAATTACCCATTCGACCCCATAAACTTGCTACATCTTATCCCATGAACCCGACGGTTAACATGGTAGAATCTCGTAGGATTTTCGAGGTAATTTACAGGATCGATGGGTAATTACGTTATGAAAAAAGTCGTAGAGGTAATTTAACAAATCTCTAAAGTTCATGGGGGTTAAAATCCCTTCTTTTTATTCACCAATCCACATTGAAATCTCACAACCGGTCATCAGTTAAACCTCAAAATTCATGTGAAGGAACATATGATATTGTTGCCAGCAGAGAAGAAATCGAGCTTCGGCCTAGTTGCATATCATGGCGACCAGGGGCGGAACCATGAATTTCATTAAGGAGGGGCCGAGTATACAACTATTATGTATTCTCAAAAATGGAAAAATCTATGTATTTTTTAATGATGTTTTTAAATATAATTAATATTTTTAAAATGAAGCTCTTTCAATCTCGATAAATGCAGAATTTAAATCTATTATTAATGTTTGAATTTCAAATACATTGGTATTTTTAGTGGCTATTTTTAAAATTGGATAAATATAACAATTTAAGCCTTTCTAAATCTATCCTAAAAAGGCTAAATTATCAAGTGAGATTTTGAAACAAAAAAACTTCATATTTAAAAGGAAATAATAAAATTTATTTTATTTACAAGAAATAATAAAAATGATGGGAAAGATAAATAAACTCGAATATAATTTTATATCAAATTATTTTTATACTTTGGAAGTGATTGGCTAAATCATATAACAGAAAGTAAAATAGATGGAGACAAGATTCGAACCTAGGTCTCCCAATAATATCCATGCTAATCTACCACTCGACCATTTAATGATTCTATAACATTTCTCTAACAACATTACAATAAAAAAGAGGAGGGGACGTATTAAAAACCTAATACATTGTACAAGTGACGTATAATACTCATGGGAGGGCCATGGCCCTCACATAATGTATACTAGTTCCGCTCTTGGTGGCGACTGCAATGCGGTATCGAACACATGGAGATCAATGGCATTAGACACATTGAGCCTAGTCTCGATCACCACAACAAGGTTCTAGCATCAAGATAGGATACTGGAGTGGTACTTGAAGACGTCAAGGAAGATGACCCACCGATTGAACAATGGAAGGTAGTGGAGGAATGTGAATCCAAGGATGGAAGAAGACATACAAACTTTTCCTCGTGCATGGAGCTCAAGATTTGAGATTCGTCATTGCGCGACTACAAGGATTCAACCTTCATGTTTATTTATAGCAACGGTATTGTAATCCTCTTTTTTTGCGATTTCGATTTCAAAAATCCAACCTTATAGATCGAATCTTCTATTAATGCTCTACATATCCTCTAAATTTCACCCAACAAATCCAAACTTATTTGCTATTTTATCCTAATGTTAAAAATCTGATAAATATTTAAACAATAACAAATAACCTTGAATTTAAACAAAATTTGAAATTAATCTAAAATTGAATCATTTGTTGGGTTTTAAAATCGAAATATAAAAAAATACCACCACCTCTCCAGTTGCGGGAACATATAATGCACATCCATCTATCACGCCACCCACGCAATACAACACACGTGCCAGCTCACCCTTCATCCTCTCCACACGTGTCCTCCTCTTCCCCTCATATCATCGTCCAACCTCTTCCTCCACCCTCACCTTCCTCGCATGGCGTCCACCACCACCTCCAGAGACTTCCGCGGGGCCTCTTCCAAGCGCGGACTCCGCTCCCTTTCTGCCGCCGTCGCCCTCCCCGCCCTCATCACCCTCCTCTCCGCCACCTCCCCCCTCTCCTCCTCCTCCCACGGCCGTGCCTTTTGGTTCCCCCCGCCCTGGGTCCTCCACGTTGGGTCGATTTCCGCCGCAGCCCTCGCCGGACTCGCCTCGTGGCTGGTGTGGGCGGCGGGAGGGCTCCGACGGGAGCCCGCAGCGCTGCCGCTGCACGTGCTGCAGGTGGCACTGGGTGCCGCGTGGGCCCCCGTGGTGAGGGGCGCAGGGGCTGCGAGGGTCGGGGTGGCGGTGTGCGCGGCGTGGGCTGTGGCGCTGGTGGGGTGCTCTCGGGTGTTCGGGAGGGTGAACCCCGTGGCGGCTGACCTCGTGAAGCCGTGCATCGCATGGGCTCTCCTCCTCGCGCTCCTCAGCTATATGCTACGCGAGGCAGCTTAGTACAAGTACCACTGCTGGTAGTATACCGGAGCTTTGTTCAGGGTTTTGTCCCGTATGTCTATACGGGTACCTATGCCACTGCGTGCTTGTAGTGTACCGGAGCTTTGTTTCAGGGTTTTGTTCCGTATGTCTATACGGTGGTGATAGGCACTGCATATACTTCAGGTTGTCCATTATATTAGTTGGTATATATGCAAAGGTCTACCTTGATTATCACTGCAATGGAAGGACATATCAGCATCGGTATCGGTACCATGTCGATACTATATATCGTAGATATATTGACGTCACACTATAAGAAAATTGACTTAAGGCAACGAATAATTTAATATTCATTGTCATATCTTCCGTAGTTAAATATATAACAACGAATATTATTCATTGCTTATTTCTTTAAATTCGCTACGAATAATGGTATTCGTTGTTATATTCCTCGCAACGAATCATATAACAACGATTATTTGTTGCCGTTTTCTTTTAATCGTTACTAAATATGGCAACGATCAGCGTGAATTTTAACGAATAATTCAACAAAAAAAGCGTCGTTATATGGACCTTTAACAACGAATATGATATTCGTTGTTAATTACAAGTAGAAAAGATCATTTGGCAACGAATAATATACGATGTTATATCTTTAACATCGGAAGATATAGCAATGATATTCAAATTATTCATTGCCTTAGGTCCAATTTCTTGTAGTGCATATCGCCGACAACGAATCGAGATTATGAATAAAATGGTCTTGGAAGACAAAATATCGACCATATCGACGATATATCGGTGACCTGTCGATACTGATATATCGCTGATATATCACGATTCAACCTTCCATGATCACTGCATGTACGATGTAATACATGCAGCAAAACATGCGCGCATATTCGCATCAAATTCGTGCGCGCATACACACGAGGCCATCTATATTGACATGCACAATTGCACATGCAGCAAAATGTGGGGAGCAAATCCTCTGATAGCATGGTCTGTTGTAGTAGTTCTTTTTGTGAAAATTTTATTAAAAATCTAATTGTATGGATCGATTGAATGTATATTGTTCTACATATCCATCGAGATCGAAATCACCAAGTTCCATTTCCATCGGATGTTCGTAGCTATTTTATTTCAGATGTCAAAGAAAAAGTCAAATTGTGAATAGTCTATATTCCTGTTTATTTTGACTTTTCTTTAGAAGGCAAAATTTGATCTTTGAGATGAAATAATTAGGAACAAACGATCAAAATGAAATTTGAAATGTGATAGGTACGTAGACCAATATGTATATACTAGTGGGGAACACGTGCTTTTGCACGGGTACTATTCCTTCTAAGTTTAAATCCCTTCTCATCTTCATTCCAACACGTGCTCATCTTGTATCCCTTTCCTCAAATTAGCATGCTCGATACCTCACCTCCGCTATCGACTGAAGCATCACCATCCTCCTCGAAATCCCTCACCATGGAATAAACACTCATCCTCACATCATGTGGCAGGCAGGGACTCAGCGGCCATCATTCGTCGAGAACGGGAAAGTCTCAACATCCTTGAGGGCTTGGTGTCTGAGAGGGTCCAATAGTGACGTTGTGGTCTCTATCCACGAGTTCCCCTTTTCCACACTCAAAGGATTATACGAGATATCAGGTGTAGAAGTAGATCAATAGTTATATTGACAAATAGGAGGTTTACAAGTACATGCTCAAGTACTCACTTCATTGATCGTAATTGCTATCTTATTAGGTTCGATCACTATATCCGTTTGGAATCCACAAACCCGACGGTCAAAATGTCTTCGAATATGTCCTTGAATGCATTCGAGAATTAAGCAAGAAATCCTGTGAAAAATATGATTGTCTGCTGGTGGAAGGCTTTCTGCGTTCAGTCAATCTTTGCGGAGTGAATCGATCCCTAAGGAAGCCCCTAATGGGAGTCCGATGGGTACACGAAAGTGACGAAGTTTCTTTGACTCTTCTATGTTACACTTCTTTCTTTCTTATACAAGTGGCTTTCATCCCTAGGACTCGAGAAAGCGAGCGATAGTGAGCATGTAGAGGCTCGTATCCTACTTTGTTAGTTCGCATGTCTCTGACGGGCATCTTTTCTATAATAAAGAACATAACCATACTACTACTTGACTTATTAGCCTCACTCGACCGCAACTATATATCGGCGCATTTACACAGTCACTGTTGAGGGCGCACTACCACTTAGAGCAGGGAGGCTGGCAGCGTGACCTTCGACTATCCACTCTGAGCGATTCCATTGGCACTGATGAATTGAAGTGGTTTGCAAACATTTGGTGCGAGGAGTTCATGCTCGACTTCTTTGATCGTGATTGCAATTTCAAAGAGACGTAAAAGTACAAGCCTATGGGATCACTTCTGGGGAAGTATGAAAGCCATTCATTTCCCTCTACGACGCGCAACCCGCTTTCTGTGAGAAAGTAGTAGCTACTCCTACTCCTAGACTAATTATGCTATTTTCTTTGGGTATCACGGAAGTATATTGGCTTCTTCAATATCTGATCTAGGATGAGAAGATGGAACCGACAAGGGAGACGCATGTCGACAGGTAGCTAGATCGATCGATAGGGGACATAGTCGCTGAGGGAAGAGGAAGGAGGGGTTCCATGCAGAAAGTGAATGCAGGAGACAGGGGAAAAAGGCATGAACTCATTATTTCCCTGTATTTGCTCCTCGAAAGTCATCATAGTTGAGAGGGACAAGACCTAGAGGCTGCCTTTCTTGAAAAAAGACTGCTACCACTCGCAATTATATATCAGCCTGAGGGTGATTCGAAAATAATATATCAAATAGTTATTAGAGTTGGGCTTATATGAAATCTAAATATATGGCATTGTTAATGGCCAAGGGATATACGCAGATGTACGTGACTTCATTTTTTCACTTGTGGCATGTTTGGCTACTATTCGCATGCTAATCTCATTGGTAATAGAAAAATGCCGAGAAGTCTGATATTACAACTTCTGTGATTCATTCTCCTATATTATTTAAATCAGAGGTCCCAAAACCCATTCTCCAACATCGACCTTCGGATTAATCTAATAAAGTCCTATTTAGCAAATACCTCAGAAAGAATCTTGTCCTTTTTTTTAACGAATTTATATCACATTCGAGAAAGCCTTCCTCTCTTGGATAAGCCTATGTGAAACGGTGACAATGGAGTTAGCAACTGAACTCTCGGTCCCAAGCTCGCGTAGTGCACAGAGGAAAGTCTACTAATCCTTAGTCACACCAATAAGTTCATTGACCTTCTATTGGTGATTCATCGGTACCATGGTAAGTCTCAGAATGGACTCTTGAGTAGTGGAGGGCTTTGAGCTCTTCGATGAAGGGGTGGAGTTCATCTTTCATCCCAGAGAGGGAACTAATTGACTCCTTGGAGGCTTTGGGCTTCACTACGCCTCACTGAATTCTGCTTTTGGGACAAGAAGATTGGTCAATTCCCTTGGCAGGATGGGAAGGAAGCGAACGAGAATTTCTACCTTGTTGAAGATTTGGTGGTGCTACCCAAAGACTTCAATGAATAGCCATCACAGTTAAGAAGAACCGAGATCCAATTGAAGTTAAAATATTTACTTTTATTGTATTTAAGTTCCTAGACGAATCGAAGTAAAAATATTTACTTTATTATGTTTAAGTCCCTGGAATTTCAACTTAGCATATCTTTTGCATTAGAACTCTGATTTTCATGCACAACATATCGTTTTGAAGCTATTTATGTGCCTTATCTTATTATATAACTTGTAGACAGATCTGAGGCTATTTATGATAATTATTTTTTGTGGATCTTCATTGACATATGCAAGATCAATTATCGATATATTTGTGCAATCATATCGCAAAGAATTTGTGACTTAATTTGCAGAGCCCGAGTGAGAATATTCTTCTAGATTAATCTTTGTGCATTGATTGAAACTTATTCTTTGAAGAATTTAATCTTTGTTGGGGGTTCATGAAAGGGAAAGAGAATTACTGATCATATTTTTTAGGAGGAGATTTTTGTAGGAGTATGAAATGATTTAATAACCTTCTTGTCTACATTTTCTTGCATGTGTATTTGAGGAATAAATCATAGAATTTCTGGGGTAGATACTCATGAATCCGTGATTCATCATCTCAATATATCTTGATCTTAGCAAAATCCCCGAGTAAAATCCCAGAAAAGTGTCCATAAAATCAATAAATTAACAAAATGACTATTGTAAATAAAACATACTAATTATTATATATTAGATTGTACAAAATAAATTAACAATAAAAGCCACAAAAATAAAGGAGTTTTTCACCTGTAAATAGCCCAAAACTTCATCTATATTTTTAATAATTTCATTTCAACTCCTTTTTGACCGATTCTTTCTCTAACTTGTTCATAAAAATGTGTATAAAAATACAAAAATACAAAAAAAAATTCACCTTAAATAAATGCTCCTAGATCCCAAAGAGAAAAAGCCATAAAGTCTAACTTCCAAGCCAAATTCCCGCTCCGTATGAACTCCGAATTCACCAAACTCATTTTTTAAAGTTCAAGTTAGAAAATTATCTATCCAACAGAAATGGTTTCATTAAAATCGGAGCTTATTTGCAAAAGTTGGATTTTGGGACCTAGATGTACATTGTATATTATGTATATATTTATTCTTTCTTCATTTTTTATTTTATCTTTTCTAATTACTAAAAATACAAAAAAATCATGATTGTGTTGTATTTTAATTGTAGTATTGTATTGCATTTTCCTGTTGTAAATATCTCTTATTAAAAAGACCAAAAAATACATATTAGAAAAGCAAACAAAAAAATTGTACATGGTGTTCGTATTCTTTTGTAAATTCTCCACTATTTCTCTTCTCTTTTTATTTTATTGTATTTAAAGTAGCCTACTTTATTTATTTATTTATTTATTCCCATTCTCTACAATAACTTTCATCTTCCTCCATTAACCACCAAGTCTTCATCTAACTTCCATTCCACTCCATTTTTCTAACCTCCCATTCAACTCCACCATCTTTCTAACTCCCATTCTTCTTCTCTTTATATTCATTTGTACATCCTTAGTTTTTCCCATCCACCATTTTTATAGAAAAAAGAGAGGGCTTGGAACGTGGTGTCGGTGATAGTGGCTTATCATCTTCCTTAAGCGACGACCTCCTTCAGGAGAGATCCGCGGTGACCACCATTGCCGCATCACGAGTTCCCCATCGAGCTCGCATAGCTTCTCCGATTTTGATTTCGTCAATCGGATCGAAGCGACGACAGGAGTCCAGCGTAGTTGCTCCGCCAATCTGGCGAAGATCAGGTAAGTATTTCTCCTCATTAATTTTGTTGTTTTATTTTATCTAATATTTTTATTTTCTTGTTGTTTATAATCATATCATTTTCATCATCTTCCCCATCATTTACCAACCACATCATACCATCACCATTACCATCACCATCACCTTCATCATATTACCACCACCTTCATCTTGACCACCATCGTCACATCACTTTTCTTACATCATTTGCATTTTCTGATTAACAAAATAAAAAATAAAAAATTTTAAACAAAAAAATTTCTTATTGTAGTAAAAAAATCAAAAAATAAAATAAAATAAATAAAAAATGGTAGGTGACGGCCGCACCCCCCTTCCAGCAGGTGGCGCCCACCTGCCCTCCACCTCACACGGCCGTCGCGCGCACCCCAGCACCGCCGCGCCTCTCTGCCTGCTCCAATGAGCCAGCGCCGCCCCTCCGTCGTGAGCCTACGCCCCCCTTGCCTCCGTCATCCCCGCCATGCACCGCCGTCGGCTTGCCCCCTTTGGGTTCACTTCCGCCCTAGCCGTCTAGAGGAAGAAGAAGGTCTTTCTCTCATTTTTTATTGTAAATATTGCATATTTTTCTCTTTTAGTTTATGTAATTACAAAACAGTCCCTGTGCTTTTGTTATGTTGTTTAAGTCATTTACAGTTTGCACGGATACCCATGTCTTTGTCTATTAATTTGGACTTCAATATTGCATCTTTTTATTCAAGAAAAAATATCATTGTGTTGAGAAATTTAGTCTCTGTCATCTGAATATTTATTTATATTTTTGTGAGTTGTGGGTATTTAATTAAAAATGTGCAACTGAAATATTGTATACTTTACCCAAATTGAGCTCTTAAATGTATATCTCATACAGGTTGCTCTAAAAATTTCATAAAAATTAAGAATGATGCCTTGATATGTGATTGAAATACTATCCAAATTTCATCCAAAGTGGAGATGTTTTGTGCCTGAAATAAATTATAGAGTGATTTTAGTATTTGATTTTTAATTAAATCCACGTACATCATTTTTTGTGAAATTTAAAATCTCCTGAATTCTATATGAAAATATCTACTTGGATAATTTGCACTTTGATTAATTTGACATTGTGGATTAATTAGAAATTATTTACTCACTATCGCTCTGTTTTCACTAAAAAAATCCATAAAAAATCATATTTTGTCAAAAAATCCAAAAATATTATTGTAGCTTTATTGCATCATGTTTTCATCCCAATAAATTTTTCATATTTTTTCTTACTGTTTGTGTGAAAAATTACGAATAAAACCCATAAAAAGTGTGCATTTTTATTTGTTTTATTTTAATTCCTAAAATTCCAAAAAAATGTGTTTTGCATTCATCAATGGATTGGGATTGTAGGAAAAATATAATTTGGCTAAATTGGATTAATTGCGTATTAAAATTAATTTGGCTAAGTTATGTGTTTTCTTAATGTCTTAATTCAACCGCATCTTGCATTGGCATTTGTTTTTGCATTAAAAAATTTAAAAAAAATACCGCTTGGAAATCTAGACCTAAGTTTTCAAATTAACCCCAAGTTGTTCCCTTGCCTCCATGAGTTCGACCCTCAGGATATAAATTAAAGCTGAGACACTCTTCACAGAGATCTTCTCTCGGTTCTGACTGAATTGCTAAGTACATGTATTACAACAAACCCAAATTAAATATCGTATTTAGTGACTCATCAGATGGCATCGTTGCCGGGGAGACAAACGACTTAGAGATTAATTTAAAATTTTGAAATTAGAATTTCATTTACTCGGGTAGTCTGACCCCCGAGCCACTTGTAATTAATCCATTTTTCCTCTCATTTTTTTCTCTTCATATTCTTGTATATATTTTGTTTTTATCTCTCTAATATAAATCTTATTTTCCTTGCGAGGGTCCGATGGACTTGGAGTGCATCGGAGGTCGACGGACGTAACGCGCGTCGACTGCTGAAGATCAAGGAGACTTAATTTATTTTTGAGAGAAATTTTTGTAATTATTGTGTTGTAATAATTTAGAAAATTTTGCTCTTGTTTGAGATCTCGCACTTGTATCCGGACTGAACATTGGACCCGCTCGTGGTCGTCTTGTTGATTGACGTAGAATAGGACTTGCACTCATGGCTCTTAGAGCATATTTTATTAGAATATCTTTATTGCTTGTGCTCGTAAATTTTAGGACCACACATCACGTTTAACGATACACACTTAGACTGCATGTCTATTAGTCAAATTTAACTTGTTTATTACTCGCTAATAGAACTGCCTGTCTAGAAACGGTTTTCTTGTTTGCATTCATTTAGTATAAAATTTCAGTTATGCCTTGCATCCCGCATGTAGAGCGCGAGGATCACTATAAGTCTCCTGAACTGGACGTGCATCATTGATTTCACTATTTACATCAGTTTTCTCAACTCCTTCCCTCTTGGTTTTTGAAACTTAGGTTAAAAGGAAATCGGGACTGATCGTAGGCATGCTTTGTTTGGTGGACTAATCAAGTGATAACCAAACTTAAAATTAGGACTGCTAATCAGAGTTGATTAAAAAAACTGATTAAAACTAACACTTATTTTGGGAGAGCAAAACCCTCATTGTATGCTTGGCTAATTGTGATTGTTGAGAGGTGAGGATGCATCCTTAGGATAGTGCCCAAAACCTACTTTTGAGCCTTGCGTAATTGGATTTATATCTTGATTTATCACCTAATTAAAACTGAAAAGATAAACGGTCGGACTTTTACGACCATCACTGTGTTGAGTAGGTGAACTCAGGGTTTTCTCTTGTGTCTGTTTGTTTTGTGTGTTATTCGGTGCACTTACACGCTTTCTTCCTCGATCCGCTTCATTCTCCCATCTCCTTTTCAAGATGTCAAAATTTTGGTCATCATATCCAAGTCACCCTTCTTCGACCATATTCCGATCATCTCCACCCATTTATTCCTCCTCATACCCATACACCGACCGCAAAGTCAGAACTCCGACTGACTTCTCCACTTCTTCGTCCTTCTCACTATTGGACATGCAAGCCCACGGCGAGCAATTATGCAATAAATGTTATTGTAAATATCATTCCCTGATCTGAAATGAAGAATGAACAATTTGCATAATAGGTCCCTTAGTACAATTAGGGTTATGTACCATGGCCATCTTAATGATCATACAGCTATTGATTCAATAATTAAATCATAGAGGCTAGTGATTGGATGAATATCTAAAGAGTTAGATTGAGGACTCATCAAGCACTGTCAAATGATTGTTAAGAGATGATTTCCAGCCTGAGTAGGAGATGGCAATCCTTTCTCAATTAGGCTGATATCTGACCGACCTCTTGATGCAGGTCCTCTGCATAGGAATAAAGATTCGGAGGTGGTAGATTAGTTAGGTCAAAGAGTTGACTTAACGAGATCAAGATAACCAAAGTCCTATATCGTATGTTGTCACGATACAGGCACGCATCCTCTGACCGGAGACAGATGTGTTACTATATGTCTGAGTATGTACATTTGGCAGACCAATAGGTTGATGACCGAATCAAGGTCTATACACCAGTGCGCTGGTGTGCATATAAGGGCATATGAGTAATACGATCTCTCAAAGGGATCATACAGGTTCATTTACTGAACCGGAAGACATGAGCTCACTCATGAGATATTGGTAAGAATCAAATTCTGTGCACGGTCGTCTCGCTTTGGAAGCATGACTGAATTTGTAGGTTTGATATATACTTTTGGAAAGTATATGATCAAGACCTAGGTATGATATATGCTTTTGGAAAGTATATGATCGATACCGACTCCCAATGATCGAATGAGAAACTTACTGATAAAACCCTGAAGTAGACAGTGTAAAGTTGATCTAATAGTTTGGGTTTATTTTGAGTCTTCCAGTATGCAGGATGTACATGTATTAGGAATACCTGAGGGTGATGTGATCATAAACGATTGTATAACCATGACGTTTCCTTTCCCAGGGAGTGATGAAATGGGTCTGAATTTTAGTGACTCCTCTCAGTAGAGAAGTAATCTGATCTTGGTCCAAATGTTGGACGTTGATCTGAATGTGATTCAGATGTAATGAGAAGATTAGATTTACGGTCTTGATTTAATCAAGCATCTATGGGAGGCCCACGATCTAGATTTGAGATACGATCTCAATATCCAAGTCACTACGTGGAACAATACAATCGCCTTGTCCTTATCTCCAAATATTCGCGGAGAAAGCGCATTATCCTTGAAAGGGTTCATGATAATTTCATTGTTGATATATGTATACGAGCATTGAGAAAATTGATAATTAAATGTGATTTAATTATCACGAATAATATGAATTTGATTCATATTATAAGGAGAGTTATCTAAGATAATTAAATGTGATTTAATTATCAAAGATGTGAATAAAATGAATGTGATTCATATTATTTGAGAACAAGAGAATAGAGATCCAAGATGACTAAATGTGATTTAATTATCATGGATATGAATAATGTGGATAGCAATATCCATATTAGTCATATATATTATAAATGTGATTTATAATATATAAGAGAGAACTATTTGTAATTTACATTTGTTAATTAAATGTTGATGTGAATTGGATTCACATTGGACAATTAATTGAAAATGTAATTCACATTTTATTTTGGGTTATGAATGTGATTCACAATTTTCCAATGGCAAGATTGCAATATTTACAAAATAATTATGAATTATTTTATAGAATAATTTACAACAAATGTTATTGTAAATCTTGGAGATTTCCATGGAATAATGTAATCTCATGATATCTCATGAGATTATATGAGATTGCCACCAAATCTAATATTATGGAATGAGGCAATCTTTATTCCATAATCTCCATGCTTAATTGATTTAATTTGAGATTGATTTATATTGATTTATCAATATAGATTTAATCTAAATTAAATTAATTGTTGTAAGGTTTTTACCAACACAAATCTTAGCCATTAAAAGAAACACAATCAATGAGAGCCATTGGATTTGTGTTGCCCATGGATTGAGATCCATGGATCCCAAAATATTATAAAAGGAGAAGCACCCCATTGCTCTTCTTTACACACAAGAGAACATAAGTCTCTCTCTCTCTCTCTTTCTCTTTACACATCAGCCCTCTCTCTTCCTCTCTCATGGCCGTCCACCATGGATGCCCTAGAGGGAGTCTCCATCGCCGCAGCGCTGTTGTTATGCTGCCCGATCGTTTGCTCATGGATCTCCGTCTCCTTCGGTGTGCCTCGCTCGTGAAGAAGACGTCGGATCTCGTGTGTCGAGATCAGGAGATCCACCACTTGGATCATCAACATGGATTGCGAGAAGCACACGATTCATCCCCGCGCTCGCAAGCATCTCCTCCGTCGGATCGGACTAGAGACAGGAGGTCTCTTCGTTTAGAGACTCGATCGCAACCACGCTTCAAGAGGTAATCCTATTACTTGTTTGTGGTTTAGACGAAACGATCCGAGAAGTGTTCTTGGATCATGTGGTTTTCGTCACAAGAATTTTTTAAATTTCCGCTGCATAGAACAACTAGTGCGACTAGTCGTTCTTCGTCGTATTCGATACGATGCTCACGCTTCCGTGATGTGCTTGAGGATCTAACCATATCTTTCACTCACCTACCCCACATTCTTGCACCCCTGACCCACAACCACCCTGGATTGACTCCCCATATTCTCGTCCGCTTGCTGGAATCAAGGAACCAATCGAAGAGCAAGCGACTGCTGAGATGAATAATTGGCATAATCAGTTGACCCCACATACCTCACTTTCACCTCGAGTTGAGACAGAACAACAATTGACATATACACATCCCGACTTAACCTTAGGGTACAACATGGTCGATCAGATAAACCGAATGGAGAGGTCTGCACCGTACGATTTTCCTGACTTGATTGACCTGAGTGATAGAGACCGCATTGACCAACCTTCATATCACCCATTTGGAGAGCCGACATATACAGGGGATTGGATTCATGCGACCGATCTACAGACCCCCTGTCTACTGACTCCACCTAATGAGGCTCCGACCAACATCTGACATACAGATGGGTCATACTCAACCCAACAATACACGCCTGAGTCAAGATGTGTTGAGTATAAGATCCCAAGTTCTCAGCGGTATCCTCCAACTGAGCAGACTTCTCTCATGATGTGTCATGAGAATTTATTGGAGGTTGACATTGGTAGATTGATTAAGAGTCCAGGTAGGAATGTGGATTATGGATCTTGCGGATTGAATTTTGAAAACCTGGAAGACATCGGATTGACCACACATCATGTACAACTGGAGTCCCTTCTACCTCCCTCTTCTACTAACCACTTTACCTCCAAACCAGAGTCTGTACATTCTCATATTCCTCCTTCATCTATCAAAAAAACCCAAACCAATGGAAAAACTGGAAAATACCATAAAAATTGAAAAAGGAAAAGATCTAAAAAAATTGGATCCTGTAGTTAGGGAAGCACTGGATAGAAATTTGATTTTTGAGCTTCCCTTAATAATGGCCATTGAACACTTTCCCGACCTTAAAAGATTTGTGAGAAGTAAATTGATACCTAAAAGGTCGGGCAATAAGAGAACAATGACTGAGATACATATAGTGTCTATGGCCACATCTTTGATGATAGGGAGAAAAACCAAGAGCCGCAGAGTAAAGCGGTTGCCTAGGTTTGATTGTGAAATCAAAGATACCACATTCACCCATGCAAGAATCGATGATGACTTACCGATTAATATCCTCTCGACCTCCATGTTTGCCAAGCTCAAACTCGGATCTGCTAAGAAGTCAAGAGAGATCATTCAGTTGGTGGATCGGTCTATTAAACGATCGAGAGGAACCATTTCTGTCATCGTTACTTTCCAAGGTGCTTTATTACAGATGGACTTCACGATCATTGATATTGAGCATCGAGGAGAGTTCACCCAATCTCCGATCATTCTCGGGAAGCCGTTCTTAGCCTTGGCTAAGGCAACTATAGATTGCGAGACTCGGGAGATCGATTTATCTGCATTGGGAGAACTCCGACCTCACCCGATCTTTGAGGACACACGATATTCCAAGGTAACCCGTAAAGTCGCAGACAACCGTGACCTTTGTGAGATAGTTGAGTCCCATCTCTCTACTACACCTGTGATACCGACTGTCCATACGACCATTGGTTCAGAGACTCCCTACACCTCCATACCACCCACCGCTTGCATTACCACCACCGTGACAACTTCTCAAGAGGACTCGCAACCAGAAGCTATCCCTCATCGGACATGATCATTTTGGATTTCCTTGACTTTTTTTATAATTCGACTCATGAGCCAATCAATGCCAAGCCAACTGAGAACACTATGCCTTATCAGAGACGTGTGTTGACCCTACAGGAGTATTACAATGCATATGGTGACTCATCTGATGATTAACCTCTAGTCAGCACTTCACTACATCCAAGACCTATACCAAAAGAGACAATTGGGACCAAATTGACCAATCTTGATATATCGGTTGCTCCATCCTCTAGTCGGTCATCTGGTAAGAAGAAGAAGGGTATTGATTCCTTGAGGTGTTCCCCCGAACTCCTTAAGATGTATCAATCTCCTCTTCCTCTTGATGCTTCAGGTTCTAGAAAACCGGCTAAGAAAGTTGCCTTCGACTTACCAGAGAAGGAACTTTTTGAGGAGTCCTCATCAGGTCCGGATGAGGTGATCTATATGAGTGAGCTCAGTTCGACTATTTTGAAGCCATATTTGAGCAAGCAGCCGTGTGTCGATCCTCGTTGGATGTTCCCTACACCTCACTGTTATTCTTCGGAGGACGAATCTGACATCGACACATGTGTATACTACCAACCTCCTCGCTCCCGCAAGAAGGTCCGTCACAAACCTTCTTGATCCTTGTATATTCTCACTCCTCCTTGTATAGATTTTCCTCCCTTTATATCCCTCCCTCTCCCGTGATTCGCATCACTCGTCCCAGTTCCGTATCGTTTTCACTTTGTGGCTATACTTAGGATGACTAGATTCTAAGTATAGGGGGGTGAGTGAACCGAGTTGCTCCATTTTTTCTTGTATATTCCTTTCCACTCTCATCGATTCCCTAATCTTGTGTTCTATCCAATACTTAGGCTGACCAAAGCCTAAGTATAGGGGGTCAATGCCCGTTGTGTATTTTCCCACATTCTTCTATTCTTTTCACTCACTTATACTTAGTACGAGCTATGGCTTTTTGTCACCTAGTGCCATGAGGACATAGCACATGCTAAGTATAAGGGGGTGTGTGTATATGACATATATACTTTACCCATAGCTCGTACTTTCACGTATTTTTGTATATATTATACAATAATTACGGGGTGGGTAAATTTAGTAAAAAACCTTTTTCAAAAAAAACTCTTAAAAAAACTTTTCAAAAAAAGCGTGTTTTATATATAAAAAAACTTTTTCTAACAAAAAATCTTCTTTGCATTTGTTTTTCAAAAAAAAACTTTTAAAAAAATGTGTGTTTTATAAAAAAAACTTTTCAAAAAAAATTTTGTTTTTTGTTGTTCTCTCTCCTTATTTTCTCTAAAAAATTCAAAAAAATATCCTTTCTTATCTACCAATCTTTTTCAAAAAAAACTTTTGAAAAAAAAGAAAAACTTTCTTCTTTTCCTTTGTTTTAAAAAAACAAAAAAATCTCTAAAAAATCACAAAAAAACTAACTAATAAGTTAGTTTAATCCCTGACACATTCACTTTCACACAAGACAAGTGATGTTCAAGAACACTTGATTTATGAGGTCTTGAGATTTTGAGTTAACAAGCCTTAGTCATTAGGGTCCTTGACTTAATTATTCACATTTCCCTAGTTTGAAAGATTTGTGTGCTATATTGCATGCTTAGTCTCTACCTTAAGAATATGATCTGCACCTCACATACACGACTGTAGTTATGATGAGATGAGTTGAAATTTCACTTGAGGAACTAGGATGATGGATTTGAGTTTGGGCTTGATTTGATGATGCTCGAGGATGGGATAAAATCAATGAAGGCTTCATGAAACCTGAGTGTCAGCATCTTTAGCCAGTATGAGAACATGGTTCTTGTACTATCTTTTGACATCTACCTATGTACCAGGGTGTGATAAAATAAAAAAATGTTGATCAGTGTACGCCAACTCTTGGTAAAAGCAGTGGAGCTAGCCAAAATACTACAAAGCAATGAAATGATAAAGAAAAGCTCTCATTCCACAAAGTCAATTATCAAAAGAGCTTCCACCAAAGGCAAGCGCTCCCAACCATTTCAAAGTGTTCACTTGGACCACTGCTATTAGGACCAGGAGTCGGGCTTGCACCAAAAAAGGGCTCTGCGTCGTAAATGCTACAAGTCTAGGTGTAGAAGGTACGATGGGTACTCAAAAAAGGCACACTCCGATGTACTCCCACAAAAACAAGTGCAGATGGCTCCAACTTCTCTTGACGGACGCACTGATCAACACCAAAAAAATATGCATTGAGTAATAAGGCACTTGAAAGGATCCTTGTTCCAATGAGAGGGAGAGAAGAAACGACACAATCCTATGCCCTCCATCAACTGGCCTTCCATCTACACTTTCAAGTGTGACAACTAAAGAGACGGTGGATTGGATGCAAGAAATGGTTTATTCCCTAGTGTTGAGGATCGGGTCCTTAGGAGAGTCTCTTGGACTAGAACCTTGGGTGACGTTGCGACTCTATTCTTGTAACTGCAATCAACACTTAATGACTTATCCTTACTATATATGTATACAAAGAGAGTCTGATGATTAGGGAAATTGGATACCTTCTGACTAGAGCTTGGTTCAGCTTAGAATTTTAGGATCTCTAAAACCGAGAGTCCTTGAACAGATTAAGTCTTTTATTCACATGCACAGACAGGGGTTAATCCAACTTATTCATTCTTTGTTTGCTCGAGGACTAGCAAAGTATAAGTATAGGGGGGTGATGAATCCGCGATTCATCATCTCAATATCTTGATCTTAGCAAAATCCCCGAGTAAAATCCCAGAAAATTGTCCATAAAATCAATAAATTAACAAAAAGACTCTTGTAAATAAGACACATTAATTATTGTATATTAGATTGTACAAAATAATTTAACAATAAAAAGCCGCAAAAATAAAGGACTTTTTCACCTGTAAATACCCCAAAACTTCATCTATTTTTAATAATTTCATTTCAACTCCTTTTTAATTGATTCTTTCTCTAACTTGTTCATAAAAATGTATATAAAAATACAAAAAATACAAAACAAATTTCATCTCAAATAAATGCTCCTAGATCCCAAAGAGAAAAAGCCGTAAAATCCAACTTCCAAGCCAAATTCCCGCTCTGTATGAACTCCGAATTCACCAAACTCACTTTTAAAGTTCAAGTTAGAAAATTATCTATCCAACAAAGTGGTTTCATTAAAATCGGAGCTTATTTGCAAAAGTTGGATTTTGGGACCTAGATGTACATTGTATATTATGTATATATTTATTCTTTCTTCATTTTTTATTTTATCTTTCCTAATTACTAAAAATACAAAAAATCATGATTGTGTTGTATTTTAATTGTAGTATTGTATTGCATTTTTCTGTTGTAAATATCTCTTATTAAAAAGACAAAAAAATACATATTAGAAAAGCAAGCAAAAAAATTGTACATGGTGTTCGTATTCTTTTGTAAATTCTCCATTATTTCTCTTCTCTTTTTATTTTATTGTATTTAAAGTAGCCTACTTTATTTATTTATTTATTCCCATTCTCTACAATAACTTCCAACTTCCTCCATTAACCACCAAGTCTTCATCTAACCTCCATTCCACTCCACTATTTTTCTAACCTTACATTCAACTCCACCATCTTTCTAACTCCCATTCTTCTTCTCTTTATATTCATTTGTACATCCTCATTTTTTCCCATCCGCCATTCTTATAGAAAAGGAGAGAGCTTGGAACATGGTATCGGTGACAACAGCTTATCATCTTCCTTAAGCAGCGACCTCCTTCAGGCGAGATCCGTGGAGACCATCATTGTCGCGTCACGAGTTCCCCATCGAGCTCGCATAGCTTCTCCGATTTTGATTTCGTCAATCGGATCGAAGCGACGACAGGAGTCCAGCATAGTTGCTCTGCCAATCCGGCGAAGATCAGGTAAGTGTTTCTCCTCATTATATTTGTTGTTTTATTTTATCTAATATTTTTATTTCCTTGTTGTTTATAATCATATCATTTTCATCATCTTCCCCATCATTTACCGACCACATCATACCACCACCATCACCATCACCTTCATCATATTACCACCAGCTTCATCTTTACCACCATCACCACATCACTTTTCTTAAATCATTTGTATTTTCTGATTAACAAAATAAAAAATAAAAAATTAAACAAAAAATTTTCTTATTGCAGTAAAAAAATAAAAAAACAGCAGGTAATGGCCGCACCCCCTACCAACAGGCGCCGCCCACCCGCCACCCGCCCTCCACCTCGCGCAGTCGCCGCGAGCACCCCAGCACCACAGCACCGTCGCGCCTCTCCACCTGCTCCACCAAGCCAGTGCCGCCCCTCTGCCGTGAGGCTAAGCCGCCCCTTGCCTCCGTCATCCCCATCATGCACCACCGTCGGCCTGCCCCCTTTGGGTTCACTTCCGCCCTAGCCGTCCAGAGGAAGAAGAAGGTCTTTCTCTCATTTTTTATTATAAATATTGCATATTTTTCTCTTTTATTTTATGTAATTACAAAACAGTCCATGTGCTTTTGTTGTGTTGTTTAAGTCATTTACAGTTTGCACGGATACTCCTGTCTTTGTCTATTAATTTGGACTTCAATATTGTATCTTTTTATTCAAGAAAAAATATCACTGTGTTGAGCAACTTAGTCTCTGTCATCTGAATATTTATTTATATTTTTGTGAGTTGTGGGTAATTAATTAAAAATATACAACTGAAATAGTGTATACTTTACCCAAATTGAGCTCTTAAATGTATATCTCATACACGGTTGCTCTAAAAATTTCATAAAAATTAAGAATGATGCCTTGATATGTGATTGAAATACTACCCAAATTTCATCCAAAGTGAGGATGTTTTGTGCTTGAAATAAATTGTAGAGTGATTTTAGTATTTGTTTCTTTAATTAAATCCACATACATCATTTTTGTGAAATTTAAAATCTCTTGAATTCTATATGAAAATCACTACTTGGGATAATTCACACTTTGATTAATTTGACATTGTGGATTAATTAGAAATTATTTACTCAATGTCGCTCTGTATTCACTGAAGAATCCATAAAAAATCATATTTTGTCAAGAAATCCAAAAATATTAATGTAGCTTCATTGCATCATGTTTTCAACAGAGTAAAGTTTTCTTGATTTTTGCTTACTGTTTGTGTGAAAAAATGCAAAAAAACCCATAAAAGTGTGCATTTTTATTTGTTGCATTTTAATTCCTAAAATTTAAAAAAAATGTGTTTTACATTCGTCACTAGATTAGGATTGTAGGAAAAATATAATTTGGCTAAATTGGATTAATTGCGTATTAAAATTAATTTTGCTAAGTTGTATGTTTTCTTAATGTCTTAATTCAACCGCCTTGCATTGGCATTTGTTTTTGCATTAAAAAATAAAAAAAATACCGCTTAGAAATCTAGACCTAAGTTTTCAAATTAACCCCAAGTTGTTCCTTTGCCTCCCTGAGTTCGACCCCAGACTTGTCCGGGATATAAATTAAAGCCGTGACACTCTTCACGGAGATCTTCTCTCGGTTCTGACTGAATCGCTAAGTACATGTATTACAACGAATCCAAATTAAATATCATATTTAGCGACTTGCCACATACTCGACCTTGAAATTATCGATGATCTAATTAACAAAAATATGAATTAATCTATTGTTCTCCTATCCTACAACTTGAATTTAATTTAAAGTTCATCTTGTGAATCTTTTTCAATCTATGATAGTTTTTTAGGATTTAGTTATCAATTTATTTGAGTAATTAAATTGTATAAAATCACATATCCTACGTTCTATTTAGTTTTCATCGCATTGCATCATCATCACATTTTTATTGTATTTTCTGATACAGAGATTAACCTAGCATTTTAATTGATTATTTAAATTAACTTAAAACTACACAACTAGAAATGACCATTCCCTATGTTCAACCTTGGTAGATGATAACCAGGGTTTTTCACGGGTCTAAAGATGTCTCACACAAGGCGGAGATAAGAGTCGCTGTGGCGACCCGCAAGAAACCCTAGTTAGTCAACAATCAACCCACAATGTAATATCAAACAATGAGAAGCAATGTGGAGGCAAAATTTATTATTAACTCTAGAAAAATGTGTATAGTTCAAGTATGTGTAGAGTGTCGAACTCAGGGAGCAAACAAGATAGATCGAGCAATAATGCACAAATGTGATAAGTGATCAAGTGTCTATAAGTATGTAAATTGTTTGTGGGTTTGTAAATTTTATGTTTTTTTATTTAAATTTTGGATTTTATATTTTTATATTTTGATTTTTAATTTTCTGATTTTCTATTTTCTTTTTATATATTTCATATTATTTTATATTTTCTTTTTCAATAAGAGAATATATATATACAAAAGAAGAGAAGGATAAGGTATTTATAAAAGTAAAGAAAAATGCTCAAAAATCAAGAAATAAAATATTTTGGCTTTTTTATATTTTTCTGATGTTTTTGAGGTTTTTATAGATTTTTCTGAATGTTTTTGGTATTTTGGAGAGTCAAAACACTAGAAAACAGTGAACTAAGCTACTGACCGAAATTAAAATGAGGATTAAAAATATCAATCAGTGTCCAAAATTCCTCAAATTAATAAATCAAAGAGAATAAGTCAGAGAAAACATAAAAATTGAGTTTGCATTTTTAGGATTTTTCTTGAATTTTTTAGATTTTTATGAAGTTTTTAGAGGTTTTCTAATTTTTAGGAGTTTTACTTTGAAATTTTTAATGATTTTTGGACTGGTACTAAAGTATGATAAGATACGCAAAATATAATTTTTTTGAAATCTTTCAAAAACTTTTACTAATTTTTATGGATTTTCTAATGCAAACAGTGCTGAAAATGCATATTTTTTATTTTTAATAATTATGAAAATGCAATAAAAATGCAACACAAAAATGTGCCATGAATCTACAAGTCAACAGGAGCCTAAGGTAATTTTCTGATGATTTTTGGAGATTTATAGATATACGGAATAAATAGATACAACAACAAGAAACTACACTACTAGCAAGGGCATATCTGTAAATAAGCAAACATCCAATAGCTTACTTGCAAATTTTCGCAAAATTTCACAACTAAATATCACATTTAATGGACTAAATATGAATGTCAAAACCCGCAAGGGTATTCTTACAAAAGCGCCAAGCCCACGTGCGTACGCATGTGCTCCTCACAGGGGCAACCAATGCAAATAACAAAACTTGCAGGGGCTTTAATGCAAATACTCCAAAAATATGACACTAGATCTAGAAGTTTTTGGCCCAAAATGAAATAACCAAACCCGTGAGGGGTCCTATACAAAATGTCCAATCCCCTCACACGCACAGGCACGTGAGGTGACGTGGACAAGGACCTAAGTGCAAATATGTAAAGTACGAGGGTATGTCTGTAAATATTACAAAAATATTTAAACTACCCAGATCAGGCGTGGATCGAACGGTTGAGGGCGCTCCACTTGCCACGCGTCACGCCCTCATGCAACGATGACGCTTCGTGATCCAACGCCCCGGATTAGATCTTCTTGGCTGATCGGACGCTGGGGCTTCTAGAAGATCCAACGGTGGAGGATCAAACTGGGACGACGACCAGATCGGACGGTAGAGAGACAACGAGGAAGAACGGGGAAGAATGCAGGCGAGGCGAACTTCCCCGAACTATATCTCGGGCCTTCGGTGGTCTTCAGGCTCCAAAATCGGCCGATGATTTCCTGGTGGGGTCCTCTATCTCCTGGGGGCTCCAGAAAACCTCGGCGACAGCCGAGGCTCGCGGGGGAGGACGGCGGAGCTGGGGAACTCCAAGGACCTCCGACGAGATGCAAAATGAGCCCCAGGCTCGAATCAGAGGCGTTGACCAGCAAAAAGAGGTGAGAGGGTCCAGGGTAAAATGCCTGGACCTCTCAGAGGTGGAGTTTCGACGTGAAATGGCGGAACGACGGGTGACCGGAGGTGCACTCCGGCAAGGGTCAGGTAAAGCTGTCATCTTCTTCTTTCGATTGGGCACGAAGTAGGGAGCTAAACCTATGGAAGAGGGGTTCAAAAGAGGCTCGAAAGTCGGAGGTCCAATATGAAGGGGTTGACGGTGCAGTTCTGACGCTCCAAAGATCGAGTCGCAGCGGTGATCGCGTCGATCCATTCACCGAGGTTTCATCTGGGCGTGGGTGCCCATTGAACGAGGAACAAAAGTCAAGAAGATGCTAACTCGAAAGGGTGCAAGAACAAGCCTCGAAAAAATCGAGAAGGAGGGGTCAAACTGAGGTCTGACACAGGCAGAGAGGGAAGGACAGCCAGTTGACCGAGGTCAACGTGGACTGTCTCCTGGTTGGTCCACGTGGACCAACCAGGAAAAATCTCCAAAAAATCATTTGTAAATTCGATTAAAAATAGAAAATGAATTAATTAATTTTTAATTATAAAATAAAAAATGTTTTTTTATTTTATAAGCTATTTTATTATGATTTTTTATTATTTTTATGAAGTATTCTTTTACAAGTTACTTTTTATAGGTTATATAGGTATATACATCTATATATTTTAATATTTTATTTTTATTTTATGTATGTAGTTTATTTATTTTTTATTAATATTTTATAAATTTATAAAGTATTTTTGTACACTTAAATAAATTTTTATTTCATTTTTTGAAGTGTTTTGTATACTTAATAAAATAGAAGTATTAATTATACAGGTTTGTGTATTGATATTATACCTAGGTATTATATACAAGTATTTTATTTTATGTTTATTTTGTGTTTTTATTCTGATTTTAACATACACATAAATTATAAATAATATTTACAAAATTATAAAAATATAAAATTATGAAAATAATGAATAATAAATAAAATGAATATTTTAATCTGTACAAGTACATAATAAGGGTCCAAAACTCAACTTTCAAACCGTAGCTCCGCCAAACGTGAAACCACCTCCATAAATTAGCTTATTTTAAATTATATACAATTAAAGGTGAGTTTGACGCGTTTTGAGTTTTTATTTGCAAGATACAAGTCTGGGAAGTTGGGATTCTGGAATCTTATTCAGATCATAACTTTTTATCTGTACATTAATTTTGTATGAAATCAATTTTGCATTTTTCTTTATTTAATTATCTACGACTTTCATGTAAAAAGTTTCTTTGTTTGAAGTATAAAAAAGTGGAACCAAAAATAGGTCCCAAAATGAATAAAGAATGAATAAAATAAAAGGTATTTTGAGTGTATTTTGGCCCTTATCTCCCCCTACTTTATTCCTTGTCGACCTAGTCATCGAGATGCCTAGGTCTCGGGGTTTCGGGTCATAAAATATTTACAATATTTTATTATTTTTTTCTTATATTTATTCTATAATTTTGGCTTTAATTACAGTATTTTAAACACTATTTACATGCACATGCATGAATGCTAAGATACTGGAATTAATGGTATTTACACGTATTTGCGAGGGTTTTTAAGGCCAAAATGATAGAATAAAGATGATGAAATGTGGATTCATCATCCCCCTATACTTTACCTTTGCTAGTCCCTAGCAAACACTTATGCAATAAGTGTAGAATGAAAAATAAAGAAAAGAAAAAGACGAAGGTGGACTAAATTTAATTATGAAACTTGTCTTAACAAAATCAAAGTTTGGACCTTAAGTCGGACCTTTGGAATTTTAGTGCGGGCGGAACCTTAGTGAGAACCGGATTTAAAATCCAACAGCCTTCAAGAATCCCAATACTCTACTCAAGTGTCCTCAATAGCCAGGTCAGAAATATTTCAACTCATACACAAACCCTTACGATTATGAATCTGACTCATACAATGTAAGTGATGGTGGCTCTCCCCAACTGAAATGACAAAGAGACTGACTTCTCCAATATGACAACCCGATGATTCCCCAATCCAACAACTCATTCCTCAAGGAGCAGGGTATTCCCTTCTAAGTTCAAGTGGCAACCAACTCAAGAGGAGGGGGTGAAGAGAAGAATGGACGGTAGCCAGTGTAGCTACCTATCCTAGGATGCAAGACCAGTGTAGTCAAGTCATCCAGCTGCAGGCTCACATGATTTAACTTTGAAGCTCAAGCTTGCTTATTTGACTTCACGCATATGTACACTCCGGCAGGCATTTTTTTGTATAGGCCTATCCACTTTTTGGAGTTTTTGCTTTTTGCATTTTTTTCGAACACTATATACAGCAGCATTTACATAAGGAGTTTTTCCTCTTGAGACAGTAGACTATCCCTCTTTTGAAGCTTTATTGCAGCCCACGATCTCCTATCCTCGAAACTCATCATCACTGGACGGGTTGGGGTGCACTTCCCTCCCTAGAGGAGGACAAGTGTTTCCACCTGTATGCGTCTCATACCGGCAAATCCAACCTCCTCACAACTCCAACTGAGTTGAGCCATGTGAAAGGTGCAGGTGTCCAAGTTAGGTCATTATCAACAAGAGTCGTGAGTGTGCTCCGAAATACTCTACTTAGGCAGTCAAGAATCCATTGAACCAAGTCTCGTGATCCTCAAAGAATTAATTCAACTAGACCTGAAGTACCTCAATTCCAGTTCCTATAAGGTTCCTATTATTAGGTAGATTTTAATGTCCAACCAAGCTCCAATCTTCGGACTTTACTTAGACTTTTTCAACTATCAAACTCAATCCAAAAAAATGCTCATGTTATGCAAATGATATGCAGAATGCAGAAAATATTTTTGTGATGCAATTTTCAAGATTTTGAACTTTTTATGTTTTTTTTGGAAAGATGATGCATGTGCATTTTTTAGATTTTCAAAAAGATTTTTCAAATGTTTTTGGAATTTTAATTTTGCAAATGTTTTTGGGATTTTTGAAAACAAAAGGTTTTGGCTGAAAATTATGTACAAATATTTACATGGGAATGCATCTTGTATTTACAAGAATTAGATTTTAAGAATTTACAAGGGTAAGTGGTCAATTTTATAAATATATATAGTGAATTTTTGGTGTGATGTATATATTCCTCAACATATTTGAAAAGGTTTTCTAAACAATTTTGAAAACTATAGTCCAAAATAATTTTTCAAACAGTTTTTACAAACATGTACACACATTTGAAAATCATTTTGCAAAGATTTTCCAAACAATATATATATATTTTTCACATATTTTTGCAACCATTTTTCAAACCATTTGCAAATCATTTTTCAAACATTTTATTTCACACAAAGAAAATAATTTTACACCAAAATGTTTTTACAAAGGTTGAAAACATGTAACAAAACATTTTTCAAATAGTTTTCAAAAGATTTTTCACAAGGATTTTCAAACTATTTTTCAAACATTTTGCAAAAAATATGTTCACCTGATTTATTAATCAGTAAGTATAAAAGAATTTGAGGAATATTCACATCTTTTTGTTAATGATTTTAATGAATTTTATAAGTATAATTAGCGATATTTATTAGAAAATACGAAAATCCGAGTTATGGCTAAAGTATATATGCAGTATATACGACCCCCTATACTTAGCTTGAGCTATGTCCTCATAGATCAGAGAGAAAAATAAGACATAACTCGTACTGAGTATAGAAAAGTCTAAAGAATAAATTAATAAGGGACGAATGAATGCACGAATGAGAAGTTGACCGTCCCCCCATACTTAGGATCAAATAATCCTAAGTATAGCAGACTGTACACAAAGCAGGGAGGGTCAAGGGTGGGAATGAACAGATCGTACTCATACTGTCTCCCCCTATACTTAGAGTAAGATATCCCTAAGTATAGATAAGAAGAGGAGACGGTAGAGAGGATCAAAGAATAGAAATACTCGGGATGCACACCCCCTATACTTAGGATAATGTGCATCCTAAGTATAGAAAACTGACAAAAAGGGACGGCCCCTTTTTGATAGATACAGAAGATAGAAAAGGAAAAGAAGAAGAGAAGAAGAGAAGAAGAGATATCAACAGATAGAAGAATAAACGAGTGATATGGACAAATGGATCTATACAGCGGAAGATGGAAGTGATAACCGTGTATGAGATGCAAATGATCCGAGTCGAAGAACACATCTCATACCAAAAGAATGGGGGCAATGTCAACGGTCGGCAGATCATGGTCTAGATATAGCTTCAGGCGTTGACCGTTAACACGAAAGGTAGAGGAAGATGACAGCTCGGATATATCAATGCTACCATTGTCATGTACCTTCCTGACCACATATGGACCTTTCCACTTACTCTGTAATTTCCCTGGAAATAACTTCAGCCTAAAATTAAACAACCATACACATTGATCGGGCTCAAACTGTTTATGGCTGATATGGGAATCATGCCATGTCTTCACTTTTTCCTTATACTGTAGGCTGCTAGAAAAGGTTGTATCTCTCAACTCCTCCAGGGTTGCCAACTCTGCTTTTCTTTGTCCTCCTATACTCTCGGGATCCAATAATAACTCAGTAATTGCCCAAAGTGACTTGTGCTTGATTTCCACTAGCAAATGGCACAACTTGCCATAGACGAGACGAAAAGGAGATGTCCCTAATGGAGTCTTGAAGGAAGTCCGATAGGCCCATAAGACCGAGTCCAAAAGCTGTGACCAATCCTTTCGGTCTGGGCGGACAACCTTCTGTAAGATAGTCTTGATCTCCCTATTCGATACTTCAGCAAGACCATTAGTCTGAGGGTGACACGAACTCGTCTGCAAGGGCCTTAACTTTATCATTAATGAAATGAGACCCCCCGTCTGAAATCAGAACTCTAGGTACCCCGAACCGTGAAATGATATTTTTCCTCAAAAAGTGACACACGGTTTTAGCATCTGCGGCTCGGGCGGGGATGGCCTCAACCCATCGGCTGACATAATCCACAGCGAGCAAAATGTACTCAAACCCCTGACTCTTAGGAAATGGACCCATGAAATCAATCCCCCATACATCAAAAACCTCACAAAAGTGAATGGGTTGCATGGGCATCATGTCTCTATGTCCGTAAGTACCTATTTTTTGACAGTCAGTACATCTTTTCATGTACTCATCTGAATCCTTGAAGAGAGTAGGCCACCAAAGGCCGGATTGGAGCACCTTTTGTGCTGTCCGTCTCCCAGAATGGTGTCCTCCTGCCTCAAGCTTGTGGCAATATGTGAGGACGCTATGCTGCTCTTCTTGAGGAATGCACCTCCTCCAGATGTTATCCCATCCTTCATGATAAAGGACGGGATCCTCCCAATGGTAAAACTTGGCCTTCGCTAGGAAGGTCTCGAGTTTCTGCCTGGGCCAACCCTGTGGGACCGTCTTGGCGACAAGATAGTTCACAACGTCGGCATACATGGGAGTGAGGCGATAGCCAAGATCGCCTCGTCTGGAAATGTTTCTGTGATAGGTGCGTTGGGCTCAGATTCCTCAAGGTTCTCTAAGCGGGAGAGATGATCCGCCACCACATTCTTAACTCCAAGCTTATTCTTAATCTCAATATCAAACTCCTGGAGCAGAAGGATCCATCTGATAAGGCGAGCTTTGGCATCCTTCTTGGCCATGAAGTACCGGATGGCAGTGTGATCTGTATAGATAGTCACTCTAGATCCGAGAATATATGATCGATACTTATTCAAAGCAAAGACTACGACCAGCATTTCCTTCTTTGTCACAGTGTAATTCCGTTGAGCGGCACCAAAGTCCGACTGGCGTAGTGAATGGCATACGGCATTCCATCCCTCCTCTGTCCAAGCACAACCCCTACGGCAAAATCAGAATCATTCGTCATGATCTCGAATGGGAGATACCAATAAGGTGGCTGAAGGACAGGAGCCGTGACAACCATATTCTTGAGAGTCTTAAAAGACGCAAGACACTTATCATCTACAATGAACTCGGTGTCTTTTGTCAGCAAATTAGTAAGCAGTCGGGCGAGACGACTGAAGTCCTGAATGAACCGTCGATAGAAACCGATGTGCCTTAGAAAAGACCGCAATTGACGCAAATTAGATGGTGGATTGAGTTTTCTAATGATGTCCACCTTAGTTAGATCAACCTCCATGCCCCTGTTGGAGATGATGTGGCCAAGGACCGTCCCCTGAGTCACCACGAAGTGACTCTTCTCCCAAGACAAGACAAGGTTGACCTCTATGCAGCGCTGAAGAACACGGTCTAGGCAGTCAAGACAAGCATCAAACCCATCTCCATAGACCGAGAAGTCATCCATGAAGAACTCTAAACAGTCACCCACCATGTCCGAGAAAATGGACAACATGCACCTTTGGAATGTCGCAGGGGCGTTACATAAACCAAAGAGCATCCGTCTGAAAGCATAAGTCCCAAACGGACAGGTGAATGTCGTTTTCTCCTGGTCTTTGGGCGCAATGGCCACTTAATTGTAACCGGAGTACCCGTCAAGAAAACAATAGTGACTCTTCCCATCTAGCCTCTCAATAATCTGATTAATGAATGGCAGTGGGAAATGATCCTTCTTGGTGGCCTGATTCAATCGTCTATAGTCCACACAGACCCTCTAAGAAGTGGGTATCGGGGTAGCTATCTCCTCTCCAGACTCACTCACAACTGTAGTGATACCCGTCTTCTTGGGTACCACATGTAATGGACTAACCCACTTGGAGTCGGAGATGGGGTAGATAAAATCGGCGCTCCACCACATCGATATTTCTTTCATGACCACATCTTGAAGATTCGGGTTCAGCTGTCGTTGGAACTCACGCGAAGGCCTAGCGTCCTCCTCAAGATAGATGTGGTGGGAGCACAGAGCCAGACTAATCCCCTGGAGATCAGCTATACTCCATCCTATCGCCTTACGGTTTCTTTCAAGAACCTCCATCAGACGAGATTCTTGTTCTCCAGTCAAACCTGCTGTGATAATGACTGGGTGCTTATCTGGCTCACCCGCAAGGAATCTATACTTCAGCAACTGCGGAAAGGATTTCAATTCTGGACAACTGGGAGATGGCAGATATGGCTTCTGATATGTCTGCGTGAAGGCTACCAGGTCTGCGTGTGAGAACTCTTGCTGCGCATGAGAATCTGACGAAGGGAACCCAGCTGAATCATCAATAAACTGTACTGGCTCGCACTCCGTCATGGTTGTCGGCTAAGAAGGAATTAGACACGACAAATAGTCATCAAAATCATCCCAATCAATGTCTTAATCCGAGGGATCTGAACTAGAAGAACAAGAATGGAACTCTGCATCACCACTCATCACCGATCTGTCAGCCTCAAAGGTATCCTCGTCCAGGGATATGTTATCCAGGCTCTCAACTGCCATAAGTTGTAAATAGGGTGAATCTGCAGGCAAGGCGAGAGTCTGTGCTACTAGATCTGTCCAAATAGATTCATCATCTGTCATCATAAAATCACATTCCTGGAGGATGTCTAGCTCAGCCTCTGTCATCTGCACAATGTCACTGGACTGCTCTGAGCATGCTAATTCTCTTGCTCTGATCTCGTCGATCGTCTCTATTTATATACTCTCGCTCTCTACGCGAAAGCACACCTTCCCATTATCATGATCTGTCACCACCTTGGCAGTGGCCAAGAATGGGCGTCCAAGTATGATAGGGGCATCAGTTACCGACTCAGGGATCTCCATGTCCAGTACAACAAAGTCCACGGGGAAATTTTAGGCCCTGAATGGTAACAACCACGTCTCTTAACAACCCCTTCGGCCTCTTAGTCGACCTAACAGCAAACTGAAGGATCGTCCTGCTCCGAAAAAGAGGACCAAACTCGAATTGGTCGAGTAAGGCTGCCGGAAGGAGGTTGATAGAAGATCCGCTGTCTAATAGGGTACGATCGAAATGCTGCTCCTGAATCTCGCATCTGACATAGGGAGCTCCTGCATCAGGTCTCTTGGCTGGCAATCGGTTCTGAATGGTGCAGCAAGTAGAGTGGATGAGCACATGGATCTGATCTCTGTGGTTCCTCCTCTTCCTACGGACTGTGGTCTTCTCTTTCAAGCTCTTTTGGAAGAGGGGAATGTGCTCAAGTGCTTCCTGTAGAGTCAGCTGAATCTGGAATCTATCAATCATCTGGTTGTTGAACTCTACCTGTTGAGTCTTTTTTGGATTTTCTCTTTTGTTCTCCTTCGCCAAGCGGAGTGCTTCGGGGAAGAGGATGATAGGGGCCTCCTCAGATGGAGGACTAGGAGTAGGTTCCTGCGCCTATGAAGGAATGGAATCCATACAATTATCATCATGCAACACATATGGACTCTAAGTAGATATAGAAACCTTTCCTTTATTCATTTTTTTGATCTTTTTGTTACCACAGTCCTGAGATACAAAAGGTGGCAACACTACAGGTGGAAGTGGTGTCCTCAGTACCACCAACGGCATCTGACTTCGCGACATCAGCACCGCGCTCTGGCTCTACATCAAAAATGGCGGCTTCACATCAAAAATGGTGGCTTCAGTACCACCGGCTACATCTGGTATCACGATTCACGACGGCCTCAGTACCGTCATCTGGATCTCCATCCTTGGTAACATCAGCACCACCGTCATCAGCGTCATCAGTGGCATCAACACCGCTACTCTGCTCATCTAGTGCTCTTGATTTCTCGTGTAATCGTCGCTCAGATGAGGCGCCGCCGGCTGGCATCCTACCGCTCCTAGTAGTCACGAAATCAGCATCATACAAAGAAGACATGTCACTCAAATAATCACTAGGAGAAGTATCCTCTGTAAACTGTACCTGCTCAGACTTCCTTTTTAGATTGTTCGGATTAGGCTCGATCTGTGCAGGTATGGCGGCTTTGCCCTCAATGATATCCCTCATCTCCTGTCGGAACTCATCCATTTCCCGCCGGAAGGATGCTTGTTGTTTAGAGAGCAAGCGGGCGAGGTCATCGAGCGCTGGGTTCTCAAAGGCTGGCGCCTGCGAACCGGAAGTGTTCCCTTAGTGGAAATGAGGTTGTTGCTGATAATAATGCTGGGATGGCTGGGAGTATGTCTGGTGAGGCTGCTGACGCTGCCTCCACTGCTATCCCTAATAGCTGGGACGAGGACCCTGCTGATACTGCTGATGGGCATACTGGGGCTGTTGCTGGTGTTGCTGGCTGTTCTGATGGCCCTGAGCTTGAGGCTACTGTTGGGAAGAGGTCCCTCCGGTGGTCCAGGAGAATCCAGGATGGTCACGTCGAATTCCGACTGGTTGTGGGTACCGATCATACCATATCCCATTGACTTCCATCAATGGCTCCTGCTCGAAGGATGGTGGAGGTAGAACTGTCAGTGGCTGATCAGGCTGATACACCACCATCTGAGTGTCCTGAGATGGTGGCTGTGATGGGTAATACTGTAGCTGCTGGACCGGCTCTGCCTGGATGTGGTTGACCTGTCAGTGTGAGGCAGAAGGCTGGGTGGAGCTGCTACTGCTGGGATCAGCCCGTTGAAGGATACTGAGTATCCTCAAGCGCATCACGGAAGCGTGTTGATCGCATCGTATGCAATCGGAGCAACTAGTCGCTAGATGCAGCGAAAATTAAAAATTTTAAAACTGAAGATGAAGCCACATGATCACGAGAACACTTCTCGGATCATTTCATCTAACCACAAAGTATAATGAATACCTCTTGGAGCGTGGTTGCGATCGTGAGATCCCAAACAAGAGATCCTCCTGTCTTAAGTCCGATCCATGAAGAATGCACTTGCGGGCACGATGATGAGTCGCGTTCCTCCCCGCAATCCTCAATGAAGATCCAAGTGGATCCTCTGATTTCGTCACATGAAATCCGTTGTCTTCCTTTAGAGCAAGTAACCCCGAAGAACAAGGAGATCCTCGAGTCGTCGAAGGCGAAGCCGAGAGTCTCTCCTTTCTCAACACAAGATGGACGGCCATCTTTTGGAGGAGAGAAAGAGAGAGGGCGAGAATATGAGAGAGAGAGAGAGTTGTAACCTTGTACAACTCTTAATGATGTACCTTGAAAGGCTACCCTAGCCCTCCTTTTATATTAGTTTAGGATCCAATGGATTTCAATCCATGGGACACATGGATCCAACGGCCAGGCTTGGTCCATGTAAAATCAATGGCTATAATTATTGTTGGTTAAAACCAACAACATTTATTTATGATTAAATTAAATATGTGTTGCAACATTATCAACACATTTTTAATTTAACATAAATAAGTTAGTTGAGAGATTAATCATCATAATAAAATGGAGATAATATTGCCTCCTAATGGTGGCTTTATTTCTCCTTTTTATTATATTGCATTATCTCTCAATTATCACAAAAATATCCGCCAAATTAATTCCAAATTAATTTGTGAATATTTCAATCATGCCATTGAAAATTATGTGAATCATATTCACATCCCAAACTAATTTGTAAATGACATTTCCAGTTAATTACAAATGTGAATCCAATCCAGATTTAATAATTAACAAATGTTATTTACTAAATTTCTCTCTCTTGAATATATGTATATTATAAATCATATTTATAATACACAAATATTATGGATAATAATATCCACATTCTCTTGATAATTAAATCCCATTTAATTATCTTGGATAATCATTCTCACAATATGAATCATATTCATATTAAGAATGATAATTAAATCTCATTTAATCATCAAGTTCTACTTGCTTGGATATAAATTTCATCAAGTGAATTATTCTCGAACCCTTTCAAGAATAATGTGCTTTCTCCGCAGATACTTGGAGATAAGGACAGGGCGATTGTATTATTCCATGTATAGTGACTTGGATATTGAGATCTTATCTCAAATCCAGATCGAACGAACCTCCCACAGATGCTTGATTAAATCAAGACCGCAAATCTAATCTTCATTGAATCTGAATCTCATTCAGACCAATGTCCAACACTTGGACTAAGATCAGATTGCTTCTCTACTGGAAGGAGTCACTAAAATCCAGACTTGTTTCAACACTCCCTCGGAATGGAAGTGTCATGGATATACAATCGTTTATGATCACATCACCCTCAGGTATTTCTAATACCTGTACATCCTGCATACTGGAAGACCCATGGTCAACCCGAAGATCAAGATCAATTTTACACTGTCTTCTTCAGGGTTTGATCACTAAGTTTCTCATTTCATCATTGGGATTTGGTATCGATCATATACTTTCCAAAAGCATATATCATACCTAGGTCTTGATCATATACTTTCCAAAAGTGTATATCAAACTTACAAATTCAGTCAAGCTTCCAAAACGAGACGACCATGCACGGAATTTGATTCTTCCCAATATCTCATGAGTGAGCTCATGTCTTCCGGTTCAGTAGTGAACCTGTATGATCCCATTGAGAGATCGTATTACTCATATGCCCTTATATGCACACCAACGCGCCGGTGTATAGACCTTGGTTAGGTCATCAACCTATTGGTCTGTCAAATGTACATACTCAGACATATAGCAATACATCTGTCTCCGATCAGAGGATGCGTGCTTATGCTGTGACAGCATTCAACATAGGACTTAGGTTATGTCAATCTCGTTAAGTCAACCCATTGACTTAACTAATCTGACACCTCTGAATCATTATTCCCATGCAGAGGACCTGCATCAAGAGGTCGGTCAGATATCAGCCTTTGTGAGAAAGGATTGCCATCTCCTACTCAGGCTGGAAATCATCTCTTAACAATCATTTGATGGTGCTTGATGAGTCCTCAATCTAACCCTTTAGATATTCATCCAAGCACCATCCTCCATGATTCAATTATTGAATCAACAGCTGTATGATCATCAAGATGGCCATGGTACATAACCCTAATTGTACAGAGGGACCTATTATGCAAATTAATTATTCTTCATTTCAGATCAGGGAATGATATTCGCAATAACATTTATTTCATAATGGCTCTCCGTGGACTCACATGTCCAACACCCGTGACCTGGGAGGCTGCTGAGTAGACATTTGTGCCTTCTGGATGCAAAGAATCTGCGTCTTCAGGTCACTCATGGTCTTCGTGATAAGGTCCATCTGGGCAAGACCTTGACTCTGATTCTTCTCGAGATCTCGAGGTGGTCCAATTTCTCACTAATGATTCCCATTTCGGCTGCTGCGGATTCGGCTTGGGCTGCGGTTGCCGACGGAGTATGGGGACCAACATCGATGCAGGTGATCCTCTGAAATGATCCTGCATCTTGGGGAGGCTTCTGCTGTGTGTAGACTCGGGCTTGGGCCATAACTATTGAGTTCTCTGCCATTCCTTCATAGATGGCCAAAAGAGTATGCCAAGTCTTTATATGACACTTGCGTATCACTAGGTAACAGTGCTCGCATCCTATGCGAATGTTGCATCTAATGCAACCAATACTCAATCTAGTCAAAGCAGTTATAGTGTCCTTGACACTATTGCTCAATAACCAGTATTTCCATAATCCTTATCAAAATACCCTTATTCCGGGAGATCACTATCTCTTAAGGTATCCACAGTTAAGATTTTTTAGATCTCTATCTATAAAGTCTTAAGCTTTTGAAGATATGACTTTGAGATTACTATCTCAAAAAATCGTCATCTTTGAAGATATTGTTATTACTGCAATCAAGTGTTCTTTCTCCATAGTAGGATTAGCAACACTTTACTACTCCCACTGCATGGCAGATATCTGGCTTTTGTACACATCTAGCATACACGTAGCTTCTCGTAACTGATGCGCAAGTGCAAGCAGTTCTAGCATTCACTTCCTCAACTCTTTAAGGTGTTATCCCTTTAGATAGGTCAGTACCAAATCTCAAGGGAAGAAAGACTTTCTTGGAATTTCCAAGAATGGAATATGTCCAAGGTGTACTACAAATGTGACAGTCCCAATACCCTTTTTTCCTTGCTTCTGAACAACTTCAAAACTAAGATCCAAGAGGCATCTTTGAGATCATATCTCAAGGTATGGAATAGCCAGATTATGAAACACTTATTATCATCCTCATATCATTCTAAATGATTTGGATATTATCTACATTTAGCACGATGAACACAATGGCACTCCCACTAAGCTTCACATGGTTCATCAAGATTCTATTTGAAATCATAACATTTATAATTTCATCAAATCTTATGTTCCATCAACAAGAAGCTTATTTGAGTCCACAGATGGATTTCTTTAGTTTTCACACCTTACTTTCCCCAATCATGAAGTCCTGGGGCTACTTCATGTGAATATCCTTAGATAGGTATTCTTAGAGGAATGCAATCTTGACTTACATCTTGAAGATGCAACAGTCAAGTTGTGTAGCTAGGGTTAGCAATACTCTGATGATTTTAAGCATGGTTAACAAAGAGCAAGTCTCATTGCAAGCAATTTCTTCTCTTACGGAGTGTAGCTTATGGCTACGAACCGAGCTTTGAAGGTCTCTACCTTCTCATCAGGTTCCCTCTTCTCTTGAAGATCCATTTACACCTTTTATGGGTCTTACCCATATAGGTGGATCCTCGAGGGTCCATATACAACACTTGTATATGAAGTCTACTTTAGACTTTATTGCTAATATCCATCTTTCCATGTCATGATCCTCAGGAGCTTCATCACATGAAGTCCGATCATTGTCAGACTTAATCGACACATGGAATACATCCTCAAACTCATTTGAAGAGGTATTAGTGTTTCATCTTTAATTGTCCTTTTAGTTCCCGATTTCAGGAGCCTTATTATCTTCTCAAGATTAAATGAGTTCCTTCACTTCATTTTCATCTTGATTCTCAAGAGTCTCAATCCTCCAAGAATCATATTCTCCGAAATGAGATTTTTTTAAGAATCTCAAGATCATAAAGTAGGTATCCAATACCATCCTTTATTTTCCTAATGAAGTAGCACTCTCCAGTGCTTAATTCCAGCTTACTTGCATGGAATCTTATTAATGATATATAGTGTAGTCTCTACTACGTGTATATATATATATATATAGCTGGAAACTAAGAGGAAATTATGCTAAAAATTCATCATTGACCAAATCATGTCACGCATGATCCAATTGTATCTCCCTACAACTCCATTGAGTTCAGGTGTATTAGGAGGATTGAGATAGAAATGATATTCATATCTCCATAAGGTATTCCTTGAATTTTATCTAATAGGTACTTGCTATCTTGGTTAGATCAAATTCATTTAATCTTCTTTCAAACTTTGGTTTTAAACCAAAATTGTGAAATCTTTGAACATTTCAAAGGTTTCTCAGGTGAAGAGAAGAAATCTCATATCATACATAATCATCAATAGATATCACATATCCATAATGTTTACTATGATATAGATGATCCTCATACATCAATATCTATGAGATCCCGAATACCTTGACATCATACACCTTTCCCAGAGAAGGGTGTATTGGACATTTTTACCTTGAATACAATATTCACAAGTATGTAAGATTTGAAATTTTAGACATTCAAAAGTTTCATATCTTACTAGTCTATTGATCATATCAATAGACATATGTCCCAGACTTGATGCCAGATCATTGTCAAATGATCGTCATCCTCCTATTGATCTTATAAGGTTTGATTTTTCAGTATTAGAAATCTTAATGAACCATTCATTAATTTTCTAATTTTGTGGAGTCCACTAGATGTTAGATTACTATCTCAAATATTTCCATCATAACTCTTTATGATAGTTCTATCTCAGAATTCATGTTTATTTCCAACATTTAGAAACAAACAATGAGGGTATTCTAATATCTAGGTCATAGAGACATTCTCTAAGACTAAGGGCTCTTCCACTGAGAATATGAAGTCTATATATCCAATAGAGATTGTTGCAACAATTACAACAATATCCATATAGATGTCTACTAAACCTTAAGATAAAATTTCTAATCTTCTAATATATATGTGCAACCAATTGCAAATGTCATTAGAAGATTGGGATACAATTGTCAGACTTTATCTTATGAAATAAGAAAGTCAGAGTCAATGATTATATGTAGATTATTCTAATGCTCTATCTGAGTCCTTTACTAAAGGATCTTAGACAGAATTGATAGTCATACTATCAACACATCAACTTATTGCAGTATTGGCATTCATCCAACTCTTTGGATGTCATATGGAAGTCACAGAAGTAGGTCAACTCTTTGACCTTCCTTCTTACATGGGTCCAACCCATGCTTCTACTGTGCTCTCTTCATCTATAAACAACCATTATTCAAGACAAAGAATCTCTTATGTTGAATTCCAAAGATTTCAATACAAGAGCATTTCAACATTTATACATGCTTCATTAAATTCATACAATATGAATATCATGAAGCTTCATGAATGACTTGAGTATAGATAGTAGAATGATGACACTCATCATATCTACATTCATCTTAACTCTTAGAGACTTAGGTTCAGGTAGGTATTCAAACATTTTGAATACATCATCTCTTTCGAGCTACCATTCTGCATAATGCAGAGAACCATGTCATTCATGATTAAATGTCTAGAGCACATATGTATACCAGAACATCTTCTTAGATTTTATAAGGATTATTTGACAATTACGATCATCATCGACATGTCACTTCCAAAGTACACTCGATGAAAGATCAAGACTATAGAGGCATACAAACCCTAAGGTGATGTCTTATTGTCTTATTTAATTGTCATTCCTCATTATGTTGAGGAAACTTGCACATTATAACCACATACATTATGTGTCTAATTACAAGTACAATATCTGGATCATGAGTCCAATCCATGATATTTTACCGGTTATCATTGAGTATAACATTGAGTGGGTTTAATGAAGGATTATCTAAAATAAGAAATTTGCATAAGGATATATATAATATATATACATATTTTACTTTGATTTAGGAATTTTTATATCAAAGTTGTCTTGCCTTGTCAACACTGAAAGTTCATTCCCTTAATCACTTTCAATGTAAGAGATATTCTTACCATTATATCTCTAGCAAGATCTGGGATCTCCTTTCCTATCTTTGTCACATCCCAATAATATGAGAACTTGCGACTCTGATAAAAAGAAGTGGGAACATATTCCGCCTTGCAAGTACAACGTGCATTTCTCAATTCGATCTTTAACACCCGGGCCTACCACCCCTAAGATGATGTTGACCCGTCATTAATTGAACCAACCATCAACGGGATTAGAACTCGCTATGCGCAATCCAATATCGCCCCAATAATATGAGGACTCGATATTGGGTTCACTACGTATACGGCCTAACTCTTTCGAGAAGCAAAGAGCCCGATCCAGATGCGCTTGCATACAGGAGCTGTCACTTCGGACAGGTGTCTCCTACATACAATCCCTGGCGACGGAACCCTTCGCCTTGACGGGAGACCATGGATGTCACTTATGTGATCCTCCATCTTATATTCAAATTTTATAATTAATTATCGTGAATCATATTCACATAATTAATTCTTCCAAGGGAAATACACATCTATTCATAATAGAGTGTTGATTGGATATAATTAATTTAATCATATTAAATTAATCGTTAATCCAATCATCAATCAACAAACTTGATTATTACTTGAATAGTAGGTATAATCTCAAAGTACGTATTATTCGAATTTTAATAATTAGAAAATACATTCTGACTTCTCCGGCACTATACAGTCCTACCCGATGTCATGGCCAGTACCGACGAGAGTGGGACGGACCACATACGTTGCGACCCGCGACCCCAATGCTCTCCGACTAGGCACCATATCCGCCTCGGGAAAGGATAATACCAGATAGATCATAATGTACTTTGAGATGCTCATCGGTTTTTCAACCGAAATTATACCATATAATATACATCAAAACAATTTTGATTATATTATAAGTAGATTTTCTAAACAAATCCCCAATCCTATTCAAGCAAGAGGGTTTTTCATGTGAATGTTGTCCTACAACTATTGTAAGATAAACTATGGTTTTTCATGAAATCAATGTTTGTTGATGAACCAATGATCAAGATCTATTATCTCATCATTGTGGTCTGGCAAATATCATTCAATGAAATAATTATCTCTTTGAATATTTCACAAATATTTATCATTAATTATTCCATAAAATTAACAATTAATTTTCATCATGATAATTGAATGACTTATCACAAGGTTCAAGATCAAAAAATGTTAATTTGCAGCAGTGACCCCCAATCACTAAAATTAACTTATCTTGATCAATTTAAATCCAAAAAATGCAAACTCAATTTCCTAAGATTGCCTATTTGATTTATTAAAGAAATCAAGTGATAATTCATGCATTTTGAGGCAGAGTAAAACCTTAATTATCTCATTAATCACGTTTAAATCCGCAGTTCCCGCAACAGTGAATATAGTCATATTCAGAAAGCCATATCTTGAGAAAATGAAGTCCAAATTTCACAAACTCAAATCCTATAGTTTCCTAAATTAATGGGGAATAAAATCCAATTGAAAATTTGTGTTTAAACATTTTAAACAGTACTGAAAAATTCAATTAGACAGAGGTGCGAAAATTGAAATGCAGTAAAAATTTCGCAACCCTTTCAAGAACCAAATCATCTAAGGTCTATGGATCATATTCAAAACCTTATTCAACCTGGCTCTGATACCACTTGAAGGATATTGAGTATCCTCAAGCGCATCACGGAAGCGTGTTGATCGCATCGTATGCAATTGGAGCAACTAGTCGCACTAGTCGCTAGATGCAACGAAAATTAAAATTTTTAAAACTGAAAATGAAACCACATGATCACGAGAACACTTCTCGGATCATTTCATCTAACCACAAAGTATAAGGAATACCTCTTGGAGCGTGGTTGCGATCGTGAGATCCCAAACAAGAGATCCTCCTGTCTTAAGTCCGATCCACGAAGAATGCACTTGCGGGCACGATGATGAGTCGCGTTCCTCCCCGCAATCCTCGATGAAGATCCAAGTGGATCCTCAGATTTCGTCACATGAAATCCGTCGTCTTCCTTTAGAGTAAGTAGCCTCGAAGAAGAAGGAGATCCTCGAGTCGTCGAAGGCGAAACCGAGAGTCTCTCCTTTCTGAACATAAGATGGACGGACATCTTTTGGAGGAGAGAAAGAGAGAGGGCGAGAATATGAGAGAGAGAGAGAGAATTGTAACCTTGTACAACTCTTAATGATGTACCTTGGAAGGCTACCCTAGCCCTCCTTTTATATTAGTTAGGATCCAATAGATCTCAATCCATGGGACACATGTATCCAACGGCCAGGCTTGGTCCATGTAAAATCAATGGCTATAATTATTGTTGGTTAAAATCAACAACATTTATTTATGATTAAATAAAATATATGTTGCAACATTATCAACACATTTTTAATTTAACATAAATAAGTTAGTTGAGAGATTAATCATCATAATAAAATGGAGATAATATTGCCTCCTAATGGTGGCTTTATTTCTCCTTTTTATTATATTACATTATCTCTCAATTATCACAAAAATATCCACCAAATTAATTCCAAATTAATTTGTGAATATTTCAATCATGCCATTAAAAATTATGTGAATCATATTCACATCCCAAACTAATTTGTAAATGACATTTCCAATTAATTACAAATGTGAATCCAATCCACATTTAATAATTAACAACTGTTATTTACTAAATTTCTCTCTCTTGAATATATGTATGTTATAAATCATATTTATAATACACAAATATTATGGATAATAATACCCACATTCTCTTGATAATTAAATCCCATTTAATTATCTTGGATAATCATTCTCACAATATGAATCATATTCATCTTAAGCTTGATAATTAAATCTCATTTAATCATCAAGTTCTACTTGCTTGGATATAAATTTCATCAAGTGAATTATTCTCGAACCCTTTCAAGAATAATGTGCTTTCTCCGTAGATACTTGGAGATAAGGACAGTGCGATTGTATTATTCCATGTATAGTGACTTGGATATTGAGATCTTATCTCAAATCCAGATCGAACGAACCTCCCACAGATGCTTAATTAAATCAAGACCGCAAATCTAATCTTCATTGAATCTGAATCTCATTCAGATCAATGTCCAACACTTGGACTAAGATCAGATTGCTTCTCTACAAGAAGGAGTCACTAAAATCCAGACCTATTTCATCACTCCCTCGGAATGGAAGCATCACGGATATACAATCGTTTATGATCACATTACCCTCAGGTATTCCTAATACCTGTACATCCTGCATACTGGAAGACCCATGGTCATCCCGAAGATCAAGATCAATTTTGCACTGTCTTCTTCAGGGTTTGATCACTAAGTTTCTCATTTGATAATTGGGATTTGGTATCGATCATATACTTTCCAAAAACATATATCATACCTAGGTCTTGATCATATACTTTCCAAAAGTATATATCAAACTTACAAATTCAGTCAAGCTTCCAAAGCGAGACGACCGTGCACGGAATTTGATTCTTCCCAATATCTCATGAGTGAGCTCGTGTCTTCCGGTTCAGTAGTGAACCTGTATGATCCCTTTGAGAGATCGTATTACTCATATGCCCTTATATGCACACCAACGCGTCGGTGTATAGACCTTGGTTAGGTCATCAACCTATTGGTCTGTCAAATGTACATACTCAGACATATAGCAATACATCTGTCTCCCGGTCAGATTATGCGTGCCTATGTTGTGACATCATTCAACATAGGACTTAGGTTATCTCGATCTCGTTAAGTCAATACATTGACTTAACTAATCTGACACCTCTGAATCACTATTCCCATGCAGAGGACCTGCATCAAGAGGTCGGTCAGATATCAGCCTATGTGAGAAAGGATTGCCATCTCCTACTCAGGCTGGAGATCATCTCTTAACAATCATTTGACGGTGCTTGATGAGTCCTCAATCTAACCCTTTAGATATTCATCCTGGCACCAGCCTCTATGATTCCATTATTGAATCAACAGCTGTATGATCATCAAGATGGCCATGGTACATAACCCTAATTGTACAAAGGGACCCATTATGCAAATTAATTATTCTTCATTTCAGATCAGGGAAAGATATTCGCAATAACATTTATTGCATAATGGCTCGTCGTGGGCTCACATGTCCAACACCCGTGACCTGGGAGGTTGCTGAGTAGACGTATGTGCCTCCTCGATGCAAAGAATCTTCATCTCATGTGCCGTCAAATGTTCTGAGCTCTGTGTTGCACTGAACTCTGAAACTACAGGACTGATGGAGGAAGAAGGATGGTCGAGGGGGAACAGGGTGGAAGTGAACTCAGGTTCGGAGAGTGGGTCTTGACTCCCTGAAGCCATCCTAGATGAATAGGGAGGAGTGTTGGATAGCGGTGCTGTCAGAGACGTCCTAAGAGATCTCATTCCCATCATCGTGATTATTGAGAAGAGCAAGATTGAGAAATGAAGAGGGGGGGCAAAAATTGTGCACAATTGTGCAGTGTTTTTGTTCTTGACCTAAATCAACTAGTCAATCAAACACAATAAAAGGGGTTCACCAACTCAACTCGTGAAGCCGTGAAGGATCGGCTATTATCTTTGTAGTTTTTAGATTGAATTCAGGCAACTTAGAGCGCTACGTCTATAGGAGAGAGAGTACTGCCAGATAATTTTCCCGTACTTGCCTCCTCCTGTGTAACCTGTAGTCTGCACTTTTTGAGGTCCTTGCAACCCTTCCTGGATCCCTACTCAGCCAAAGAAATAGAGGGAGGAAGCCGATAGGCGAAACCGTTACTTCGGATCTCGCTCGCAACAGAATCACCTGTGAGGCGTGCAAGAACCTACTCGGACGCAAGACGATGAGACAGACACCCCCGTGAAGGCGTGGCCTAGGCTCGATACTTCAGACTAGGTCGATGCTCTACACAATAGAGAGTCATCAATGGTGACCAAGCCCTACTCGTCTACGTACGATAGAAGCGCCAATACTTCGGAAATCCAGGCGATACACAAGGCAGCCACAGACTGGGTTGTTGGCTCTAATCCTTACGAAGCCGCTCTCTTACTTGGAAGGAGACCTTCCCATGCAACCTGAATACAAATGAGGGTATTACTCACCCCAAGCAATGAGTCCAATTAGCCAATTTTATTTAGGTCAAGTTTTCTTTAGCAGTCCCTTTTTTATTTTTTTGATGTTATCACTTGCTTTGAATCAATTCAATACAAGCGCCTAACATTTTTGTATTTTTCCTTGATTCCTATTTGATCCAAAAACATGGAAAGAGAGTCGAAAAAGCCGATGCAAGTTGGCACTAAGATGGAAATCTGACCTTAGTGCCTAAATGATGAATGCTAAGTTAGAAGACTTACAGTGCTTCCCAGCTCTCTCCATGCGGGATGCAAAACAGAAATTTGTAAACCTATACTATATGCCGATATACATATGGAAATCGTCCTAAGCAGGCAACTGCTAGCGAGAAGAACCAAAGGTTAAACACACAAAACGAAACCTAGAAGTTCAATCTTGGGGGCCGATCAGTGTCTACCACAATGGATCCTGCACGCGCTGTATACGACCCCTCCCGATGCGGTGGTTTCAAATTATGTGTTTAACAATTAATTAAATCTAAGTACAAACAATAAATCTATAGGTGCATGCAAAGGTTATTAGGGGTTTGGCCTTAGACTACGCGATCAAGTAAGCCTAAAAACTAAGGGCTCATTCCACAAAATGTAAAGACAAGAAAATAAAACCGAAAAATGACAAGCAATAGAAAACCGATAAAAACCGCGGTGAGCCCCCAAGTGTACAAACACTTGGAAATTGGGCCCGAGTGTCCAAGTCCAAATGTACCTCTATTATTACAAATTAATAATGTCTCTCTCTCACGAAAATAAATCACTAACTATCCTCTCTCTCTCTCAAGTCATCCTGCTCTCTCCTGTCGGCAAGGATAGAATAGCCGACTCCGCCTCCCAAGGATGCTCAAGATCCCCTAGGCAATCCTCCTCGATCAGCGGTCCCTCGCAAGAAGACAAGAAAGAAAATGGTCAGATAGCTCAATAAAGTATATCAAAAATGGAGAGATTAAATAAAGCAATAATGTAGGAAATCAAAATCACTCAAAAATACGATCTATACGCTATTGCTCCCCGACAACGACGCCATTTGATAACCAGGGTTTTCACAGGTCTAAAGATGTCTCACACAAGGCGGAGACAAGATTCGCTGTGGCGACCCGCAAGAAACCCTAGTTAGTCAACAATCAACCCACAATGTAATATCAAACAATGAGAAGCAATGTGGAGTCAAAATTTATTATTAACTCTACAAAAATGTGTATAGTGCAAGTATGTGTAGAGTGTCGAACTCAGGGAATAAACAAGATAGATCGAGCAATGATGCACAAATGTGATAAGTGATCAAGTATCTACAAGTACGCAAATTGTTTGTGGGTTTTTAAATTTTATATTTTTTATTTAATTTTTGGATTTTATATTTTTATATTTTGATTTTTAATTTTCTAATTTTCTATTTTCTTTATATATATTATATATTTTTTTTATATTTTATTTTTCAATAAGAGAATATATATATACAAAAGAAGAGAAGGATAAGGTATTTATAAAAGTAAATAAGAATGCTTAAAAATCAGGAAATAAAATCTTTCTGGCTTTTTTATATTTTTTGATGTTTTTTAGATTTTTAGAGATTTTTCTGAATGTTTTTGGTATTTTGAAAAGTCAAAACACTAGAAAATAGTGAACTAAGCTACTGGCCAAAATTAAAATGAGGATTAAAAATATCAATCAGTGTCCAAAATTCCTCAAATTAATTTTAAATCAAAGAGAATATGTCAAAGAAAACACAGAAACTGAGTTTGCATTTTTAGGATTTTTCTTGAATTTTTTTAGATTTTTATGAAGTTTTTAGACGTTTTCTAATTTTTAGGAGTTTTACTTTGAACTTTTTAATGATTTTTTGATTGCCACTAAAGTATGATAAGATACACAAAATATATTTTTTTGGAATTTTTCAAAAACTTTTACTAATTTTCATGGATTTTCTAATGCAAACAGTGCTGAAAATGCATATTTTTTATTTTTAGTAATTATGAAAATGCAGTAAAAATGCAATACAAAAATATGGCATGAATCTACAAGTCAACAGGAGCCTAAGGTAATTTTCTAATGATTTTTTGGAGATTTATAGATACATAGAATAAATAGATACAACAACAAGAAACTACACTACTAGCAAGGGCATATCTGTAAATAAGCAAACATCCAAGGTCTTACTTACAAATTTTCACAAAATTGCAAAACTAAATATCACATTTAATGGACTGAATATGAATGTCAAAACCCGCAAGGGTATTCTTACAAAAGCGCCAAGCCCACGTGCATACGCAAGCGCTCCTGACAGGGACACCAATGCAAATAACAAAACTTACGGGGGCTTTAATGCAAATACTCCAAAAATATGACACTAGATCTGGAAGTTTTTGGCCCAAAATGAAATAACCAAACCCGCGAGGGGTCCTGTGCAAAATTTTCAATCCCCTCATACGCACAGTTACGTGAGGTGACGTGGACAAGGACCTAAATGCAAATATGTAAAGTACGAGGGTCTGTCTGTAAATATTACAAAAATATTTAAACTACAGACGGAATTTTTTGGACTAAAAATAAATACAAAAAGAGTCCGGGTGTCGATGCGAAGTACCCAGATCAAGCGCGGATCGAACGGTTGAGGGCGCTCCACTTGCCACGCGTCACGCCCTCATGCAACGATGACGCTTCGTGATCCAACGCCCCGGATTAGATCTTCTTGGTTGATCGGACAGTGGGGCTTCTAGAAGATCCAATGGTGGAGGATCAAACTGGGACGATGACCAGATCGGACGGTGGAGAGACAAAGAGGAAGAACGGAGAAGAACGTCGGCAAGGCGAACTTCCTCGAACTAGATCTCGGGCCTCCGGTGGTCTTCAGGCTCCAAAATCGGTCGACGACTTCTTGGTGGGGTCCTCTATCTCCTGAGGGCTCCAGAAAACCTCGGCGATGGCCGAGGCTTGCGGGGGAGGACGGCGGAGCTGGGGAACTCCAAGGACCTCCGACGAGATGCAAAATGAGCCCCAGGCTCGAATCAGAGTGCATTGACCTGCAAAAAGAGGTGAGAGGGTCCACGATAAAATGCCTGGACCCCGCGGAGGTGGAGTTTCGGCATGAAGTGTCGGAACGACGGGTGACCGGAGGTGCACTCCGACGAGGGTCAGGTAAAGGGCGAATCAAATGACGAAATGTGAAAGTTTTTAGGGGGAAATAATTCTAAGACTAGGGCGAATAAAATGCGAGGAAGTTAAAGGGGGAGGAGGTGCTGCCTCGATGGCCGGAGCCAGAGGGAGATACCTCAACGCCGGCGAGAGGGCGGAGGTGCTTGGAGCCGCCTCAGGCGTCGCTCGACCCGCCCGAAGATCGGAGGAAGAAGCTGTCACCTTCTTCTTTCGATTGGGCACGAAGGAGGGAGCTAAACCTATAGAAGAGGGGTTCAAAAGAGGCTCGAAAGTCGGAGGTCCAATATGAAGGGGTTGACGGTGCAGCTCTGACGCTCCAAAGATCGAGTCGCAGCGGTGATCGCGTCGATCCATTCACCGAGGTTTCATCTGGGCGTGGGTGCCCATTGAACGAGGACAAAAGTCAAGAAGATACTAACTCGAAAGGGTGCAAGAACAAACCTTGAAAAAATCAAGAAGGAGCGGTCAAACCGAGGTCCGACACAGCCAGAGAGGGAAGGACAGCCAGTTGACCGAGGTCAATGTGGACTGTCTCCGGGTTGGTCCACGTGGACCAACCGAAAAAATCCCCGAAAAATCATTTGTAAATTCGATTAAAAATAGAAAATGAATTAATTAATTTTTAATTATAAAATAAAAAATGTTTATTATTTTATAAGCTATTTTATTATGATTTTTAATTATTTTTATGAAGTATTCTTTTACAAATTACTTTTTATAGGTTATATAGGTATATACATCTATATATTTTAATATTTTATTTTTATTTTGTGTATTTAGTTTATTTATTTTTGTTTAATATTTTATAAATTTATAAAGTATTTTTTTACACTTAAAAAAATTTTTATTTCATTTTTATGAAGTTTTTTGTATACTTAATAAAATAGAAGTATTAATTACACAGGTGTGTGTACTGATATTATACCTAGGTATTATATACTAGTATTTTATTTTATGTTTCTTTTTGTATTTTTATTCTGATTTTAACATACACATAAATTATAACTAATATTTAAAAAATTATAAAAATATAAAATTATGAAAATAATGAATAATAAATAAATGAATATTTTAATCTGTACAAGTACACAATAGGGGTTCAAAACTCAACTTTCAAACCGTAGCTCCGCCAAACGCGAAACTACCTCCATTAAATATATTATTTTAAATTATATACAATTAAAGGTGATTTGACGTGTTTCGAGTTTTTATTTGCAAGATACATGTCTAGGAAGTTGGGATTCTGGAATCTTATTCAGATCGTAACTTTTTATCTGTACATTATTTTTGTATGAAATCAATTTTGCATTTTTCTTTATTTAATTATCTATGACTTTCATGTAAAAAGTTTCTTGTTTGAAGTATAAAATAGTGGAACCAAAAATAGGTCCCAAAATGAATAAAGAATGAATAAAATAAAAGGTATTTTGAGGGTATTTTGGCCCTTATCTCCCCCTACTTTATTCCTTGTCGACCTAGTCATCGAGATGCCTAGGTCTCGGGGTTTCGGGTCATAAAATATTTACAATATTTTATTCTTTTTCTTTTATTATATTTATTCTATAATTGTGGCTTTAATTACAGTATTTTAAACACTATTTACATGCACATGCATAAATGCTAAGATGCTGGAATTAATGGTATTTACACGTATTTGCGAGGGTTTTTAAGGCCAAAATGGTAGAATAAAGATGATGAAATGTGGATTCATTAGTAGACTTGCCAAGTAAAAATTGGTCCACAACATTCGAAGATTGCGTTTTTTGATGAATCATTTTTCGCCTCTTATACTACAATTTTAGATAATTAAAGAGGTGATTTTCGAGCTCATCAGCGCACCCCCCTCGACTAACCCACCCCAGCACGCACCCTCCTTGATGCCTCCTCGACGAACCCACTCCCACACGTACCCTCCCCTGCATGCACCCTCCCCGGAGGCCTCCTCCTCGACGAACCCACCCCTATGCACACCTCTAATGCCTCCCTCCTAGACGAGCGTAGCACACTTGTACCCTCCCCCTCTGCTTCCTTCCTCGCCCGACTATTAGTATTTTTTGCAAAATCCTCTTTTATGTTCGATGTTTTTATATTTTATCCAATCTTAATGATCAGATATGTGCAATTTGATATATGTGTGTGTATACCATGTTTCTCCAATAAATGTATATAATTATTGGGTGGTGAAAAGACCTTCACAGATAGTAAAAATGTATATAATTATTATCTGTGTGAGAATTGCTTTAATCAATTGCGAAGAGGGATATGATTCCTTTTTTGATAACCATAGTGTACTTGGAAATGATATTTGTCATATTCTGATTGCATGAATAGAGTTTCAGTTCCTACTACAAGATCCGCAGCTGCGAAGAAGTCATAAAATAATGTAAATCCTACAAAAGATAATAAATTGAAAGAAACTAAAGTATGTGTACTAATTTATAATCTTTCCATCGATACACAAACAGAGCAGCACAAGAACAAGAGAACATGCTAGAATATAAAAAAATAAAGCAGGATGGACACCCCGAACTTCTGATGCAATTTGTTTTCTAATTTGTCATTATGTATTGGTTTAAGTTTTACATTGTCTCAATCGAAATGCTCAAACCAAAAAGATTGTATATACCTATGCATATGGATTGCCACTTATTCGAACAATGTTGAAGGTGCGGAGTGATGTTCATGGCATGTTAATGCCATGAGTGAGATACCAACAATTAATTAAAGTTGTCATATCATTGTATTTATTTGATTCATAATGTTTTTAGAAGTTATTTATATAAGTTGATGAATATTTCCATTTAATTATGCAGAATGGCAACCTCCACAAGCAATACTCATCGTAAAAAGATCTCTGTCGATGAGGATCATAGACGTTTACCATCTACTACTGATGATGGAGCTACTTATAAACTATATATATTGATGTAAAGGATTGAACTCTGTGCTAATTCGCCATTTCATTAAAGCATACGTTGGTAACAGGGAGGAACGTTGTAAAGATAAGGTGTTCAATTCGTTGGTACTTGTTTTCCATCAAAGAAACTTCTCTGAAAGACATTCATCTATGACACTTGAGACCGACACCTTTTTGTAGACTAATGGATATCCTCAAAGTCGATGTAAATGTATACCTACTTGGTGAACTTTTGGGTAGATATTTGGGGGACAAGAAGTTTGATATAGAGGGGGTTCCTATAGAATTTACAAGCTTTGAGTGTGTTGATTGTCTCGGTCTACCATGCAATGGTTATTGCATTGAGTTGACCAGTAAAATTAATAAAACTAAATGGTTGGAAGATATATTGTTTGACTATGAGGAAGGTGTATACTTGTCTAGAGAATTTTTGACGAAGAGAACGAAGTGCTTTATAAACTAAGATCAAGAAGATAATGCAAAATTATTTTGTTCTTTGTTGATTTGTTTGTGTGTTCGTCATTCCTTCTGTGCACCGCATCCTACACTTGTCCATAATACATCATCGTCTATTTAACGCATTTCGATGACGTAAAGTATTATTCGATGACGTAAAGTATTACAATTGGGTGGTGCAGTTCATCAACTGGTTATAGAAAAAATGGATGACTTGACAAATTGCATAAAGTTGAGGAATGAAGATCGAGTTAACCGATTCGATAGGATACATGGTTGGGTGTGTTGTTGCTCTATAGGTTAGTATATATCATACATCCATGTAAATATATGTATTTTAGATCCAAATTAACAAAAGATTTATTGTAGGTATGGTGTTATGAGCACATTTCTCTTTGGTCTCCCACATTCTTCACTACCTCTATCTGCCTTCAAAAATAGGCAAGTAGAGCGAAGATTGGAGACTTCAAAAATAGGCAAGTAGAGCGAAGATTGGAGAGTAAGGATCATTGCTACCCTAAAACATAGAGAGGTATATGATTGGTCTAATTTAATTGAATGAACTTTACGATTCCTTCATAATTTGTGAGAATTACATTTTGATGTACATGTCATTCTAGATGTGTAGTGGTCCAAATAAGAGAAGAAGTTCATTTACCCAATGATGGACAATGTTACATCATTCACGTAGTCGATGACTCGAATGGGGAACCCATCTGGATCAAAAGCCACTCCAAGGGTTGCCACATGCTCTTCATCGGTGGATGAAGAGAATAAGCCTTGAGAGAACACATCATGGAATTAGAGCGTCTCTTGAAAAGAAGTAAGGAGCATGGAGAATGAAGGAAATGTGAGAAAACTGATATTGCAGAGGTAACCCTAAATTTTGATCCTCTAAGTCTTATATTAAAGTCATTATCTCTTTACATTAACGTCAAAAATGTTACATAGTTGTCTAAGGATATAATTTATCATACATCTTCAAGTAATTATTGCATGGCAGCACAGTTGGAAGATATCAGGAAGGGGGGATTTGTGGTCGATGATGCCAATTCTGAATATTAAAGCATCATGGTGTATGTGTTAAAATACAATGGCCCAACATCCATAATTTCATTTTTTAGGTTATTGAGTGTATCTTTATATTCTTGCAGTTGAGAACTACAATATAAAGATTCACCACAAGTGTGGCTTTTTGTCCGTGTATGCTCAGGTAATGCTGCTTTTGTTATCGATGTTTTCTATTTCTCCATTAACTTGTAATTTTATTATAGAATAAATATTGGGAGGATCCAACAACGCTTCTCCTAAGAATGTGTTGGAGTTTGATACATTGTTTTCATCACTAGAACGTGGAGATGTTGTCTTTGTATTTCATGATCATTTTTTGTATGCACATTGGCATCTTGTCATCATTGACATGAATGACAAATGTTTTAAGATGTACAATTCTAGAACTTGACATCACATGGAGGAGAAGGCATCCCCTTTTTTGGTAACTAACAATTTTTCATTTATACATGTTGTATTCATTTGTATCCTTCTCATATAACACAACTATGCATAACTCAGGTTGAATGGGAGAGCGATATATGATTGAAGCTTTGTCAATGACGAACGTTTTTACATAGTTGTGTTACAAGAGAAAGGACAACAAACGAATACAACATGTATAACCTGTGATGTCCTGCCCTAGAATTGTATATCTTAAACATTTATCATTCATGTCAATAACGACAAGATGCCAATGTGCATCCGAAAAAATGTTCATGAAATATAAAGACAACATCTCCATGTTCTCACGATTAAAAAAGGTACCAAACTCCAGCACGCTCTTAGAAGAAGCATTGTTGGATCCCCTGATAATTATTCTGTAATAAAATTACACGTTAATGGATAATTGAGAAATAGGAAACAATGATAACAAAAACAACATTACCTAGGAATATACAGACAAGAAGCCACACATGTGACGAATCTTCATATTGTAATTTTTGACCACAAGAATGTCAAGATACACATAACTCACCTAAAAATTGAAATTATGTATGTCCGACCATTGTATTTTAACACATACATCATAATGTCTCAATATTAAGAACTTGCAAGATCAAGCACAAATCCCACCTTCCTAGCATCTTCTAACGGTGTTGCCGTGTAGTAATTACGCGAAGATGTATAGTAAATTATATCCTTAGACAACTAAGTAACGATTTTTACGTTAATGTAAAGAAAGAAGGTATTTAATACAAGGCTTAGAGGATCAAAATACAGGGTTACCTCTGTAGTCTCAATGTTCACTTCTTCCTCGCATTTACTTCCTTCTCCATGCTCCTTGCTTCTTTTCAGGAGACACTCCAATTCCACGATGTCTTCTCTCAAGCACTTATTCTCTTCATTTGCTGATGATGAGTATTTGGCAATCCTTGGAGTGACTTTTGATCCAGATGGATTCTACATCCGAGTCATAACTGTATGAATATTGAAACATCTCTTGTTTGGACTGCTGCACATCTAGAATGACCTATACATCAAAATGCAATTCACATAAATTATGAAGAAGATCTTAAAGTTCATTCAATTGAATTAGACCAATCACATACCTCTCCAATTGAATTAGACCAATCACATACCAATCACATAAATTGCATGTTTCAGAACTTTTTTGTGACGTTCTTACTCTCCGATCTTTTTTGTGACGTCCCACCCCTCCAGCTTCCGAAATCGATGGATGAGAGCGTCGGATCTACGGTCTAAATACGCTCATGATCTCTAATACTCAACAAACCATATTATACAAATTAGATCAACATTTGAAATATATATAACAATAGTAGAATAATATAAAATGGAATGTAACTGCAACATTCGTTCTTATCGATAATTATCATCAAGTTCATGTCCACAAATGAGATACAAGATATAACTACAGAATTCAAAATTTTCTCATTAAATTGTCTCTCAAAGGAAAATGAAAATAATATGAAAGAAAAATAAATTACTCTACGTAAATGCACCCCGTCTGGTGCAAGTATAATGTGGAAAGTTTGATCTTCTCAAAGTCGCTACTGTTGCAGATGCTGCTCAGCTACACATATTGGGTTCACATGAGGGTAACGTTATGAGCAATTGCTCAGTAACGAGACAAATAGTATAATAACTAATGCAGGGATAAGCAAAACACGTGTACGTAACTTTATATAATGAAATTTTCATAAATGGTAGAAACTTCAATATATCAAACTATTCTAATTTAGAAGGAGTTACATGATCACTAAATTTTATTTATTATTAATTATTGTTTGCATATTATCACATTGATCTTGATATTTTTTTCTCATTGATCAGAGTTCACAATGGTACAATCACCATTATCCAATCATAAATCCTTTCTTGTATTACTTTAGCCCATGCAAGTACGCGACTCGCAGGCCTCCGCTACACAGGAACGTATTTGTCATCTTGAGTAAACCTTCAAGGACCTTTGTTCAACTCGAACAGGAAAAAGATCATAATCCCGATTTCTCCAACTCCAAACCACATCACGGAACACCTCTCACAATAATATTACTCGAAAAAGAATTTGATGCGGCCACACCCAATTCTACTCCGCGTCCTAATATTGTGTATAAATTGAAATAAAGAACGTCAATCGTGCCACCTGCCAACTCCGTCGAGCGACTCCGGATGCTACCGGGCTGCTAGATACAACACGTCACCCGACTCATCCGTTAGGGTCGCAACCTCCAAGGCATCTCCACAGGACCCATAGATGCATGCCCAATCCCTTGCGGTGCCTAACTCCATCTACCCTATCATCATCACATCTCATTCAGGGGATTGTAATTTCCACAAGTGTCAACTCATGCTTACGATCTATTGGGATTTTTAAAAACTTGTCCAGGAGATTTTTTATGTAAATCGTAGATCAAAACGCAAATCATATCCTTATAAATTTCCCTTCATCATATATACAAAGGTTGCTTGGTTAATCGATTCACTCTGCATATAATTAGCTAAGAATCCATTGAAAGAACATTAATGAAATATTCTGGATTCACAATGAACATTTGTAACATAATCCTTACAATGTATAACAAACAGAGTTTGCTGTAAATTTCTAAAAGATAGAATTTTAATTTAACTTTAACCATCCTCTTATTAGAAATGTTAGGATTCTAGTAAAAATAACTGGCTGGATATTGAGTGTAACTATAATTGTGACTGACTTCATTGTAAAATTGATCCACCGTAGGCAATATCAAAGAAAGCCATCGGGAAGACTACGTAAAACATGAATTTGTATTCAGATAAAGGAACACATCCTGAAAGTTTGTTATTTAAATAACAAGTCAGCCAATCTAAATTTCTAATTAACCTCTGCACCCTTTAATCATGATTGTCGATTATAAGGAGAGGGTTATTATTGCACCGTTATGATTTCCATGTATACTTTGCAGGATTAGATGACTGGATATCAACAATAAACTTACAAATAAAAACGTCACTTCTGATTCTATCAATGGCACATGAATTCATATTAATCATCACCATTACGTTACACCATGAATTGCAAGTGGAGTCTAATATGGAAATTGCCTTTATCTTCATCGTGGATATGTTTGTTATTGATGGTCTAAAAAACCAAAGCCAGATGTCTTATATAATAAATTATAAATTTCTATCTTTCATTGATAAAAAAATGCTATATTTTATTCCTAATGAACACCTTCCAATCTACCTCAAGTTTGATGCATATACGGATTTCAAATAACATGAGAAGAAATAGGTATAACACCAACTAGTATTGCATCACCCATGGATAATCAAAACTAAGACGCCATGGCAGGAATGACATTTCAAATAATGTTTATGATCGAGAATACAACTAGTGGGATGACCATCGTTGGATATATCATAGATAATTATCCACAAATTTTACTACCAATATTTTGAAGACTTGAGTGATGTTCAGTATATAGGATCGATAATCATATAGAATCAACAACAAGGATGGAGAGGGATATTGTTACTAGTATATGAATCACATCATAATAATAACCAAAGCTCTAAGCAAGTTTTAAGAATATTGGGAAAAAATGTGTGGAAACCAACAAGAAAAGCGAGGTATTTATCGCTACCTCTGATGATTCCCTCGACCATCCATATATGGATCTCAACCATCCACCTTAAAACATTAGTATCTTGGGCTAGGAATGTCAAAATTTGATGTTCTTGAGCTCGTTGAAGAGATCTCGACGAGCTCTATGAAATGACATGATTATTTATTTTTTAAATGTTAAAAAATAATCTAAAATTTAGGATAAAAATACGTAGTTTCACATCTTTAGCTCTACTTGCCCATTTATGGAGGCAGATAGATGTAGTGAAGAATGTGGGAGGCCAAAGACCAGTGTGCTCATAACACCAAACCTTCAATAAATATTTTATCAAAGTAGATGCAAACTACAAATGTATACATGGATGAATATACTAACCAGTAGAGCAACAACACACCGAACAATGTATCATATGGAATGGTCAACTCGATCTTCATTCCTCCTCTTTATGCAGTTCATCAAATCATCCATTTTGTCCATAATCAATTGATGAACTGCACCACCCCGTTGTACTACTTCACGTCATCCAGATGCAATACATAGATGATGGCATGCCTTGGGAAAGTGTAGGATGTGGTGCACAAAAGGAATGATGAACAATAAACAAAATCCGCAATGAACAAAATAGTTCGACATCGTCTTCTTGATCCGAGTCTACAAAGCACTTCATTCTCTTCGCCAAAATTTCTTTAGACAAGTCTACACCTCCCTCAGAGTCGAACAATCTCTCTTTCAACCATTTAATTTTCTTAATTTTATCGGTTAACTCGAGTCCATAACCATCGCACGAGACAGGTCGCACACTCAAAGTTTGGAAATTCCCCTATATCAAATGCGTTGTCCCCCAAATACCTACCCGAAAATTCACCAAGTAGGTAGACATTTACATCAACTTCATGGTATTCAGTAGTCTACAAAAAGGTGTCGACCTCATGTGTCATAGATGAATGCCTTTCGGAGAAATTTCTCGATGGAAGATAAGTACCACTGAACTCAACACTTTGTCTTTACAACATTCCTCCTTGTTACCAACGTATACTTTAGTGAAACGGTGAATTAGCTTAGAGTTCAATACTTTACATCATTATATATATAGCTTACAAGTAGCTCCATCATCAATAGTAGATGGTAAACGTTTTTGATCCCTATTAACAGAGATCTTCTTGCAATGAATACTGCTTGTGGAGGCCGCCATTCTACAGAATAAAATAGAATTTCATCGACTTAATACAAATAACTTCTAAAAAATATGAAATAAATAAATACAATGGATATGACAACTTAGATTAATTGTCGGTATCCACTCATGGCATTAACATGTCATGAACACTACTCCATACCTTCAACATCGTTTGATAAGTGGCAATCTATGTGCGTATGTATATACGATTTTTTTTGTTTGAGTGTCTCAATTGCAACAATTTAAAGCTTAAACAAATACGTAAATGACAAATTAGAAAACAAATTGCATCAAAAGTTCGAGGTGTCCATCCTTTATTTTTTTTTCTATTCTAGCATGTTCTCTTGTTCTTGTGCTACTCTATTTGTGTAACGACGGAAAGATTATAAATTAGTATGCACACTTTAGTTTCTTCCAATTTCTGATATTTTATGGGATTTACATTATTTTTATGATTTCCGTACAGCTGCGGATCTTGTGGATAGGAGCTTAAACAATATTCATGCAATCGAAATACGACAAATATATGTTTCAAGTACACTAAGGTTATCAAAAAAGGATTCATATCCTTCTTCGCAATTGACGAAAGCAATTCTCACACAAAGACGTCTAAAGAAACATGGTGTACACATAATTATAAACATTTTCCACTACTTGTCAAGGTCTTTCTGCCACCTAATAGTTATATGCATTTCTTGGAGAGACATGGTATACGCATATAGATCAAATTGTATAGATCTGTTCATTAAGGATGGATTTTTTATCAAGATCTTGCAAAAATATAAAAACATTGGCCACAACGAAAGTATTTTACAAAAAAAACTAATTGTCGGGGAGGAAGAAGGTGGAGAGAAAGGGTGTGTGCAGGCTACGTTCACCGAGGAGGGAGGTGTTAGAGGGTGTGCACAGGGGTGGGTTCGTGGAGAAGGTCTCTGGGGAGGGTGCATGGGGGGGAGGGTGTGCACGGGAGTAGGTTCGCCAAGGAGGCATCGAGGGAGGGTGTATGCAAGGGTGTGTTTGTCGAGGAGGCATTGGGGGAGGGTGCCCGCAGGGGAGGGTCCGTCGAGGAGGAGGCGTTGGGGAGGTTTCATCAGGTGCACGCGAGGGAGGGACTCAATGTCATGGGCATCATAAGGAGGAAGGAATAGTGTGAGGAGAGGCAACGGTGAGGCGCATTTCAATTCGGGGTAGCCCCAGCTGTTGCATGGTTTCCTCACTTGTGGCGCATACCAGATCGCTACAACAGAAGATCCCTTTCCCTCCATCAGAGGGATTCAGATCATCGACTGTATTACAACGGACTCTGCTGTAAACACACAAATGTGTGCCACGTGACAACAAACGATCCAATGGTTTGGAAAATTCCCCCACCCAACCCCTCCTCACCTGAAACCCTTCATGCCCCAATCCCTCTACGCGCACCACCTCGTCGTGCCTCCCCGCTCTGCCATGCATCCTCCCTCCATCGTGCATCCATCTCACCTTGCCTCTCCCCTTCCTTGAATCCTAGGACGTTATTAAGCTCATCTTCATCAGGAGGAGCATTCTAATGGACCTTGCAGCTGTAGTGAGTGATTTCTACTCCTCATATGAGTCAATGGGATCATTCTCAATCCAAGGATGAAAGATATGAATAGTGTGTTGGAAGGTATAGCACATATATTGGGATCTTTCTATTTGGGATAATTGTTGGATTGCAGCTTCAAGAGGAGTAAGGGGAATCTAGGCATCCAAGTGGTTAGCATCATCGATGTTGTGGTTTGGGGAGTTGTCCTTGTATATCAGATCTGCCCTAAGGATGTAAGCCGGGGAGCTGATCTTGTCGATATCGAGGAACCGAGGTATGTTCGATGCAATAGAAGTTAACCATTGTTCATTTATTTTGTATACAAATGTCATCTGATTTAGCTCATTAATGAATCCAACTTGAAGTCTCCCATATTCTGGATAATATGAGTTCGGGTTGTTCAGGCCACACTTTCTATATAATTATTAGCTCCTTTTAGTGTCAAGTGGTGATGATAGATTTTTAGTCTATGAAAGATAGAGAATGAACAAATTCATAGTGTAATCTTCGGGACACATTCTTATTTGGAAATTCCCTAAATCACAAAAATAGAATAACCATACATTTGCAGGTGTTTGTTTACACATATTTATGAACTAAGAGAAAAGGTGTGTGCAATAATTTTTATATATTGCATGTGTTTATTTATGCAAGAACTCAAGGTTAAGGGAAAAAACTTAAGCGCGTCATAGAAGCGTGAAGATTGCGTCATATGCAGTCGGGAGTGACTAGTCATATTGGTTACTCGAGGTAGCTGAATTTAAAAAATTTTAAAGCGATGAAATCAATATATTCGAGAACACTTCTCGAAACCACAAATGGGTATTAGAGTTATCTCTTGAAGCGTGATTGCAATCGAGTCTCTAAATGATGAGACCTCCGCTCTCAAGTCCAATCCAATGGAGGAGATCGCAATCCAAGTTGACAACCCAAGCGGTGAATCTCCTGATCTCGTCTCACGAGATCTGACACCTCCTTCACAAACGAGGTGCATCGAAGGAGACGAAGATCCATGAGTGGTCGAAGCGGCGGCACAACGATGTGGTGACGACGGCGTTCCTCTATAGGGTTTAGACAGCCACTCTAGAGAGAGGGGGCATGGGAATGAGAGAGAGACTTGCAATCATTATATTTAAAAGAAGAGCTAGGGTTGTCTCTTCTTTTATAGTATTTTGTGGGTCCATGGATCAGAATCCATGTGAAACACAAAATTAATGGTTGAGATTGATTTGTGCTTCTATTCAATGGTGAAGGATAAGGAAGGCCACCTTCCACATATGGAGGGGACGACCACCTTTAACAAGTCAAGGGTGGTCGTCCACCCTCTATATTAGGAAGGTGGTTCCATTCCAATAATGTGAGATTATTATATTTCACATAATCTTTTATTTATTTACAATAATTTTTATTAGAATTAATAACAAAAATATTTTTAAAATTAATTTTGTGAATATTTCAATCATGACATTAAATAATTGTGAATCATTTTAATTGTATTTCCAATTAATTTCCAATGTGAGTCCAATTCACATCAACAATTAATATGTAGATACTATTTACAATAAGTTCTCTCTAATATATTATAAATCACATTTATAATATATAAGATTAATATGGATAGTGCCATCCACATTATTCATATCCTTGATAATTAAACCACATTTAAGTATCCGAGAACATAATTTTCATACAACTAAATAATATGAATCACACTCACAATATTCACTACAATTAAATTGCATTTAATTATCAATTTCTCAGTGCTCAAATATACATTCATCGATGGACTTACTCTTGAATTCTTTCAAGAATAATGTGTTTTCTCTACAGATACTTGAAGATAAGAACATGGCGATTGTAATTTTCACGTATAGTGACTTGGATTGAGATCATATCTCAAAAATCCAGATCTTGGGGATCTCCTACAGATGTTTGATTCTATCAAATCCATAAATCTATTCTTCTTATTGCATCTGAATCACATTCAGATTATTGTCCAATATTTAAATATTCATCCAAGCATCAGCCTTTATGATTGAACAATTGAAACAACAGTTGTATGATCATTAAGACGACCATGATACGTAACCCTAATTATACTAAGAGACCTATTATGCAAATTAATTATTCTTCACTTCATATGAGGGAATGATTTGCAATAACATTTATTGCATAATGGCTCGTCGTGGGCTCGCATGTCCAACAATCTCCCACTAGCCCAAAGAGCCATTAATGGACTAATCTTTAAACGCACACTCATGTGCTAATCATAAGCTATTTTGAAAAATAGCTAGGTAAGCTTACTAGTCACTGTTCCTGAGAGATTACGCCAAGTCCTTTTACGGTACTTGCATATCCTTTATTTAAAACACTCGCATCAAATGCGAATGTTTGCATCTTATGCTATCAATACTCAATTTTGTTAAAGTAATTATAGTGTCTTTGACACTACAACTCAATAATCATTATAACCAGTATGCAATTTCTATTATCCTTAACAGAATACCATTATTCCCAGAGATCTATATCTCCTAACACTAAGACCCATTCTTATGCCTTATAAAGCATCTACAGTTAAGACCTTTTAGATCACTATCTATAAAGTCTCAAGTTTTTAAAGATAAGACTTTGATATCACTATCTAAAAAGTATTTTCCTCTTTTAAGATATTGTTAATCAAGTGTTTTATCTCCATAGTAGGATTAGTAATAGTTTTCTACTCCCACTGCATGGCAGATATCTGGGTTTTGTACACATCTAGCACACACAGAGCTTCCTATAGCTAATGAACTAGGACATGTAACTTATACATTCACATCCTCTACTCCTTGAGGTGTTATCCCTCTAGATAGGTCAGTACCATATCTTAAGGAAAGAGCCTTCCTTGGACTATTCCAAAAAAGTTGAAACATGTCCAAGGTGTACCACTAATGTGATGGTCCCAATATCCTCTTCTCTTTGCTTCTGAACAACTTCAGAACTAAGATCTAAGAGGTATCCTTGAGATCTTTCATCTCAAGGTATGGAACAACCAGATTATAAAACACTTATTATCATCCTTATATCATTTATTTTTTATTTTATTTTAATTTATTAAATCTATCTCTCTGACCATCATCTTATTTTTTTGTGCAAGGGACCCAATGCGATGGAGCGGCTACTTAGGTGGTCGAACATCTCAAGAGCTTCGGAGGCCGACTTTTTCTTGTGAAAAGTCGACTGAAGGAACACATTAAATTTAAGAATGAGTCGAGTCGTGAGAAAGTGTAGAGTCGTACGTTTTTTTATTTATGCATTTATTTTATTTTTGTAAATAATTTATAATAATTAGGTAACTGCACATTTCCAGCAGATTCTGTTTGGGTTCTCGTGTGTGTACCCAGACTTAGACTTTCTCCTATGTGTGTCGAGACCTATTCCACTCTCCGATGTTGGTGGGGCTCGACTTGAGTGGTGAAATTAGGATAGGCACACGAGTGTAATTTCAAATTTGTATGTGCCCTTCGTAGTTTAGACCACACATCTTAGAAGATGCGTCATCTTTTAATATTCATAATGAGACGCACATAGATATGTACTACTTAGTCAAATTAAACTCAATTCTTCCCTGATAATACTATATTATTTAGGTGTGATTTTCTCGATATGAATGCATTTAGTGTAAATTTAAAAATACAGTTTTGCATAACACATGGAGAGTGTTGGGAGTCACTATAAGTATACCTTCTTTTGAGTATGCATCATTGTTTCACATTTGCATTCTGATTTCCGATTCCTCCCATGTTTTACAACTTAGGATCAAAATGGAAATCGTGGCACAACAAATAGACATACTTTGGTGTGCTCAGATTAATGTTCAAATGACAACCTAAATCTAAAATTAGAACTAAATTGAGCAGATTGATTAAACAAAAATTGGAATAAAAAGAACCTTGTTTTACGGGTGCATAAAGTCTTAATTGTTTGAATTTACTTGCAAGTGAGAGAGAGAGAGAGAGACGGGCACTAAGATAGAGCTAAGTCAGGATTTTCATATTGACTATTGATTATACAAAAATGATTAGCTACTTCTCAGTGAGGAAATACGTATAGCCAGTAAATGGTCTGGATTTCTTTAGTAGACTGGATGGTTTAAAGGACACTGTGTAAGGCTTGATCCTTAAATAAATGGGTAGTCATTTTACGGTTCATACTTACATCCATACTGGCTGAAAGTAGATGTAATTAATCATAAGAGTAGGGACAGTCTTTAGGGAAATATAGGCACTTAACAACTCGTTAAGTCTTTCAAAGTTTGCATTTATCACTAAATAAAATTGAAAAGATAAAGGAATGAACTCTTGCAATCTTCACTTGAGTTGAGTTGGTGAATTTGGGGTATGCATTACATTTGTATTGTGTGAGTATTCTTTGCACATTCAAGTGCATTGTGGAACTAGTGTCTCATTGAATACTGTATTCTAAACAGTTCTTTTTACATCTAAGATGACTAATTAGGGAATATTTTATTCAGACTTCGTGAATCTCTCGTTGAACTCTCAAAGAAGTATGTCTTCAAAGATCTAGTCACAACCTAGACCAACCTGGATGGTCACTCACAGATCATTCTCTTTCTCTCCTCCCACCGCACCAAGGAAGACCTTCGCCTTGGTGAGAATATCTTGATTCCAAAATCCTCTTCTAATCAAGACTACATTGTTGACACATATCTCCAAGAAGATTAAAAAAATGCCTCTCTAAAAACATAGTTCTAGGTCAAGTATAAATCAACTTAAGGAGATAGTTACTTCCCTGAGTTCGACCATGGACTTCCCAAGTAAAAAATAAATTGACCTCTCGATTTAATTGGATAATTAATTAGTGATTTTATATTAATTTAAATTGCATGCCTGAAATAAAATTTAATGTTAATTCCCCATAATTAGCAGAGGGTAATCTCGGGTTTTTCAGATGGCGCAGTTGTCAGGGAGGAAAATGACTTAGGATCATTTTAGAAAATTAGATTTAGGTTTGTTATTCACTTGAGTAGTCAGACCCCCCGAACTACCTTGTAATCATTTCATTTTTTTACCTTTTCTTAATCTATTTCTCTATGTATTATTGTATATACTTTGATATATCTCTATGACATAAATCTTATCTTCTTGTGGGAGGGCCCGATGGACTTGGAGCAACTTTCTTGAAGTCGGTGCATCTCTAAGTGTGTCGGAGGTTGGTAATTTGTGGAGCGAGTCAACTGTTGAGGCGTTAAGAAGAAATTTTTATTTGAGAAGATATATTGTAGTTTTTATTTTTGATTTCTAGCAGATTACGTTTAGAATATCGTACGTGTATCAAGACTAGACATTGGACCCTTCGTGGTTGTGCGGTTTGTTTGACGTAGACTAGGACATGCACGTGCAACTCAGAGCAATTTTTTACTAGTATTTTTTATTATTTGTGCTCGTACTCGATAGGATCACACATCACACTTATCGAGACACACTCAGACCGTAGAGCTATTAGTCAAACTTAAATTGTTTATCACTCGTTGATAGGAGCTAGGAACGATTTTCTCGCTTGCATTTCATATAGTGTAAAAATTTCAATTCTGCATATCTAGGATCACTCTAAGTCTTCTAAATTGGACATGCATCGTTGATTTCATCACTTGCATCGGTTTTTCTCAACTCCCTTCCCCTTGGTTTTAACATTTAAGTTAAAAGGAAATTGATACTAATCATTCTGCGTACTGTGTTTGTTGGATTAATCAAGTAAAAATCAAACTTAAAATTGAGACTGCTGATCAGAGATGACCAAAAAATTGACTAAAATTAACACTTATTTCCGGAAGAGCAAAACCCTCATTGTACGCTTGTGCTATTGTTCTTGTTGAGAGGTGAGGACGCATCCCTAGGATAGTACCCAAAACCCACTTTTAAGCCTTGCGTAATTGGGTCTATATATTAATTGGTCACCTAATTAAAATTGAAAAGATAACCGATCAGATCTTTGCGACCATTACTGTGTTGAGTAGGCTAACTCAGGGTTTGCTCTTGTATTTGTCTGTTTGTGTGTTATTCTGTGCACTTGCGCGTTTTCTACCTCGATCTGCTTACATTCACCTATTCCTCTTCGAAGATGCTGGGATATTGGTCATCATATCCAGGTTACCCCTCTTTGACCATATTATGATCATCTCCACCCTCTTATTCCTCCTCATACCTCACCCAGACCGCGAAGTCAGAACTCCGACTGACTTCCCCACTTCTTTGTACTCCTCACCTATCCTACATTCTTACACCTTTGAACCACTTCCACCTTGTATTGACTCACCGTATTCTTGACCGCTTGCTGCATTTAAGGAACAATTTGAGGAGCAATCCACTACTGAGATGAATAATTGGTAGGATCAATTGCCCCCACAAACCTCATTCTCACCTTAAGTTGGACCAGACAACAATTCACATATACACATCTTGACTAGACCTTAGGGTATAATATGGTCGACCGATCGAATCGAATGGAGAGGCATGCACCACATGATCTTTCTGACTTGATTGACCTTAGATATCAAGCTCAAATTAACCAGCCTTCATACCACCTATTCGGAGAGCCTACATATACAGGAGATTGGACTCATGAGACCAATCTATAGACCCCATGTTTATTGACTCCACCTTGTGAAGCTCCGACCAATATCTACCATATAGATGAGACATACTCAACCCAGCATTACACGCATGAGTCAGGGTGTGTTGAGTATGATATCTCATGTTCTCAGTAGTATCCTCCAAGTGAGCAAACTTATCTCATAATATATCATGGAAAATTTTTGTAGGATGACATTTCTAGATCGATCAAGAGTCCAGGTTTGAAAGTGGATTATGGATTTTGAGGATTGAACTTTGAAAACCTGAAAGACACTAGATTGATCACACGTCATGTACAACTGAAGTTACTTCTACCTTCCTCTTCTAATAACCATTTTCCCTCTAAACTAAAGTCTTACATTCTCCTTCACCTATCAAAAAGACCAAAAATTTTGAAAAAAAAAACCGAAAACACCATAAAATTTGAAAATGGAAAAGACTTAAAAAATTGGATCATTCCTTTAGGGAAGAGATTTCTAAAGAATTTATTCTAGAGCTTCCCTTAATAAAGGTCAAAACACTTCCCCGACCTCAAACGATTTGTGAGAAGTAAATTGATTCCTAAGAGGTCAGGCAATAAGAGGACAAGGATTGAGAGACACATAGTGTTTATGGCCACCTCATTGGTGATGGGGAGAAAGACCAGGAGCCACAGAGTGATGTTATTGCCTAGGGTTGACTGTGAAATCAAAGACACTACATTCACCCATGCAAGAATCGATGATGACTCAACGATAAATATCCTTTCGAGCTCTATGTTTGTCAAGCTCAAACTCGGTCAAGTAAGAAGACAAGAGAGATCATTCAGTTGGTTGATCAGTCTATAAAATGGTCGAGAGGAATCATTTCAGTCATTGTTACTTTCCAAGGTTCTCTATTGAAGGTAGACTTCACAAACATTGATATTAAGCATCAAGGATATTTCACTCAGTCCCCTATCATTCTTGAAGTCGTACTTAGCCTTTGCTAAGGCAACTATAGATTCCGAGACTCGGAAGATCGATTTCACTATATTGGGAGCACTCCGACCTCACTCGAACTTTGAAGACACACGATCTTCTAAAGTAACCCGTGATGTCGCTGACATTCATGACCTCCAAGATAAAGATGAGTCTCGTCTCTCTACTACACCTGAGATACCAACTGTCCAGATGACCATTGGTTCGAAGACTCTCTACACCTCCACATCGCCCACTGCTTGCATCACCGCCACCATAACAGCTTCTAGATAGGACTCACAACCAGAAGCTACCCTGAGTCGGACACGATCATTTCTGATTTCCTTGACCATTTAGATGATCCAATGCAAGAGACGACTAATGCCAAACCAACTAAAAACACTATGTCATACCAGAGACGTGTGCTGACCCTTCAGGAATTTTACAATCTATATGATGGCTTGTTTGATGAGGAACACATGGTCAGCACCACACCACATCCCCGAGCCTTCAAAGCAGACAACTAGAATTGAATTGACCCAACCCAAAAACACAGTTGCTCCTTCCTCTAGTCGATTATCTAGTGAGAGGAAGCTGAGAGTTGATTCCTCGAGGTGTTCTTCCGAGCCCCTGAAGGCGCATCACTCTCCTCTCCCTCTCAGTGCTTCAGGTTCTATAAAACCAGCTAAGAAAGTTGCCTTCAACATACCAGAGAAGGAATTTTCTTAGGAGTCCTCATCAGGTCCGGATGAGGTGATCTACATGAGTGAGTTCAGTTCAGTTGTTCTTAAACTATATCTGAGCAAGCAGTCGTGTGTTGACCCTTGTTGGACAATCCCTTCACATCACTATTATTCATATGAGGACGATTCCGACAACAATACATGTATATTACCCACCTAATCGCTCACACAAGAAGGTTCGTCACAAACCTTCTTGATCCTTGTATATTCTCACTCCTCCTTGTATAGAATTTTTTCTTTAACTTCCCTCCCTCCCCAGTGATTTGTATCACTCACCCCAGCTCCATATACTCTCCTTTTATGGCTATACTTAGGATGATCAGATCCTAAGTATAGGGGGGAGAGTGACCCAAGTCTCTTCTTCTCTTCTTCACCATTCTTTGTATATCCTCTAAATCTCATCGGTTCTCACACTCACTCATGTCCTAGACTTAGGCTGATCAGAACCTAAGTATAGGAGGGATCGATGTCTGCCATGTGTATATACTCATCCATTTCTCCTCTTGACCTCGTCCGCCCCACTTTTGCTCTTCTTCTACACTTAGGCTGACCAGATCTTAAGTATAGGGGGACATATCGGCTTCTATACATTTTTGTTATTTTATCTCTCCTATGCTTAGCACGAGCAATGTCTTTTCCTTGCCTCTCACGCTTTAAGGACATATCACATGCTAAGTATAGGGGGTGTGTATATATTACATATATACTTTACCCAAAGCTCATAATTTCCTGTATTTTGTATATATTATGCAATTATTACATGTTGGGTAAATTTGGTAAAAAAACTTTTTATAAAATACGTGTATATTTGTATACACAGGCATGATTCTTTTAGACAGTAACCTAACTTAGATAAGCACCATGTACGTAGCTCTTCATTGATGAGATGGTGAGGAGGTAGAATCCTTTGGCTTGGAGTAGCACACAGGTGGAAACACCCGTCTTCCTCTAGGGAGGGTAGTGCATCTCAGCCTAGTCTAGTGGTATCGATGTCTAACGACGGGATGCTGTGGGTTGCAATAAAGCTTCAAAAGAGGGATAGTCTACTTGCTCAAGAAGAAAAACTCCTTATGTACATGTTGCATTTTTGTATATTTATATTAAAAAAAAAGAAAAATCTCCAAAAAAAAGTTAGACGAGCGAAAATTTAAAAAAAAAGAATCCCGTCGGAGAAAAATGTGAATAAGCAAGGCATATGCTTCAAAGTCTCATGGAAGCATGCAGCTGGAGACTTGCATACAATGGTCAAGCTCCACGAATATGTGACTACACTAGTCACAATCCATTCTCTTCTCTACCCCCTCTTCTTGAGTTGGTTGCACTTGAACTTAGAAGGAAATACCCCACTCCTCGAGGAAAGAGTTGCTAGACCGGGGAATTAGAGTTACCATATTAGAGGAGGTTGTTTATTTAATATCTCTGGTGTGGAGAGTTATATGTTTCTTCCACAATACACGTAAGATTCATAATCATCAGAATTTGCGTAAGAAGATTTGTTCTGACATGGCTGTTGAGGTGACCTGAATAGAGACTTGTGTAACTTAAAGTTTCTTAGTATTAAATTAAATTCCCAATAAGGTTCTGCCACATCGTTAATCCAAAGGTCGAGTCGAGCTTCATTTTCACCTTTTGTTCATGATCTTGGTATGGAACCAAAATCATTTCACTTTTGCATTTCATTTGACGAAACTTGAATTACCATATGTTAAATGTGTCGTGTTGTTGTAGTCGGGTAATTAGGATCGATCGAAAGTTAACCACACGAATGAATTATCTATCGAGCAAGCAAATGTGCTTTTATGTATTTTTAACCTGAGAAACCCCATGATCGACTCAAGGAGACAAAGGAACAACCTAAGATCTATTTAGGTCACTTAGAATATGATTTTCTGTATGAGATTTTTTATATTTTTTATTTAATATAAATGCAAATGCAAAAAAATTGAATGAACTAGGCTATTAAGAAAACAAGCAACTTAGCAAAATTAATTTTTATGAGAAACTATTCCAGTTTAGCCAAATTGTATTTTTCTTAGAAACTTGATCCAATTATGAATACATAATGTTTTTTTAATTTTTGGATTTAAAATGCAACAATGAAAAATGCACACTTTTATGGGTTTTATGAAATTTTTCACACAAATAGAATGCAAAAAATATGAATTTTTACTCGAAGTGAAACATGTTGAAATAAAGCTACACTATTTTTTGGGAATTTTGTGATAATATATGATTTTTATGAATTTCTTAATGAAAATGGAGTGATTGTGAGTATTTAATTCCTAATTAATCGATAAAATCAAATTATATAGAGACCAAATTATCTCATAAATATATTTTAATAAGCAATCCACGAGAGTTAAAATTTAATCCAAGAGAGTTAAAATTTTACAAAAATAATATTCATGTATTTAATTAAAAATCAGTGATAGAAATCACTCAAAAATTTATTTTATGAAGAAGACTCCTCTAATTTAAATGAATTTTGGCTATGAGTTAAAGCACAATCAAACGCATCATTTCTGATTTTTTGAAAATTTTTAAACCAAGGGATAAATACGTGCGAATTTAGAGTATAAATGGGTAAAATATCACTGAATTTCAAACTCTGTTTTTAATAAATCATCCAGTGCATGACATATAATATTATTTGGTATACAATATGCATTTTTTCATTAAAGAAATGATAACAACTAAAGGTCCAAATTCAATCTCAAAGATAGGGGTGTTTATGCAATATAGAAAACATAACTTAATAAACAAACTGTACCTAAGGGTACTTTTGCAAATATAGAAACTTGACGGATAAATTTGCAGTATTTACAAAAAAATAAGAAAAAGGGGGAATGGACATTCTTCTTCGTGGAAACGTGGGTTCTAATATTGGAACCCACATCCAGGGCATGACACGAAGGACAGTCGTGGGGCGTTCGAGCACGTGTGGGGTGCGGTTATGGTCGTGCGAGGCAAACGGACGCCGGGGGTCTTGTAGCGGTAAGGGAGCACAGGGGAGTGGTGCGTCGGCCAAGCGAAGGTGTGCATAGTTGCACGTAGGGCTAGAGGGTGACCTATGGGGTGGGGGTTGTTGGAGGCAGTCGCGTGCATAGGTGGGGCTAGAAGCTCGGAAGGACGGTGCAGGGCATGGAGATGGTGCAGTCGTGTGGCCCCTGGGCGAATGGGGTCGCGACGTAGGTGCAGCGGCCGAAGGGGGGCTGTAACTGCGTGAGGTGTGTAGAGGTTGCTGGAGGAACCGTGGGTGCAGCACAGCGAGGAGGATGGCACGACACAACGGTGAGTCTAGAGGGTGACTGATGTGCATCACAACGAGGAGGATGGCGCAGCACGGAAGCGAGGCCAGAGGGTGGTCGAGGTGGAGCATACGGTGGAGGAGGAGTCGCGGCTCTGCTGGAGCGCTGCAACCGTGCAGAGGTGAAGGGTGGCGCTAGAAGAAAGGGGGACGGTGACGGCAACCTTTTGCTTGCCCTTGTTCTTATTTTATATTTTTTGTAATTTTTTGCTTTTGTGATTAATATTTTTTAAATTTTTGTTTCCAACTATTGAAGGTGAAATGGGGAAAGTGGTGGCGATTTGGTGAGGGTGATGACAATGGTGATTGTGATGATTATGAAAATGGATTGGTTAAAAATGATTGAAGATGATCAAGATAAAAAAACCGTTAGATAAAAAATGAGAAAAAGTAGAGGGATACTTACATGTTGTTATTTCACCCGAATGCAGAGCAACTATGCTGAACTCCTATTGTGGCCTTGATCTGATTCGACAAAAAATCGGAGAAGTTATGCATCTTGGATGCGACTATGACGAGGTCGATCTCTCCACTTCAGATCTCTCCAAACATGATGGAAATCGTCGTCATGTTGAAAACTTACTCGATCGCTATAATCATCGAGCAGACTAAGCTGGTGGCTCCCTTTCTCTCTCAATTTTGGCAAATAGAGAAGAGTGTAGGATGAGAAGGGAATAAAAAGGAGGGAGAAGTTAGAAAGGAGGTAGAGAAGGTGGCTTCGGTGGGAAGTTCGGAGTAGAGAATAAGTAAAAGGAGAAAAGAAAAAATAATAAAATAAGTACGCTACTAAAAATAATGAAGAGAAAAGAAAATAAAAATATAAGAAAAATATAAAAATAAGTTAAAAATAAAAATAAATAATTGATTATAAAAAATAATTGATTATAAATATTTAAGTAAAACTAAAATAAATAAATAGTAAATAAATAAAATAAAATACAAAAACAATATAACACTGGGTGATACATGGCGGCTCCAGGAGCGGCCAATGTCGCACCTAAAAATTAAATGCAAACAAAAAATCAACAATAAATAACAAAAGAGGGTCAAATCAAAAAGTGATCAACATGAAAGTTGCTCGTCTCGACGAGATCTACACTTCTGTGAAGGATCAAAAATCAAAATAAATCAACTATACAAAAAGTATTTTTGGGGGTACCTTATAGGTTTAAAATATCGAATTTTTATCTTTTGCATTTTTTGTCATTTTTTAAAATAAGATAAAAATCAAGTAAAATCAGAGAAAATATGTTATAAATATTTACAAATTAATCTAATTTTTTTTAGATTTTTAATACTTAAAAAGATAAAATTAAATATAGGGACATATGTACAGTTTACAATATACAAAGGGGACCCAAAGTCCAAGTTTCGCATACGGACTCTGATTCTTTTGAATTTGATTTTATTTTGAAGGTAGTTGAACGTACATAAATTCAAAAGTGAGTAAGGGTCTATAGGAGATTGTATGAGAGAGATATTAACATTTTAAGGTTCTTAGTTTCAAACTAGGATTTGGGTTTTATTGATCAATTTTACAAGTTAGTATTTTTTAACATTTTTCCTTTATTAGTGTTAATAATATATGCACTATAGAGTTGATTAAATTCAATTTTGAGTTAATAAAAATAGATACAAATAAGGAAAATATGGTGAATATGCATGTAATATTTACAAGGGAATTTGACTTCTTATTTAATGTGAATAAGCATGCTAAAATGCAGACATTAATTCTAAATGCATGAATGAGAATAATTTAAAATAAATGGAGATATGCAGCTAAGTATTTGAGAACAAAGCTCTGTTTTCGACTTTTAAAGTGATGAATCACATATTCATCAGATCCTCAGAAGCTTCATCGTATGAAATTAGATCATTGTTAGATTTAACTGATACATGGAACCATACCGTTTAAGTGGTTTTACCACCCTCGAACTAATTTGAAGAGGTGTGTGTGTGTGTCATCTTTAATTGTCCTTTTAGTTTTTGATTTTAGTATCTTCTCAAAATTCGGCGAGTTCCTTTACTTTATTTTCATCTTGATTCTCAATAAAGTCATCCTCTAAGAATCATATTCTTAGAAATGAAATCTTTTAAGAATCTCAAGGTAATAAAGTAAGTATCCAATACCATCCTTTCTATTCCTAATGAAGTAGCACTCTCCGGAGTTAGATTCAAGCTTACGTGTATGGAATATTATTAAGAATATATATTATAGTCTCTACCACATATATACCTAGAAATAAGAGGTAATTATCCTCAGATTCATCATTGATCAAATCATGTCACACATAATCCAATTGCATCTCCCTACAACTCTATTGAGTTTAAGTGTATTAGGAGGAGTGAGATAGGAAAATTATTCCTTTCTCCATAAGGTATTCCTTGAATTTATCTAAGATACTTGCTACCTAGACTAGATCAAATTTATTTCATCTTCATTCAAACTTTGGTTCTAAATAAAATTGTGAAATCTTTGAACATTTCAAAGGTTTCTACGGTGAAGGGAAGAAATCCCATATCATTAATGTTTATTATGATATAGATGATCCACATACATCAATATGTATGAGATCTTGAATACCTTGGCATCTTACACCATTTCAAGAGAAGGGTACATAGGACATTTTTACTTTGAATCTATATTCAAAAATATGTAAGCTTTGAGCTTTCAGACAATATAAAGTTCAACATCTTACCAATCTATTGATCTTATCAATATACATATGTCTACGACTTGATGTCAGATCATTGTCAAATGATCTTCATCCTCCTATTGATCTTTTACTGTTAATTTTTAGTATTTAGAAATGGTAACGAACCATTCATTAATTTTCTAATTTAGTAGGGTCCTCTAGATGTTAGATTACTTTCTGAAATATATCCATCATAACTATTTATGGTAAGTTTATCCCGGATTCATGTTTATTTCCAACATTTATAAATAAACAATGAGTGTATTTAAATATCTAGGTCATAGAGGCATTCTCTAGGACTATGGGTTCTCCCACTGAAAATATGAAGTCCATCTATCCAATGGAGATTGTTGCAACAATTGCATCAACTATCATATAGATGACTATTAAGCCTTGAGATCATTTTTTCTAATCTTCTAAAAGATAGGCAACCAATTACAAGTGTTATTAGAAGAGTGAGATACAATTATTATACATTGAACTTACATAATAAGCAAGTCAATTTCAATGATGATATAGATGTAAATTATTTCTATGCATTATTCAAGTCCATCTCCAAGGATCCTAGATAGTCATACAATCAATACATCGACTCGTTATAGTATTGACATCCATCCAACTCTTTGGATGTCATATGGAAGTCACGGAAGTATAGTCAACTCTTTGACTTTCCTTCTTACTTGGGTTAGATACATGCTTTCATTATGCTTCCTTCATCTATAAACAACCATTGCTTAAGACAAAGGATATCTTAACTCAAAAGATTTCAATATAAGATTATTCCAACATTTATATATGCTTCATTCAATTCATACAATATGAATATTATGGAGCTTCATGAATGACATGAGTATAAGCAGTTGAATGATGACACTCATCTTACCTACATCCATCTAAACTCTTAAAGACTTTGGTCCAGGCAGGTACTCAAACGTTTTGGATACATAATCCCTTATTGAGCCACCAATTTGCATAATGTAGAAAACTATGCCATTCATGATTAAATGTTGGAAGCACATATATTTATCAAAACATCTTCTTTGATTTTATAAGGATTATTTGACAACTATGATCATCATAGACATGTTACTTCCAAAGCACACTCGATGAGAGATCAAGACTATACAGACATATAAACCCAAAGTTCTTGTCCTAATGTCCAATCAATTGACATTCCTCGTTATTATGAGGAAACTTGCACATTGCAACCACATACATTATGTGTCCAACAGCAAAAATAATATTTTGATCATGAATCCAATTCATGATAATTTTACTGGTTATTATTGAGTATAATTTTGAGTGGGTTTAATGTAGGTTATCTGAAATAAGATAATTTGCATAAATACATATTTTACTTTGATTTGAGAATTTTTATATCAAAGTTGTTTTGCCTTGTCAGCTCTGAAAATTCATTTCCTTATTCACTTTCAAAGAAAGAGATATGCTTACAATTATATCTCAAGCAATGTATGAGATCTCCTTCTTACCATTGTTACATCCCAATAATATGAGAACTTGCAACTCGGATAAAAAGAATTGGGAACTCATTCTGCCTTGCAAGTCCAACTTGCATTTTCTAATTCGGTCTCTAACACTCGGGTCCACCGCCCCTATGGTAACGTTGAACCGTTATTAATTAAACCAACCATCAACAGGACTAGCACTCACTATGCGAAATCCAATATGACCTCAATAATATTAAGACTCGATATTAGGATCACTAAGCATACGACAATACTCCTTCGAGAAGTAAAGAGCCCGATCCATGTGTGCTTATATGTAGGAGCGGTCACTCCAGACATGTGTCTCCTACATAAAATCCATGGTGACAGAACCCTTTGCCTTGACGGGAGAACATAGATGTCACTTATGTGATCCTTCATATCATGTTCAAATTCTAATTACATATTCACATAATTAATTCTTCTAATGAAAATTCTACTCTTTCATAATAGAGTATTTAATTAGATATAATTAATTTAATCATATTAAATAAATTATTAATCCAATTTAAATAACTAACTAACAATCATGATTGTTACTTGAATGATGGTATAATGTCAAAATATGGGTTATTCAAATTTTAATAAATAGAAAAACTCATGATCATTTCAAGCAGTATCCTTCCCTTACCCATTGTCATGTCTAGTACACACAGAATGTGGGACAGACAGACCGCTCATGGATCAATCTGCTACCCCAAGGATCCACGACTAGACACCATATCCATCTCAAGTCAGGATAACATGATTTGATCATATTGTATTTGAGATGATATTCAGTCTTTCAACTAAAATTATACCATATAATATTTATAAAAACTATTTTGATTAAAATTATAAGGAGATTTGTTAAACATATCTCCAATCTTATTCAAGTATCAATGTTTGTTGGAAAGTTCACTACAACCAAATCGATCAAGATCAATATCTTATCATGTTGGTTATGGTCATTCAAAAAATAATTACTTTATTAAATATTTCACAAATATTTAATAACTAATTATTCCAAAATATTAGCCATTATTACACATGAATTAATTGAATGACAATCACAAGATTCTTGTTCAAATTTGTTAAGTTTCCAGCAGTGATACATGTTTACAAAAATTAACAAATGTTGAGCAAATAAACTCCAAATCAAACAAACTAAATTCCTTGGTTTGCCCATTTTATTTAAAATAGAATCCAAGGATAAACATGTATTTTTAGGTAATTAATAACTGTGGTTATCTTTTGATTACGATCCAAAATACCATTCTCGTAACAATGGACACATGTTCAATAAAACGATTGTAACTTGAGCAAACGGATTCCAAGTCATGCAACCTCATGTCCTACAGTTTGCTAATAAGATGGGGAATGTAATATAAGTGATAAACTTGTATTTTAAGGCATTTAGACCAGGTGAAAAAATCGCACGAAATAGGATTGCGGGAACAAAATGAGATGAAAATTCGCACAACCAAAAATGCCCATGTCATCTTAGGTTTATGGATCATATCTGAAACCTCTGACATATGGCTCTGATACCACTTTAAGATTATGAGAAAAACTTTAAGTGCATCATGGAGATGTGAATCTCGCATCATATGCGATCGGGAGAGATTGGTCATACTAGTTGCTCAGGGCAGCGGAATTTAAAAAATTTTAAGCTATGAAACTATATGATCCGAGAACACTTCTCGAATTATTTCATTTAAACCAAAAATGTATATTAGGGTTACCTCTAGAAGCATGGTTGTGATCGAGTCTCTAAATGAAGAGACCTCCTGTCTCAAGTCTGATACAACGGAGGAGATGCTTGTGAACGCATTGACGAAACGCATGCTCCTCGCAATCCAAGTTGACAATCCAAGTGATGAATCTCCTGATCTCGTCTCACAAGATCCGATATCTTCTTCACGAGCGAGGTACACCGAAGGAGACAGAGATCCATGGGTGGTTGAAGCGGCAGTATAATGATGTGGTGACGACAACGTTCCTCTTTAAGGTTTAGAGTGGACGACCACTCTAGAGAGGGGGCACGGGAATGAGAGAGAGAGAGAGAGAGACTTGCAATCGTTATATGTAAAAGAAGAGTTAGGGTTACCCCTTCATTTATAGTATTTTGGAGTCCATGGATCACAATCCATGCGAAACACAAAAAAATCAATGGTTGAGATTGATTTGTGTCTCTATTCAATGGCCATGATTTTGTTGTATATAAATACAATAATAATCAATTTAAATCAAACTAAATATATAGAGATATCATCAATATAATTTAATTTGACTAAATCAACATCTAATAAAAGATAAGGAAGGTGGCTAACCACCTTCCACATACAGAGGGGATGATCACTTTCGACAAGTCAAGGGTGGTCGTCCACCCTCCATATTAGGAAGGCAGTTCCATTCCAATTATATGAGATTATTATATCTCACATAATCTTTTATTATTTTATAACAACTTTTTTATTATAAATTAATTCACAAAAATAATTCCAACTTAATTTTATGAATATTTCAATCACGACATTAAACAATTGTGAATCATATTCACAACTAAAAATAAACTGTAAATTGTATTTCCAATTAATTTCCAACGTGAATCGAATTCGCAACAACAATTAATTTGCAGATACTATTTACAAATAAGCTCTCTCTAATATATTACAAATCGAATTTATAATATATTAGATTAATATGGATTGTACTATCCACATTATTCATATTCTTGATAATTAAATCACATTTAATTGTCAATTTCTCAATGCTCAGATATACATTCATCAATGGATTTATTCTTGAACTCTTTCAAGAATAATACCATTTCTCCATGGATACTTGAAGATGAGCATATGGCAATTGTACGCTCCACGTATAGTGACTCGGATTGAGATCATGTCTCAAAATCCAGATCTCGTGGACCTCCCATAGTTGTTTGATTAAAAAGGCATAAATATAATCTTCTCATTGCATTTGAATCACATTTAGATCAATGTCCAACATTTGGACCAAGATTATATTACTTCTCTATTGAGAGGGGTCACTAAAATCCAGACATGTTTCATCACTCCTTTGGAATGGAATAAGACATGGATTTCATAATACCATATTCCGTACCTTTGTTTATTACATAGTCGGAGCTTTGGCATATGTCCTCGGTAAAGTGATAAGGTAATATATGTATTAAGATGTGAACATGTTGGTCTCTCGCACATATGCCTCGTGAAAATAGCGTATCATTTAATTACCTCAGATTACTCAAAGAATAATATTGCACATTCATAATTTCAATATACAAACATACCGTGTGTTGCTATCTACAATTTAATGTATGGGTACTGTCATGTATTGAAGAACATGCCGTTGTAGTTAAGCTTGTAAATCACTTGGACATGAGTTACTGAGTGGATTCTCAATGGAAACAACGTGTATGATGGATTCTAAAAGGCAATGCGAATTGTTGGGGATGTCACTGCATGGTCGATGCGCGCGACTCCACCTCTAACACAACTGACTGTCGGCAACATCCTCCTCTCCATCAGCTATGTGTGCCTTGCATGGTTCACTCTACAGGATGTAGTAGATCTGCATGATTTGAACTACTGCAAATAGATGCAAATTATCAGATGATGTGACAAAGACAAAGAAAATAAAACAAGAGGATGATGGACATGGTGTATCTTATATCGAACACCTCACATTAGGCCAAGTTAATTTGTAATTGTGTATTGTAAAAAATTTTATGCAAGTGCACATTTTTGTATGATAAAGGAGTCTTTTATATGTAAATGCCTACTGTTGCATATCTGAGAGATGTTTTGTATGATTATATCATCTTTTGTATGGTCATGACAAGATGAAGGTTTTTGTATGTAAGGGCACATTTTTATATATTAAAGAAGAATTTGTATGGTGGTGTCTTTATTGTAAATTTGAGAGAGGTTTTGTATGTCTAGGGTTTCTTTCGTATGTTCGTTTAAAAAGGAAGTTTTTGTATGTAAGACATGTTTCTGTTTGTTAAAGTAGAATTTTATATGGAAGTATCTATTGTTGCGTATATGAGAGAAGTTTTGTACGAATATGCCTCCTATGATCATTAAAAGAGAGATTTTTTGTATGGAAGTTTTTATTTGATAAATAGTGATTTTGTATGTAATTGTCCATTGTTGTAATTTTGAAAAATATTTAGTATTCGTAGGCCTTCTTCTTTGTGGTCAACAGAAGAGGGAGTTTTTGTATACAAGTGTATATTTTTATATTTTGAAGGAGCACTTTGTATGGATGTGTCCTTTGTTAAAGATTTGAAAGAGGTTAGTAAAGTATATCTGAGGGAAATTATGTATGGACCTTTCTTATTTGTTATGCAATTATAATATAAGGTCGAATTTTGTATAGATGTGTCTTCTTCAGCATAACTAAATGCAAAATGGTATGAATCTTTTCTCTTGTGTATACACGGTGGAGAAGGGGATGCTTGTATCAAATTGAACATTTTTTTATATTGGAGTAAGTTCTTGTATGGATTCCTCTTTTGTTGCAGATTTGAGACAAGTTGTGTATCAAATGGCCTTCCTGTGTATTGTATGTATTATTGTCTGCAAGTGATCAATTTTGTATTATAAGGTTAAATTTTGTATAAATGTGGTTTCTTCTATATATCTTAGTGCAAATTGGTATGAACCATTCCTCTTGTGTATACATGGTGGAGAAGGGAGTACTTGTGTGGAAATAAACATTTGCATAAGAAAATGAAGCTTTTGTATAATGGAGTTAGTTCTGGTATGAAAGTCTTCTCTGTTGCATATATGAGAGTTTTTATACGATCCTTCTTAAAAAATGTGCACAAGTACCCTTTTATATAAAAACAAATATTCTTGTATAATTGAGTGAATTCTGATATGAATGTCTTCTATGTTTCATATATGAGAGAGTTTTTGCATGTTACTTTTAATGAATGCATACAAGCACCTTTTGTAGGAAAATGGAGATTTTTGTATAATGGAGTGAGTTCTGGTATGAATGTATTCTCTGTTGCATTTCTGGGAGAGTTTTTATATATTTCTTCTCATGAATGCAAATGAGTACTATTTTGCAGGAAAATAAAGATTTTAATGAAGTGAGTTCTAGTATGAAAGTTATTTGCATTGCATATATGGGAGAGATTTTGTTTGTTCCTTATAATGAATGCATGCAAGCACCCTTTGTCACGACCCCAATTCTGGGGCCGTCGGATCCTCGCATATCCGGATCTGGTTACTCAGCAATAATTTATTCAGCAATCACAACTAACATTCAGAAACATACTGCAAATAAAAATACTCAAAAGGAAGTATTTCAACACTTTGTCATTCACAAAATAAAGTTTACATGATACATTATCTCACTACAACCCTTTACATGTACGTCAGCTGGAGGGAAATATACAGACATATTACTAACTACCTTACAAAGAAAAGCTATTGTGGCTGGATGGATTTTTAAAGTCCTTGCGATGACTCACCGACACCTGTTGGGTTTTCCATAAATCATAGGATAAAAATTAGCGAATGCTAAGTAACGAAGAATAGAAAAGCAAATAAATTGTGTAATTTTGCAAAACTTATTATCACAAAAGGTTTCATTCCTTCTTGTTAATTTAAGTCATATTCCTTTCTATTCCACGTCAGGGATTAGTCTAGGAGAACCCCACCATTCTTGGACTCCAAAGCTGTGGACATTTCGGGATTGGAGATTGTGTTGATCTTGGTAAGCTTATCCCGCCGCACGTCGCCTCAACCAATCCTCCAATATTACCCTGACAATTTTTCCTTTCTTTTATTAAACAAAGTCTCAAACCCTCGGTCTGGAAAACAAATGAGTACACTATCCTCGAGGACTCGGTTGCGTAAAACCTCAGGCTAACATTTAATCATATAACCTAGCGGCTTTAAATACATATTATCGTGAGCCGCTATTAAACCACATGTGCCTCCACATGGCACGACCACATCTTCCGTTGTTCAACCCAAAGATATTGGCTTCCGGTACCATGCGTTGCAAATCATTCATTTCGTGCGCACTTATCATAACAGGGCAACCGTGTACCACCTAGATAGGGAAACGTCAATACGGTTCCTTCCGACAAACCTACAGGTTGCATGCCCGACCTGTAGTTCTACTCCCAGTCATCCTTAACGTGACACACGATCCTTTTCAAGATCCAACTCAAACCACATCAATTCCCATGATATAATTCTTTTGTTAAGTCTTCGATTTGCATAATCATCAACACTTAGTGTAGACTCGCATATATATTATTCATATACATATATACTCGTGTTTATGCCTATTTTGACTCCCAAACCCTAACTTTCAAAACCACCGCATCAATTTGATACTTAAACCTTATTTTAGTGGGAATCACAAAGCAACTCTTCAAACTTTTTCAAAAATAGCCAAAATTAAGGTTCTTCATAGCAAAGAACATAAAATCAAGAATTTCAATAGTCTCCTATCAAAATCCAACAGCAAAAGGAAGGATTTCATTACCTAATCGAGCTCTCTCTCGCGTATGCAAGGCTTTATCGTATTTCGTTTTCAGAAAGGATGTTTTAAGGCTCCTGAAAAGATCGAATTTCATTTTCGTATCAAAAATGCTAAGAACGTATCAAGAACGCGAAGAACGAACGAAGAACACGAAGAACGCGAAGAACACGAAGAACACAAAGAACGCCAAGAACATATTTTTCTTGAAATTTTGGCAGAGTTTCCCTTCATATCCAGACATATTTCTTGGAAAATTTCGGCAGAGTTTCCCCTTATCTCGGGACATATTTCTCGAAAAATTTTGACACAGTTTCCCCTTATATCGGGACATATTTCTCAGAAAATTTCGGTAGAGTTTCCCTTTATATCAGGACATATTTCAAAATAAAAATGAAAAGAGTTTTAAAGAGGAAAATAACAACGAAACTGAAAGAATATACTCAAACAACAAGAGATGAAGAATCAGTACCACGCATCTTAGGTGAGTGAACGTGTGACGAATCATAGAGTTCACTGACGTGCATAGCTGCCTGTACCTAAGTAGGGTATTACACGGACTCCATCAAAATAACTATAAAAGCATAATTGAAAGAATAGAAATATAAGCGATGGAAAATCGGTAGACACCACGCGTCTTAGATGAGTGAACGTGTGACGAATCACATGGTTCACTGACGTGCATAGCCGCCCGCACCTAAGTAGGGTGTTACACAGATTTCTCCTCGAACCACAACTGGAAATGAATCGGAAAGAAATATGAATCAAGAACAAAACTTGGAAGAACAAGAGGATGAATTGAAAGTCTAGCTTACGAAGAAAACTAAGAGAGGATCATACCTTTCTCCTCCTCGTTCTCCCGGCAGCGCTTCGCTAGCGCTCCTTCCTCGCCTCCCACTCTTCCTCCCGACCTCTCGACCCTGGCCCTTGGGGTGGTGTGCTAGTGGAAATCGTAGAGAATGAATGGGTGGGGGTCTATTTATAGGCTCTAGAAAACCACTAACCATGGTTAGAAAATCAAGGTTTAGACCTTAACCATGGTTTAGCGGCTCATGGTTTTGGCACATGGTTTTAGTCAAAACTTATCCCGAACATGGGGCTTAAGCTGGAACATTCTAGAGGATTCTAGATTCGCTAATGACTCTTAATTAATACTAATCACGATTAACTTTCACTAATCACGATTTAACTTTTACGGCTTACGCTTATCTTTTGGTAACTATTGATTAATATTTGCTAATGATCATTAGTAGTTTTTATCCATCATTAGTTTCTTTAATCATGTTTAATTAGTATTAATGACAGTCATTATGGGTTAATGACGTCTTAACCCTCCTTATTTCTCTTTCTTCCAAAATTCATAACAAATCGAAACGAAGTCCGATTCACACGAAACAAATTCCGTTGGTTTCCTCCTGACGAGACGGATATTATTATATAGGATCCGAGATATGCTAAGTTCAAGGCTTTACACCCTTTTGTAGGAAAAGGATGATTTTTGTATCATAGAGTAAGTTCTAGTATGAATGTCTTTTCTATTGTAGTTCTGAGAAAGCTTTTATATGTTTATTCTCATGAATGCAAGCAAGTTCCAATTTGTAGGAAAACGAAGACTTTTGTATAATGGAGTGAGTTCTAGTATGAATGTCTTCTTTGTTGCATTGCCGAGAGAGTTTTTGTATGTTCATTCTAATGAATGAATACAAGCATCCTTTGTAGGAAACAGAAGATTTTTGTATTATGGAGTGAGTTCTGGTATGAATGTCTTCTATATTGCAGCTCTGAGAGAGTTTTTGTATGTTTCTTCTCATGAATGAAAATAAATACCAATTTGTAAAACGAAGACTTGTGTATAATGAAGTGAGTTCTTGTATGAATGTCTTTCTCTGTTGCATTTCTGAGAGAGATTTTATATGTTTCTTGTCATGAATGCACACATGTACCCATTTGTAGGAAAACAAATATTTTTGTATAACGGAGTGAATCTTGTATGAATATCTTCTCTGTCGAATATATGAGAGAGGTTGTGTATCTTCATTCTCATGAAATGCACACAAGTACTCTTTTGAAGGAAAAAGAAAATTTTTGTATAATGGAATGAATTTTGATATCATTGTCTTATCTGTTGCATTTCTGAGAGAATTTTATATGAAGTTTTATTTTTTGTAAATATGATGGTGAGGGGGGGGGGGTTGCAAGGAAGTGAATGCTTTTGTATAATAAAGTGCGTTCTTGCAGGGATTTCTCCTATGTTGTAGAATTGATATGGAATCTGTACTAAGTGTGCTTCCTTTATTAGATAAATTTTTGCATCCAAAAGAAATAAATGGTTCAACTCATTAAAAGAATAATCACCATTGACCATCGTTTGCAAGAAATACATGCATTAAAGTATTAAAATAATGCTCAATATTGCTCGAAATAATTAGAATAAGACTCTGCTTATAGATGATACAAGTGACATTCACTTTATAACTTGGTATCCAAACTCAACAAGAAAAAATGGCGATCAATTGATCCTTACATTGTCCAAAGACATCATTCGATTTCCTTTCATACATTGTTACATCATTATCGTCATACATACCATAACATCTGTAATATCTTATAATGTGATAAAATAATTAAAAGTTTTCTACTGTTGGTAAATTGGACCACTCCAAATACTCCAGATGATCGAAGATGCTCTGATCGAATCTACATAAAAGTTGCTTTCTCCCAAATGGTCGTCGATGGCAAATAATCTCACATGGGCTTGATATCTAGGTGCTAATCGATGAAGCTTTGATACGTAATCTTGATCTCCATATGCATGAGTTTTCGTTCTTTAGTTGAAGTCAACTCAGATCTCAGGCGCTCAGATGGTAATTAGATCCACGTGTTGATGATATAATGATCTAGGGATAGTTCGAAGGTGCAGTCTCCAGGAGGTGAGATTCATATGCTTGATTTTATCCCTGACAGTTATTTTGCTTGTTTACAAGTGCTGGTGTTGAATAGCCTCCAAAAGGTTTTGTCAGGACATGCTCTTATTCTCTAGAGTATCGGGTATACGCGGAATGATGATGCTTCTAGTTGCGTGATAGCTTCGATGATCTGATTTATTCTTTGTGTCGTCCTTGTACACTACAGATATTCGATTATGTTGCTTCACCTACAAGTATCGAAGAGACTCGAGGACGAAGCCTCGGTCTTAAACATCACAAGAAAATGGATGGAGCTATGTACTCAAGGCGTCAATATTCTAAACTTTAATTCATTTAGTTGTAAAAGTTTTGGATCCCATATTTGCCTATGAGCACCATTGCGATGCCCATTATCTTTAATATTATACAAACACCATGTTTCAAAACTGAGTGTACATCTAAAAAATATGTATAATCGTTCCTTGTGCTTGTATGATTTATCAGACTATTAATTCTCTGAAATTTACTTGTTCTGAACTGCTTCATGAGCTCATATTATATTTTCCATAAGCCATGGGCACCACTTCCAACATTGCGAGGTTTATATCAAGAAAAATGGCACAAATGTTTGGACCTTATACTTGAACCATTATAATCTTGCTAAAGCCACTATTGCTCACAATGTTGCATGAAAATAAGATATATATCTTACACTTTCATTGTAATTTTGCAAAGCAAATTTAGATTCAAAAGCATGTAGTCATTTGTATGATGAATATACAATTTAGGGATGTAGCTTGAATATACAAATAACCATGTTTAGAAGTAAACAAACTTACTCCTCGTCGAAGATACACGTCAGAGGAGGGTTCTACCACAGGGTTGGGTTGGTCCAACCCAGGATACCCCTCCTTCCAAACATCCCAATCCTGCTCACAGTTTACTATTGACAGGGGTACTCCAACCCAACCCAACCCAACCCTGCCCAACCCTGCAACCAAACGAACCCCACGGTGGAGGGGAATGAACAGAAAGGCAGATGCACACCAAGGAGCGCCCACACCGAGGGGATGCGCATCGAGGGTAGCCTGGATGGCAAGGATCCACGACTTCAAGGCATGTACGTGGTTGGGGAGGAGGGATTCAGGACCTCAAGGTTTACGACGGAAGAGGATGAACAACAAAGAGGATGCGCACTAGGGGGTGCATAGAGAGGGTAGCCAAGGGGGAAGTGCGTCCGGGGGAAGACGTGCGTCGAGGGGGATGGATGATGGGGGGTGTGTGCCGAGGAGGTCACCTCACTGGTGCGAAGAAGGTTTCAAAGAGGAATGCATCGGAGGAGGAAGGAGGGTTTCGAGTTGCACGGGTGGGGGAGGATTCCAATTTGAGGTGTCTCAACCGTTACCGCGGATCGTCTGTTGTACTGAGGGTTGCAGCAGACTCTGTTGCACCCTTTGGGGTCGCTCGATCACGATTGAGCGGTTTCCACGAAATCCTACTTTTTGTGGGCCCGGATCGAGGGATTTCGTGGGAACCGCTCAATCTTGATCGAGCGGCCCCAAAGGGTGCAGCAGAGTCTGCTGCAACCCTCGGTACAACAGACAATCTGCACCCCTCAATCGTTGGCTGGTCTCTTTCCACGTGACGCGCATCCTGCTGTAATACACTTACAACAGATGGCCGGATTCTGAAATTGGAATGTTCGTGATAGAAATCAATACCATCGAAAGCTGGGCTTTTAATATATGTAATATATGTAATAAAATAGATTTCAATCCATATGGTTGGATTTATGGTAAGTTTTTTTTTTAAAAAAAAAGGGTTACAACATACCTTCTTGTAGTAAAAGTACAAAAATGGGTAGCACGGACATGGTATGGTTCCCTTGTAACTGCAATTTCTTGTGAGATATGGCATAAAAATAGATCAGATGAGTGAAAATTAGATCGCATATTACAAGGTAATCAATCTTTACTTACACCGCCTGATCTCTGTTCGCTTTGTACCATATCGGTAAAAATGTTAATGGAACAGTGTATAAAACCAAAAAGGTAAGGTAGTGTATTTGCCCTCGAATAAGAGGACGTGAGAAAATGGGAGGATGTTTATTTCAATTTATCACACCATATAACCTTTAAAATTGAGTTGACATACTATGTGTATACTATGGGTGCGTTCGATTCGGGAATAAGCAGGAATAAAGATGGGGAATAAGGAGAATAAGGGTCCGATCTCTGTTCAACTGGAGGATATGAATAAGAGAATAAGGTGAAATAAGGGTAAGTAAGGTGGAATAAAGATAGGAACAAGGGTGAAATAAGATGGAATAATACGGAATAATCGTACAACTGAGAACCGTGTCGGGAGGAGAATTGACCCCTTATTGCAGAGCCTATTCTCCGACCGTACATGCCCTATGTGTTCTTTAATCACCTTATCAAAATCCAAATAAGAGTCTAAAATTGGTTTATATAGGACTCGTGATAACTTTCGTGAAAGAAAATTCATTTCCTTCTTTATATCCTTAGCTTCCATATAATCATAAACAATATTTACGTTACATGTATCAATATTAAGATGGGATATTTACACCCATAACCCTGAGTAATATGGTAATTACCCCAGGAACCCTGCATAATCGCTAATTACGCGAAAACCCCCGAATAATGCTTAACTCTTGCATGCCTAAGATATAGTAATTCGTTATTTTATATGTGTGTATATATATATAAGTTAACATTATGTGCTTCTACTTCTTGTCATGCCTAATGTGTGGGCATGGCTAGGATTTATAAATTAAATGAAATGAATACAATAAGTTAATAATTTATAACACGAGGTACATCCATATGGCTTCTAATGCCATGATTATGACTTAAACTATTCGATACACTATACATAGTTGTAACCTCCATCATGCGATCGGGGGTGCTGATTGAATTGAGTCATTCGAATTCGATTGTGATTCGTTTTATATAAATTCAAAAAAAATCGATTCAAAGTAAATGGAAATGAATATGATTTGACTTGTAGTTTGATTAACTGATGAATGGAATCTGAACTAACATGAATTTGTTTGATAATAAATCGATTTGATTCAATACTTATATGCATATGTGTGTGTGTATGCACATACACATATCTGTATATATATTTGTATTTACATATTATATACATACATGTATGCAAACATATGCATGCATACATATTTATGTATATACATTTATATGTGTATGTGCATATAATTATACCAATTAATGACTAAATATACAATATTACAAAATATAGTAGAAACTTAGCCATAAAGTCTAATAGAAAAGAACATATGTTTAAGAGTTTAATCCATTTCCCAACCTTACATTTTCTTCCATATTCACTCATTATCTATGGCATCTTTTCCATTTTCATTTTCATTTTCTATCAAAGATCCATCAATTAAGGTAGACAATGATGTTCCCTCTTATTGTATATGATATGATTGTCATGTGATGCTGAGTACATCCTTCACGACTATCGTGATTTATAGTATATCCAAATAATCCCACTTACGTCTTCTTGTTTTGTTGGTTATACTTGCAAGTAGGGGTATACACGGATAAAATAAAATATTTAATCTGATCCAATATGAGGCTATTTGATTGGATTTGTTCGATTTTGCCATTACTGATCCAGGGTCTCGAAGGGGAGGCTAAGACTAGAGTAGGATAGAGACGGTCTCAGAGTCTTTACACCTCCGCACTGTCCTACATTTCTTCTTTTTCATTGAGATCTTCTTTTGATAAAGAAAATGCAAAGACTTTTCCCTGAATCAAGGGCTCAACTCCAAGACACCGAAGGAAGGTGGTGGAAACCCTTTATGAATTTGTCACCTACCTTGTTTTCTCACGGTTTGGTAAAGAGACTGAAAGGACTTTGTTCTGGTTGCTTGCTTGAGTGATGAACTGGACTCAGAATGAAGGCAAGGCTGAAGACTAGAAGAGATTGGGCCCTCGAGTCCTACCGCAACTAGATATTCGGGGCCTTCGCACACCTAAAGGCGTCTCCTTTCTCCGGCCCCGGGCTCATCTCTTTCACTCTTCCGCCCAGGTAGAGACAGACGACCACTGGAAAAAAAAGAAAGGCTGCATTAGTACCAGAAACAATAGAAGAAAGGAAACATATTGGGTTAGTACTAGATAGCTGAACACGCGTACACTTCTAGCCTATCGAGGTCCAGTCAAAAGACCCTGGGGCATTTTGCTCTAGTGCCCCGGTTATCCAAGGAAAATAACCATGGAGAAGCCACAAGCAATCACAGGGGAGAATCCGTGACTGGTCTCAGGAGAAGCTGAGGCTGGAAAGAGAGATGTAGGAAGCCTCGGCTCGACTTATGTGATGCAAAGAGGAAGGCTTCCTCGCTCGTCTACGAGTACTTCTGTCGAAAGCACCCGATAGGGGGAGTACTCGATCCTCTTGGAAATTTTCAAATACAGTCAAGTGTGGATTCGATCGGATCTTTAGTGAAATTTGATCCGATCCAATCCGTTAATCTATTAATTTATACACACACATATATACATATATACACATAAACATACATACAAGCAACTAAAGAAACATACATGCTTACATATCTTATATCTATGTGCGCCCATTTCAAATTCCACGTATGATCATAGCTAATGTCATGCATCTCATTCTTTCTCACATCAATCTTGGATACACGTCCTCCTGCCACCACCCTTTATTCTCTGTTGAAAGCCAAATGTTAAATCTCTAGAATAGTAAAATATGACTGCAACTTGTAGAATTGTAAACTCCGTTTGGTTATTCCCCTCCTAGTTCCCTCTCTCACACTTTCACTCTTAATTGCCAATATTCCTCCTAGTTCCTTCTCAGTCCATTTCTATGTTGCCCTCTTCTGTACAATATTATTCCCCTCCAATACAACCCACCACCCCCTCCCTCACGATGTCATTGCCCATATAATACAACGTTACTACCTCCCATGTGACATTATTTGTCCCCGATATACTGCCACTCCTCTAATCTTCATTAAAAGAAAATAGCTTGGGGATAGTTGCCTAGTATATTTCTTAGTATTCTTGACCTCCTTGCTTCTTATCATTTACTCGCTCTAGCTTGCAGCCTTATTATAGGGATGAAACTTGATCGGTTACATGATTAAATGTACAACGTCCATTGATGAACCACATTTTCGCCTCTTTAATAGTCGTATTCTATTGTAATGCATGAGGCGAAAATGGATCCATGCAGAAACCACAAATGTTTGAATATTGTGGGGTATCTTAAAATTTGGTAAGTTTACCAAGGTTAAATGCATAGGCATGAGCTATCTTCATAACTAATCAGATACTAATATTTTAATTAAGTGATTAAAAATACAATCTAGGTCAACCATGCAATACAAGACAAATGCAAAGATGATGCATGCCACCCAATGAATTAAAAGGATGCAATTTTTATTTGAATTTTATGCAAGTTAAAACATAGGGATAATATGCAACAGAATGCCATAGAATGTACGCGTGCACGCGCACACACACATATATGAACAAATATACCCTTAAAGTTAATCATTTGAGTACTAAGTTTAGATCAATTTCATGCTCATTTGGCATATCAATAAAATCAATGGTACTAAAACTCAATGAGAAAGTGACACTATATATCTTAAATTTGTCATATCATTCCATTGTATAAAAATGAAACAAATAATACCAAAGATAGTAATTAGCTAATCAACAAAATGAAATTTAAATCAACCAAATCGGAGTTCATCTCAAGATATAAGCGTTTTATTTCAAAGACATAAATGCAAGGAAAATATAAAAATAAATAGGAAAAACATCACAAACATGCCCCTAGAAGGCATTTTTGTAATAATAGAAAATGGAATGGGCTTCCTTACAACTTTGCTAGGCACAATACATGAGGTACATGTGCTTGGACCTATTTGTAAGTCTGAAGAAGTATGAGGACATGGATAAGATTTTTCCAAACTGACATATGCATCACACGTGGATGGAGGCTCGAGTCGTGGTTCAAGGTCGATGTAGGTTCCTTGGGCCACGTGACGACCCGAGGAGACTCGGGTCGAGGCTCAATCCCACCGAGCATCTCGCACTTTAGCGTGTGACGTGGCTCCTCCATTGTCGTTGAATGAACACCGTGATTGTGTCATCCAACGGCATTTGTACGCCCTTAAGGTTTCCCCTCCTCCCTTCGACATCGACATGATTGGAGCTCCAATGAAAGTACCCGACCTCATCTATGATCCTCCACGAATGGTGGTCATCTAGAAAGCTTCCTGGAAGCTCTGCGATGATGCTCACATGTCAAAGAAGGGCCATAGCTTTCTGGAAGAGGGTGACCACGTTCACTCGTCAGAGGCGGAGCTCTAGAATGGATCCCCGCCCGAAGTTTGGAAAGTTATGGCCCTCCTTAGATATCCGAGCATCATTGCGGAGCTTCTAGGAAGCTTAATGGATGATCACCAGCAGCGAAGGAGCACGGAAGAGGTCGGGCACTTTTGTTGGAGCTCTAATCTCACCCTTAAGGGCGTATAGGTGTTGTTTGATGGCACCTTCCTGGTTTCTATCCAACGGCTATAGAGGAGCCACATCACGGGCCGAGATGCTCGAGGCCGAGCCTCGACCTGAGTCTCTTTGGGTCGCCCTGTGGCCCAAGGCACCTGCATCGGCCCCAAACCGCTCGAGTTGGCTTAGAGAAATTGCATCCCTGTCCTCAGACTTCTCCATATTTACAAATAGGTCCAGGCGTGTGTACCTCACGTGTCGTGCCTAGGAAAATTGTAGGGAAGCCCATTTGAATTTCCATAACTACAAAAATGTCATCCAAGGGTGTGTTTGTGAAGTTTCTCCTAATTATTTCTATATTTTCTTGCATTTATGCCCTTGGACTAAATTGCCACATCTTGAGCATCTGAATTTCGATTTGATTTATTTCAATTTCAGTTGTTGCTTGTTTAATTACCTATATAATAGCATTATTTAATTTCTGTTTTGACACGTAGAATGACATGATAAATTTAAGACATATAGTGCCACTTTCTCACTGCGTTTTAGTGTCATTGATTATTATTGGTGCAAATGAATATGAAATTGATCTAACCATATTGCTCAATTATCTGATTAATTTTAGATTCTATGGCATTATGTTGCATATTATCCTATGTTTTAACTCGCATAAATTTCAAATAAAAATTGCATCCTTTTTATTCAATCTATGGCATGCATCATCTTTGTATTTGTCTTATATTGCAAGGTTGATCTAGATTGTATTTTTAATCACTTTATTAAAATACTAATATGTGATTAATTATGAAGGTAGCTCGTGTCTTTGTGTTCGACCTTGGTAAACTTACCAAGTTTTAAAAATACTCCACAATATTCGAACATTTTATGGTTTCTGCATGGATCCATTTTTGCATCACGTGCTACGATAAAATACGACTATTAAAGATGTGAAAATGCAGTTCATCAGATGGCATTGTTATCAGGGAGGAAATGGTAGCTTTCATTGGGTTCATCTCCGACAAGTTGAGGAAGAAAGGGGTGGAGCAGATCGGGTGATGGAGAAGGGGAGAAGGTGATCGAAAGGTTACACATGGATGGTAGAGGTCCGGTGAAAGTGGGTATCTGATCAATTAGGGATGATGGTTCATGGTTATGCCTAATTAAATGAAAGAAAACACAAAGAAATGGCAAAGAGGATTACCTGAAGATCAAAGGAGGGAGAAAGTAGAGGAATCAGCCTAGGATGAGGACTTGGAAGGTCCACCGATCTTTGTTGGATTCTAACGGCCACCTGGAGCTCCTCAACAATTGGGGAGCCAACCGAATCATGGATCACTGGCCATGGGTCATCATTGAGGTCCACATCCATCGTTGAGTCTCGATTCCACATCTCCTTGTTACGAGGAGGGGAAGAGACCTAGGTCGGAGCCCCTCGTAAAGGTTGATGGGAGGTGGTTCCATGTTGTGTACAGTGAGGTTGACGGTAGTTAGGGGGGATGGATGGAGCATGCGGCACACGTGAGAGAGGGGTGATCAGGCTTCGACATGGAGGTTGTGGTGAGGGGAGAGTTGTCATGGAGTGAATGGGAATAATGGGTGAAGGACGAGCGGTTAAAGCAGAGATCATGTGAGAGAGTGGGCACTGGAGAAAGATGATGTGCGATGACGGTTGGATCTAGGGATCCAACATCGAGGAGGTGGCGTAAGTAGGCGGCTGTGATCTGATCTGGGGATCAAATCAGAGGGCAAGGAGTGAGGCATGTGTGAGGCAAAGGAGCGAGCCACGAGGGCGGCGGTGGATGCACCATATGGTCCAATAGAAAAAAAGAAATATGAAAATAAACGAAATAAAAAAAGAAATATATACAAGTCAAACTAAGACTGCAAAACATGAAAGTTATAGATCTTAATGAGATTTACAAGTTTCATGTTGAGCAAATGGTCAAAATAAGTCATATATACAAACTGCAATTTTTGGAAGTGTTTTTAAGAATTAAA